>OX382279.1:18845392-20045392 GCA_947507595.1 Pyralis farinalis | reverse complement strand
TCCCTACCGTGCAGTTCATGACTAGGTGAGCACTGATAAAAATACTGCCAAAAAACTCAGGCATCCCTCTTTTGGTATCCAAACAAATTTACATAATTTATTAATTACATTATAATTGGATCGACTCAATCCCAGGCATTTTTATCATTAATATAGTCAGATACTTTATAATATGCCCTGCTACACAATTTGGCTTTAATAGTACTCGTAGTTTTAAATTTATTTATTGACAATTCTCTTATATTGCTGGGAAGTTTGTTATAGAACCGTATACATTGCCCCATAAAAGAATTACTTATTTTGTGGAGACGGCTTGGATGTAACACAAGATTATGCTTATATCTAGTATTTATGTTATGAGTATCACTCTTTTTACAAAATGAGTCTATGTTTTTATGGACATACAAAAGATTTTCATAGATATATTGCGATGCGACTGTTAGAATATTTATTTCTTTGAATTTTTCTCTAAAGCTCACCCTGGGACCAAGTTTGTAGATAGCTCTTATGACTCTCTTTTGTAATAAAAAGATGGTGTTAATGTTCGCGGAGTTACCCCAAAGAAGAATTCCGTATGACATAATACTACGAAAGTAGCTGAAATAAACTACTCTAGCCGTATCAACATCAGTGAGCCGTCTAATAGTTTTCACTGCATAGGCTAGGTAGATTACCGCGATCGAATAAGCAAACTCCTCTGATTTGTATATTAGTATAGATTAACGCTTTGTCTCGTTCTCATAGGTGACATTTGTTTCACGGGAAAAATTGTTGGATATTTATGCCACCTAATATTAAAGTAAGTGATGGTTTTTAATATCATTAATAAAACAAAATTCATGTATAAGTGTAAGATCCATCTCATGTTTTGAAGTTAGGAATGTATTAAATTAAAGTTAAGTTTTAACATTTCTTTTTATTACTATTATCTTTTCTTCTGAACTTCATAATCCATTGGGATTAGCGGGATCCGCTATCTTAACCTAAGGATTTGGCAGTGATTTGATGTAGAGCGACTGCTGTCAGGTCTCCATAATCCAGAGAGAAAACCAGACCCTTCTTAGATCACACGTCTTTTAAAACATTTCTTGGACGTGCCGGTTTCCTCACCACGATTTCCATCACCACCAAGTAAGTAACAATTACAAATTCGTACATAAATCCGAAAACTTGTATTTAGTGGTTCTTTTTATTGCTAAAAATATGAGATGGGTATTATTTTTGAAACTCATTAATAAAACATTCGCTGTTCACGTAATCTATTGTAGTGGCAACCTTGATGTCGTTGTATCGCTCAGGTCATAAAGAATCCCGATGATCGGCCCACAATAGACAAGGGTATTGCTACGCAAGTGTGCGCAATTAGAAATTGCGCGTGAACATAGTATTTCGATTTAAAGCACTCTTCATGATATGTAACCACACAAGCCGACATCCGTAAGCATACGCTTTGGCACAGGCTGACTACAGCGACTGCTTAGCAGCTTACTGGTGATTCCACTCGTAGGACCACACCAACACTTCAGGAACTTGTTATTTGGCTACGGTTTTCTGTGAGGTGGAGGTGCTTTCCGGGCCGTGCTGTTAAGACGCCGTACCTCTCTTTAAAACCAAACCAAGACAAACATACATATTCATGCGCACAAACCTTTGTCCTGTGTGGAAATCGAACCCTCGAACCTGGTATTGAAGCAGCATTGCTAACGATTCCTTCACCGGGCTCGTCATATTACATACATACATACGTATCATTACGCCTGTCTCCCAATGGGGTAGGCAGAGCCTATAGAACGCCAGGTGCACCGATCCAAACATATTTTTTTTGTCGGACAATTTACACAGCGCTATCTAGCCCCAAAGTAAGTAAAGCTTGTATTATGGGTACTAGATAACTGATAAACATACGTAAATACATTTTTTTGTAAATACTATTATACATAGAAAATACCCAGACCAAGACAAACAGACATGTTCATGCACACAAATGTTTGTACTGTGTGGGAATCGAGCCCACGAGCGTTGGTGTCAAAGTAGCGTAACAGCGCGTTCCACCACTGCGCCATCGAGCTCGTCTTTATATTAGTTAACATATTATTAGTACTGTTAAAACATAATATTGCATAAGTGTACTAAACGTGCGGATTTAATAAAGTTATTATCACGAACAATATGTTATTCTTTTTAGCGTTGTACTGTTTCCTAATCCATTAGGATTGGCGGAGGCGTAACAAAAGCCTATTAGGATTTGGCGAAAATACCGATTTTTACATGGAGCGACAGCCGTCACACCTTCATAACCCAGAGAGAAAATGAGATCATTCTTAGGTAAGGTGACACGTCTTTCGTAATATAATTTCTTGGACGTGCGGGTTTAGTTACGATGTTTTCCTTCACCGGCGAGGAAGTGATAGTTACAAATATGGACATGTAATAAAAATGTAACTAATCGCTATGTGTACATTTAATAAGAAAAAGTAATAGAACCCATGATTGTTAGAATTTTTGTATATTTATTTGTGTGTTTGTTCGCGCTAATCTCAGAAACGGATTAGGGTGAGGTTTTCACTAATGTATTGTGGTAAGCTTCACTTAACATTTGTTTTATTTCAATCAGTTGATAATTAAATGTAGTTATATCAATTTAAAGAATCGCGTCGATCGTTCGTTCTGTAAAAATGCTATAAAATAACTGTTCAGTTACATTGGCTGAAACATGATTAACTATATATTATAATCTGTAAAATTAACATGATTGAAAGTTCATATAAAGTTTAAAAGTGGTCAGTTTCGGAGATTTTGACTCTTCCAATGTAAGTTGAACTCAGATCTGTTGATGATAAATAGGGGGTTCTGCTTAGGTTATACGTGCGTCGCTCGGTATGGACACGACTACGTGTGCAGGTATATACCTAAAGCGCTTCGACTAAAGCGCCGAAGCCTATAGTATTGAGCATATTATTTTTATAATATATTTTGTTAGGTTAGGTTAGTAGTTGACTAAAAAATAAAACTGTTTTTTAAGAACACCTCGTTCCCGGTGCAGCAAAAATGCTGAAAAGATGAGATTTGTTCGATCACAGGAATCTGAAATTTTCAATGCTACGAAAGTTACTCTTGTGTTCTCGCAATTATGGTGATGTGTGTTATCATTATCTCAATGCAGATATGCTCGATAGGCTGGACCCGTTAATTATGATCCTTTTTAAAAATATCAAATACCTGCCCTGGAGAATGTAAAGATGGTGTTTATAAAGTAAAGTCCACGCGGACGAAATCCTGAACAACTGCTATATAAAATATAATTAAAATAATAAAACACCCAGACTTGAATGAAATGAATGAATGAAAAACACTCCGGCTCATCACACCACAGTATCTTCCATAGAAGACCTGTCCTGTTAGTAACAAACCCAGAGATCTACTCGAAAACATTCGGACACCGTGAGCGATTTTTGTGTGAATCGGAACATATATAATTAATCCATCCATTTCGCTAGATGTAATAATTGAATAACCAACGTAAGACAAATGTCACATTAGTCTTCTTGCGACCACGGACGCTGCAAAGCATTCGAAACGTCAGGTTCAACAAAATATAATAAAATACGCGAATTAAAAATTGTTTAATTCAATGTGTAACTATCGCGAAAACCTAAGACCAATACTGTTACTAAACATAACCTATTCTTATTTCGAATGCCACGCGTACGAAGTTGTGGCCACAGCTACTATGTACATAAATCCGAAAATACGAATTTAGTGGTACATACAAAAATTCGAACTGGGGACCGGTTGGTCACTAGGCCTTTTTTTAAACACTGGGTTGTCAAGCGGCAAGTCCCGGTTGCATCCACTACGAAGCCCGGGGTTCGCTATGATCATGATCCTAGATGTGGCGAGTCCAGTAATTACATTAGAGCGACTGCCATCTGACCTTCGTAACCCTTAAAAGGGGAACCAGACAAGACAATGAATTATGATTACACATCCAGAAGATCTGCATATCTAGGTTTCCTCACGGTATTTTGCCCCTCCGGGAGCAAGTGGTAGCCGAACGCAAGTAAATTGTACTTACTCGTAAAAACCCAGTAGGCTCCCGCTGGAGTTCGACCGCGGAACCTTATGGTTGTTGGGCGTGCGGTTATACCGCGGGATCACCACCGCTCCATAATAACAAACATAAAAGTCAAAGATACGGTAGAACAAACAGACATAAAAGTCAAACATTCGATTGAACGACGCTGAAAATAAATCAGAAATTGTGTCACCCTATCCAGGTTTCGTAATTACACTGTCAGCCAAAAGTGTTCTTGTGAAATTTCTCACAACTCGCAACGGATGCACGATCAATATCTCAATCCCATTTGGTTCATAGATTGAAGAGATACTTATCCCATTTTAGATCATGGGACGGATTTAGACTAACCGTTTGCAAATATCCGAACTGAATGCCAGTTTTGTACAAATATGGATCAGATTTTTGAAGCGTAAGTGACATGTCATATTTTATACAATCGCCAAGTCATATTTTATACATCGGTATACTACCAAGTCCTCCTTATGTAAAGCTTCCCGACTGTGGAAATACCTCTACCTCACAGAAAACCCAAGCCAATCAACAAATCCCTCAAGATTTTTTGTGTACTTGCGAATGAGTGATGTTACCAAGTAACCTACTGAGAAGTTGCTCTGTTAGCAGCGGGGTAGCAGTGCACCAGTAATATTTCTTGTTATTACGTCAGGTGCGCCGTATGTGCCGCACTATGTTGTATGAAGAAATCATTTTTGTAATCATGTGACTCGCCATAATCTTTAAACTTATTAGTTAATCTCCCCATTGAGAGATTATAAAATACATGCGATTGAATATGATTATCATCCTAGGCATATTGAGTTATTCTAAAACTATGTTCCGCTGACATTATAATTACAGTTAATATAATTTTCTGCTTACCTACATTGCTGTATGTATGGAATAATTATCACAATGACTAACCAATGACAAACCAAATAAATATACTCACCGTTACCTCTCAGTACATTTATGGGAACAAAATGTATGCTCGTGAAAATATAAAGTCGTTTTCAAAATGTAGTGAAAATAAGAAAAATAAAGCAGGAATAGATTGTGTATGTTGGTACATCGGCATGTTAAGACTAGTAGAACTTTTGTTGTAAATTGTATTCTATTCTGTAATAAATTACCCGTAATATTTCTGTCCTTGCCTGACAATACGAGTATGTTCAAAAAGCACATCAAAAGTACTCTATGTAATAAGGGTTATTAGAGAATCGATGAATATCTGACTGACAGAGATGTTTGGATATGATTCCGCACATGTATTAATATATATTTAACTGTACTTCTTGTCACTTTTATACACTATCATAAATTTATTGTAATAGAAATTGATGATTTGAAAAGAGTCCTATATTGGCAAGTTTCTTTTGGCATTTCTTCTTCACCAATGGTCATTTTTGAAATGCTGGTAGATTGAGCAGTCAGATCCCGTTATATACGTTTTCCCATACATTTCGCGGTCGTATTCGACCACCCGGGTCTCGAAGGGTTAAAAAAGAGAAATCACAACTATGCAAAATTAATACCATACAATATTGAGAATGTAAGACGTGTCTAAGTGTCCGTGAGGGTCTAATGGCAAATAAACATTTTTTATCTTTATTGCGTCCAGCAAACTTTCTTAGGCTGAAACAAAGGAGTGGGCTAACAATGGAAAAAGCAGATTGTGTCTAGTAACACTAGTTTCAATTTAGCCCATTTGATTTGTAAAAATGTCATCTGGTACATTCGATTGCTCTTTAACACTATTTACAATTTTATCTTAAAGAGCTAAATGAAAACTCAAATAACTCCTAACTAAAAATTCACTGAATTCCTATGACCACCCCTACCCTTTTTAACAGACCTGCTGGACATTTGTATCGTTGTTTTCAAAATTACACATAGTTCTCAAGTTTTGTGTTCTCAATCTATTAGAAGTATGTATGTATTCTCAGAGCTTGTCGGCGCAGTGGTAAATGATACAACGTTGACACCAACGCTCGTGGGTTCAATTCCCACACAGGACAAACATTTGTGTGCATGAACAAGTTAGATAGATAATCGTTTATTAGCTGCTACGGTCACACACATATGAACATAGCATAACAGTACATTAAGAAGTAAACTGGCATTGCTCAAAACATGAAAAAAATTGCTCAAAACTCAAAACATGGTCATAGGTGCATGTGTGTGCTGCAGCAAGCAAATAGGCCATAGCACAGTTTGATTTTTTTAACACTGATTTTCAGCTGCCGCCTGAGGGGCGGGCGCACTCAAAGACACTATTTAAGATATAAATGCGCGTGTGTATGGTGTGAGTGAAAACAGTCAGGGGTATTTATACTAAGCGGAAATTCAGATATCAACATAGCAACAACGATATTTATGTTTATATACTACGATAATCACTTATCATCAGGTGGGCCGTAGGCTTGCTCGCCTTTTGACGTTGTATAAAAAAAGTGTTTGAAATTTGATCATAAGGGATCAAATTTTAAACACTTTTTTTATACCACGTCATACGCATACGCTCATAAATATTCAGGTCTATCTTGTTTTTATACAATGTTGGGAGGCATACAAGTATACGGCTCACCTGATGTAAAGCGGTTACCGTAGAATATGAACACTCGCAATACATTAAGTACCACTCGCGCGAAGCCATCTCTACCATAACACAGGTACTCCTTGGAACACCTCAATCACACATAGTCATCATGTTTCTGCAAGGTACTTCCCCAGATAGACTGCTTTGATACGCCCAACCTTCATGCACAAAAAAAATTTGTCCATTATAGGAATCGAACCCACAAAGTAAAGTCAAAGTAGCTAATTACTAACCACTGCGCCATCAAGCTCGTCAATCGCTAACTAACAGAAGCGTGTAAGATAATTTGGAAACTTTTCTGCGAATGATTGAAATGTCATATTATATACCACAAGCAGCAAATACAATATGCCCTTGTGCAAATCTGGAGCCTGAACTAGGTCGAGCTCGAGATCTGTATTGCCGAGCACCAGTCTCTCTCGCCCGTTCTTTTAATACCTCTGGCGTTCTATTATAAACGTGTCTCTGAAAAATTGTATGAGAAGTTTGTGTTGCATGATCGTAAGTAGTGTATGAAAGATAAGTTAGAGAATGTGTAATTAAATTACAATCATTGTGAAAAAATGAAAACAATAAATGTGTATCGTGAGAGAATTTGAGGGTAATAATAACGATGGAGATATATCTGAGTGGGAAGTGTGCACGTGTGTTGAATGCATTTCAACTTAGATATTACCAAAACAGATCGATTACAGATAAAAATTAAATAAAATCAAAATAAAACATATCGTTATTTTATATTTTCATATTATAAACCAACAAAATTAAAATTTTCTATAAAAAAACCGGCCAAGTGCGAGTAGGACTCGCGCACGAAGGGTTCCGTAGCCCCAGGAGCCCTCTTAAATATTTGTTTTATTTAAATTTAATTATTTGTTCTTAAAGTGAATACATAACTAAATATTCTGTGAATATTTCAAGCGTCTACCTTTTGCCGTTATCAATATCGAACAAAAATGAGCAAAAAAAATCACATTTGTTGTATGGGAGCCCCCATAAATATTTAATTTATTCTATATTTTAGTATTTGTTGTTATAGCGGTAACAGAAATACATCATATGTGAAAATTTCAACTGTCTAACTATCACTAACTATCACGGTTCATGAGATACAGCCTGGTGACAGACGGACGGACGGACAGCGGAGCCTCAGTAATAGAGTTCCGTTTTACCCTTTGGGTACGGATCCCTAAAAACGGCAAAAAAACACGTTTGTTGTATGGGAGCCCCCCTTAAAAATTTGTTTTAATTAAATTTCATTATTTATTTTTAAAGTGAATATATAACTAAATATTCTGTGAATATTTCAAGCGTCTACCTGCTGCCGTTATCAATATCGAGCAAAAAATCACGTTTGTTGTATGGGAGCCCCCTTAAATATTTATTTTATTCTATTTTTTAGTATTTTGTTGTTATAGCGGCAACAGAAATACATCTGTGAAAACTTCAACTGTCTAACTATCACGGCTCATGAGATACAGCCTGGTGACAGACGGACTGACGGACAGCGGAGTCTCAGTAATAGGGTTCCGTTTTACCCTTTGGGTACGGAACCCTAATAAAAAGGAAAATTTCCTCAATATAAATTCATATGAGGAAATGAAAACAATCAATGTGTATCGTGTGAGAATTTGAGTGTGTGTGAATAATAACGAAGCGTGTTTGAGTGCAGGGAGTGTGTGTTTATTGTGTTTCAAATTAGGCATTAACAATTAACACAGTCACAATTAACACAGAACAGATTTTTTGTACGCAGTCAGCGTACAAAAATTCAATAAAATATCACATTTTTATCTTCATATCAATAATCATCAAATATGTATTCTATTAATAAATAGGAAAATCTCATCAACAGTTCTCTGCTAAATAGACGATTGAGTAGGTTACTGTCGAGTGACAGGCGAGGCGAGTGTCTTTGACCTAGTTTTGTTGACGTAACGATTTCTAGATCTTAGACTACAATCAGACACTTATAATCCATAACAGCGTTATTTTAACATATATTTTTTAATAGCAATTTTGACATATGTTTAAATACATGCACGTATAGCGAGCTACAAATAAATGGGCCTAAAGGAAAATAATCTGAATCACATATCAGTAATTTTTCAGACCGGCAACTTAAAATGTGTGAAATGTGTTTTTATAACTAATATTTAAACTTTTTTAGGGTTCCGTATCATGTGAAAAAACGGAAGCCTTATAGGATTTTTCTTAGGAACGGGTGGAGCTATCAAGCTGAAATTAATATCAAATACTCAGGTCTGTAATCCCTTCGACAGATGATAAAATCAAATTTGTAGTTCCATCACAAAAAAAATACCTTTTTATGTTTATGTGCGTTTTCAAAATATTGTGGAAAATTGCACCTAATGTTCTACTTCGGATTATTAATACGAGAAGGCGTCAGAAGATTCTGCTACTATAGTGAAGTTCATGAAGAATATATTCCAAATCTTCATGGAGGCCATACTATAGTATTGGATGATAATGGCATACATGTGCCTTCTTCTTCCTAGCGTTATCCCGTTGCCTAATCTATTACGATCGGTGGGGTCCGCTACCTAAGCCTAAAGATTTGTCGAAGATACCGATTTTGACATGGAACGAGTGCCGTGAGACCTCCACAACCTATAGGGAAAACCAGACCTTCCCAAGGTTAAAAACATAATTTCTTGGATGTGTAGGCTTCCTCACGATGTTTTGCATCACCGTCGAGCAGGTGATAATTACGAATATGTACATAAGTCCGAAAACACGACCTTATTGGTACATGGCAAGATTCGAATCGGGGACCCGTTGTTCATTAGGCCGGTTCGTTATCCACTGGGCTATGACTGCTACTTCGGCAATCGTACACTCGCATATAATTCAATAATGTAGGTCAAATACCTTCGACGATAGTGACGTCACTCTATTACCAGAGCATCTCAACCATCTGAAGAACAAATTAAATAATATCCAAGTAAATTAATGTAACGGAATAATAGCGCATTATAGCATGTGTCGTTTCGTTGAGTAAGGTAGAAAAATATTATCTTTTGTTAGCTATTGTTACGTTGCAACCTTTAAAAAAAGTTGTTAATTATTCAGAACTCAACTTTATACATTAGTCACTTATAGTTTAAGTTCTAATTAAAATGCGATTCCATTCTATGTGACAATAAATAGTTGCGAGCTCATCGTACGATTACCAGCCCCTTCATTTCGGCCCCGTCGTAAGTGAAAAAGTTAGTTGCTGTTTTTTCTCTTTCGCGCATGCGTGGCGGTGTGGCGCCCCACGTCAATCAAGTGACGTAAGTGGTCGTTACAACCGGCTGCTACGCAAGGCCCGAACGTGCTACATGCTACGCTACGATAGAGGTCTATGGATTGGCCTCATAAGTTACGAACAGTCAGGTAAATCCCGCCACAGATGTAGCTATAATATATCGTGAGATAACATGCTGTCTCGCTCTAAGTATATGAAACAAGATGAATCTGTACTTTTCTCATCATGTTCCATACTTAAAGACTGAGACAGCACGCTATTTTACGATATAATATAGATACGTCTGTGACAGGTTTAATTTTTTAACTCATTTTTTAACTTTTTAAGTCATTCTATCGCGAACTTCTTCTACGAGACAAGATGACTTGGTAAACACGTCGTCACAAAAGTGTAACTGTATACGAATTCATCAGATATGGAAGGTCAAGCAATAGTTATTATTTATAAATTTTGATAGAAAGTTATAATAAGCAACAAATCCTATGATTTATGCCTGTTTAAATAAGATATATGACATTATTACATACACAATACAATACAATACTCTTTATTGCACCACATAAGACAGTATACATATCAAAATGACAACTTAAAATTAAAGTACAAAAGGCGGTCTTATCGCATAGCGATCTCTTCCAGACAACCATAGGGTAGAGGAAAAAATAAAAGAATAAAATAGGTAGGTGGCGCAGCACAAATAATAAACATACTAAAGTTAAATACTTAGTTCATATAAATTTACACACACATAATATACATACCCATACATACAAATACCTACATAAAACTATATATATAATCATATACATATTTAGTAATGACGTGTGATTAGATTACAACTGAAAAAAAACAGACCATTATTTTGATTATAATCTGCTCGTATAACTAGACAAATGTTATATTTTTTATTGTTTATAAATTTATTATTCTATAAAAACATGCCTCCTTCGAAGGAGTTTTATCTATATATTCTCAGTAGGTAGGCATTTTTTGTACTAGTCTGGTTTTGACTTTTAACTGTAATTTTGTTACAATAATTCATAATAAGAGTGAGAAGGATTGATAGAGAAAGAATTAGCACAATACGAGAACAATGTGGAATGAAAGATGATGTAGTTGACAAAAATTGAAAAGGGTATGTTGAGATGGTTCGGTCATTTAGAAAGAATGAATGACAAAAGAGTTATGAAAGAAGTGTATCAGACAAGAGTGAATGGAGATATCGGTAGGGGCCGCCCTCGACACACACATGAAGATCAAATTGGTGTGTTGAAAAAGAGCCAAATTAAAAACACCCAAAACCGAAGAGCACGCACGAAGAGGTTGATGAGTGTGGAAGAAGCGGAAGAGGTATGTTTGGATTAGTGCACCTGGCGTTTCATAGGGCCTGTTTGCCCCAATGGAAGATCGGCGTGATGACACGTATGTGGTTTATAATAAGTTATACTATATAAAACCAGTGGAGAATGCGCAAGCTTGCATTGCCAGAGGAACACCTGGCTCGTCAATTATATAATAATTCATTTTTTTTTATTTGTCGGCCATTTTGACCATGTTCCTTAAGAGATAGGAACGGTATTCCTGTACATTCCTATTCTACTTTTTTATGCTGAATCCGAATCTGAAGTCATAATTCGAATATTCGAAAGAAAAGCGACAGACATACGAACAGACAAACATATAGAATTCATATAGGAACGGTGTTCCTGATAACAGAGATAGCCTAGTAATGGTGGTAGACGCTAGAAGGAACAAGACTACTATCCTCTATAAAAATATATTGTGCGCCCCCTAAATATTTGTTTACATTCTTTATCTCGGTTACCTGAACACACTTTCATTTCCCCTTGCTTTGACCTCTTCTAGCGGCAGTAAGCTAACTATACTCGATCGCTATATCCGAATTCATGGTTAATGTTGAATCCATCGTCAAATTCTCATGTGTGAATGCTTCTTTCTAGACATAATGTACGCGAGTATACACGCGGAATGATTCGCCGCAAATGCGTTAATTCTGGACACCGTCTAAGAAACCTTTGCTACCTAAACACATTTAATACTGAATAGTCTTTCAGTATCGCAATAAATATGAATAGGTATATCTTTATCTGTTCCAGGAAGAGACTTAGTGGTCAAATATAAACTGATGATGCCCAACTTCTAAACAATGCGCGAGAACATAAAGCGAGAAGAATATGGCTTTGCTGATTTGAAAACTTTTCAGGAAGAAATGCAGAACCACAAAAGATGGTGTTCCAAAAAGGTGTACCACTACCTTAAGAGAAATACTGTAGACAAATAATATTACGAAAAAAAAATGTAGCAGTTCTGTCGGCTCAGAATGATGTATTAAAAAGAAATTAGACTTGACGTCTAGAGGCGCTGCAGAGGCGATTATAAATATATGTAGGTATAACGTTCCTAAATCAAGGACTTGAATCAAGACAGAGAGACTAACACCAAAGTAAAAAAATATCCCCAAAGTGTGCGGAGGAGCAAAGTAGGAACTTATAAGCCCTTCGGAGTAAAAGATACACACAAAAATCTAAAGTCTATTATAGTATTCAACATACAAACCAGTTGAGAATGCGCAAGCTTGCATTGCCAGAGGAACACCTGGCTCGTCAATTATATAACAATTCAATATTTTTTTTTCAATTTGTCGGTCATTTTTACCATGTTCCTTAAGAGATAGGAACGGTGTCCCTGAACATTGCTATTCTACTTTTTTATGTTGAATCCGAATCTCAAAATTCGAATAATCGAAAAAAAGCGACAGACAAACACACAGACAAACATATAGATTTCATATAGGAACGGTGTTCCTGATCAAGTTCGAACTCTGTACGAAGTATCTGGAAGACACACTGATCTTCAACCCGAAGCAGCTAGTAATGCCTCCGTTTACAATTTCTCTCAGATTTTGCTAAATCAAGAAGAAAAATTCTGTAATAATATCTACAAAACTTACGAAATGATGAAACTTCTACAATATTATGAATACTAAGTGAATCGCAAATTCAGAACTTTATGAGTAACAAACGAGTACTGCTCTTAGAATGTCTAATAATAAATATTATTTGCTAATTGTTATTAAGATTTATTTCGTTATACTTTAATTGTCTGCAAGATAGATTAAAATATCATTATAAATGTAGTCAAAAGGATGTTCACTTACACAATACACCTACTTGCGTACATGTAGTCATAAATGCATATCAAATGTTAGCTACTAAAATTTATTTACAAACCATCTGCATCGTGTTACTTATGACACAATCGTTTTTCAAAATCACCATTCAATTATAGCACCCATATTTTGTTTTGAAATCACAATTTGAATAGATCAGATAAAATTATAATCTCCTACCTACTCGTAGCATAAACTCAGATACGTTTCCAATAATAGAAACTATTACCTAATTATGTTACCTACATCGAGACAAGAATGGATGCACAAAAATGACTACATAATCTTAAAGAATTATACAACTTGACTAATGGCTGTTCAAAAGCTGCCAAAGCCATGACCAAACCTATTTATGGTCTTTGCAATGACTTATATAAATGTTAACTCGACACTGTAATGCATGAGGCTGGTTAATATGAGTGCTTTTTTATAATGTACCCTACACAGCTCTTATAAAAACCATACAAATCTTATACTCTAATCTAATAGTGTACTATGCTGAAGTATATATTAATTATATAAACAAGGTACTTTACAACATCGTGGTGTCGTATCGTTATGGCCGTTATGGCTACACAGCTCTGTAGCCATGTAAAGTGTCCATCCCTGTGTCCCGGTAAACCGTAGAAAATCTGCTGGTTAGAGCCAGATGCTACTCCACGATATTCTGGAGTAAGAAAACTTGATTCCTACATTCACTTGCTTCCTAAAGTACCGCAGGAGTTGAAGCCTAAAAATGAAAGCTTTATGCTATATTTCAACAACAAATACAGAAAATATGATTCTTTATGTAATTTGTAAGCTATAATCTAGCAAATATACCCAGTCCGGTCATAAGTTCTGTTACAAATGAATATGTATTTATTCGAAATGACTGCCTTTGGCTTTGATACAGGCCTTTAATCTGGCTGGCCAGGAATCTATGGATTTACGCACTGTTTACATGGGAAATTTAGCCACTCCAGAGATTTCTAAAGAGACACAATGTCGGCGTGTCGTTTCGAGCATGCCATGCTCTCTAAAACTGACCATAATTTGTAGTCTAAGGGGTTCAGATCTGGGCTAAACGAGGGCCAGTCTTCAGCTCTTATAAAGTCCGGAACGTTGGTTTCCAGGTGCAGAGCCCTGCTGAAAAGTACATGGTACATTTTTAAAAAGTGTATTGCTGAGAGGTTTCACTACACGATCCAATCCAAGATAGTCTCTTGATGCACTTTGGCTGAAGTCTTAACTCCGTTTTCACAAAAATGAAGCTTTGTGACTCCTTGATAATTCACCCCCACCAAACCATTACAGACGCAGGATGATGACCATGTTGTACCTTTCTGACTTCACGACACTTGGGCGGCTTCTTTAGAACTGTGTGCGTACACTTTATCACTTGCTTGTTGTAGTGCTCTTCAATGGTGAACATTTTTTCATCAGTAAAGAGGATATTTCTGTGCCTTTCACTTGCGTATCGGGACAGAAGGCGTTTTGATCGATCCACTCACTTCAACTGTATTGATTTAGGGCATTCCCTTTATATCGACGAAAATCGCCGAGCCGAGGTCTTGTTTTATCATTCGCGACAGAGTCCTAGCGGGATTCTTCATTTCTCGCGATAAGATTTTTTAATTCATTTTTAATTCATTCATCATGGGGTTTCGGCGAATTCTTCAACAGCATTAACTGCCTTTGTAGTTGTTAGAACTCGCACACGGTCACCTCGATCTTTTATGGTCTTCAACAAAGAAAGTGTCGGTATATCTGTCGATAGTCAATATACGAACATGCGGCTGATATCAAGCTTTTGAAGTTTCTTGAATATGACCGACGGCTCCATATCCACTTCGTGCAAGGCAATCACTGTAATATAGGATTACAGTGATTGCCTTGCACGAAGTGGATATGGAGCCGGAGTTCTTTAACACCCCATTCCATATTGTAATTTGATAATAAACATAAAAAAATATGTAAAACGGCGGGAAATCGAAAGAAGCTTTTAACATAGGTAATAAACACGTTCCAAATTCAAAATAATTAAAAAGTTGAAAAAAGAAGTTTCTATGTAACAGTACTTATGGCCAAACTACTTATATTTGCTTACACAACTTAGTGCCATGTAAATTAAAAACGAAAATATTATGAAATCGTAAAAGGGCAAAATCTGACTCACATTTTATCATGCTAACAAAAATTTTTAATATTGTCTCTTATCGCGTAATATTCACCTGGCTTTATACAATACACTTATAAATTGATACCGTCAATTGCATCTAATATCCAACAGGGATTACTGTCTCAAGCATACCTCGACAACTTAAATGGAAGGACATTTAGTCCCACGTGCGTGGCTTATAAAGCCAATATTGTATTAGGGCAGCTACCAACTAATAGCGATACTTGTTTAACGGCAGCGTTAAACTAGAGTATTCTTTATATGTCACTTCTGATTCGATTCATTCTTATGAACACCGCCAATCCGCAGCCGAGAAGCGTGACGGAGTATGCTCGAATCCCTTCGGTTGAAGGGAGACTCGTATCCCTGCAGTGGGATGAGTTAGGGTTGATATAGTAGTAGTAAAGTAGTAACTATAACTTTTCGTAACTACTTCATATCCACTGGTAGCGCGAATTTTAGATAACATTATTGTAGAATTAAATTAGTTTATTTTTTGTCACATCATAACCTATTTAACTATTTATGTTTGATCCCGATGCAATAAATATATATACAAGGAAACACATTACGAATCTGGATTTCATCTTATTTAATTGTCATAATTAATTAATTTTAGAGAAATTGTTTTTGTTAGGTATACAATGTAATCATTTTTATTAATATTATGATATCAATAACTTTTAATAATTCATATTACGGCTTATCTAGTAGGTATCTCTTGTACCCGACTTGCGAGGTGTGTTACCAAGAGTTTGTATTCGTGTATAAAGCGTGTCTAAAGCGTCGCTTTCATTAGTAAACGTCCTTTATAAAGACCAAAGTTTCTATTACTTTTATGAAGCTGTAAAGGGACAATAAACATTAAATTAAGCGTCCCAAATAAACATGTTTATTGGCATGTTCATCTCGATAGTTCGTGCTATATGTATCGTATAATTAATTTTTGATTTAGCGTTAGATTAACGCAATAAAAGAAATTAATCGAAAATAATGCACTCTGAATTAACTATCTACATTGGTCATGAAATAGTGAGCTGCAGCGAATATAGAAGAAGTTTTACTTATTCTTAATTATAAAATTGTTACAATTTATTGCTTGAAATTCTATGGGAAAATGAGTAAAAAGGTACGTTTGTTTATGTTCTGAGGATTTGGTCTTTAGTGCCAAAGCCAATCGCTGTTAGGCGTATTGAAAATTTCAAAATCTTAATCTTCCTATTAAACCCTGTGGGTACATAAACATTTTAAGTAAACAACATCTCATTGAAAGATAGTTTTATTTCTTACGAATAAAATAAACAAAAAATGAGTTATTAAACTAATAGTGTGGTTGGCAACGCGAAATTGTTTGTACTGCGTCCATAGTTTTATCCATCAATTGTTTTTATATTCCATACTAGCTGACCCGGCGAACTTCGTACCGCCTCAGGATCACTAAATGGTGTGTTAACTTATTAGATGGTATAAATTCTTTTAATACTTATTATCCTATTCCGGACGAAGACAAATCCAAAAACACAAACGTCATAAAAATCGGTCTAGCCGATCTTGAGTTATAAATGGTGTAACTAACACGACCTTGTTTTATATATATAGATATGCCAACTCGTACTTGAGATATCATAAAAAAACAATTTCATATAAAATGTATGAGAAATGTAATTTACTTTATTTTTTTGTTATTTATTTTCCATGTTTTAATACTTATTATCCTATTCCGGACGAAGACAAATCCAAAAACACAAAAATCATAAAAATCTGTCCAGCCGTTCTTGAGTTATAAATGGTGTAACTAACACGACTTTGTTTTATATATATAGATGTTCTCAAATTCCCACAATTTATTTATTTTTGTTTCCTTAGAGATCACAGCTTCGTGGAACGTATTCACTACCAATTGAGGGCTTATAAAACGTGTGCTTACAAGTTTGACTTTAATTTTAGGAAAATAGACGATCAGGACTGTATTGCAGATAAGTCTTGGATCTATATTTGAAACCTTCATATACGCCTTTGTTACTTTTCCAGATTGTACGGACGCATTATCGGCGTGAAGGACGACATTGCTTCGCGAACTTTTTCTAAGCCTCTGGTTAGTTAGTAACCAAGTGTTGACGTGTGAAGTAAAGAAGTCACTGTGATTTGGTCTTCAGATAACACTATAATGTCTTGATTTGCCGAAAAACAGAAGCAAACGTTTTTAATCAATACTGCATTTTTTTTTTACTTTGGTTAACAAATCTTCCAAAGATAGACCCGTTTTGATAATTGGTTCAAAAGTAGTACAGATTTCGCAACAAAGTACAAAACCTATGATTGCCCCATACCAAACTTTGGTATTATTTTATGAAACTATTCCACTTTACACGAAGTCGTTTCTACTCTTCCGTCAAATCATGCGGTATTCCTCGAAAGCAAAGTCTATGGGGTACCATAGACTTTATTTCGGTCCATTTTATGTAAAGTCATTACCTATAAATGTTTGAAATACAACGAGTATCACTTGCCCGTTGCTAATATAGCTTCTCGGAAGCTTAATAGTAATCAAGCTCGATTTCTGTTAGGTTTATGCAAGTAGAGGTACTTCCATAGTCGTTGTGTTCTGTGGAGTATTGAAATGCATAAGCTCAAAGTAATTGCACACCACATGCGAGATGAAAAACAAACAGTAGTTTGTCTATGGAAAAATAAACTTTTCCCACTCTTTGCTATACGTTAATGGTTCGTTTTAGTACAATTTCAGACTTTCTCTAACAGACTTAAAAGCAAAAATCGAGAGATAAGCATAGCAAGTTTTTTTTTTCGACTTTAATTTACTGTAATTTCGACATACAATCTTCAAAAGGACACCTCAGTAAAATTCAGAGGGTAATCTCGCAAGTTAAATTATCATCTTATTAGAGAGCTTGATTTTAAATTTCATAATTAAATATATATATTTTTATTACAATTCCCCAGTTCCAGAAATTTACGGCATGGTCCATGTTTGACGTGGAAAAAGTACCCTTGGTGAGTCAAATCATGATGAACAGCTTGAGAGCTTCACTAGAAGACTTTTAGTTATTTTTGCCATATTTTTATGTACCATTGACGGAAAAAGAAAGCAAACAGAGACTGCGTACCTACACACTAATTGGTCAGGCGTGGAAGAAACACTGCGTGCGTATCCGATAATTGTATTAATCAGAAACAAGATATTTCGGACAATAATGTTTGACCAGAATTGGAATCGATTGGCAATATCCCGATGCTTGTCTCGTTTCTTATTGGAGGAAATTTTCGGTATTTCTTATTCATCAGTGATCATTTCCGAAAAGCTGGTAGACTTAAGTTATAAAAAAATGCCTAAGTATGAGTCTAACTCACGCAAGATAGGAGGTATAATATAATAAGTATTTTAATAACAAGATATTTCACATGCACCTAATTTGTATTATTCTTCTATTATATATTCTAGCGTTATCCGGTTTCGGTAGCGTTATCCATTGGAATTGATGTGGTTCACCACCTTATCCTGAGGATTTGACAAAGATACTATTTTTGACATGGAGCGACTGCCATCATACATCCACAAATCAGAAGGAAAATTGGACCTTTCTTAGGAAAGCTCACACGTTTTCGAAATATAATTTCTCGGATGGGCGGTTTTCCTTCACCACTGAGCGAGTGATAATTACAAATGTGTACTTAAATCCGAAAAGGCGGATGTAGTGGTTCATGCCGGTAACAGAATTATAATCAGTGATCGTAGGTTAATAGGCTGCTTCGTTATCCACTAATCCGGGGTTTCGAAAAGTGGGATACGTGCACCCTAGGGGTTCCCCATTCGTCGGTAGAGAGTTTGCGACAAGATTTCCGTAATGGTGGCTGGGTGACTGGCGGACACGTGAAGAAGTTAGGAACGTATGTTGGCGCACGCTCGTACTTTGCGAGTGGGTTTTCATACCTGGTCATGATAATAACGATATACAGAAATCGACTTGATGCTGAGACAGAATTAAGGTTAAAATTGTCCAAAATTACTCACGAAAACGACAAAAACAAGCCCACCTATCACATTAACATTGTAACGCGATTTCTTTTTGCCAAAGTGTTTGTTACATTTATTTAAATAAAAAACTTTATTTGCTTCCACAGGAACTTTAACAGGGGTGCGAATAGATCACTGCTCAACTCACAGTGCTCACTGCACTGTATAATGTAATACATACTAACCAGTAAAAACTAACTTAGCAAGTAACCAGTTTAACATAAAATCAATAACACTATATAATAGAGTAAATAGAATGCTAAAATCTACAAGATGTCTTTCATAAACTGTAAGAGAGTACTAATTGTTTGGTTAAAGTAATTGGCTTATTTGTCAACGGAAAAGTTGTTACAAAGTTGAATTAACTATCCTGTGAACATATATAACACATGTGTGCATATGTATATTACTTGGATGTTGAAATTAAACTATTTTTAACGGAAGTATCGCGTGTTTTATTTATTTTGTTGAAACCTGACGTTTCGAACGCTTTGCAGCGTCCGTGGTCGCAGGAAAGACTAAGGTGGTATTTGTCTTACATTAGTTATTCAATTATTACATCTACCGACATGGATGGATTAATTATATATGTTCCGATTCACACAAAATATCGCTCACAGTGTCCGAACATTTTTTAGTAGATCTTTGGATTTGTGACTTGATTATTTTTAGGACTGGATCCCAAGCAGGTGGTACTTGCCAACCATCTTCTCTATTGAAATTGGGGTGTTTTCTTATTTCAATAGCCTCGCGCAACATTCTCGGCATGTAGCGATTCTCCTTGGCGAGGATTTGTGGTTTATCGAACCGGATGTAATGGTTTGGTTGGTCCAGTGTATGTTCACATACTGCAGAGTTTTTATCGCGCCTATTCTTCATGTCAGCAATGTGTTCTTTCACACGAGTACCTACGCTTCTCTTTGTTTGCCCTATGTATGATAAACCACATTCGCAGTCTAATTTGTATACTCCTGCATCTTGTAGGGGGATATTAGACTTGATAGGTCTTAGAAATTGACTGATCTTCTTATGGGGCTTGAAATAAGTTTTAATTGAAGCTCGCCGTAAGATGTTGCCAATTTTGTCTGTGACTCCCTTTAAGTATGGTAAGATGGCAGGTTGACGTTCAACTGTAGGTGGCTTCGGGCGGCTTCTGTGACGCATGCGAGGGAGTGTGTGACTATTGCTCCGCAGTACTTGTTTGACATGTTGGAGTTCCTCCTCTAGATGCTCAGCGTCGCAGATGCCGTGTGCTCTCTGAAACAAAGATTTGCCTACGGTAGCTAACTGACATGGATGGTGGTGTGAGTTACCATTGAGATATTTGTCTGTATGGGTGGGTTTCCTATACACTGTGTGAGTAAGTGAGTTGTCAAGTTTCCTGGTGATTAATATATCAAGGAATGCTAGTGAATTATTTGCCTCTAATTCCATGGTGAATTTGATTTTATTGTTGATGGAATTAAGGTGGTGTAGGAATATAGACACTTTATCTTTGGGTATGACAACAAAAGTATCATCTACGTACCGTTTGTACATCTTCGGCACAGCCGGTGCCATCGACAGCGCTTTCTCCTCAAGGTCTTCCATGAAAATGTCAGCGACAACAGGAGAAATGGGAGAGCCCATAGCTACGCCATCGATTTGGGTGTAAAATTCGTCATTCCAATGACATGAAGAATAGGCGCGATAAAAACTCTGCAGTATGTGAACATACACTGGACCAACCAAACCATTACATCCGGTTCGATAAACCACAAATCCTCGCCAAGGAGAATCGCTACATGCCGAGAATGTTGCGCGAGGCTATTGAAATAAGAAAACACCCCAATTTCAATAGAGAAGATGGTTGGCAAGTACCACCTGCTTGGGATCCAGTCCTAAAAATAATCAAGTCACAAATCCAAAGATCTACTAAAAAATGTTCGGACACTGTGAGCGATTTTTGTGTGAATCGGAACATATATAATTAATCCATCCATGTCGGTAGATGTAATAATTGAATAACTAATGTAAGACAAATACCACCTTAGTCTTTCCTGCGACCACGGACGCTGCAAAGCGTTCGAAACGCCAGGTTTCAACAAAATAAATAAAACACGCGATACTTCCGTTAAAAATAGTTTAATTTCAATGTGTAACAATCGCGAAAACCTAAGACAATACTACTTGGATGTTGTTTATTATTGTTTTGTTTTTGTATATTTTGCTATTGTACTAAAAGCTGAGCGTTTATTCATAAACATGTAACAGTTAAGACCTAAGAGGAGCGGATTTATTCTAGTACACATTTTATAAATTTAATTGAATAAGGCCCACATTTTATGCAAAAGCACTCGTATATTTTCAATAAATCATTAGTATTTGCACCTAATTTTTATTAAACTTGTTAACAGAAGGTAACGCTAATCATTATAAATTAGTAATCCTTCCTACACAAACCTTCCTCTGTGATTACTAAGTGAGCGGTATATAATAGATATATACGATTGTATTACATGGCAAAGTTGTCTTTGCTGATTCTATGTCATACAATTTCTATGAAACTCGATACTAACAAACTACGCTTTAAATTGGTCACCTATATCTAGTAAACTAATATTTGAAAATTTCCTAGGAGAGATTTTAAAGTTCCGTATCTCATTACGAAAAACGGAACCCTTACAGGATCACGTCGTTGTCGGTCTATCCGTCTGCCTTTTTGTCAGGCACGCGTGGAGATATCAAGTTGTAATTAAGCATTTGAAATTAATGTCAATTAATATTGAATACTAAATTTTCAATTGAAGTGTAGTGATAGCTTAGTAGACAAAGAACTGACTTATTGACTAACTGGTCCCCGGTTCGGTAGGTACCACTAAATTGTGTTTTCGGACTTATGTATATATTTGTCACTTGTAATTATCACTTGCTCGGCTGTGAAGGCTAACATCGTGAGGAAACCCACATGTTCAAGATAATGTATTTCGAAGGGCGTGTGATCTAACTTAAGAAAGGTCTGATTCTCCCTCTGGGTTGTGGAGGTCTCACGGCATTCGCTCCATGTACAAATCAGTATTTTCGTCCCATTATGTCAATCCTAATGAATTAGGAAAAGGGGAAACGCTATGCAGAGAAATCAAGTATGCAATCCTCGAAGCAGTAAAAAAAATAAAACTTCTAAGACAACGCAGAAGATACGGCCATGTATGCCCCGTTTATGCCGCATATTTTGACACTCGCAAGGAAAAAAAAATGATGAAATTTGGCAAGAATCAATGTCATGTTGCAAAAGTCAAGGGAAAAACGACACATTTTTTTTGCCATTACAAACTTATCTGCAGTTGGTAAACTAACCGCGATTTGTGTCGATGTATGGGTATAACCGTTTTTCTACGGCAATGTTAAGTTTCCACTAAATCCATTTTATCCTTTCGTTAGAGCAGTGTGTGGTGCTTTCATAGTTTGTGCGATTCCCGTGATGGACGAACTGTTTACATTAACTATTCAAAGATGGTCGAATTATTTGCATGTTTGTACGGAACTCTCGGTGCGTGAATCCGACTTGTGTGTACTTATATTTTTATACCACTAAGGTGGCAAAGAAGCATGCGGCATATCTGATGGTAAGCAAGTTACCGTAGCCTAGGATATTTGCAACACCAGGGGTGTCATTCGCGTTGTCGAGCCCGTAAAAACCTCTTCACACCTTTCTTGAAGAACACCATACCCTTGGATTTCGGCTAGGAATTCATTCCACAACTTGAGAGTTCTTTGAAGAAAACTTCTCTGAAACTGCACAATAGGCAACAATAGCGGTGTGTGAGGGAGAACTCCCCGCCGTCTGGAGCAGTGTGGTTGAAGGTTGAAGACGCTGTTGGTATAATTTCGAACAATTCTTCAGAACACAACACGTTGTACAAACGGTAGAACACACAAAGGGAGGCAAAATCTCCCTTTCTCCGTCTGGGGAAGTAGGTACCTCCACCTCACAGAAAGTCGCAGCCAAATAACAACTCCTTAGAGCGTTGTTGTGTTCCTGCGTGTGAGTGAGGTCACCAGTAAGCTCAAGGAGTTGGATTCTGAAGAATTGTTCGATATGATGCCGACAGCATTTTCTTATAACCGCATCGCTCGCTGACGGTGTGAGCGTGAACTCGAGTTGCAATGGTCGCATGTACAGTATGCGACCATTGCAACTCGAGGTATCAGAGAAGTTTTCTTCCGATAACTCTCAAGTTGTGGAATGAACTCCCAGCCGAGTTTTCCCAAGAGACTACAGGATAGGATTGTTCAAGAATGGCGTGAAGAGGATTTTTAGAGGGTCGGCATTGCATGAGTGACATCCTGCTGTTGCAAAGTCCGTAGACTAAGGTGACTAGACTAGTATGCTTGTTTGCGAAAAAAATGAGAAACACTTTAATAGTTGAGAACAGCGAATCTGGCGGTAATATACACATAAACGCCATGTAGATAAAATATAAAGTGATTGTTCTCTAAGTAAGGAACTACGAGACAAACATGACATTGTTCGTCTCGCGACAACACGGCGGCGCTCCATTATCATACACGAACTTTGGCAAAGCAAAATTTATGTCAATAAGAAATTAGTCAAAAATCTTGTAACCCGAATACGAAAAAGTATAAACAAGATTGTGATCCATTCAAATATTTTTATCGCAGACTTGTAAGATCATAGAACTAGTATAGCTAAAACTCTAACTACTCCTTTTGGCCTTGTCAGATATAGTCTGGAAAAAGTCATCAGGATGAAACCAGAGGCGGCACGTCCTAAGGAGCGCTGGTGTAGTACACTTCTACAATAATTACATAACATAAATGTCTTTTTAATCTGCATGATATAATTAAGAACATACCTAATTATATTTTTTATGATCCTGTACACTCATAATAGTAACTTATCAAGGTCGAAATGTTCTATAACATAGATTTGGTGCCCAATTATATCGAGCGGAGCGCTAGAGATTGTGGTCCTATGAAACATAGTTCAGTACAACCCCTAGCACTGAGTTTAAAGAGTAAGATAGAGAAACATCGTCATGGCCTGGCCCGTGAAATGGTACATTTGGTATGGGAAAATTTACCTAATGTTGAGCGCTGCTCCTGCACTATGTTGCATGACCTCGGCATATCGATGACAAGACACAAGACAAGGATTAGACGCGGTAGCTGATTTTACATATACAGACGTCTTAGGCTCGTCTCTCACTGTGTGTGATGTGAAAACGGAATTTTTCCAATTATGTACAGTATTATTACCAACAAGTATAAAAAATTGTACATATGCGTTGAAAATGGATACATACAGTGTACAATTAAGCCGGGAGCGGACAATATTTGGCAAGACATTTACTGTTTAAATATTTTTTTAAACACCCATAAATTAAAGTTACGAGTCGCCTCTGGATGCAACGCAGTGTGTGTAACCATGAATTTAAGTAGATTACTTTGAGCAAAGAACGCGCATACCAATTTATTAAAGTCGTTACATTGAGTAATATCGTGGAATCCTACCCATTAATGGGAGCTGACGCCACAGTTGATGGTCTCATTTTATATAACTGTAACAAATACCCGTGGCTTCGCTATGTCAGCTATCCAAGTTTGTTTGTGTGGGTAAATTAGATAAGTATACTTATTACTTCGGCTGCGAATATATAATAATAATATTGTCGGACAAATTACACAGCGCCACCTAGCCCCAAAGTAAGCGAAGCTTGTCTTATGGGTACCGGACAACTGATAAATATACGTATATATATTTTTCTTCTGTAAATATATATTTAGGATACATAGAAAACATCAAGACTAAGACAAACAGATATGTTCATGCACACAAATTAATGTTTGTCATGTGTGGGAATCGACCCCACGAGCGTTGGTGTCAAAGTAGAGTTACTAACAACGAGCTCCAATATGTTAGTTTGTACAATTAAGGGACAAGTTTACGATACATTCCCACTGTATAGCTAAGATTAACAGCAGTAACCACTACAATGGAAATGAAGGGGATTCATTGTAGTCCCGAGGGAAGAACTAGGGCTTAGTTAGAACTCACAATGAATTTAATCCGTAGAAATTTGTAGGAGACACATCATAAGTCACATTCATACATATAGAGTTAGAGATTTGTCTGTGTTAATTCCCGTATTTCTGAAATAACGTAACTTTGTAGTGTAATCAGCTAATCAGGAACACCGTTCCTATATGAAATCTATATGTTTGGCTGTGCATGCGTTTGTCTCTGTGTCTGTCGCTTTTTTTCGAATATTCGAATTTTGACTTCAGATTCGGATTCAGCATAAAAAAGTAGAATAGAAATGTCTGAAAAACCAACCTCCTATCTCTTAAGGAACATGGTCAAATAGGCCGACAAATTAGAAAAAAAAATTGAATTTTTATTTCAGATTCGAAAAGTAAATTAAAAAGTAGAATAGGAATGTCTTAAAAATCAATATCATATTTCTTAAGGAACATGGTCAAAATGGCCGACAAAGTTTAAAAAAAAGAAATTAAATTGTTATATAATTGACGAGCCAGGTGTTCCTCTGGCAATGCGAGCTTGCGCATTCTCAACTGGTTTTTATTTTGTTTTTACTTATTTTTATACAACGTCAGGATGCATACAACCATACGGCCCACCTGATGTAAAGCGGTTACCGTAGCCTATGAACGATTGTAATACAACAAGTATACTCGCGAGATGTCAATTTTGATTCCAACACAACAACTCCTTAGGGTCTTACTGGTGGTGCCCTGTTGCTGACACCCCAGGGGCACCCCATCACAGCGGCCGATGGCAATTCGCGGGGTTGTTTAGTGGGTATACCGTTGAGCAGCCAACGGGGAGTCCCACACTACCACCGGAGGCCACTCAGGTACCGGTGGTGTGCGTAAAGCATTTTTCCCCGCGTCACAAAAACTCCTTTAATGCGCCCTACCTTTCATAAATACACCCACACCAAGACAAACAGATATATTCATGCACGTAAGTGTTTGTCATGTCCGTCTGATTCGAACCTACGAGCGTCGATGTCAAAGTGGCGTTATTACCCGCTGCGTGACTGTCCTTTCAAACGCCTTCAAGATCACAAAAACCATTTATTTCCAACTAAAATTTAGCGATATTATTTTTTTATATACTACGTCAGGAGGCATACAAGCATACGGCCCACCTGATGTAAAGCGGGTACCGTAGCCTATTAACGCTTGCGATATTTTAATCACTCGCGCGATACCTCCTCTGCTGCTTACACAGCAACTCCTTGACCTCACTCACACGCAGGAACACAACAACGCTGTAGGGAGTTGTTATTTGGCTGCGGCTTTCTGTGAGGTGGAGGTACTTCCCCAGACGGGCTGCTTTGATGCGTACTACCTCTCTTAAAAAATATAAATAATTAATATATATATATATTTTATTTCTCCAATTTATACAACGAAGAATGTCGACGTGAAAGCCAGCCAGTCCATTATTCAAGGCAAGTTGGAGGCCAGGAGTCGAAGAGTTCGACTCAGCCCAATAAATCATTCAAACGTATAATATCATGTAGCGTGGATCGAGAAAGCCATATTAATAAATGCTAGGTCAATTTATTTATACTTACCTACCATGATGTGCACGGCAGTTGAGCTTCACTTGACAAGCCAACCCTATGAGGTTTTTAATGCCTTATTTGTCACATTGCCAAGAGGATAAATTAATTCCAACACTTCCTACTCTTACAAATTTCTTCTGATTAAATTTGTTGTGAGTTCCAAGGCAGCTGTGGTTTAACCCCCGGGACAGCAAATGAAATTCACTGTTCATTGCCTTTTTGTTGGTGGTCGCTGTTAATTCTGGCTGCACAGGAGACACAGTGGTGGGAATGAGTGGTGGGCCTGTCTCGATTACCTACCATGAGAGCATAAAAGTAGAATAAATGCAGTCGAGATTTACGCGTGATGACGATAAGATAGTTGGTCTGAAAGATAGTGTCGATGTTAAGATAAGAAAACCATACTCCATTGGTAAAGAAAGAAAGCAGGATGAAAGTACGACGTAAGAGATACATAATGCGAAAGTGGAAAGATGTAGGAGCCGAGAAAGACCAAGACTAACCTACCATGACCGAATTGGTCGTGTTTTACCGGAATATGATGTCAAGAGTCCTAGAAGCTGGCGAGCATGCATGAAAAAAGCTATGAATGTTAAAGAACGCTTGCTGACCGCGTTTGTAATAATGTAAGAAAGAGAATTGGTTTGGAAGAGAGTTTTGATGTGAAGATAATAAAAGGCATGCTCCGATGGTTCGGACATATAGGAAGAATGCAGGATGAAAGAATGACGAAACAGATATACAATGCGAGGATGTAGGAGCAGAGGAAGATCAAGACTCACCTAGTGTGACCAAATTGATCGTGTCTTATCAGTATATGATACCAGGAGCCCGGCGAGAATGCATGAAAACAGCTATGAATGTTAAAGAAACGAGTGCAGTGAAAGACCCGTCTTTCGGCGTTACCTACGTTGGTCTGCTTACGCTGCAAGGGACCTGGCGTGAAGATACATACATTATTTTACACTCTACATCAATCAATATAGCTTCAACTGCAGAGATACTCCCTTCAGCCGAAGGGATTTAGAGCCCTATTCCACTGCTCGAATGCGGATTGGTGGAGGCCAGTGTACCAGTCCGAACGCTTAGCTTAACGACTGTGACCCAAAGACCAAGTGCCATTCAACAATAGGGAAATTCTAGACGACGAAACCCATCAATAAACGGACTACTTTCGACGCTGTTTAATTTAAGAAGAGGGTTGTGGGCAGTGATTTGTAACACTGCTTTGACACCAACGCTCGTGGGTTCGATTTCCATACATGACAAACATTTGTGTGCATGAACACGTCTGTTTATGTTGGTCTTGGTATTTTTAAGAGAAGTAGGGCGCATCAAAGCAGCACATTAGGAGACGTACCTCCACCTCACAGAAAACCGCAGACAAAGCGTTTAGAAGTAATGGTGGAATACAGTACCAAACTTCATACTGATCCGACCAGGAGAGAGTAATTTTCGCATTTAGAAATTAGTATGATTATACAGATAAAGTCTATTTCTGTATACAATCAAATTCGCAGACGATTTCATGACCGTAACAGAACACAGTCTAAAAGCTGGATAAGGAGATAAAATACTATGTCATGTCAGCAGACGACTTTATGACTGGAACAGAACACAGTCTAAAAGCTGGATAAGGAGATAGAATACCATGTCATGTCAGCAGACTATTTTAGGACTGGAATATAATACAGTCTAAACGCTGGATAAGGGGATAGAATACTACGTCATGTCAGCAGACGATTTTATCACTGGAACAGAACACAGATTAAAAGCTGGATTAGGAGATAGAATACTATGTCATGTCAGCAGACAATTTTATGACTGGAACAGAACACAGTCTATAAGCTGGATAAGGAGATAGAATACCTTGTCATGTCAGCAGACAATTTTATGACTGGAACAGAACACAGTCTATAAGCTGGATAAGGAGATAGAATACCTTGTCATGTCAGCAGACAATTTTATGACTGGAACAGAACACAGTCTATAAGCTGGATAAGGAGATAGAATACCTTGTCATGTCAGCAGACGATTTTGTGACTGGAACATAACACAGTCTAAAAGCTGGATAAGGAGATAGAATAATATGTCATGTCAGCGACGATTTTATGACTGGACCAAAACACAGTCTAAAAGCTGGATAAAGAGATAAAATACTATGTCATGTCAGCAGACGATTTTATGACTGGAACAGAATACAGATTAAAAACTGGATAAGGAGATAGAATACTATGCCATGGCAGCAGACGATTTTATAATTGAAACAGGACACAGTCTAAAATCTAGATAAGGAAATAGAATACTATGTCATATCAGCAACCGATTATATGATTGGAAAAGAACACAGTCTAAAAGCTGGATTACGAGATAGAATACTATATCATGTTAGCAGTCGATTTTATGACTGGAACTGAACACAGTCTATAAGCTGGGTAAAGAGATAGAATACCATGTCATGTCAGCAGACAATTTTATGACATAACACTGTCTAAAAACTGGATAAGGGGATAGAATACTATAGTATTTATATCATGTCAGCATACGATTTTATGACTGGAATATAACACAGCTAAAAGCTGGATAAGAAGATAGAATACTATGTCATGTAAACAGACGATTTTATGACTGATACTGAAAACAGTCTAAAAGCTGGACAAGGAAATGGAATACTATGTCATATCAGCAAACGATTTTATGTCTGGAACCGTTATGAGCTTTTGTTCGATGACACTCGAGTTTTTACATTTCGAAAAGAAAATAATTTTATTACCAAATTAAATCAAGCTGTCAAATGCCGAGTTGGGTCTGACCATTGAGCGGTTTGAATCGCACTTTCGACAGGTGTATTAACTTGTCTCGGGGGCTTTATATCACTCAAATCGGAAAATGGCATAAATTTTAACAATTATTTACCATATTTCTTAATAGCGTTATTCCGTTTCGTAATTCATTAGGTTTGACGGTCCGCTACCCAAGCATAGAGATTTGCCGAAGACTGACTTTGAAATGTAGCGACTGTCGTCAAACCTTCACATACCACCGGGAAAATTAGATTTTTCTAAGGTTTGGTCACACGTCTTTTGAAATATAATTTCTTGTGCGTGCCGGTTTCCCCACAATGTTTTCCTTCATCGAAGAGCAAGTGATAATTACAAAAATGTACATAAATCCGAAAAGATAAATTTAGTTGTATTCAGGATTCGAACCAGGGACCTTTTTTTTATACTACGTCGGGAGGCATTCAAGCATACGGCCCACCTGATGTAAAGCGGGTACCGTATCCTATTAACGCTTGCGATATATTATGTATCACTCGCGCGATATCTCCTCTGCTGCTTGCACAGCAACTCCTTGGTAGCTTACTGGTGACCTCACTTACACGCAGGAACACAACAACCCTCAAATCGAACCCACGAGCGTTAGTGTCAAAGTCGCGTCATGCACGACTGAGCCACCGAGTTCGTCATGTCAAGTCAAGGACCTTAAGTTAATAGGCTGGCTCTTTATCTACTGAGCTATCACTGATCTCACCTACCAGTATTTTCGTTCGTGATTTTATCCTGTTTATAGGATAGTTGTAAAAGTTGGATGGATGTTTGTTTATCCGTTAGGTCGTTATGGTAAAAACGGTTAAGTGGATGTAGAAGAAGTTTAGCACACAACGAGCTCATAAAGAGTTGCCAGAGCAGAGGTAGTGTCACGAGAGAGATACTTCAGATATTGTAAGCATTAATAGGCTACGGTATCATTTTACATCAGGTGGGCATTATGCTTCCCGCCGTTGCATAAAAAAACCGTACCACTGGATCACGTGCTCGTCAAAATCATGTTTGTGTGTTAGCTGTTTGAATGGAGAATAGCTGAAACGAGTGCGAATATTTGTTCAGCAAATGCTCTCGTGATCGCTTCAGGAGCATCAGAAAACACGCAAATGAGATAATTAAGAGAAAGGCGGCTGTAGAAGGCAGTTAAAAGGGCAGGTAAAATTGGAAACGAGATGTTTGTGGACAGTTTGAGGGGTAAAAAGGAGGGAATAAAAAGAAAGCACCTCGACAAGTAGCACGCGGCGATTATTATGTTTTAGAGTATAACATCGCCTTTTGTTAGGAAAATACACCTTTTTGCTAAACATAAAAAGCAAAAAACAAAAAAAAATCTCTAAATACTAAATTTAATCAAAATGCTTTGAATCGTTTCGGAGTTACCTACACGGAATATATATACATAGAGAAGAGAGGTAGGGCGCATCAAAGCAGCCCGTCTGGGGAAGTATCTCCACCTCATAAAACCGCAGCCAAATAGCAACTCCCTAAAGGGTTGTTCCTGCGTGTGAGTGAGGTCACCAGTAAGCTCCTAAGGACTTGCAGTGTAAGCAGCAGAGGAGGCATCGCGCAAGTGATACTTAATATATTATTACATATTATTATTATTACGTTAATAGGCTGCGGTACGGCTACGATTAGCCCTACCTCTCCTTCCTCCTTCGAAACCCGGGTGGTCGAATACGACCGCGAAATGTATGGGAAAACGTATATAACGGGTTCTGACAGGTCACAACATTCAGACCAAGACAAACAGACATGTTCACGCACACAAATGTTTGCCTTGTGTGGGAATCGACCCTACGAGCGTTGGTGTTAAAGTCGCGTCATTCACGACTGAGCCACCGAGCTCGTCCAGATTGTACTTGATTGTCATGTATGAGGTAATTTTAACTCCAGAATTGCACGGGCTGTGTGCCTTCCCATACAATTAATAACGCGGACTGTTTACCTGTACTTTATGTTGAGTTAGGTTTGAAGTGAATACGTCTTTGAATTAGCTTCCTTAGTGGATGACATCAAATCGAAATACACAGTTTGGTGTTGAAACAACGTATCTATTGTTTACATCTAACATTTAATTACACTACTTGATAGATAATGAATGTAAGAATTCGATGCGAGCGACGCCCCGCGCGAAGTGGTTGGAATGCCGTGATTTTGAAGATCAGTTCTGCATCATACAATTTTCTTATAGTATAATTTCCTTCCGTTTATCCGTCATGAAGATGTATTCTAGTAAAACTCGCGGCCATGATCACAATACTTTTTTACACAATACGTTACTTTGTTACTTATTTTTGAAGTGGTTTATCTTCGTAAGATATTAAAGTACCTACTCTTCGACTCCTGAAATATTATATTAGACTAGCTGTGCCCGCGACTTCGTCCGCGCGGAATAGTTGTTTTTTATTATTTATTTATAGTAATAGAAATAAATAAAATTTCTAAAATAAAAGTAGCCTACGTTACTCCTTATTACATAAGCTATCTGCCAGTGAAAGTCCTGTCTAAATCGGTCCATCCCTTTCAGAGATTACCCGGAACAGACAGAAACACAGACAAAAATTGCAAAAAAATATTTTGGTATATGTACCGTGTATACATCCATATGCGTTTAATATAAAGCGGTTATTTTAATATTACAAACAAACACTCCAATTTTTTATCCATTTATCTGTATAGATATGTTTGCGAATAAGGATAATAATATCTTTGTGTGATATTAAAGCACTCCTCTACTCCTGAAACATATTAGATATGTATAAAGACAAGGATATTGCTTGTTTTGTAGTGATGTAATATTTATTAGGTCCCTACTTATGATATAAAGGTTGTTGTACATTCGTCACAAAGTAAATTCGACACTCACATTTAAAAATACGTGTAAATCTGTCACAGGTCTTCATTTTACATAATTTTTGCATAAAGTATCAGTAGCATTATCTGTATGAAAAAAAAAACATTGCGACGATAAATAATCCAAATTAATATACGACGAATTTACTTGATAAAAGTAGAACAGTGGCAAATACTTTTTTCTGTGACGAATTTACTTTGTGACTAATGTACAAAAACCCTGATAATTTGATATAGATTTATTTTTTTCAAAAGAGAGCTGGGGTATAATTGTGTGTATTATGCTCCTATAAGCCTTGACTCCCTAAGCACATTCAATTTACAAAAGACTATAGGGATATATCGAATCTGAGTGAGGAGTTGCAGCAGGGGTGGCAACACCTATACTCTATGTATTACAAGTTAAAAAAAATTTACTCGTTATATTGCTATTGGTCTCCGTCTCACAGAACAGTGAGCCCAGTGGATGGATAAAGAACTGAACCAACTCATCTCCGGTTTGAATCCTGGTATGTACCTACCACTAAAATCATATTTTCGCATTTACGTACACTTGCTCGACGGTGAAGGAAAACATCGTAAGGAAACCCGCAAGTCCAAGAAATTATATTTCAAAAGACGTATCATCTTTTCTAAGAAAGATCTGTTTTCCCCTCTAGGCGGAGGTCTAACAGTCAGTCGCTTCATGTAAAAATCAGTATCTTCGCCAAATCCTAAGGCCCCCGCCAATCCTAATGGGTTAGGAAACGGGATAATGCTAAGAAGAAGGCTGCCATTATTTTTATATGATTTATCTTTTTGGAACTACAGGCTTTCAATTAATAAAGTCAAAGTATTCGATTAGACGGGTCGTATAGTTGTACGACACTCTAAGTTGTTTAAAAAAGATATGCATACAAAACCGCGGTTATTGCACCTAAAACTTCAATTACTTCAACATATTTGAACGTACAATAACAACTTTGTCCATTACGTCCAAGCATAATAGAAATTACGAAGTTTAAGAAAAAAACACAATCGCTGTAAGAAAATTGAATTGAGAATACAAACAGAAGTAAAACAAAATCTATTTCAAGATAACGTAAACGTTAAAGTTTTTTTTCTATTCGGAACTCGGGAATTCAATAATCACAATACAGAAATTCTGTTGAACATCAAATATCTCGTGTCCCTGGAAGTTTCCCGGCTTGTTATCATGACAAATAGACGAGTACGGAATAATAATTTTGTAATCATTTGATAAGTAATTTTCTTTTTATTATATGTAGAATATACATACATGTCATTATGCCTATCTCTCATCGCTTGCTCTTCGTTTTCGGGTGTTTTTGATTTAGCCCTTTTTCAGCAAGCTATTTGATGCATACGTGTGCGTCTAGCGTGGCCCCTGCCGATATCTCTACTCACTCTTGCTCGATATACTTCTTTCGTAACTCTTTTGTCATTTATTCTTTTCTAATGTCCGAATCATCTCAGCATACCCTTTTCAATTTTTATTACTGCATCATCTTTCATTCCACATTGTTCTCGTATCGTGCTATTTCTTACTCTATCAATCATTTTCACTCACGCTTACTCTTCAGCGCTCTCATTTTAACAGCGTTGACCCTACTTTCATGCTTCTATTGCCATACTCATGATTCACTACCGTATGACAATGTCCATAGAAAATCTATATACAGATACAATAAAAAGTAATTTGAATAGCTTCGCGCAAATATTTTATTACATCTTCTTTTTCCTAGCATTATCACATTTCCTAATACATTAGGAGTGGCGAACTCGGCTAAGCCTTAAAAATTTGGCGAAGATACTGACATATATATATGGAGCGACTTTCACAATCCAGAGGGAAGACCGGACTTTCCTTAGGTTAGATCACACGTTTTTCGAAGTACATTTTTTTTAACGTGTCTGTTTCCACACGATGTTTTCCTTCACCGTAGAGCAAGTAACATGTACGTAAATTCGAAAACATGAATTGAGTGACACATGTCCACACCAGGATTCAAAGCGGGGACCAGTTGGTTAATATAATGGTTCGTTAGCCAGTAGACTATCACTGCTCCAAAAATGTTTTCTATTTATGTACTCGTATAAACAATTTGTAAAAATTCGTTTAACACAAATATTTCAAGGACCTATATATTTTATGCATCCTAATTAGAGTTTCAATAATTCCTATATGTTAACCTTAAAGTTAATAAAAAGTGAAATTAAATTGAAGTTATTTATTTAATTTAATAGCGATATGCGATAATTTTATAACCTAATTCACAAACACAATGCTTTTGTTTGTTTGTTTGTATAACTTTATTGCATTATCCATAAATACTTACAAAATGATAAAAGTTGCATGCTTTGCAAAGGCAGGCTTATTCCTTCAAGGAATCTCTTGCAGCCAACCATTGCTTTTGAGTACCTGAATGAAGCAATGAATCGTGATGGAAAAAAGCGATCGAAGAGAAAGAAAAAGGAAGTGGATAAATAATAAACATAACAAAAAATGGGATCAACAACAAAATCGCTAATAAATGGGCACATCAAATAAATAGTATTACATAAATAATAACTACATACGTAAGTTCAACTCGACGCAGGAGTACCATAGAACCCGTCTGGTCGCTTTTTAAAGGAGACTATTGTCTGTGAAACCGTAGTTTCCACAGGCGTGCAGCTTGTACAGTGTATGAATGTCAGAAAGTATTTGTAAGTGAGCTTTTCGATTATTAGAAGTTTCACAACGATTGGAAATTCCTCTTTGTTAACTCCAAAGTTAAAGAAAAGTTAGTGTTAAATTGAGAATATTTAATTTAATTTGACACTATGTCCCAATGGCGGTGTTTTGCAAATTAAATTGGAGTTTCGAAAATTCTAGTTAATGGTATATAATCAGTTTAGTCTACGTTTTAGGGACTGGGCAGATAACTCTAAATGTTAGAAGAAAATACTTTACGGGCGAATAGTTTACCGTAATAAAATACCTTAATAAAGATAATATTAATAAAATAACGATAGCAGGAAATATCAACCAAGTGTATTTTATTATAATACTCGTAGTTATCTTATTATCGTTATTCCGGGTCCGCTACCTAAGCCTAAGGATTTGGCGATGATACTGATTTTTATATGGGACTGCCGTTAGATCTCCACTAACCAGAGGGAAAACCAGACCTTTTTTAGGTAAGGTTACACGCCTTTCATTGGACGTGCGGGTTTTCACACGATGCTTTCCCTTACCTCTGAGTAAGAGATAATTATATATATGTACATAGATCCATAAACACAAATTTAGTGGTACGTGTCCGGATTCAAACCAGGGACCAGGTGGTTAACAGGCCGGTTCTTTTTCCAGTGAGCTGTCACTTCACTGCTCATGTAATTTGATATTTTCTTATAGGACTATACTCATGACGCCTTTGTACTAACTAAACATTTGTAACTGTATATGTTATGTATATTTGTGCAATAAAGAGATTACAGCAACAACAACAACATGAAATTGTAATTTATTAACTTTATTAAAATATATATATTATGAAGTTATGTTTTTTATGTACCTAACTCGCACGGACAACATTCGGTGTGATTTCATTGGTGTTGTCTAGTGAGTTTATGCAGTACCTTTCCCGACCTTTTGTATCTTTCTCATTTAATTAATATCTTTATGATTAATATTTGACGTAAGTAAATCAGCATCTTTTTCTCGCATTTGTCGAAGGCTGCTTTTATCAACGCACGTTGAACGTCTAACGAGACGTAACGTGTAACATTAACGTGTGAATTTGTATTTTTTTTTTCATTCTACGTCGGGAGGCATACAAGCATACGGCCCACCTGATGTAAAGCGGGTACCATAGCATATTAACGCTTGCGATATATTAAGTATCACTCGCGCGATGCCTCCTCTGCTGCTTACACAGGAACTCCTTGGGTTACTGGTGACCTCACTCACGGGCAGAAACACAACAACCCTCTAGTGAGTTGATTTGGCTGCGCTTTTCTGTGACGTGGAGGTACTTCCCCAGACGGGCTGCTATGCTTTTCACTTTTACAGTTGGAAAACTGTATTTATTAGATATATACTATATTATTCGAAGTTACGGGGATTAAGTATGTAGCAGTAAGCTAATTTACGTACGTCTGAAGCATATTTGGACAGTAGGTCAATTTGTAGCGAGTAAATTGCATTGACTCATTGTCCTCGGAGGATACAATGAATCCGTGGACTCCGGATCTTTGCCGAATTCTCCACAAATAAGGCACATCTCGCCAGTTACGCCCATTTGGCGTTCTTTATAATACGCCCATCAATATCGTTGTAATCATGAAGTATTACTGCAGTGTCGTCATCAGAACCAGATGTGCAAAAATTTAAATTATCGTTTAACCTTATAAGTCGTGCATAGTTTTGGCTTTTATTTGTGTCTCCTTTTACAACTTCTTTTTTTAGGTTCGTCTTTGTTTTCTTTTTACAATATTTTGAAAATATCTCTGTCTTGTTGTTTTGCCAACCAAAGACAATTTTGTTATCTCATGTTTTTCAGTGTTTTTAGAATTAAAAATTTCTGAATGTTGCTTTGTTCTTTTACCCTTTCCTTTCATACTTTAGTTGTAAGTGTGCTAGTGTTGGTGAGCATTATAAAAATTGAACGTATGAATTGTTTCAATCAGTTAGGTTCCTATTATTGTTTTGTGTTTGTTTATTGTGACTAATTTGATTTTAAGAATGAATGTGAGTATATTACCTACGGCTAACCTTTAACTTTGTCCGGCATGATGTTAGAACTGTCGAAACTGTACTACTAGCTACTAAGGAAACATTTTATAGTTATAGAAGTGACATATGTATAAATCAGCTTTTAAAGGTTTTATAACGAAAGTATAATTATAATTTGTTTAATTTTAAGGGTATCCGACGGGGGTTGCCTTGAAACAAAGTTTCTGATAAAGGATGACGTGATTTATAATATTATCCCGAACAAAATATGACAAAATTACGCTTCATACTTTGGCGATTTTGGGTAGCAATTTTATACAACTTGCCATCCGTTACCTGTCAAAGTCACGATGATTCAAACTTCAAAGTCACCCATCGTTCCTGCCTCTGTTGGGGACGTGCGCAGAGAAACTTTCAGCTTATCAACTATAAGGAAGGTCTGGCGATCGCGGGCTCTTGGACTATATAAAACGTACGAAATTTCCCGAAATTCCAAGTTGTAACAAAATGTTAGAACGGCTGTTTCGTTGTGCATTTCTAAAACATTATAGGGAATTTATTCTTGTGTGGAAATACCGTCTGCTCCCTATAGATCTTCTTTGAATCTATTCCTTGAATTTGATATATAATCAACGAGTCATTGAAAAATAGGTCCCCTACTCATTATCCCCAGTCCAAACCAATGGGAATAGAAATTCGAAATTTACAGAGGGTTTCGATTTATTGTAAGCACCATTTAAAAAGGATGTCGAAAATTACTCTCCGAGGGATGAAAGGCATGGTTGTATCGGGAATATTTTCGGTAATAATATTGCTGCAATCAGCGAAATTATTTCCAAGAAAGGTTTCGTATATTAATGGTTTTCAATAAAATATTTTTAAAAAACACGCGTCAAATATTCAACTCTTAAGGGGATAAATTTAGTAGAACAATTTGTAGATCTGTATATTATATACATAACTAGCTGTGCCCGCGACTTCGTCCGCTCGGAACAGCTATTTTTTTTATTATTTATTTATATTAATAAAAATAAATAAAATTTCTAAAATATAAGTAGCCTAAGTTACTCCCTATTACAACAGCTATCTGCCAGTGAAAGTCCCGTCAAAATCGGTCCAGCCGTTTCAGAGATTACCCGAACAAACATACAGACAGACAAAAATTGTAAAAATAAATGAATAAAAAGCGGTTATTTAAATATTACAAACAGACACTCCAACTTTATTTATCTGTATAGATATATAGATATTTGGCGTATTGCAGGTTCAGGAGGAGAAGAGTCTTTATGAGTTTGTTAAATAAATCCCTTTGTATATATAAGTATATAAAAGAGGTCACAAAATACCTAGAACCTCTGCAACTTCGTAGGGACATAGGCTCCCTAAGTACATTTTACCGCTTGTACCATGGTGAGTGCTCTGAAGAACTATTTTCCCTTATCCCACCCTCTCCCTTCCGTCATAGAACCACACGTGCAGGCTTGCGATGTCATCATTCCACTGTTGAGGACATTTGTTCTCGTACTAAAGAGTTCGGCAAATTGAAAAGTGGAACGCCTTGCCTGCACATGTGTTTCCTCCTTCCTACAACATGGGATCCTTCAAACGAAGCGTGAAGAAGCACCTTGCGGGCCAGCATGGTAGCGTCAACTGACAGGACACCGTAGTCCTTTGTCAGTTGCCGCTGCAATTTGGGCTACTCTTTTCGCTTACCAACAGGCGAAGAGGAGCCACTATGCTGAGCCAATAAAAAAAAAAAGTGTAGTAAGTAGATAAAAGTAAGTGTGTGTAGGAAGTGTAGTGGCTGCCCAGTGGATAAGGAGCCAACCTATTGACCAACTGGTCCCTGGTTCGAATCGTGGCGGGGGCATGTACTAATAAATTCGTATTTTCGGATTTATGTACACATTTATCACTTGTTTGGCGGTGAAGGAAAACATCGTGAGGAAACCCACACGTCCAATAAATTATACATCGATAGACGTTTGACCTAACGTGAGAGAGACCTGGTGTTCCCTCAAGGTTGTGGAGATCTGACGGCGGTTGCATCATGTAAAAATTTGTGTCTTCGCCGCATCTTCAGGCTTAGATAGCGATCCCATCAATCCTAATGATATAGGAAACGGTATAACGCGAGAAAACGGAGACTTTCAAGTTGGAATTCTAACATCAACTACATATTATTTTCAAATAATGAACAGAATGAAATAACCAATAAAAAAAAAAAGCCAAGAATATCTCGTTCCATCAACTTAACAGCGATGAACATTTCGGTAAATCTATTTTGTTTTTTAATTTAAGGAATAATATTTCGAATAGTTTTATCTTGTCAGTCAACGAAACAACGATCTGTGTCTCCCAATTATTCAAAACTCTTTTGAACATATATTCGAATAGGAGAAACAACAAGCCTTGGGTAAAAAGCGAATAAGTGGAAAACCGCGTGTAGTTTCTGAGAAAGCCAAATTTCACGTAAAAATCTTAAACGGGGTCTTCACTGAAGTCGATAAAATTATAACTAAAATATAATATTATAATATTTTTTTTTTATTGACAGAAATTTTTTACATAAAATCTGAAATTGATTTAGTTCCCACACTAGGCTAAGCCTGTCCTGTGGGCAACTTTACAGCTTGATTTGTCGTGGAATAAGGTACTAAACTTAAGGCACTAAAACTACATAAGAAAACTTTGGTAATTGTCATTATTATATCCGTATTCTAATGTTAGGAGTGTAATAAGCAATCTCTAGTGCTATTCAAAACAGTTCAATAGCTCTTCTGAATCACTGTACGTCCAGCACAATAATTTAGTTTCCAACGTATTCTTAAATTCGCGAGAACCAAACAAATTATAAATTATATTTCCTGTTGATTTTGTTGTAAATAAAACTTAAATAGGAATACACATGTTTAAACTTTTTATACAAGCGTACGGCCCACCTGATGTAAAGTGGTTACCGTAGCTATGAACGCTTGTAATATATTAATTGTCATTCGCACGATGCCTCCTCTGCTGCTAACACAGCAACTCCTTAAGAGCTAACTCTCACACGCAGGAACACAACAACCCTCTAGGGTGCTTCTTTTCTACGGTTTTCTGTGAGGTGGAGGTACTTTCCCAGACAAGCTGCTGAATGCGCCTTACCTTTCTTAAAACATCCAGACCAAGATAAACAGACATGTTCATGCACATAAATGTTTGATTTCTGTGGGAATCGAAGCCACGAGAGTTGGTGTCTAAGTCGCGTCATTCACGATTGCGCCACCAAGCTCATCAAAACAACTATAACATAAAAGAAATTTATTAGACAAAACTTTTAGGTATCACAATATCAAATCAAGAAACTAAATTAAAAGCCTTACCCAGAAAGTCTTTATAAACCAAGGTCGATCAAGTCTAAGGTAAATTCATGCACTGAAGGTTCTGCGTTACGTGAATGTAGGTACATAGTTCAGTCTGCTTATGAATCTGCACCACCAACGAGGACGAGAAACATTTTTCTCATTTCTGCTCAATTCTGACATAAATTGCATTTTTAACGAACGCAAACCAAATATCCTATGGACGTTAATACTATTCCCAACGAATATCAAGATACTGTACTAGCATCAGCTATTGAGGCGCGAAGAGCAGGAAATAGAATTGATAACTAGATACTAGAATTGATAAAAAAGGCAGGTTACGGAAGTAACGAAAATTCGATGACAAGGAAAGAGTATCTTGATCCCTGAATTTTAACTGCTATCGCCAATGTATTGGACACCTCTCCCAGGGCGGTATGGGGTTCTTTGTAGTTATGCAGAAATTGTAAACATACATAGAGTGTTCGTCAATAATGTAGTAGTATGGCCAGTATGCCGTCGAGGATAGTATATCCTGGAATTGACCGATAGAGCGGTACTGCAATGACATATCAAGACGATATGCTGCTGGGATAAGATAGACTTAACCCACGTATGAGGATAACTTCAAGGTTACATACATCATACCTTTAAGAACACTTCTCGATAGACGATACGATAACCCGAGTAATTTGAACGTTTGCTTTGTGTTGGAGAAATCACTGGGGTCCATAATACAGCCAAATTTCTTCCAGATGAAGTTTAAAACTTAAGTTAAATTAAGAAGTCGTTATTGGAAAATATCCCCTACGGAGATGAACCTGGTCACCGATAATTTATCATAATGCACAAGTATTCACCAAACCATGCAAGGCAATCTAAGCCTTTGCCTGTGGAACTACTGTTAAGGCGCGTCCGCATGATACGTTCGAATTTTCGGTACACGTTCTCCAAATCACTTTAGCTCCGAAAAAAATGTAAATGGAGTTCAGAAATCGATGTTGAAAATCATTGGGGACGTGGACAATGCATTTGAAGGAGAAAATGTGAACATTGCATGGCATGAGTAAAACACATTTGCTCTTGTTAGTGATGAGAGTTGACAGCACCCGGAATAAATATGATAAAATACGAGCTTTGAATAAGCAGAACTTGCGGCTAACACGGGACAACTATCGCATTTTCAATACTAATTTGAGGATATGATACGGTGCAATAAAATACTAAGTGCTTTTGTATGATCTTCGGTAGAAGCGTGTCTGTCGAAGCTCAAGAAGGAGGAATCAGACTCTATGGCAAACGTTATCCAATATGTTATGCAGGCAACTGCACTTTGATTCATAGCGGCACCTCAATACATCGATGACGTCCTTCCCGTTTTGACCAAGACTTGATGACTGTGACCTGATTAAGAGATTTAACTATAGATCAACTCAAGTGTGATCTATAGTTAAATCTTATAAGAAAGAAAATAGATATGCTTGAGCTTTCTCCAAGAGATAGAATTCGGAATGAATAAATTTGACGGATCATCAAAGTTTTCGACATGACCCTTAAAGTTAGCAAATTGTAATCATAATAATATCACCTGTGATCACTAACTCGGCAACCATATCTGCCTAGTTATTGATGACAGATTGGAGGAAAAAGGACTTAAAGTGAATGATGAGGGTGTGTCCCGTGTAGATGGACGGAATAACCTTAAGTGAGCGGCGAATAGTGGCTGCATGTGAAAAGAGAAATATAGTGGAAATCATTACGGGAGGAATATATCCAGCAGTGGATAGATATGAACTGGTGATGATGATGACGTCGCAATAGCGAATCTAAGACACGATATTATTTCTAGGGGAAAATCAAGTTTTATAGTACAGAACGTATACGTCTCATAGCATATCTTTCGTCCCAAAATATAACATTATCTATACCTTCTGCTTTATATTTTGCCAAAACCATGATCCATTAATCATCGTCAGATTGATATTATGTTTATGTATGTGTAAGTATGTCTATGTATACTACAGTATGTATTATACAGTTGTTATATATTTAATGTTTGTGTATGTATAATTACTATGTGTAGTAATTTTAATTTAGAATATCTAAATAATTTGCTTACTTCGTGTACCGATTTCCTGTATATGTACTCTTGCATAAGGTTGTCTTGTAGATAATGCTATTAGCATTAAGTCCGCCTTTATATCCGATATATGTGGTAAATAAAGTTTAAATAAATAAATAAACAACATCATCATAAATAAATCCTACAATTATCTTACTTCTGAAATTCTATATTCGTCTAGTTACCTTAAAGTTCACATGATCTTCGACACTAAAGAAATTATTGCTATAGGCTTATAGTCGGATTGAACCGAGCAAGCACCTGATAGAGTGTACCAAAACCTCTTTGCTCATGCTGGAGACCACGCCAGGCGAATAGGAGTACCGAAAGAGGCGCGTTAGTATCAGAGCTAACTCCAGAGCCCACATCTTCAACATAATGGGTGATATTCCATCCAGCCTGCTCCATTTATGAATGTCCAGGGAGATAAGGGTTCTATGGACAGCTTTTTGACAGAAATAAATTTCTGGCAGAGCTCTCACATCGCGGGATGGGTTGTTGTGTTCCTGCGTGTGAGTGAGATCACCAGTAAGCTCCAAAGGAGTTGCAGCAGAGGTGGTGCGAGTGATACTTAATGTATTACCAGCGTTCATAGCTGTGGTAACCGCTTTACATCAGTTGGGGGTCTAAGCTTGTATGCCTACCGAATTGTAAACAAAAACTCAAATCTATCTATCTATAACTTCACGCCAAATCCCTTACGAGGTAGGCAGAGAGAACCGAGTGCCACGCGACTCGATCCTTATCCTCACTCGCTTCTTTAACATTCATTGCTCTTTTCATGCACGCAAATTTTTCTTTTTTCAAATTGTTCTTTTCAAAAACTCAAATCATGTTGTTATATTACGTGGCATATAAAATGAATAGCAAAAATTTAAATATTATTTCTTTTATCCCAATCAATAGAAAAACTTACTGAGAAATTAACTTCATAACTTCTTCTAAGTAAAGACATGTATGTAAATATTTGTAACTCGTTTACAAATGCACTTATGTTCATTAATGTACAGAAGACATAAAAGCGAGCGAGAGAAAGGCACGAGGCGGACCAAACTTATGTAAAGGAACTATAAACCAGAGTTAATAACGCGAGAATCCATATTAATACCATATGTATTACGTAATTTAGTGCAAACAACAGGGATGTTGTGGCATCGAATAAATATACAGTAGGATAGATTAGACGAGATTGCTAATAAAGCCAAAATAGCACAACCCTATGTCTTAAAGTACATTCGAAAAGGTATTATGTGCGATTTGTTTATGCGCTCAAAAGAAAATGGCCTACGTATGGCCTACTTTCGACGAGCTCGGTGGCTCAGTCGTGAATGACGCGACTTTGACACCGGCGCTCGTGGGTTCGATTCCCAAACAGGGCAAACATTTGTGTGCATGAACATGTCTGTTTGTCTTGGTCTGGTTGTTTTAAGTGAGGTAGGGCGCATCAAAGCAGCCCGTCTGGTGAAGTACCTCTACCTCGCAGAAAACCGCAGCCTAGAGGGCTGTTGTGTTCCTGCTTGTGAGTGAGGTAACCAGTAAGCTCCCAAGGAGTTACTGTATAAGCAGCAGAGGAGGCATCGCGCGAGTGATAATTAATATATCGCAAACGTTAAGTTAGTGAAGATAGAGAGTGCTCTACCTCTCTTAAAAACACACAACCAAGACAAAGAGAGATGTTCACGCACACAAATGTTTGTCCTGTGTGGGAAAGAAACCCAAAAGTGTTGGAGACAAAGTAGCTTTAGCTGTGCCACCGAGTTTGTCATATAGTACAGCTAGATATATATAGCTTTCATGTAAAGGGGTGTTTAAAGCATATATTCCCCCATAAAATCCTTTCAAAGCGACGAGTTAATTCCCGGGAACAATTGAACGTTAGAAAATCTTTTTGTTCGTAAAACTTGAGCCAGGAGGGTCGCTATATACAGTGCGGTGCTGAACACCAGCGTATGGGCACGAGAGCTGGGTAGGGCAGAGAGATAATAAAAGTATAATAAATGCGAGAGATGCGAGTATTCCACAAAATCTGTGACTAACATTAAGTTCGTGCACGCAATGACGATGTGAAAAGCAGAACGCTACGAAAAGGAATATCGGTGTTAAAATAAGAAGAGGCATGCTCCGTTGGTTCGAACAAGCAGAAAAAATTCAAGGAATGGCGCAACAGAGGAGGATATAGGAGGAGAGGAAGGGTAAGACTAACTTATCACTACGCAATTGGTCGTGTTTTATGAAGGTGGCCTTAACTTCATAAGATATTGACGGGTGCACGAGAAGAACAGTGCTTAAAGAAGCGAGTGAATTGTGTAAGGATCGAGTTATGCCCTCAGTTCTCTGTACTTAGCGTGTAATTATAGATCGACATTTCTTCTTCGCCAACGGCTAATTCCATAATGCTAGCATATCAAAAAATAACCAGCTGAGAATGCGCAAGCTTGCATTGCCAGAGGAACACCTGGCTCGTCAATTATATAACAATTCGAAATTAAAAAAAAAATTGTCGGCCATTATGACCATGTTCCTTAAGAGATAGGAACGGTGTTCCTGAACATTCCTATTCTACTTTTTTATGCTGAATCCGAATCTGAAGTCAAAATTCGAATATTCGGAAAACAGCGACAGACACACACACAGATAAACATATAGATATCATATAGGAACGGTGTTCCTGAAAAGGATGACTCTCTTAAGTCATTGAGTACTGAATAAGATACAATACATATTTAAAAAATATAAACATGTCTGTTCGCGCGCCATCTAGCGGCGCGACAGCGAGTCAGATCGACGAGGCTGCACTATGCGCGTGTGCGGTCATTGCGAAAAATACTTGTTCAATCACCGACGTCTCCTTTGTAATCGAAAAATTTTAAATTATACGTTTAGAAGCAATATACGAATATTTATTTCGAAAATATCACAAAACATTGGTCCTTCGAGCCGGATTTGGATCAAAAACGATCAAGTTTGATATCAAGATACCACGGAAGTCGTCGATTTGGGTGTAATGGCAAATAAATATCGCGTTAATGTTAATACTTGCACTTGTACAGATTCCACTTCACTTCATATTCTTCTTTATAAGTGATCACTGATTGCACGGTACCGCCATATGTTATATAAAATACCTTGATAATGTCATAAAGGCGAAACCGGTCGGTAAAAATAATTACTAAATAAAATTGTGAAGTGGAATCTGTACAAGTGCAAGTATTAACATTAACGAGATGTCTTCAAAATTCCACCAAGCGCCTGCAATCAACAGTATCAACATAAAGGCAACTAAGTATTTTTCATCTTATTTAGATAGACATAAATCCTTATTTCCAGTAAAGGGTGCCTTTTAATCGCAATTTAACAGTTGGACCGGCCTACATAACAATTCTATATGAACTTTTTTTTATACAACGTGAGGAGTCGTGCAAGTGTACGCGGTCAACCTGATGTAAGGTGGTTACTGTAGCCTATGAACGCATGTAATACATTACGTATCACTCGCGCGATGCCTCCTCTGCTGCTAATACAGTCTCTCCTTGTGAACTTACTGGTGACCTCACTCACACGCAGGAACACAACAACCTTCTAGGGAGTTGTTATTACGCTGCGGTTTTCTGTGAGGTGGAGGTACTTTTCCAGACGAGCTGCTTTGATGCGCCCTACCTGTCTCAAGACATCCGGACCAAGACAAACAAAACTTACGAAGAGAGTGGAGGATAAATAATAAAAATACCTACTTAAAAAGTTGAAACTTTAGATGAGAATGGTAAAAGTTCTAATTGGCAAACTATTAGCCTTAACGGTAATAGAATTAAAAAAGTTTTCGATACAAATTAGTTGTGCGTTCGAGTTGATACAACGCTTAAGTAGTTAAACATTTTACTATCCTGTAATAGAAAACGTATTTTCTTAACTAAGATACAAGCGTTAACAGGGGGCTTAAAGCTAAGTGGCGCCCTTATTTTGTTTTTATTAATAACTCCGAATTTAAGTCCAATTCCATAAAATGCTAAATACAGGCACTGAAGAATCATAGATTTTTTTTTTAAACATATCTTGTATTTGTTATCTATGTACAAGTAACCATAATTTTAATTATTGCTTATTGTGGCCACTTATAGTAATAATCAAAATTAAGACTAATTGTACACAAATAATTAAAACAGAATAATGTCTCAAAAAAACATAAATATGCTTCTTCAGTGCCTGTATTAATTGTTTACTGGAATTGGTCTTAAATTTAGAGTTATTAATAAAAACAAATAAGCGTGCCACAAGGCTTTATAAGGCCCCCTCTTAAGATTTTATTAATGACGTTGAATTTAAGACCAATTCCAAAAATGATAAAAATAACATCACGTCCTTATTTATTAATTTAATCTATTATCTATTATTAAAAATGTATACAATTTATTTTATTACATTTATTTAAAAAAAAAAATACTTTTTGCACGTCTTGTCCATATAAATTTTAACTGTATCAAATTTCATACTTCTCCGACTGCATAATTTTCGTAAAAAAGGGGTACAGTACGGGGTATCAATTAAGTTATTGCATCACCTATTAATATATTGATACTATAAGATTTTATTTAAACAATGTAAGATATGTTTAAAAACAAGAGCCCAATGGCCAATAAAGAATTTTATCTTTGTATCCTTTATCTTTCTTTCAGAAAGGTTGTTTTCACAATATCACTATCCTTTTTATCAAATATGTTATTTTCTCTTAACCTACAAAGTAAAAATAATTGCATCCATCACATTATCGCGTTTTCTAATACATTATGATTGTCGGAGTCCGCTAGCCAAGCTTAAGAATTTTGCGAAGATACTGATTTTTACTCCGTAAGTCACAAGGAAAGCTAAAATTTTCTTGGCTTCAGTTAAACGTCTTTCAAAATATTATTTTCAAGAACACCGTTCCTATATGAAATCTATATGTTTGTCTTTGTGTGTGTCTGTGTGTGCGTGTATCTGTCGCTTTTTTTTCGAATATTCGAATTTTGACTTCAGATTCGGATTCAGCATAAAAAAGTAGAATAGGAATGTTCAGGAACACCGTTCCTATCTCTTAAGGAACACGGTCAAAATGGCCGATAAATAAAAAAAAAATCTAATTTTTATTTAATTATTGTTATATAATTGACGAGCCAGGTGTTCCTCTGGCAATGCAAGCTTGCGCATTCTCAACTGGTTTGGTTTACTCACGTGTTTTCCTTCACCGCAGAGCAAGTGATAATTACAAATATGTAGGTAGGTACGTAAATCCGAAAATAAGAATTTAGTGGAACATTCTCACATCTGGATACAAATCCGAAACCAGCTCAAAAATACTTTGACCGTATAGGAAAAAAATAATCCTATCTATCTATCTATAACTTCACGCCAAATCCCTTGCGGGGTAGGCAGAGAGAACCGAGCGCCACGTCACTCGATCCTTACATATCTCACTCGCTTCTTTAACATTCATTGCTCTTCTCATGCACGCACGCCGGTTTCTAGGGCTCCTGACATCACCTTCTGATAGAACATGACCAATTTGGTCATGGTAGGTAAGTCTTGGCCTTCCCCGGCTCCTACATCCTTCCACTTTTGCATTGTATATCTGCTTCGTCATTCTTTCATCTTGCATTCTTTCTACATGCCCGAACCATCGGAGCATGCCTCTTCTTATTTTAACACCGACGCTCTCTTTCAGACCAACTCTATTTCTATCATCATCATCAAATAATCCTATTTTATGCAAATAACTAATTTTGAATTTGAACTAAGTATCATGGAAAGAGTCGCTGTCGTTGTTAAATGTGGTTTCTTTATATTGAACGAATGACATTAAAACATTAGTGATACATAGACCGAGCGTGATCCAATTACACCGTTCTTATGGTTTCAAGACAACGTTGCTGTTATGGATTAAAATAAACAAACATAACATTGTGCTCCTTGCATGTTTATTGTACGGGTTAGTAGGGCGATATACCTTTGATGAGCTCGCTGGCGTAGTGGTTAGTAACGCTAGTCACTAGCGGACGTGGGTTCAATTCCCACACATCACAAACGGGTGTGTGCATGAACATGTCTGTTTGTCTTGGTCTGGGTGTTTTTAACACTGTTTTAATTTTGAACCGATTTAAAAGGAAGGAGATTTTGACAGTATGTTTTCTATGTATTTGTGACAAAATATTTTAGTATACCTTTAGAGTCAAAGTTTACTTACCAACACGTGGTACAAACTGCTAGTTAATGAAAGAAGCTCTGTCGAAAAGGAAGTACGACGCCTTAAAGCAGGGCGAATGGGAAAGTGCATCTACTTCGCAGAAAATCGCAGCAAAATAACAACTCACTATAGGGTTCTGATGTTCCTGCGAGTGAGTGTGGTTAACAGTACGATTCTAAAGAGTTGATTTCTTAGCAGCAGGAGTAGCAGCTCACTAATCTGCTTTATGTATTGCAAGCAGTCATAGACTACGATGACAACTTTACATTAGGGCGGTATGCTTGTTATCGCCTGACGAAATAAAAGAAAGCCATGAATTTCACAAAGTTCCACCTTCAATAAATTTTCATTGAGTTTTTGCCATGTTAAAATATATACGAGTACATATGTATTTTTTATACTACGTCGGGGGGCATACAAGCATACGGCCCGCCTGATGTAAAGCGGGTACCGTAGCCTATTAACGCTTGCGATATATTAATTAACACTCGCGCGATGCCTCCTTTGCTGCTTACACAGCAACTCCTTGGGAGCTTACTGGTGACTTACTCACAAGCAGGAACACAACAACCCTCCAGGGAGTTGTTATTTAGCTGCGGTTTTCTGTCAGGTGGAGGTACTTCCCCAGACGGGCTGCTTATATGCGACCTACTTCTCTTAAAACATCCAGACCAAGATAAACAAACATATTCACGCACACAAATGTTTGCCTTGTGTGGGAATTGAACACACGAGCGTTGATGTCAAAGTCGCGACATTCACGACTGAGCCATGGAGCTCGTCAAATAGAATAAAATATTTGCAGTAAAATGTAAGTTACAAAGGATAACGTAACTTACATACTTACTATGAAACGCTAGATATCTATCTATATATATAAAAATGAATGTTTGTCTGTATGTCTCTATGGACTCAAAAACGGCTGGGCAAATTTTGATGAAATTTTCAGTGAATCTTCAAGTTAGCCCAGCAGGTGATCCTGTGAAGTTTGGTAACGATTGGATCACCCGTGCGAAGCTGGGTCGAGTAGCTGTTAACATGATAATCATGATCATGAACGATATCATGGTATGATGTAAAAGTGACTATTTTTTTATATAGATATAAAATTTAAAAATAAAATAGTCATTTTTAGGGTTCCGTACCCAAACTGTAAAACGGAACCCTATTACTGAGGCTCCGCTGTCCGTCCGTCCGTCCGTCTGTCACCAGGTTGTATCTCATGAACCGTGATAGTTAGACAGTTGAAATTTTCACAGATGATATATTTATGTTGCCGCTCTAACAACAAATACTAAAAAATAGAATAAAATAAATATTTAAGGGGGCTGCCATACAACAAACGTGTTTTGTTTGCTCGTTTTTGCTCGATATTGATAACGGCAACAGGTAGACGCTTGAAATATTCACAGAATATTTAGTTATATATTCACTTTTAGAATAAATAATTAAATTAAAATAAAACAAATATTTAAGGGGGGCTCCCATACAACAAACATGATTTATTTTGCCGTTTTTATAGATAATGGTACGGAACCCTTCGTGTGCGAGTCCGACTCGCACTTGGCCGATTTTTTTCTACCTGTTGGCTGTTTCGTGACCCATTTCTCCGAATGAAAGCCGTCCTTGTTTTCATAATTCTTCTTCTTACTTCTATTCTGCTTCCTAATCCATTAATATTGGGCCCGTCACCTAAGCCTAGGAATTTGGCGAAGATACTGAATTTTTACATGGAGCGACTGTCGTCAGACCTTCACTTATTTCCACAAATATATCCGTATTGCGTAAAAACACCGATAATAATATCTTCCAGTGGGATTGCTTGTAATTACGATTATTATATCTGAGATAATATTCTAACAAAATGAAACCTAAGTTTTTTTTCAACACTACAAGAAAATGTTTGATTTATTTGTTTCTGAGTGCATTTGACGAGCTCGGTGGCTCAGTGGTGGAACGCGCTGTTACGCTACTTTGACACCAACGCTCGTTGGTTCGATTCCCACACAGTACAAACGTTTGTGTGCATGAACATGTCTGTTTGAATTGGTCTGGGTATTTTCTATGTATAATAAGTATATATTTACAAAAAAAAAATATTTACGTATGTTTATCAGTTGTCTAGTACCCATAACACAAGCTTCGCTTACTTTGGGGCTATGTAGCGCTGTGTAATTTGTCCGACAATATTTATTTATTATTGTTATTATATATTTCTCAATGACACGCATAAATCACAAAATGTACTTATGATTTCTCACTGTTAAACCCCACAAAGTTCGTTGAACTCCTTATATTATCACGTCTCGGCCTGGTATTTTTGCAATGCCGTTGCCTTTTGCTTACCCATTTCTAGCCGATAATCTAAGTGAGTAAGCCCTTCAGACGGAAATAACCTATGGAGAGCCGATGAGACCAATTTAACGTAGTAACTCAATTCACCGCTAAATTAACATCTATGGTATGTGCATAAATATTACTTAGTATCTATTCTATGGATATATTACTCATTTTATTTATTAATTGTTTTATATTATATCTGATCATGATATTATTAAATTATATTTAAATTTTGCAATGATTACGTTTTGTTATTAATTTATAGATAAAATATTCCCCTGCCATAACCAATCAACGCGCCTAAAGCAACAATGAATATATTGATATTGTAATATTGTCGGACAAATTACACAGCGCCGCCTAGCCCCAAAGTAAGCGAAGCTTGTATTATGGGTACTAGACAACTGATAAACATACGTAAATACATTTTTTTTTGTAAATACATACTTATTAATACATACTTCTCTAACTTTTCGGAATCTTCCCTTTTTATTAGGAAATTGGTGCGTTCAATTGATCCCAAATAAATTTGGTGCATTTTCTATATTATTAGTATTAACATTAACCCAATTAAGAGAATTCCCAAATAAGAGAGCGTCGGTGTTAAAATAAGAAGAGGCATGCTCCGTTGGTTCGGGCATGTAGAAATAATGCAGGATGAAAGAATGACGAAGCAAAAGTGGAAGGATGTAGTAGCCGAGGAAGGCCAAGACTTACCTACCATGACCAAATTGGTCGTTATCTATCACAACGTGATGTCAGGAACCCTAGAAACCGGCGAGCGTGCATGAGAAGAGCAATGAATGTTAAAGAAGCGAGTGAGATATGTAAGGATCGAGTCGCGTGGCGCTCGGTTCTCTCTACCTACCCCGCAAGGGATTTGGCGCGAAGTTATAGATAGATAGATAGAACATTAACCCACAGGGGCAGGAAAAGCTGCAGCGATCCGGGACGGTACTTTTAGTAATATTTCGTGTTTGTATGCAACCTAGGTCACACATAAAATCCGCGATCCGGCGCGGTGCGATCCCTTTTTGTGTGACAGGTTGCATTACTTTCCCGCTTTTGCCGCCCCTGTGGGTTTTAGGGTTTAATTGTAAACCTATTCTGAAAATTTTTAAGGAAGTTGCAACCGGCCAATGCTAAACTGTCGACATTATTGGTAGCCTTCGCTAAGTTTTAAGTTAATCCAAAGTTTACATTTTGAGATATGTATGTATATCTTCACGCCAAGTCCCTTGCGGGGTAGGCAGAGAGAACCGAGCGCCATAAGACGCGGTCCTTGCATACTTCACTCGCTTCTGTGACATTCATAGCTCTTTTCGTGCACTCTCGCCGGCTCCTGGGTCTTCTGACATCACCTTCTGATAAAACACGACCAATTTGGTCATGGTAGGTTAGTCTATAGTTAGTCTATTGAGATATGTTGATCTATTTATCTATATGTATGTACAAGTTTCTTATAATTTTCTCTTACAAAATGCGATAAATGTGACATTTTGACGAGCACGGTGGTTCAGTGGTTGGTAATACTAATAAAACACCAAGGCTCGCGGCTTCGATTCTCGCAAAGGCGAAGGAGCTCGACTGGTAAAGTAATTATCTTACAGAAACCGCAGTCAAATAACAACTCCCTGGAGGGTTGTTATGTTACTGCCAGTGAGGTTACCAGCAAGCTTCCAAGGAGTTGATGTGTTATCAGCAAGGGTGATAATACGCGAGTGATACTGCATGTATTGCAAGCATTCATAGGCTACGGTAACAGCTTCACATTTTGGCAAATATGATAGAGTACCGACGATCAATATTTTCTAATTCATGCATGTTTTAGCTTGTATTGTGCTAACGAGCTCGGTAGCGCAGTGGTGGAACGCGCTGTTACGCTACTTTGACACCAACGCGCGTGGGTTCGATTCCCACACAGTACAAATATTTTGTGTGCATGAACATGTCTGTTTGTCTTGGTCTGGGTATTTTCTATGTATAATAAGTATGTATTTACAAAAAAAAATGTATTTACGTATGTTTATCAGTTGTCTAGTAGCCATAACACAAGCTTCGCTTACTTTGGGGCTAGATGGCGCTGTGTAATTTGTCCGACAATATTTATTTATTATATTTATTAATGTCCGTATATACATGTATGGTTCTTGACCTAGAAGTATTATTATTTGGTTGTGCTCTTCTGTATGGTGGAGGTACTTCCCTTCGGACTGCTTTGATGCGAACTACTTCACTTTCATTGTTCATGATCCACCACAATGTACACCACGGATTTAAATTAAGCCTTACACATCAAAATCCACATAAAAATACAGATAGATTGAAATCTGTTAAGAATAAAAGAATATATTGATAGAATTTTCAAATCCGTAGCTCGAGAGGTGGACTTTGCTGTCCATAACCGCGAATAATCCGCATAAATTTAAATGTTCGATTCCTGTTCGTTGCCGGCAATTCCATGTAAATTTGAAATTAATCCCGGCTCTTTGCATTTACATATTTTGTTTATTCCAATAATACTGCGAACGGTGTGAATAATTAAGAAAAGGGATAACACATTTTTTACATTCGAGTGTAAAATTGACGGATTGAAAATAAACATGCCTATTGGCAATTTTCTTACGGTATTTGTTTTCCGCCAAAGGCCATTTCAAAAATTGGTGTACTAAAAAAGAAAAATGAAAACTTTGAAGAAATGAATAAGGTATAATAAGATTTTAATTACTAAATCTAAGACTATTGTTTATTGTTTATTCCGTATGGTGCATAGAGTCAATAGACAGAAAGTTATTGCCATAATTGCACTGCTAGTAAGCTTAAACATGTACATGTTATGCAAATTTGAAGAGCAGTTGTAGCTCAGTGGATAAAAGAAACGCGTGATTAAAATCTTGGCATGTTCCCCTGAATTCCGTATAATATTGTCTTAGGTTTTCGCGATTGTTACACATTGAAATTAAACAATTTTTAACGGAAGTATCGCGTGTTTTATATATTTTGTTAAACCTGACGTTTCGAATGCTTTGCAGCGTCCGTGGTGGCAGGAAGACTGTAGAAGAATTCTGTATGTTCTGATTTATATGCATATGTATATCTGTAATTATCACTTACTCTTCGGTCAAGGAAAACACCGTGGGGAAACCCGCACGTTCAAATCTAAGAAAGGTGTGGTTTCCCATCCCTATGGGTCTTGCAAGTCTGAGGGCAGTCGCCCCATATAAAAATGTGTGTCTTCGCCAAATCCTTAGGTTCATATAGCGATCCCCATCAACCTTAAATGGGATAATGCTGGAAAGTAGAGGATAAGCAAATCTAATTAGATTCATATACCAGACAAACATTCATATACCAGATCGAATTGATTTGGAACTCTTTACCATTGAAAGTAAAATTGTCCTTGGAAACCTTCAGATCCACATTAAAAAGTTTTTTTGAAGAAGCTTTGTACTATTAGCTCGTTAATAACTGACTTTCAGACAATACATTAACAAGTTTGCATTAACTCTTGGTATATCTTTATACATATAATTCTTCTGTAGGTATGTGTCACTGAACTCCTCCTGAATCCTGAATAGCTGGATCAAATATGATAAAAAAATGTAGGTATGTAGGTACGAGTATTTGAGCGGTTCTCTGAATGGAGTGGATTGATAATAGGATCTGTCATGGTGGCGTTGTAATCAGTTTACATGACTTTGTTTTTATTTTCTGGACAGGACAACATCTGTCAGATACACTAGTTATATATATATATTTCAACCTCGCGTATTTATAATTCTATCAAATGAGATGTAATTGAATAAGGTCAAATAAGAAGACCTTTGAAATATTTCGTTCTTTTTTTGTAAGATTTGTTATTTTCTACAATGAAGATATTACATACATACTCACATCTTTTTCCCATCACTTTTCCAAACATACCTTCAGCAGCTGTCCTGAAAAATAAGGGGCTTCCGATTAGAAGCTTCCAAAAGAATATTTGTCCAGTACATCGATACTAGTCTTATTTTGTAAGAATCCGCTGTTCGATTGTACCAGTACTAGTATTGTTTGATGCAATCAGCACTTTAAGGTGTTGGTCATTACGACCAGTTTCGATTTGATTCAAACGCGTATCCCAAAAGTAAAATCCCTCACAAATGGCGTCATCAACAAAAAAGACGAATGATAAAATGTAACATGGCCGAAAACTTTTATCTTGGAATTTCCAAGGATAGCTAAGTAATTTAGGTGTAACGCAATCTTGGGATCACTGGGTTCGTAATAAACTTAGTAAATGTATAATTTATGAGGAATCAACAATTCGATCCTATTGCTGTCTGCTCGGGGACAAACGTGCCGTAAATTCTAATTTTACCATTTATTTGTTCTAACTCAGGTTCAAACAGAGGAGGCGTATAAAGATTTCACACGAATTGATACATACATACATGTCTCTCATTGGGGTAAGCAGAGACTATAGAACGCCAGCTGCACCGATCCAAACATACCCCTCTCACTTCTTTCACACTCATCAACCTCCTTATGCAAGTTCTTTTTCATGAAACACAACACAGATAAAATATTTTTTAGTTCATTAGTACAGGGCTAGTGATTTGTTTTTTTTTAAGATTAATAGACTTATTTAACTAAGATATAACAAGGTAAGATGACTAGTACTTGTCACATAAAGTAGGAACTTACCGTCTGTTTCCTAGCATTATCCTAGTTCCTACTCCCATAAGGATTGGCGAATCCGCTATAAGCCTAAGGGTTTAGCGACGATACTAATATTGACATGGAGAGACTGTCGTCAGATCTCCACATAGCAGAGGGAGAATCAGATCTTTCTTAGGGTAGGTCACATGTTTTGATTCCATACAATCTCCTGGACTTGCGGGTTTATTCACGTTGTTTTCCTGCACCGCCAATCAAGTGATAAATACAAATATGTACGTAAATGAAAATGAAAATGATAATTCCTTTATTTCAAATAATTTGTTCTTACATTAACATGGCCAGGGTTTCCTTTTAGGTAAAAATGATGGTAAGAAACCCTGCTGCACTTGTGGTAAGAAACCCTGCTCTTCCTTATTTACAGTAACTAAATTATTTGCATTTCACAGTGCATGATTTTACAAATTTTATAAATTTAACTTTGAAATGGAACATTAAAATTAGGTAAGTAAAATTTATATACATAATTTATGTATTACAGAATATTAGAAACCAGATTTAAGTGGTATTATATAAATATAAATAAGTATAGTAAAGTATATACATAAATTCGAAATCACGAATTTACACATCAATCTATAAAAAAAATCATTAAAGGTAAAATCATTAGTAGTAGGATCATTATCATCGAAATATTCAGGTCGACAAACTTTATGTTCAAGCCCATTATAGTATATTTCTTGCATCTATTAAGCTCGGTAGTAATTAAATACCTCATTTGTTGCCTTCGCTTACAAGCGACCTCTTCATTTATCTATGTACATATTAACCTTCCCTCTCTCCCTTATCACTATCAGAGCAATATCGTCGTATTTTTATTTAAATAGTTATTTTTCTTCAATCTACTAGCAGTAATGCTATACGGTAGTTAACCAATGTCTGAAACATTTTAACATTAATCGACTGCCAAATTTAATACGTAGATGAAATATACCACAGGGTAAGGTATTTTAGCGCTGTCAAGATGTAGCTTCGAAGAAGTTCGGTTAGAATCTGTGATGCTGAATTTCTGTTGATCAATTCTGGAATACAAGTTATACTTTTCACTTATACCGGGTTATATTCACTAATACTTTGCAATCAAAAAGGCAATTTATAGTGTGTTTTTGGTAAATACAAGACAAAAAATCTTATCTTCATTGTCTGTTACTTTATAATGTTCACGGTATCTCGGAAGTGGCTTAATTGACTTCAATAGTTTATGTATTCTATAATATATATGTCGCAGAGGTAGCAACACCATATTGAGAAGCCCGGAAGAAATCAATTCCCGTGATGCTAGTTTTAATAATAACGGATCAAAATGTCAAGTCGGCGCTTGGGTGGAATCGATATCGTTGGATTGGCAACACCGGTTGTGTTTGTTATGGTTTGCTTGAAATGTCGATTGTTGTCAGTTGTCAAAAACGTCAAAATGAGAGACCGTCATTGGAAGCGGCATTACGAATCGAGCAATGGAGCCAATCGCACGTGTCGCGTCCACCGCATTTTGAATCCGTTGTAATCTGCGATCTGAGTATAACTTTTATTACGATTATTATTGTAATGGACTGATTAAATATTGAGAAGATTAACTACGTTGGTATTTCGCTTTATTCGCCATGAACAACGAGCCACCTGACGACCATTACATCCACGTTCCTACATATATATATATATATATATATATATAGGAACGTGGATGTAATGGTCGTATATATATATATACACATATATATATATATATATATATATGGATGTTTATAATAAAACCTGACGAAGACATATTAATGTATATGACCTTTATACGTAATATTTGTGGCTAAATATGTCGCACTGACTTATCTAGTAAAATAAAAGATTACATTTTATCCGTTAACCGTAAGACTGTTTTACTCTGCGAAATAATTTATTGTTTAGTTATGGACCCAGATTTTGCATAATAGTGGTTCTTGGCTCACTTAGTTCATTGATTGATATCTGTTGACAACAACTGTCAGCTTAAATTACCGTATTTTACTACAGACTACGGGTGGCATTGCTTGACTTGGTTTTCGTTTAAGGCGATATGATATGACGCAACGACATAAATTTTATATCATTTGTCCTAAGCCTATACTAATATGTAAATAGAGACAGTTTGTTTGAAGGCGCTAATAACTGAGGCTATCAGTCGGCTTTCAAAAAAATTGCATTTGATAACCAAATTCTGGAGGAAAGTTAGGCTTCAACATTATGATTCCATCCTTAGAAGACGGGATGGGATTCCGGGCAAAGCGCGGATGAAGTCACTGGATGCAGCTATTGATTTATAAAACAACCTCGTACACATACATACAACGTCGGGAGGCATACAAGCATACGATCCACCTGATGTAAAGCGATTACCGTGCCCTATAAACGCTTGCAATACATTAAGTATCACTCGCGCCATTCCTCCTCTGCTGCTAACATAGCAACTCCTTAGGAACTTACTAGAGATCTCATTCTCACGCAGAAACACATCAACCCTCCAAGGAGTTGTGTAGCCTACGGTTTTTTTGTGAGGTAGGTACTTCCTCAGACGTGCTGCTTTGATGCGCCCTATCTCTCTTGAAACTACAGAATTCATAAAGTAGAATGATATTTCTTCATGTTTTTACCCTGAAATGCAAATAATAACCTTTACAAATAAATTATTTACCGAAAGAAAATCCCAAGAGATATATTTTGAATGTTATTTTTTATCATAGAATATAACGGTACATATTTAATGACTCTTGGGGTAAGACTGTACCTATCCCTATCTATTCTAACCCGCGTCATTTATTTTTATGTGTTTGATATCGGATATATTTGTATTGGGCCCATCCACATTTAGTTCAAACTAGGTTAAGGAATTTCAGAACGCGTGAATTATCTATGGTTTTTAGACATGGTAGTATACAAATATTTTTGCGCTACCCGCAAAAGAAAAGTCTTAGATTTAGAAGACCAATAAGGATCATAATGTACAATCGATTAAATTGAGTTAGGACCCACTTTGCTGATAATTCAATTAAATTAGCCGAATAGCAAAGCTTTTCTTCTTAGCGTGTGTGATGTACTTAGGATGTTTTAACGTTAAAGAAACGCTATCAATAAAGATCGGAGATAGTTCAGAGGTCAAAACAGTTTTGACCTTTATAATCACTGCTATGCTATAATTTTGAATTTCGAAGCTGTCACACTGTCAACATTTTCCTTTAATATCTGAAAACGTAATAAAATGTCAAAGAATCAATCGTCTCACCGAAAGCATGGAAATAAGACAAATGTAAAGTATAAGTGAATAAGTTGTCACTAAAAATGTTGCTGACACGAAAGTTACCCGCGATGAGAGGCAACTGGGCGAAATTATGTAAATACTGTAATATCAAAGATAGTAATTTGTCAGAACTGTCAGTGGTGATAACAAATATGCCTCTAAGAAAATTAATATTGTAAAATGAATGTAGTACTTGTATTGATTTGATTGTAAGAAAAAGGCTTATCGACTATTTAATTTTATCGATTGTACTGTCTTAAGAAATGAACTTTCGATATGGCTTTTCTGGATAGTAGAGATCTTATTCCTCGTATAAATTAATGCTATTTTCTCTATAAAAACGACAATGAACTCGATGGAATATCGATCTATCATGTAACCTAAAAGGCATCTAATGAAAAAAACATATAACCAAAAAAAAGTTAAAAGTAACTTTCCTCAAAAATTTCCAACCATGAATAATTTCAAATCTTCTTGAAAGGAACTTTGAAGAAGATTTGAAATTATAGAAAATTTAAACATTGTTCTATTTTCTGGCGTTTTCATACACAATAAAAGGTTTCTATAAGATTAATAATGAACCTTTCACTGCATTCGTAATGAATTCCTATTGAAGAAAATTAATTCGACTTGAGGTATTTTTTTTTATACCAGATCAGTATAGTGGCATCGCTTTGCCTGATGGTAAGCGATAAGAGGAGCGGCAATTCACAAAAAACTACAGTGTCCTGTGAGTTGACGCTGCCATGCTGGCCTGCAATGTGTTTTTCACGCTTTGTTTGAAGAATCCCTTGTTATAGGAAGGAGGAAACACGTGCCGCTAAGGCGTTCCATTTTTTAATTGTACGACAGAGGTAGGATTGCCGAACTATTTAGTACGAGAAGGATGATGAGATCGCAAGCCTGCACGTGTGGTTCTATCACGGAAGGGAGAGGGTGGACTAGGGTGGATAAGGGAAAACAGTTCTTTAGAGCACTCACCATGGTAAAGGAGATGAAATACGCTTAGAGAGGCAATATCCCTACGAAGTTGTAGAGGTACCAGGTACAGAGAGCCTTGAGAAGATATTGGAAACGGAGCGGAACCATCTCAGAGATGCGAGCAACACTCCACGCATGTCCGAACTTGAGTCTTATAGAACAGACAAAGCTGGTGCGGCGCGAAGAACCGGCACACACTGTTCAGGACTCCGAGTTTTTTGCAAGCTGTTGAGATGAGGCTCTCGATGTAGTTCCGTTGGTTAAGATTGCAACGAATGTCCATGCCTAAGATATTCAGGCCATCTCGCGTATTGAGGGAAACGCCCTGAAGACTGGGAGTGGGAAGGAATGGGGAAGTTTTTGTTATAAACGCGAATTATATAGAAAATATCAGCCATCTTAGTGTTTTGTTTGGAGTAGTAGTTCGGTAATTAAGGAAAGCGGAGTATTATGTTCTTCGCAAATAATTAGTGTATACTCACTACAGTTCTAACGTTGTAGCATGACCCGGGTGGCAGGTCATTAGAACGTAACTTAGGTAGGTTCATTAAATTCGACAACACAGGTGATTGTGAGTAAAACGTGCTACGTTTATTTTTTTATTAACTAAATTCGTTTCTTATGATTCTAACTTTCACCCCAAAAATCTCTCTTAATATAGTGATTTTACATTGACAAATACAAAAGTTTAATTTATGTGAATTGCATGGCAAATTACTTACTATGTCTACGAAAAGATATATCTGCTAGAGATGTGACTCGATAATCAAAGTAAAAACTGATGGATAACTTTAACCTATTTTAATTGAATGACCATGTATTATGCTGATGTCAAATATATTGTCACTGCTACAATTGTCCTGCGATTCAGAGAGTGATATTATCAAAAGTGTGGCGTCTGTGTCTATATCACGATCCTAGTCAGCTAAAATATCTTTTTTCGTTTTATACACAACTTTAGCCCAATCTTCCGCTGTAGCATTGTCGATGGTGCCTTCAAGAAGTTTCATCATCCTATTGTTTGTGAATAGAGGCGAAGTGTAATTTTTTTCTGTTTTTAATCGATCGAAAACCAATACTAGGCCCCAAGTATCGTTAATCGATGTTTACGAATTCGATTAAAAGTTGTCCAATCTCCCACAAGCCATCCGATTCATGCTGCACTTACTTTAGTGCATTATTATTATCTGTCATCTTTAGCGGTATATGTCATCTTTGCGGAACATAGATCGCCCCTCTAGTGAGCCACTCTCTTCGTACCTGAGTCACAGTGCATCCATTGACTCCCTGCAGATCTTTTCAACTCGTCGCTACATCTAGTACAGGGTCGTCTCACACTGCGTGTACCGGGACGCTATTAGAGAACCTTTTTTCTTCAGTGGTTTGCCTACCACTGCAACTTCAGCTCGATTATCCTTTGTACTATGCCAGTTACTTTAGTTCTACTGCAGATCTACTTGTCTGATGCAATCTCGCATCGAAAGACTATAGCCCATAGTATATTGAGCGATCTTCTGCACATGACCCTCAGTGAAAGGCCATGTCTCAGTTCCATATGCCATTATAGGCATCACACATTGTTCGAAAACTTTAGCATTCAGACGTCGATTTTTTTTATTTTTAAAAGAAATATATTGTTTGAAATTTTAAATAATAATATTTAATTTTGACAATAGAGGAGATAGGGGAGCGCTCGCCAGTCTACGCTGAGAACTAGTTGGTGATACACGGTGTACATCAAGCCCCTTATTCAAGGTTTACAAAGTCTTCCTACTGTGCCAGTGAACCATTGGTTAGACTTATCCTTGTCGAGTCCGTAAAGCCTGTCCGAACCTGTCCTTTGTTTTTAAATCTCCGTCAGAGGCCTTTTTATATCTATATTTGTAAATTTTAGTTTTAGCAATTTAATTAGAAAACCTTTCTTCGCCTTAAACCCTCTGGTAAAACTGTCAAGCAGCGAACATAATCATTTACTTTTTTTTAAGTTACTATAATGTGATAAATTTGATTGTTTTATTAAAATCTATAATATTTAAAAAAGAAATGCTGTAAAATCGTTCCCGGTTGTTAAATACTATAAAAAGTATGCGTACGCATAGCGGCAAACAACGCGCAAGAGGTCTAACTTATCAGAGATAAAATAATTCATCTATTCATTCAATCTCATTTCCTGTTACTTCTCAGATAGTGGCCAAAGCTTTACCAAAGCTTTATCTATTTTACATGGATTAATTTCATTACATACAACCTGCAACCACATAATCAAATAAAAACCAGTTGAGAATACGCAAGCTTGCATTGCCAGAGGAACACCTGGCTCGTCAATTATATAACAATTTAATTATTTTTTTTTTAAACTTTGTTGGCTATTATGACCATGTCCCTTAAGAGATAGGAGGTTGGTTTTTCAAACATTCCTATTCTACTTTTATATGCTGAATCCGAATCTGAAGTCAAAATTCGAATATTCGAAAAAAAGCGACAGGTACACACGCATACACAGAAAAACATACACACAGAAAAACATATAGATTTCATATAGGAACGGTGTTCCTGTTAATCATTATAGGTAAAAGTTAGTATCTTTATTATCGAAATATTCAGCTCGACAAACTTTCTGTTCAAACCTTAGCATTCTTTAACATAGCATAATAGCATACTTCTTGCATCTATTAAGTCCGGTAGTAATTAAATACCTCGTTTGTTGCTTTCACTGACAAGCGACATATTGATTTTGTCTTCGTATCTACATATTAACCACCTTCTGTCTCTCCCTTTTCACTATCAGAGCAATATCGTCGTATTTTTATTTAGATACTAGCTGACTCGGCGAACTTCGTACCGCCTAACAGTCGATTCTTTAATTATTTTTTAATATTTATTCTGCTATTCGGTCAGCTAGTAAGATAAAAAAAGAAAGTTAATAAGTCAACAATTACATTATGTCAAAAAATAAAAATTATAAAACACTTAAAATTCTTTAAATAGTCACTAAAAATCACAATGAAAATTACAATTTCAGATTTCTTATTACGATACGATACTTATTATATTTCATTTTAATTTCACTTATGCTAAATTAAGTTTCATTTTTATTGTAGTACTTTATGGTACACGATATTTTTTGTTTGATTACCTGGCGCGTAAACAAACAGAGCAGATGGTTTTCCAACACGGGAACAGGCGACATACAATTGACCATGCGAGAAACATGGGTTTTCTAGATTAATACCACAAACACTTAATGACTGCCCCTGGGATTTGTTTATAGTCATAGCGAAAGCAAGCCGTACTGGAAACTGCAGTCGTTTACACTCGAATGGTACGTCTACGTTTTTGAGTAATGTTGCCATCGTATAATTATTGACAACAAATATTGACATTAATATTTATACGATACTAATGTCACTCAATTGTTTTTCCTTTCCGGAAACTCCCCACTAACACTTAAACTTTATGGTATGGTATTAAAGTTCAAATTGAATTTTAAGTATTATTACTAATCTTTTGTAGGGGGGTATAGAAAAGTGTTCTTTTTAGACTTTTTAGGCAATTTTTTAAATTTATCTCTTCGTAAGAACCATCCTCGTACTTCAAGGAATATTCTGAAAAAAGAATTAGCGAAATCGGTTCAGCTGCTCTCGAGATTTGCGCTTAGCAACACATTTAGCGATTCATTTTTATATTATAGATTTGTTTATCTAATAGCAGGAGTGCCATCTTGTTACCAATATCCGAACGGTTTTTACGAATACTAATAAAATTTATACCATAATCGATCTGCAAAATTCAATACGTACATGAAATGTACCATAGGGTGTGAGGATTATTAAAAAAATTTTAGTATTTTTCTTGAAAAGATGATCTTCAATGCTGTTTATGTTCACGATATCTAGAAAGTGGCTTAATCTACTTAAATAGTTCATGATACAGAACAGAACACTGTTCAGTTCAATATTTTAACGCTAGCGAGCTACATTAAGAATTAATGTCGCTCACCACAGTGCCACGTAATAAGCACAGCTTGAACAATAACATCGAAAGCTTTGGAGAGATCCTAGAAAACCATTAAGCAATTTCGCCCATGTATTAACGATATGCCTAACTAACGCCACCTTTGCATCTGCAGTCAATATATCTGTAATACGTATCCACCTCATAGAAAACCGCAGTCAAGTAACAACTGCCTAGAGAGCTGTTGTGTTCCTGCGTGTGAGTGAGATCACCAGTGAGCACCTAAGGTCTTGTCGTGTTAGCAGCAGAGGTGGCACCGTGCGAGTGATACTTAACGTATGGCAAGCGTTCATAGGCTACAGTAACCGCTTTCCATCAGATGGGCAGTATGCTTGTTGGCCTCCCGATGTAGTATAACAAAAAATATTTCAGTATATATAAATTATATAAATAAATTGAAATTTATATATGTTACACTAAAAGACAATCCTAACAGATGTTTGAATGATATTTTTTGTCATAAAGTGTATGCTAAACGGTGCATATTTAATGACTCTTGGGGTAGACCGTATATAGGTCATTTTCGAACCTGCCTCATTTATTTTTATGTGCTTGATATCGGATCGGATTTGTTTTGGCTTCATCTACACTAAGTTAAAAATGTGCTAAGGAATTTCAGGACGCGTACATTTTGTGTGATTTTTACATATCATATAATAAATGCATATAATATTTGCGATTGCTTAAAGGTATTAGATTTGAAAGAACAAAAGTTGACATAATGTATAATAGATGAATCATGACCCGTTTTGCTAATATTCCTATTTAAAACCACCTATCAATCAATATTAAAGAAACTGCGTCTACAAGGACCAGAGATAGTTACAACTATATAAAGATAAAGTAGCAATATTTATGACGAGCTCGGTGGCTCAGTCGTTAATGACGCGACTTTGAGACCAACACTCATGAGAATCGAACCCACTAGCGCTGGTGTCAAAGTACGAGTAAACTGCGTAAGCAGTTTTGCGGGGCATGGTTTAAATGAAAGTGTAACTTTTTATGAATAAATATATTACATACATACATACAACGTAAAGTTTCGCTATTGCGCCACCATGCTGGTCGTCGTATGGCGTTTGGCTTTAACTTCTGTCTATCTAGCAAGAGGCCTGGCATGAAGAAATTGTAAAATAAACCAAAAAAGACGCCTGACTAAAGTCAGAATAGGTTTTCTTCAAAATTTTTCAGTAGTGAAATTCCTTGCAGAAGACCTCTATCTATCTATAACTTCACGCTAAATCCCTTGTGAGGTGAGTAGAGAGAACCGAGCGGACGTGACTCGATCCTTACATACCTCATTCGCTTCTTTAATAATAATTGCTCTTCTCATGCACGCTCGCCGGTTTCTAAGGCTCCTGACATCACCTTCTGATAGAACACGATCAATATGGTCATGGCAAGTAAGTCTTGGCCTTCCTCGGCTCCTACAGAATTAGCCGATTATATTTATAACTAGCTGTGCCCGCGACTTCGTCCGCGCAGAATTTAACAAAAAAGTTATTGTTCGGTTATTATTATTTATTTGATTTCATTATAAGTACCTAAATAAGCAGAGTAAAATAGCGAATTGCAAAATAATAATAGATATGAAGTATGTACTTCGTCCGCGCGGAATATTTTTTTTTATTATTTATTTATATTAATCATAATAGATAAAAAAATCTAAAATAAAAGTACCCTAAGTTACTCCTTATTACATTAGCTATCTGCTAGTGATAGTAGCGTCAAAATCGGTCCAGCCGTTTTAGAGATTAGCCGGAACAAACAGACAGACAAAAATTGAAAAAATATTCATTTTCGTATATGTATCATGTATACATCCATATGCATATAGTAAAAAGTGGTTATTTTAATATTACAAACAGACACTCCAATTTTATTTATCTGTATAGATATACGAGTATATAACAGACAATTCACTGTATCTTTAAATATTGAAGACAATTATTCGACTTGAGGTAGTTAATTATTTAGAAAATATCGGCTATCATAGTGTTTTGTTTCGAGTAATTGTTTGCTTATTAATGAAAGCAGAGCCTTACGTTCCCCACTAATAAATTGGAGAAGACTCTCTAGCCACTTTTGTCCATTATAATTCTCTACTCACGTAACTTGCGGAGAAGATATTTAGAACGGAACGCCACAAGACAGACCTTTACACATTCGCTTCTTTGTCATTTATAGCTCTTTTCATGTACCTTCGTTGATTTTTAAGGCTCACCGCGGTCGCCTCGATCTTTTATGGTCTTCAACAGAGAAAGTGTTGGTATATCTGTCGATAGTACTATATAACATACGGCTTATACTAAGCTTTTGAAGTGTCTTGAATATGATCGACGGCTCCATACCAACTTTGTGTAAGGCAATTACTGCAATTCTATTTTATTTAACACCCTGTTCCATATTGTAATTTGATAATAAACACGAAAAAATATGTAAAATGGCGGGAAATCTAAAGAAGTTTTTAACAATAATAAACGCGTTTCAAATTCAAAATTATTAAAGAGTTGAAAAAAGAAAAGTTTGTATGAAACTGTATTAATGGTCAGACTAGTTACATGTTTTATCATTACCTTTACTTATCTTTAAGCAATGTACTAACTATTTCTTACCGGATAGAGATCCTGGCTTTTCTTTTGATGCTGCAACGGTACACTGAACAGGTCTCGGTGAAAAGAATCAGACTCAGGTTGATAATAATGATGCTATTAAATGGATATACGGTAGCCATGTTTGCAAAATAAATAATTAATGTATTAAGGTACATAATGAGAGGTGAGAGACGATGAGAGAGGTTTTTTATACAGCGTCGGGAGGCATATAAGTAGCGATGGGCGATTGCGAGAGGTTTTTCTCGATTGTTCGAACATCGAACGAAACAATCGATTGTTGTTGTGTTCGTCTTCGGCGCGATTTCAACTCGAATTTGTGATTGCGAATTGCTAGTATGCACGATGGCGAGAAGTTTCAGGCGATTGTTTTGAGTTACATTAGAACATCTCGACGGGCGGACTTGGCCTTGTATTGTGATTGCGATTTGCGAGTTCAAACTAAGCATGCAAAGTAGCAAACTTACCCAACTTACGTACGTATTATAGGAGAAAGGAATCACGAAAATAAATAAAATAATCAAAATTTATAACGAATCATCTATTTTTAACGACTTAAATAAACTTGTGCAATGTATGCCACATAGTTTTTTAATTTTAATACAAAATATCACAGCGGCTCGACAAACAATCGCGACACATACACCTCGGCTCGATGCTTGTAAATAACTAGCAGCGAGTCGAGTCCATCCGGCTAAACTGACCGGTGACCGATGAATGACTGACTGATTCAACAATCGAAACAATCGAAACCTCTCGATTGTTTTGTAAAACGGCGAGTCGATTGTTGACTCGATTGTATATTTTGAAACTGCAATTCTTTCGATTGTTAATCTCGAAATCGCCCATCGCTACATACGAGTATAAGCATATGGCCCAAATGACGTAAATTGGTTACCATAGCAAATGAACGCGGGCAATACAGTAAGCTCGCGCGTTGCGATCCCTGCCGCTAATACAGCGAGTACTCAAGGGCTTTCCAGTAATTTCACTCACTTGCAGGAACTCGGCAGTCCTCCATGGAGTTTTTGGTTGCTGGTAACGCGCGAGCACTTGTATACTTGACGAGCTTTGACGAGCTCGGTAGTGCAGTGGTGACACGCGCTGTTGCTTTGACACCAACGTTCGTGAGTTAGATTTCCACACAGGATAAACATTTGTGTGCATGAACATGTCTATTTGTCTCGGTCTGGATGTACCTAAAAGAGGGTTGGGCATCAAATGGGGTCGTATGGAGAAAAATCTCCATCTCTCAGAAAACTGCATCCAAATAACTACTCCCGAGAGGGTTGTTTTATTCCTGCGTGTGAATGAGGTCACCAGTAAGCTCCTAAGGAGTTGCTGTGTTAACAACAGAGGTGGCATCGCGCGTGTGATACTTAATGTATTGCAAGTGTTCATGAGCAACGGTATCTGCTTTACACCAGGTGAACCGTATGCCTGTTCGACTTCTGACGTTGTATAAGAAACAGAAATCTTGAATCGCAAGCGTCGATAGGCTACGATAATCACATTATACCAGGTATGTTTGTATATGACCCGGCTTTGTTTAAAACAAAATGTACTGAAATAAAAGTACGGTTTCGTGACGAGTATCAAATCAAATCAAAGCTTGTATAAAATAGAACCGTATCTACACAAGTTGTTTTTCAAACGACAAATATGTTATACCTAACATATGCAAACCAACAGAGCCCCAATTTATTTGATTGGACGGTGTTTTTCATATTTCATATATGTATTATTTGTAGGTGTTGAAAAATATAGGCTTCCAAGGAAAATATGTAAATGTGCCCCGATGCGGCAGATGTACTGAAAATTAGGCACGAGAAAAAAGATAGCTTAAACGAAATACAATTATTATGTAAACAGTAAAGATATATCTAAGAATAATATCAAATTTAAATTAAAGCAACATTTTGTAAGCTCCAATTAGTAGCACATCTTTATATTAAAATTGTGCAAAAGTACAATGTGTGGATGTTTATGCGTATATAACTGACTAATGGTAGCTAATAGTGGTTTAAAAGCCAAGAACAGTATAGCCCAGTGGATTAGGAACCGGCATCTGACCAACTGGTCCCATATTTTCAGAATATATTTTTTCAATATTGTTTCCATGATCGTCAGGATAAAAATTTATAATATCAATGATAGCAGTCAACGTATGGTAAAAGGCATTTTGAATACCACTATGAAACTGAAAAGGTTCCTGACGAAGTCCACTTTCTGACTTTCAACTGGCTATATTCAAAACGCTAAAACTTTTTTGCTTGAACCTTCCTTCCAGAATAGTTCAAAATGAATTTGATGCTTGTACATAGTCCGTATGGTCGGGTATACTTCTTTTATCCTGCGGCGCAGACAAACTGCGAAAACTTCAATAATCTATAGTTATCGTGTGAATTCGTGAACAATCTATAGTTTCAAGCACATAAAAAAGAGGATAATTCATGGGATACACATAAAAAAGAGGCCCAAGTGAGCTGTGGCATCGACCTCAATAATATTAATAATTATCCCAAAATGTTTTTAGTTAGCAAAGCTTATTACACTGTCAATGAATATTTGAACGAAAAATCCACATGGCCCTCGTATGAACAAAAATCGATAGAATTAGTATTAAACACAAAAAAAGTGTATTGTCAATTTTATATACCATGAAGATAAATATTTATATGTATGATTATGTAAATTCGGTTTTATGCAAGCGTGATACATATTCTTTTATTGTACTATTGACTTGAGAAAGCGCCTGCGAAGGCCTAGTCTCAGAAATATAGAATTTGAATTTGACGAAGCTAGCAGATGCAGCTGAAGATCCAGAGATACAGTATTGTGTCATCAATAAACAGAATTCTAGAGGAGGTCGAGAGTTTCCTATTGTATACTAAATTGATCGAAGTCCCTGGTTTGACATCAGATGTAATAGCCAAATTGAATCCACACCGGAGACACCCTAAACGTCAGCTTGAAGGTCCATACAATATTAGAATGGCCCTTAATTATCTCAAGAACAAGGCGCGGACGATGACAGAATCACATCTAAACTTCTGATAGTAAGTGGTAAACTGATCCTTGATATTTTGATTGTGAGCACTTAGAAGATGATGGAAAATGAGATGATTGTTAAATCAATAAATAAACATGTTATTAATATTAGAAAGAAAGTTGGCGTAAATGCGAATTATGGTGTTAAGATAAAACATGTTCCATTTGTTCCGATATGTAGAAAAATGCGGGATGAAAAAATAATCAAATAGATATACAACGGAAGGAAGATGCTGAGAAAGGAAAAGACTCAGTTTCCACAACCAAATTGTTCGTGATAGTATCAGCGATAAATCGAGTGTGCATGAAAACAGTGTTGAATATTAAATAAGCATGCAAGGTGTGTGGAATTGCGTCTTCTGCCGCTCAGTCGCCTTTGCCTGCACCGCAAGGAATATGGCGTAAAGATATAAATAATATTATAAACACATACAACGTATTCACATATTTTATAATGTTCTTTTCTTATTATTGACTTCTATATCTGTAACTTCACGCCTTGCGGGGTAGGCTGAAAGAACCGAGCGTCACATGACTCGGTCTTTACACGCATTATTCGCTTCTTTTATATTCATAGCTCTTCTTATGTACACTTCTGATAACATCTATTTAGTAATAGTATGTGCATCTAGGCCGTCCTCTGCACCTACATTTTCTACTTTTGTGTGGTATATCTGTTTCATCATTGTTTCCTTTTGCTTTTATGTAGTATATCTGTTTCGTTCGCTATGGTTTCCTCTTTCAAATACCATTTACCTTGTGTTCTTCGCATTCAGTTTACATTTGAAGCCCGAGCCTTTCTCCATAATTTCCTCGTTCATTATTGTAACTAGAGTTTGCAGTCCAGATAGTATGTCTGCTATAAGCATGGCATCGTCTGCATAAAGCAGACAATTCACCACTAGATCACACATGCTGTGCAATCCTCATAAGTAGATTGTAAAGTAGGCAATGGGATACTGTCAATTACGTCCCAGAGATTCTTTCGCGCAACCCTGTCAAATGATTTCTCAAGATCTACAAAACCGCAGAAAACCTTCTGGTCTAACGCTACATGCTTCTCCACGATGTTACGGAAAACTTGGTCCGTACAATCTCTTCCATTCCGAAAACCCCTCCGTGTCATCCACAGCATTCCCGCACCATCTTTCATTCATTTCATACAGTGCTTTCATGAAAAATAAATGCGATGGTACCTATAAAAGAACATGAAAAACGCCGGGTGAAGCTCTGTCACCGCAGCACTAGTCATAATGCTTATGTAGCATTTTATTTCATCAATCAGCAATTCAAATAACAAGATTCACGTATGTAATGCCAGAATAGGCATGTTTTTACGTGGTCAATTACACTAGATGGATTTTATCATGTAGATAAAATAATTTACGATAGAGAGTAGTAAAATAAGATGAATCCCGACTGGTCGAATCATCTCGAAACCTCTTCGTCATTTGAATATTCATCTATTCTATTAAGAGCCTTTTCCCACAACACAAAGGTAACAAAAAATATATACTAAATTTTATTATAGTTATGGTATTCTGACAAGCAATAAAAGTGGAATGTTCACACAATTTTATTAATATGACACCTTTCATCATTTTATTATACGAAAAATAACATTTGTAAATCATTCTTTAACAACTACAGTATGTCGGCATATTATGTCGTTGAAACGGTATGCACATTGCTTCGCAAATGTCTATATTATGCTAAGAGCTCAGTATTGAATCTCTTGGAACGATACCGGCTTTTAGAAAACGCAATACAAATGTGAGACGTAGTTGTTTGTTTCACTTTAGAATACATTCTGCGTTGTATTCATAGAATTTCGTATTTTATTCCTCGTATACGTTACCGGAGTAAAAGGATGTTTGCCTTTATATTATATTTTCATAAGAAAATATGTCTAATATTCTCAGTTGTTTCTTCATATTTGCTGTTCGTAATTTTACCTACATCAAGTTTATTTTTTAAGGTTTGATATAAATATATCTGAGATGAAAGGTCACCCACGATGCAGACCTAGGATGTAAGATATCATAGTTTTAAAATATGTATTGTAGTTTTTTGTGATGCATGGACATGGGCAGATGGTAGATGCGTACACATCAGCTGAGTTGTACCGAAATGGCAAATTCCACCCGGTAAACAGGTAAAGGATACTTCATGACGCCCACCTCCTAGATGTCAAATCAAATCAGTACCCAGACTCAGCCCAATGCTGATGGATTAGGAAACTGGATAACGCTAGAACGAAGAAAAAGATTGTTTACCAGAATACACAATTATAGGTTAAACGCTATGACGAAACGACTACGAAATTATATTCTCAAAAGACACGTAACCTAACTAAGAAGAAGGTTTTTCGTCTGGGTTGTAGAGGTCTGACGGCAGTCGCGTAATGTCGAATCAAATCAGTGTCTTCCCCAAATAGTTAGGCTTAAATAGTGAACACTGCCCTGATGCATGAGGAAATGGAAGAACGATACGACGACGACGACACGACGAATGCGGACGAAGAAGATACCTTGACAGAATATCCTCATATATTCTGTTAAAAAACACTGATCATGTAGGGGTTTATAAATAAAACTATTTGGAACATTGCTGTATTCCTCAGATTGAGAGTTGTTACCAAATAGCTTACGAGTTGTTGTTATATCGCAACATGTGTCCTGCGGACTGTTATTTGGCAACGGCTTCTAACGTTGAGATACTCATACAGTTATGATGCGTTTTATTAAGCCAATATAGTAGTCTTTTATGAGAGAAAGCCGGATAACTAGTTTCAAAGTTACAGTTGGGCATACAAACTGACAAACAATACCTATATAGACTACTTTACTAAGACTTGTTATCTTGTCGTCTCAGGACTCAGACATATTACTACTTTGTCGTAATAAATAGAATACATTCGGAGTTTTACGTATAAAATATCCAGTGTTGGGATTAAGCTCAGACCGTGAGAGTGTCTACCTAGGAAGTCTATTTATATCTCTAACAAATTTATCAAACGATTATCTATTACGTGTTACATTAGTCACGTGGAAATAACATTGTTGATTAGGTAAAGGTAAAAATTCTTTATTCGTCATTGGGCCTTCGCGAGTACTTAGACACCTCTTACATTTTGAATATGAAAATGCAATATTATTGTGTTTTATTAATTTGGCATTATTTTCGTTTTTCTTAATTAACTAGCATTTCCAAAATGACCATTAAAGGAATGCCGAAAGAAACTGGCCAATATAGATTTTAAATTGATATTATAGTAAATCTATCTCATATTCAGCACATGCATTTATATATGTAATTTGATACGCCCTGTCTTCTTTATATACATATAGATATATTTAATATATATACATACATTATTGTCAGTTAGATATTTTTTATTTCTATAATAAAGGGCTTATTATAGAAATTAAAAATATCTGACTAGTATCTACAAGAGTATTTTTATTATATTATAGAAATGAATACAATTTACAACGAAAGATCTACCAGTCTTAGTAAGCGGATGTACCCGATGAGTATCGTCACTATTACATTCAATTTTGTACCAAATATTTGTACAGTTATTTGCATATTATTCCAACATATTCACTGTACATTTGCAATTCAATCCGATACTTGTTAACTGAAATAAACAATTTACCCGGAATAAAAATTACGGATCGACGCGGTTTCAACGTTGTGACGGAGGGACGTGACCATTTCAAATCCTGCCATGTGGAACGAATAATCCGTTAAAAATAATTCGAGAATTGTTTTATAATCGATTTATTTTTTATACTTTGAAAGAGAGTATTGAATCCAATTCGAATTAATAACACATATATCTGGTCGATCGGTGTATTTTATGTTTCTTTTTGCATGAATTTGTATTTTTTAGGACAGACATATAGATAAACTGAATAGTCAAAAGTGATGTAGAGTGGTTACTACATCATATGAATGACTTCAAGGTGCATTTCGCATTGCCACCCTAGCGTTAACATAGCATCTAATTAGGAGGTTACTGGTAACTTCATTCATTCGTAGGAATACATCAACCATCCAGGGATTTGTAATTGTACTGCGGTTTACTGTGAGATGGAAATATTTCCTCAGTTTACGGATCTAACCATACTTAAAAAAACCCAGCTCAAGACAAATAAACATGTTTATGCACATAAATATTTACCCTGTGTGGTAATCGAACCCAGGAGGTTAGTTCCTTGAGTACCTATTGCAAACCGCCGTGCTTAAAGTTATTCTAGTGGCTAAAGTCTACAGCGCCTGAGGAGTTGAGAGGCGCAACACGTGTCGCAGAGATGAGCAGAGCAGCCATGGTAGCGAAGGTGGTGAGTGCATGCGGTTTCTGTTCTAGATGGCGGGCAATCGCGAGGACAACCGCAGCAGCCGAGGCAGAGATGACAAGCAGTTATAACAGCGACGGCAAGCTAATAAATAAAAATATAATAAATGCTAATAGACGCTAGTTTCCATGAACTAATTGGTAGCAGAAGATGAATGGATTTCAAAGAATACGATTTATTATAATTAGATTTGGTAACAAAAATATGTAAATGTCGAAATTGCAAAATTAAAATTACTACTAATCTTATTTTGAATTTTAATTTATTTGTAATCGGATAAAAATCGTTTTATTCCCGTTCACGTGCGCGAGGATATGGATCCAACGCGTAGAGGAATTGAGAAGATTGATGTAATGTTGTACACTCACCGTGACCCGCTCCTGGGAATATAGATGGAACAATATATCCATGAGCAGGTCTCCGCAGGTATTGGGACTTTTGCGAATGTGTGGTGGAAATTATTCGGCTATTGTGATAAGATCTGGAGGGATTGGTAGTGATTTATAACAGAAGAGAGACAAACGCTTCCTATAACTATCATATTTGATTTGACGAGCTCGGTGGCTCAGTGGTGGAACGCGCTGTTACACTACTTTGACACCAAAGTTCGTGGGTTCGATTCCCACACAGTACAAACATTTGTGTGCATGAACATGTCTGTTTGTATTGGTCTGGGTATTTTCTATGTATAATAAGTAGGTATGTATTTACAAAAAAAAATGTATTTGCGTATGTTTATCAGTTGTCTAGTACCCATAACACAAGCTTCGCTTACTTTGGGGCTAGGTAGCGCTGTGTAATTTGTCCGACAATATTTATTTATTTATTATTTATTTATTTGATTGTTACTTTAGGCAGGCAGTGGCTCGATCTCACTGGATGGATCCCCGAATTGCCACAGAAAGTTGGCCGGGGCCAACATCGCGACTCAGCGGTGTCGAGAAGTGTGCTGCGCTGCGCGTTATCCGAAGTTACTTGCGGTGCATAATACCCTATGAAACTTCCACTCCTGGAGTTTTCTCCGGAACCTGTCTAATTCAATGAAGAAATGTTTTTTTTTAATTAGTTTATTTTTAGGGTTCCGTACCCAAAGGGTAAAACGGAACCCTATTACTGAGGCTCCGCTGTCCGTCCGTCCGTCCGTCCGTCCGTCCGTCTGTCACCAGGCTGTATCTCATGAACCGTGATAGTTAGACAGTTGAAATTTTCACAGATGATGTATTTCTGTTGCCGCTATAACAACACATACTAAAAAATAGAATAAAATAAATATTTAAGGGGGCTCCCATACAACAAACCTGATTTTTTCGCCGTTTCTATAGATAATGGTACGGAACCCTTCCGAGTCCGACTCGCACTTGGCCGATTTTTTATAACAATCATTAATATGCAGTACAGCCTCGGCTTCGGCGGTTCGTACTTTAGAAATGAATGAATTAAAATCTATTTACCAGTAGAAGTTATTACCTATTGACTGTTATTTAATTGTATTAGAAATACAAAGTCGGATCACCTACACCTTCAATGGTACTATTGACATTAGGGCGGATTTACTTCGTAAAAATATTAGGACTTTAGCTTTGACTCTAAGGGTGATAGAGACATTGTTTCATTCCGTTAACTTACTTAAATAATGAATAGATTCAGGCATTATTTTGCGAAAGTCAAATTTACACGCAATTTGATCTAACCTGCTTAGTGTGCTCCACCACCAATTAGTTCATGCGGCCTAGCGCCGACCGGCACCCACCCACTACTGTTAGTAAGTGCAATATGCCGACGCTGCCATGGCTGCTATGGTAGTCTCTGCCTCGGCTGCTGCGATCGTCCCCCATCTGGAACAGAATCCGCATCCATACCGGAGCAGCCATGGCAGCGTCGGCATGTTGCACTTACTAACAGTAGTGGGTGGGTGCCGGCCGGCGCTAGGCCGCATGAACTAATTGGTGGCGGAAGCACACAAAGCAGGTTAGATCAAATTGCATTACTTAAGTAAGTAAAGTTAACGAAAATAGATATGTCAGAATAGTACTTTCTATAGCGTTATTCCTCAATCGACCGCTGGACTATGGAGCAAGGACAAATCTCACCAGCGCTGGCAAATTTACTTCCCATAACGCCCAATTACACTACTTCCTCTATCACACACGTATACACAAATATTATATACACACGTACACGCTGTTCATTCACGTTCAGTTCGCGTATGCATCGCTGCTACGTATTAATAATATGCGAATGCATTGGAACTGTAAACAACTAATATTCGAAATAAAAACAATTTTGAAACGGAACATTCTCGAAAGCTATAATTTAATTAAAATATACTTCTCCTAACGTAAAATATCGTATATATTTTCATGGAAAACATATTACTTTAAGGAATATGTTTTCTACTGTACTGTGTTCCTTTTGTTTCGTTGTGTAATCGCATGGAATCCTCACTTTAATCTGCTTTGGATTTGGCTAAGGGATTTGGTGTGCAGTTATAGATAGATATCTATCTATAACTGCACGCCAAATCCCTTGCGGGGTAGGCAGAGAGAACCGAGATCCACGTGACTCGATCCCTATATACCTCCCGAGCTTCTTTAACAGTCATTGCCCTTATCATGCACGTTCGCCGATTTCTAGGGGTCCTGACATCACCTTCTGATAGACACAGCTTACTACTATCTTTTTTTTAAGTGTATTTCTATTTATTACACATAAGAAAATTGAAAACATCATCGACCTAAATACAGTTAGTTATATTTTCAAGTACACTATAATGTAAACAATATGTTTTATTAAAAAAACACTAACGATACGAGTTGGTATCAAATAAACAATACATAATTTGTACACATTCTGAAACTATTGGAAAACTAATGAAATTATCACAATTAGCCGTAACTTGGGAATTGGGAGTCCCAATATCCAACAAGTCAATGTCTCAGAGAGTATATGGTTTATACAAACAACTTTCTGCCGATAGTAGAAAAACATCGTGTATATATACAAGGTCACGTCGGAGGGTAAGTTATTGCCAAGGAACCAAAACAATTTCATAGTGTAAATATTTCGGAGTCGAAAATAATTGTGTATTCTTTTTGTGAGTGTATACTATTTAATTAATTAAACAGTGTCATGGACTGAAGGATAATATTTTTTTCATATGGCAGCACTAGGAACCCAGTGCATTGTTTTTCCTGGAAACTATTACTCGCTTAGTGAGAATTGATGGTTCATGTATTCGATAGAAGTCGTGCTAGACTTACGGTACTTAACTATTATGACAACGAAATTATACGTTATAAAATAGATACTATGCAAAAGTTTCTTTGATCATAAAATTTTCATTGTTACGGGCCTGATTAATGCCACGAATTTTAGTTAAGTAGATTTTTTAGGCATTTGTCTATTTAATACAGAATAAATATATAAGTATTTACCAGAGGGAGACTTTGTACAAAAGTCATCGGCGTGGGTACCTCTGTCTCACCTATTTCTACAATCAAGCAGCTATATTTATATAGCTGGTTGCCAGTTTGAAGGGTGAGATATGGCAGAGAAATTGGGTACTGCGACGAAACATCCTTAGGTCACAAGATTGGCTACGCGCGAGTAACATCCCCGTGATGTTGCGAGCGTCAATAGACTGCGGTGAACGCTTACCATCTAATGCAGGCCGCATGCTTGTTTGCCAATCTAGTTTCATAAAAAAAAATTACAATTCACATTTTTAAAGGAAAATATTTTTTTTTCATAAAAATACTCGTATCGTACAATAAAAACGTATAAATAAATATGAATAATACAAGTTCAACAAGTACATGAATTAAATAAAAAAAAACAAATATTAATGAAAATGTTAGAAAAATAAAGTAAAATCCAAGCTATACATTACTGTGAACAGACGAGCCGTGTACAAAATGATCATTCGTATGAAGCCAAACAAGTTTGCGATATGTAAAAACCTGTAAACATGCCACTATTAATCATCATTGTAAACAAATATTGTATGCAAAATTGTGCATTTCGAAACACATTCCAATTCTTACCACTGAAGGCAAACGCACTACATTATTTTTTTTAGTTGCCATTGAAACTGGCAACTTTTGAATTTAATCATATTCCATTTATAAATCACTGTCACTTTTTCCTTTTTTTTTATTTTGACTTATGAAGCGCGAGCGTTGACATATCTAGGGGTGGCACTACAAACTTATTTTGGTGATTTATTTTTTATTTATAGTTTTGTTTTCCACAACGTCATGCGATTGGCGCCGAGTGTCTTACGGAAGACTGTGTCCCGTTCCGACGCCGACGTAGTACTGAATAGCGGCTCTTAAAACTGTACAGTCGAGAACCGAAGTTGTTTGTTTTTGCTTTATTTGATTAACATTCTTAGAGTTCGCGTTTGAACTTTAATTTGGTTCGTTGTGAAGATAAAATACTCGAAGAAATACAAATGAATTATATTTATATAACTGAGAATTGCTAAAAACGGTAGCAAGATAAGAGAATACATAGTATTTTAATTTAATTCGCAATGTTTTGCAGATTCTACGTTTTTATATTCCGTTATTGATTTTTTTATATATCGCTCTGTTTTATTTTTCGTGATTCTGAAATAACTTATGTAGACTTATGTAAAAACGTCCATAGACACTAGCAGTACAAAGTTCTCGCGCGTTACCACTCCTGCTGGTAACACAGCATCTCCTCAGGAGCTTACAGCCTTCTGGGTATTTTCACATGTTTACAGTCTTTATGTTGAATCTACATCGGAAGTTAAGATAAGTACACAAGCGAGATAAAAGTGGCAGCCCCAACTGTTAATTATTTCCGTGCTGTGAACTGTCGTTTTGATTTTGATTTTATTTAGCAGAAAGCTAAAGAAAATTAACTAACAAGATATCAACGTTTGATTGATATTACTGTATCCATAGACAAAAGCCAGGCCAGGACCGACGGCCTAACGTGGCCTTCGAACCACGGACATAGATAGACCGATCCATAAATCGGGTGCAGTTGATGTTGTTTTACCTGTGTGTTCAGTTGGAATAACACAGGCAAATACAGCTTCGTGCTCTTCGTATTTTTGAATTATTAAACATTTAATAATTGTTGTATAATTATGTAGGGGCGGTATCAGAAGCGTACAAGCGTCGCGACTCTGCCAGTCCAACAAATCTGTGGATTAGAATTCTGGACCCAAACCGCACTGACGCCCAAATTAGGGCTACCCACAGAGGCGACGCGCACTGATCCATCCTCGTCGGTGCGAGATTAGATGCATGTTGCGGTAGGGGCCGCCACCCACCATGCAACGCTCAACCGAGGCTCAGAGGAAAACTGAGTGTCGTATAGGCACAAGGAATGTAAGAGGTGGTGGTTAGCTTGGCCTCTGGTGTGAAAGGTTACGTCCTGTTTGACACCAACGATTTAGTAGGTTTTCTGGATTAAAATGAAACTGCGGATTACGCGAGTTTTTTTGGTTGCAGTATACGCTCCTGCAAGCTCAACTAATCCCAGGAGCTTGAGAAGTTTTGAGAACCCATAAGGAGTATTCTGGATTTGGCTGAAGCGAATGAACGTATAATTATGTGTGGAGATCTAAAAGGATGGGTTGGGACGAAGCAACATAGTTATGAGACTGTGCTTGGTCCATACGGAGATAAGAGAGTGAACGATGCTGGTAAGTTACTTTTAGACGTATGTATAGAATGAAACCTCCTTGTGTGGAACACGTTCTTCCATCACAAGGATATTCATACTTACACATACACATGGAGACGTAATGAACAGAAAAGTGTGATAGATTTGATTTTGATAGACAGACGTCTTCGAAAGTCGTTAATGGATACAAGAGCCTTCAGAGGTCCCACTCTTGAAACGGACCACTATCTGGTGGTATGCCAGTTTGTGGGCCTTTTCAAGAAGTGGAGGCACTGGAGAGTGCGAACTCCTATCGATCATGAAAGAACAAGAAGTGAAAAATTGGAAAATGAAAGAGTAGGTAAGTATGTTACGTCTCGTTAGTGAAAGATTTGCGAACGCGAGTCTTTCCGACTCAGATATAGATTATTGTTGGAAATTAATGATAGAAAGTGTGGTGGACAGTATGAAAGAATGATGTGGATGCACGAAGAGACGTTGAATACTAAGAGGAGATGCCTGGTGGGATACGGAGGTTAAATCCTTCGAGGAAAGCGTGGCTTGATTATGTATCATCTTTGCACCAGAGTGATAGTATGAAAAAGAAGAAGAAAGAAATATACCGTCGATGCAAGAATGAAACCAAAGTTTTAGTGAAATTCTCTTTCACTAAAACTTTGAAAGATTACTTATAAATGGGGAAGAGAGGTTGACGAAGAACTTCGAGGCGAACACCAAACACTTTGGCAGAGATATGAAGAAGTTTCGGAGCGGTTCGTAAGCATTCAGAATGGACAAGATAAAATGTAAAGCTGGTGGCATTTTTGCTAACGCTCAGTAAGTATTAGAACGGTGGAGTGAATATTTTTTCAGAAATGTGACGGTGATGTCAGGAGCCCTAGAAACTGGTGAGCGTGCATGAATATGAATGGTCAAGTGTGAAAAAACGAAGGAGGAAAGATGATAAAACAGATATATAACGTGATAATAACAGGACATGGAAGGTGATGAAGGAATAACTCACCTACCACAACTAATTCGACCATGTGCTAAGGTGATGTCAGGAGCCCTAGAAACTGGTGAGCGTGCATGAAAAGAGCTATGAATATTAAAGAAGCGAGTGAGGTGTGTAAGGACCGCATCTTATGGCGCTCGGTTCTCTCTTTTAACAGCGACACTCTCTTTTAGACCATCTCTGTTTCGAGCAACATCATTGCGAATACGGTCTACAAGCGTTATGCCACAATATTTGCGTAACGATCGCATTTCGACCGCGTTTATTCTACTTTCTTGCTCTCTCTGCCATACTCAGATCTCGCTTCCATAAGTAAGCGTTGAGATCAGCACTGCATTGTGTATAGCGAGCTGTGCCTTCTGGCTCGAGCTGAAGTTTCTGAGAAAGAAGAAAGAAATTTCCAACGCTCCATTCTTTTTTTTAATTTTTATATTGACTCAACATGGTGGCTCCGCTTCGCCTGTTGGTAAGCGAAAAGAGGAGCCCAATTGCAGTGGCAACTGACATAGGACTACAGTGTACTGTCAGTTGACGCTACCATGCTGGCCCGCAAGGTGCTTCTTCACGCTTCGTTCATTCATTCACACTATTCCCAGCACTCACTAGTTTTCCACATCAGTGGAGTACCTTCCATCACTGCTGAAAGCGCATCCAAGATATAGAATCCCATTCACTTGTTCCATTACTTCATCATCAACCCGTGATCCGTACATTGGTTCTGGTTTCTTCTCTTTTAAATACCATTATCTTTGTCTTCTTCGCATTCAATAGTAAGCCTTTCTCCATATAATCGTCTTTCATTATTGTGGCCAGTGTTTGCATAAAGCAGTTCACCACTAGGTCACCCATGCGTAATCCTGCATTCGTCGACTTTATTCTCTGTAGACAACTATCGAGATACAGAATGAACAGCCTAGCAGATAGCGTGCAACCCTGTTTGACACCAATTTTGACATCAAACCAAGGTGGCATGCTGCCATTTATCCGTACACATGCTGAGCAATCCTTGGAAGTGGACTTCACAGTACGGGGCAGTGAACTGTCTATTCCTCACACAGTTCCTTTCGCAGAACTCTATCGAATGCTTTCTCAAGATTCATAAAACCGCAGAAAACCTTCTGGTCTATGGCTAGATGCTTCTCCACGATATTACGGAGTGAGAAAACTTGATCCGTACATACTAGTATTCTTTCAATTCGGAATCCTCCCTGTGGTTTACACAGCATTCCGTCGGATTTCACCCTCGTTCTCCTCCTCCTCCTCATTCTGCTAAGCTGATCAAACTGATGGTTTTATAGCTGGCGTATTCCATGCGTGATCCCTACCCTTTATACAAGAGCATGATGAATGCGCGTCTCCAGTCAATTCTCCAGCACAGATCGCTTGAGTACGTCCCGGACATAAGTGCCACATAGTTTGATCATCTCACTATTCAATCTCATTCAAAGTTATACCTTCGTCAGACGTCGTCAAGAGTGAGCATCAGACTCACTCTCAGTGACAGCATTCGAGGCATATTAATACATTTCTTCAAAATATTCACTCCACCGTTCTAACACTTCCTGAGTGTTAGCAAGAATGATACCTGCTTTAGAATATATCCTATCCATTCTGGATGCCGACGAACTATCCCGATATTTTTTACCTCTCACCAAAAAAGTTCGCCAGCCTTTCTTCCGTCGTTCATACTTTGTCTTTCACTTTTTCTTTACTAAAGCCTTGGTTTGATTCTTGCGTAGACGATACATTTGTATCTTCTTCTCTCTCATACTTTCATTTAAGGGCATAGATGATACATAATCCAGCCACGCTTTCCTCTTTCTTGTTACGAAGGATTCAACCTCCTCACCCCACCAGGCATCTCATTTCAATGCTTTATACCTCTGCGCATCCACATGCTTCCACATCACACCATATCCAATGCACATTGAAAAGTTATTTTCAGATAGATTCGAAGTTAGTCACATTTACATTCGGTAAAGATCTAAAGATTAGTTAAAAATTAAATTAAAATTTACTTTTGTTAGTCGCTAATCTAGTCTTCATTTAGTTTATAAAATAAAAAAGAAATATATATTTATGAAAAAATTACACAGCACCATCGCCAAATTTTGCCAAGCATTTATGAAAAAAATGCGCATACGTAAACTGACACACTATTGCTTTATGTTATTTATTGATATTCCTAAACAGTTATATAGTAATATAATATTTTTATTCCACCCTTTTTCAGCATCCGACCTGTTTTATCTATCGAACCTTTTTAGCAAATAAACTTTTTCGTTTATCTGTACTTTTTCTTCACATGACTGACCCGATGATATATGGCATCACATTGTTACTATGGTACTAATTGAAGATTGATTTTTGATTGATTGACAACCAATTGGTTTGGAAACACTTTCACCGGATTTGTTTATATGACAATATGATATTTATATGGGAATCAAACTCAGTTTTAACGTGGTCGGTGACGCATTTATTAGTAACGTTACTTTAATACCCACGCTCGTGGGTTCGATTCCACACAGGGAAAACATTTGTGTGTACCTCCACTTCACAGAGAACTGCAGCCACATAACAATTTCCTAGAGGGTTGTTATATTTCTATTATATTTCTGCGTGTGAGTGAGGTGACCTCACTCACAATATATATATATATATATATAACAACCGGCAAGCTCATAAGCAGTTGCTTTGTTAGCAGCAGAAGTGGCATCCCACGAGTGATACCTAATGTATTGGAAGCTTTCATAGGCCACGATAGCCGCTTTACATCATCAGGTGGACCGTATGTTTGTATGTCTCCCGACATTGTGTAAAAAGACAAGTTAAGTGGAAGTCGAAGTGTTCAGTACTATTAAACTTGATGTTTTTCACATATTAAATTAATATTTTTTTATGATAATCAGGGTATTGGCTTTACTTCGAAATAGGGGAAAAATTGGATGGAAATATCGCTGACATACAAAAATGTTTTTTTCTCCCATTATACATATTCAATAATATTTTAAGAGGGCGCACAAAGCTAAGTGGCGCCCTCATTTTGTTTTTATTAATAACGCTGTATTTAAGACCAATTCAAAAAAAAACGCTCTATAGGACACTGAAGGACCATATTTACGTTTTTTTGAAACATATCTTGTATTTATTATCTATGACAAGTAACCAAAATTTTAATTATTGATTATTGTGGCCACTTATAGCAATAATCAAAAGTATGACTAATTGTACATAAATAATAAAAACAGAATATGTCTCAAAAAACATAAATATGGTTCTTCAGTGCCCTATAGAGCATTTTTTTTTAATTGGTCTTAAATACAGCGTTATTAATAAAAACAAAAAGAGGGCGCCACTTAATAATATCTGCTTCTTACCAAGTGATAGCTCATTGGATAAGGAGTCGGCCTATTGACCACCTGGTCCCTGGTTCGTATCCTGGCGGCGACATGTACCACAAAATTCGGGGTTTCGGATATATCACATATTTATCAATTGCTCAGCGATGAAGGAAAAAATCGCCAGGAAACCCATACGTCCAAGAAACTATATTTCGAAAGACGTGTGGCCTAACCTAAGAAAGATCTGGGTTTCCCTCTGGGGTGTGGAGATCTAACGCAGTCGCTTTATGTAAAAATCAGGCTTAGTTAGCGGACCCCGCCAACTCTAATGGATTACGGAACGGAATAACGCGAAGAATATACAACATTACATTTAAATTTGAAATATTAAATATTCTGAACTATAAAAATATCAGATTCAGTTAAGTATTTTTAGGTAAATCACTAAACTGATTAAGACTAAACATTGGTACGTACATATCAAATATTTAACTTCACTATATATATACTACACTATATAGATAGTATTATCAGTATATACTAAATACAATAAGATAAATCTCACCTATTTCTACCGCCAAGCAGCTATATTTATATAGCTGTGTTTCGGTTTGAAGGGTGGATATGGTAGAGAAATTACTGGGTACTGTGACGAAACATCTTTAGATCACAAGATTGGCAGCGCGCGAGTAACACCCCCGGGGTGTTGCGAGCTTCAATAGGTTGCGGTGACCGCTCACCATCTAATGCAGGCCGCTTGTTTGCTAATCTAGGTGTATAAGAATAAGTATTATTAGTATATACTTAACACTTATCTAATATACAAACTTCATATAAATTTGGTGAAGTTACCGCTTCAGTCAAGTATTACGTCCACAGGGAATGAAAAGCTTCACAATTATTGCAGTATAACATCGTACCTGACAATTATCCAATCAACTACCCCACGTTCAGATAACCAATGTTTACTTATTTCATTTCTCGTCAAGGCAATCGAGACTCTTATAGGGGATTACAGTCTTTGAACAAGAAATTGAAATTTAAGGGAGTAAATGGTCTTCCACTTAACACTCAATAACGCTTGGCAAATTAATTGATTGATCGTCGATGTTTATACATACTCACGAACGCTTTTTATACGACTACCTAAAACCAGTAAGGTGGATTCGTACAGAAAGAGTTCCGTACCAACTCAACAAAAAAATGAAATACAGGTGGTATCTGGAGCCCTAGAATCCGACGAGCGTGCATGAGCAGAGCTATGAATGTTAAAGAAACGTGTAAGGATCGAGTCATGTAGCGCTCGGTTCGCTCTGCCTGCTCTGCCTACCCTGCAAGGGATTTGGCGTGAAGTTATAGATAGATAGATGGACATAAAGATTTTTAATATGACTGCTAACACCAAGTCTTTCTATTGCAGGGACACGGGTCTCTCTTCAACCGAAGGGGTTTAGAGCATATATCTACGACGCTGCTCAACTGTGGATTAGCGGAGGCCAGTGTTTTCAAACCGCCCGAAGGTCACTTAGTTTAACGACTGTCATCCGTCGACAACAGCTGAGACTGAGGGCTTAAGGTGCCCTCCGAAGCACGAATCTAGAATGGCGACCGTGTTTAATTTTTAAATTTATGTAATTCGTCGTATTTATTGTTATAACGGCCATAGTAATACACACACTGGAAATTTTAAATGTTTGCCTATTTCGGTTTAAAAGATATATTAGGAGCTAAATAAAATAAGTTTGGGTAAGGAATTCTAAGCTGATTAACATTCTCGGGGTTCATGTAACCTATGTGAATTTCTTTATTCATACAATATCTGAACGAGTGAACCAAAATTAATGTACACCCAATTGTTAGGATTCTTACATATTTCCGTGAGACATTGCTTACGTAGTGTTTAACCCTTGCACCCGCTACACCACCAGTATTTAAGGATGCTCACAGAGTCCTGTATACACCAGGTGAACTTAAGAATCAACTTTGATCATGTGTAATTAGATACCTAGATAAGAGTCATATATTATTAATTATGTATAACACTATAGTGATGACTATGTTTTTTTTCTACGAAAAGTCGGCATGAAAATGATTTTTCTGATATTGGAGCCTTAAGGGGATTAACATGTGATGAGTGAAATAGGTTATGTGATGTCAAATAAGCATTAACATGTTTTTAGTATCGAGATAGCTCCTAAAGTTTCTTTTGACGGCTATTATAATGAAATTGGAGAGACTATTAAAAATATGTAGAGTCTAATTACGAATATTTATGATAATTACTCGTTTAAACTTTTGAAATAACAAGTTGTTTTTTATACCACTAAGGTGGCAAACAAGCATACTGTCCGCCTGATGGTAAACAGTCACCGTAGACATGGACATTTGCAACACCAATGGTATCTATCACTCATACGTTGCCGACCCTAAAAAGTTATGGAAGTACACTCACGCAACTTTTTATCGTATTTAGCATTTTGTTTTTGTCGTATTCGTATAGCATAACAAGTAGTTATATTTTGACAGCACCAAATCGATTTCCCTCCATGTCGGTCCTCCACTGACGGTTCCATTAGAAAAACTGATGTCTTCCAATGATGTGATCTTAATATATTCCACCAGTGCCTACTAGTGTCTTGCCTGCCCTAGTTAATGAACCATATCAGGGGTATTGCCCGCTAAGCCGAAAACGATTTAGTTTTCTTGAGTCTTAAAACTAAATTGGTCATCACTTTGGATTAGTGGTACTAATCTACGGACGATTCATAAAATAGCGAAATTTCGGAATATCTACTATTAAGTGATTAAATTTTGGATGTAAAGGAGGAAATATAGCTACATCAAACTGTATCCCCCAAATTTTTTACCGTCAGTTTTATGAATTGCCTCCCACTATGACAACAAATTTAAAGACAACAAAATTAAATAAATAAATATTGTGGGATAAATTACACAGCGCTATCTAGCCCCAAAGTAAGCGAAGCTTGTGTTATGGGAACTAGACAACTGATAAACATACGTAAATACATATTTTTTTTGTAAATACATACATATTATACATAGAAAATACCCAGACTAAGACAAACAGACATGTTCATGCACACTCATGTGGGTTCGATTCCCACACAGTACAAACATTTGTGTGCATGAACATGTCTGTCTGTCTTGGTCTAGTGTTTTAAGAGAGGTAGGGCGCATCAAAGCAACCCGTCTGGGAAAGAACCTCAACCTCACAGAAAACCGCAGCCAAATAACAACTCCCTAGAGGGTCGTTGTATTCCAGCGTGTGAGTGAGGTTAGAGGTTATGAGGTTATAAGATTACATTACAGAGTAAAATATACAAATACCAACTTCATGCAGACAGAGCTTCCGTAATTAAACGAGTCTGGTGGTCATGTCATAGCCTTGGTCTGGGTCTTTTCAAGAGTTGTATAGGGTACTTATTTTTAGGTATCGTAGTAGGTTAGGCACCTCCACCTCACAAAAAGGAGGAAGTACCTCCACCTCACAAAGAACCGCAGCCAAATAACAGCTACCTGGAGGGTTGTTGTGTTTCTGTGAGTGGGTGATATTACCAGTACGCTCCTAAGGAGTAGCTGTTAGTAGGCTACTGTAACTGCTTTACGTCAGGTGGGCCGTATGCTTGAATACCTCCTGACGTTGTATAAAAAAAAAACAAATAAAGTAGGCGAGGTAGAATTTTGCTCATTGGGAAGTTCTACAAACTTCTCATGTAAGCTGAATATCTAATTGGGACAAAATATATTAAGTTATGTGAAATTATGCACACTGTAAAAACCATCTCTTTGCTACCACTGGACGGAATCAAATTAAGCATTAACCTTAGTTTACATATTCATGGACACATATATCGTGAAAGATAAACAAAAACAAATCATTTTGACGAGCCTGATTGTCAAGTAGCAATTGTTATTTTAACACCAAGGGTTGGAGAGGGGTTGGAGAGATTCTTATACCGGACAAAGATTTGTTTGATTGTTGATGTTTTTAGCAGTGCTAGGGCATACCAATGCAAGCCGACTGGTAAAGTATTTCCACCTTAGAGAAAACTACAGAACTAAATAACACCTTCCTGAAGATATCCAGCGATGTTCAGTATCGAAATCACCTGTAGGGTTAAGCTGGCGCCCAAGAAACTTAATCTGCTTAACAGAGCCAAACAGAACTTCAGCTCGGGGCAAATGCTTATGTTATATAAGTACCAAGTCAGACCGCATATGGAGTATTGTAGTCACTTTTGGGTGGGGACACCTGGATACCAGCTAGGATCTTGTGACTTGGTGCAAAGACGAGCTGTGAAGATCGTCGATATCCTAAACTCACACACGGTACTGAGTACTTGAGTTCAAGAAGAAATATTGTCTCCGTTTGCGTATTGTACTTATTGTAGAATGGGTTTTGTTCTGGGGAGTTGTTCAACATGATGCGAAAAGCCTAGTTTAATAATCGCACAGCTCGCCGACGGCTAGCAGTACATCCTCATACACTGGAACCACAGTTCCTGCGCTCTGTACGGTTCGAGAAAGGCATGAAGAAGTTTTTACAGGGTCAGCAACGTAAGAGTGACACAACTTGTGTTGCAAATGTCAATAGGCTACAGTGACTGCTTACCACCAGGCATTACGTATGCTTGTTTGCACCTTAGTGTTATAAAAAAATTTCTTCCATGGCCTAAACGCAGCTACGACATGTGCTACGACGTAGCACGTATTGTTTGCGTAGCTAGAGTTAACTTTGAATTTGAACAATTCTACTTTGGGATAGCCATTTTGACAATTTTTGACAAAACAACAATGATACGTATATCGCTAACTAATGGCAATGCACGAGTGACGTTTAATATATTGCAAGCATTCATAGGCATTATTATTTAGGTATTTAATTATCTATTCGAGTTAGGAACTACCGTTATGAGTTATATAGAAAGTATAGTCCTATGCTAGCACTATCCTTTTTATAGTCTATGGTAGTTTTCAATTTTCCGATGTTCTTTTCTTTATTATTCAATGTCGGGAGGTATACAAGCATACGACCTACCTGACGTAAAGCGGTTACCGTAGCCTTTGAACACTATCAATACATTGAGTATCATTCGCGCGGTGCCACCTCTGCTGCTAGTAAACTAACTCCTTAGGAGCTTAATGGTGTCACTCACATGTAGGAACATAAAAACTGTGCAGAGATTTGTAACCAATCCGAATGAATTAGGAGACCGGATAATGCCATGAAGAAGAAGAAGTTATTTGACGAGCTCGGTGGCGCAGTGGTGAAACGCGTTGTTACACTACTTTGACACCGACGCTCGTGGGTTTGATTCCCACACAGTACAAACATTTGTGTGCATGAACATGTCTGTTTGTCTTGGTCTGGGTATTTTCTATGTATGATAAGTATGTATTTACAAAAAAAAAAAATGTATTTACGTATGTTTATCAGTTGTCAAGTACCCATAACACTAGCTTCGCTTACTTTGGGGCTAGATGGCGCTGTGTAATTTGTCCGACAATATTTATTTATTATTTATTTATTTACACTTTACATACCTGATAATTCAATGTAATTGAAGGTACTCGCAATAGCCATTCCATTCATACGTTCTAAACTCAATTACAGATATACAAACATGTAATAAGTCCAATGCACTAAACGTATCAAACGCGAGACTATGTACACAGAGTTAAACATGAGAGTATTAGTAATCTATTTACATATTACTTAGAGTGCATGCAAATAAAGTTCTGTGCACTCAACGCTTTCTATTTCAAATAAGTTTATAGTACAAGCGCCGGTTGCAAATTGACTTCGTCTGATAAACAAGGGGTTGCTGCGTATTAACATAACACAAAACTAATGCGGAAAATAAGGTATTATTTAAATGATGATTATGATGTGTTTTTACCTGAGATCGATACAAGTATTTTACGAATGTTTCAGATATCAATGTAGGTATTTCAGAAAGGTAATGTGATTTATAGCCAATGGTACCTCTGTAAATGTACCTCTGCCTTACAATCGGAGTCAAATGACTTAAGATTTGGCGAGTTTGTGTGAGTGGGCTAGCTCTTGAGGAGTGGTCGTGTCAGCAGCGAAGGTGACGCGCTAGCGACTCGCTATGTATTGCAATCGCTCATAGGCTGCGGTAATCTCGTGTGGGTCATATGCTTGTTTGCCTCCCAACGATGTACCTTGTCCGGCTGTAAGTTCTGTTACGAATTTAACAGAATATCAGAATTTATAAGAATATGCATTTATTGTTTTCTGAAATTACGAAAATAAAATGGAATATTCTTAATAAAACTTATATGCTCATTTCATTAGCGAGATTTAAATAAGTCGACCTTTTAAGAAACCCTTTATGTATATATATATATATATATATATATATTACTGTGAATAATAGCCTTAAAAAATTTGTAACTCTTCTTAGAACTCCCTTTTCTTTTCAACTAGTAATATTACAAGTTTTCACTCCTTTTTCACAAAAATGAAGCTTTGTGACCTTGTGTCCTTAATAAGACACCCCCCACTAAACCATTACAGATGCAGGATGATGACCACGTTATATTCCGCCCACTTGGGCGGCTTATTTTGTACTGTATGCATACACATATTATTATTTTGCTTGTTGTAGTACTCTTCAATCGTGAATTTTTTTATTTTTATCAGTAAAGAGGATATTTCTATGTCTTTTACCTGCGAATTCGTACAGAAGGCGTTTCATAGATCGACTCGCTTCAACAGTAGTGATTGATTTAGGGCATGTCCTGAATATCGACGATAAGCGCCGAGCTTCAGGTCTTGAATATGACGACGGCTCCGTACCCACTTTGTGCAAGGCAATCACTGCAAACCTATTTTCTTTAACACGCTATTCTATATAATAATTGTTGGAATACTTATTTATTTATCGCTTTGCCCTATCTCTAGTTTGATAGTAATAGGGTGTACTACGTGTAGGTGAGGAAGGTACTGGCTCTGTAGATAAGTCACTTACTCGTGTACCTGAAATTTGAATTCTCCCCGAGCAAGGCGTTTAGCAGTTTAGACTGTCTCTTGTGTTATATACACTGCTACAAGATATGCTACAGTGTGCTACGGTATGCTACGGCGTAGCACATTTTCGCGTAGCTATTGTAGAGGTTATGTTATTTTTTATTTCTTTATAATATTTATAAACGTTGGTGTACCCTGATTAAATGAATGTTTACAATAATATAAATACATTATATTCTAATTTATTCTAGCATGCATCCCAATTACAGGTGTAAAAAACATTTCTATAAAATAATGTTTTTTTATACAACGTTGGGAAGCATACAAGCATACGGCCCACCTGATGTAAAGCCGTTACCGTAGCCTATTAACGCTTGTAATATATTAAGTATCACTCGTGCGATGCCTCCTCTGCTTACACAGCAACTCCTTAGGAGCTTACTGGTGACCTTACTCACACGCAGGAACACAACGACCCTCTAGTAAGTTGTTATTTGGCCGCGGTTTTCTGTGAGATAGAGGTTCAGATGGGCTGCTTTGATGCGCTCTACCTCTCTTCTCTATGTATAATTACTTCTTCTTCTTCCTAGCATTATCCCGTTTCGTAATCCATTAGGATTGGTAGGGTCTACTAACTAAGCCTAAATATTTGGCAAATATACTGATTTTGACATGGAGCGGCTGCCGTCAGACCTCCACAACCCAGACGGGAAACCAAACCTTTCTTAGGTTATTTCACACGTCAATTGAAATATAATTTCTAGACAGTCCGGGTTTCCTCACGATGTTTTTTCTCATCGCCGAGCAAGTGATAATTACAAATATGTATATATCTGAAAACAAAAATTTACTGGTACATGCCAGGATTCGAACCGGCGACCTGTTTCACAATAAGCCGGTTCCATATCCACTGGGCTATCACAGCTCTGCTCTATATCACAACGTATAATTACTATATACATATCTAAATATATAAAAATGAATGTTTGTCTGTATGTCCTCTATGGACTCGAAAACGGCTGGGCAGATTTTGATGAAATTTACAGTGAATCTTCAGGTTAGCTCAGCAGGTGATCCTGTGAAGTTTGGTAACGATTAGATCACCCGTGCGAAGCTGGGTCGAGTAGCTAGCAACTTATATAGAAATTGAGCTAAGGTGGGACAAATTTTATGAAACTAACTTTAATATAATAGAATCTGATATTATAATATAAGTAATTGTAATTGATGATAGAATAACTGAATTATAGATAGGGTTAAGAGGTGACCAACATAGCCCACAGGATAAGCAAGCTGAATTAGCAGTAGCCCGGTCACATATTTTGTAGAGCCAACAATCGATTAAGTAACCAATTAATTTTCCATATTAAGTAATGCATCGCTCGCCGACAGCGGGGAGTTCACCCTCACATGCTGGAACCTCAATGGTCGCGTACTGTGCGGTTCCATAGAAGTTTTCCGAGAACTCTCAAGCTGTGGAATGAGCTCCCAGGGAGCTACAGTACAGTACAGAGCTACTGGAGCGGGACTACAGCATGGAGTTCTTCAAGAAATGCGTGAAGAGGTTTTAGAAGGTCGGTAACGCATGAGTGACACACCTGGTGTTGCAAATGTCCATAGGCTACGGTGACTGTTTACAATTAGGCAGGTCGTATGCTTGATTGCCACCTTAGTGGTAAAAAAAACCGCTGGGCAAGAAAGTTTCTCGAATGGCGTCCCTATAATTGTACATGCAGTGTGGGACGACTGCCCACTAGATGGAGCAACGATCTCAAGAGGTTTGTAGGGAGTCGATGGATGCAGATGGCACAGGATCGTGAATGGCACTCTTCTGGGATAAGGCCTATGTTCAGGAGTGGACGAATACGGGCTGTGATGATGACGATGAATCAATTCGAATAAAGTTCAATTTTGCCTTCGTTACAAGCTAAAATCTTTTTCATTAGAAGCGTCAAACAATGTAGTTGAACTTAACGCGGGACCCTTTTACTTAGAATGTCGAACTCGTTACGCAACCCCTAATAATAATGCTTCATTGGTTAGACCTTAGTCTTTTGTAATGAGTTAACTTGGGAGGGACGTTACTCTTGGGACCTAACTAAAGCCATTAAGAAGGTACTCTCAAGTTTTTTCTTCTTAAAAAAATGTTATTTAGACTCAATTTTAAGAGAAGTAGTACGCGTCAAAACAACCCATCTGTGGAATCTCCATCTTATATAAAACCGCAGGGGAATAATTCCCTGTGGGGTTGTTTTGTTTCTGCAAGTGAGTAGGGCTTACTAGTAAGATACTAAGGAGTTGCTGTGTTAGCGCGACCGATAATTAATGTATTGTAAGCGCTCATAGGCTAGGTGGATTTTATGCTTGTATATCTCCTGATGTTGTGTAAAAAGGAGTACGTTTTATGCTTATCCGTACCGGGAGTTTGCCTTCAAAAGTTCTCCATATTAAGTAATGCAAAAGATTGCACTAAAAATTACTTTTTAATACAGTTGCTCAAAAAGTGGCGTATTGCAGGGACGTATAGCGTTCGGGATGTGGGCTATTACATATGTACTCGAGCTTTTTCTTTACCTTTTCCGAACTCGTGCGTTCTCTTTCCCAACTGTCAAAATAATGTCTATTAAAAAGAAAAAACCAACCACGAAGTTTTTACTAAAAAAAGTTCATAGAAGTTTTTATGATTCATGCAAATATTTCTAAAAAGAAGCTACTAATTTGTTTCAATATCAGATTTATTGATTTGATTCAATGAGTTAGGTTAGGTTTCATTTCATTTTATCTCATTAATATTCATTTTCATTTCATATCAATAAAAAAAATCTACTGAAGACTTGGCTGTATTGGCATAGTTCCCTTTGCCTACCCAGAATGGGTGAAGAAAACAAAAGAAAATCTCTGCTTATATTCTTTTACGGTTGGCGCCATTTTCCTAGTTACTTGAGTTTATTGTTTTTATTATTTTATTAAATTGCTTCATTTTTTCGCAACTGTATTAAAAATAGTTGTTCAGTACACATGCGGAACCGTCATTGCAAAGAGTTCCGACTGTCAACCCTCACCTTCGGCTGCGCCTCGGCTCGGGTAGACATTTGCTGGAACTCTTTGCAATGACAGGCTTTCCGCACTTGTATTGAAATATACTATATTATATTTAAGCTGAAGATGGAATCAGGGCTAATTTACGTCAAGACGTAAAAATCACTCACAATTCATTGTAAAAAACTACCTTTATTGCTTTAGATGTTAGAGATAAAATAAGGCAGAAGGAGGTGACTGATGGGCTTTTTTTAATCAGGGAAGTGTCTCAGCCAACAGAGTAGGGAATTAAAGCCATTGCTTTTAATACAGCTTAGGTCAGGTTATGCGGTCGACTGCCATAGTGCGGGGTGCCATAGTGCGGCTGCCAAAATGCGCCAGTCCCCTTTCCATAACAACTATACGCTCTTAATTTTTGACACGGCCATTTTAATAGGGACTTTTAATTTTAATCTAGAACAGATCTAAGGCTGACTTAAGCCTAACATAAGCTGGACTTCAATTAGATCCAAATTAAGTAAACGGACTTAAGCCGAGTATAAACCACACTTAAACAAGACTTGAACAAGGTCCAAACCCAGACTTAAACCAGCCCTTAATCGTGCCCGAATAGGACCTATGTTGGTCCTATACTAAAATTAGGCTAAAGCTAAACTAGACTAAAGCTGGACCATAACTGGCTGGATAAAAGTCGGGACTAAACCGGAAATACAATGGATTAAATATTAGACTTAAAATCGGTCCTGCATCAAAATTAAAATAGACCATAAAACAAGCAAATACCTTGGAAATGAAAGGAAAAAAAAATACTGCATATTCTGAAAGTCTACCTACCGATTTCCAATCTCAAAACGTTAGGACCTGCCCATTAAAAACTTACCACAAAATTCCAAGTTATATAAAAAATTGGTTTTACAAAATGTTTCAGTTTATTGAAAGGAAAATTACTCTTTTCAAAAGTTTTTCGACGGAAAAAAATTAAGTTATTAATGTATATATAATCTTCACCATCTTCGCCAAATCCTTGGGTAGGTAAGCTTAGGCAGCCGGCCTCGAGAATCCTAATAAATTAGGAAACGTGATAACGCTAAGAAGAATAAGAATATTTACAACAGATTATTTGAAAGAATTTGAATAAAGTGGGGTGCATCAAGACATCCATCTGGGGAAGTCCTCCACCTCACAGAAAACTGCCTTGAGGAGGGTTGTTATTTTCATGCGTGTGTGTGAGGTCACCAATAATACCTCCTAAGGAGTTATTCTGTTAACAGCAGAGGTGGCGCAAGTAATACTTAATGCATTGCAAGCGTTCATAGGCTACGGTTACAGCTTTACTTCAGGTAGGTCATATGCTTGTATGGCTCCCAATATTGTATAAAGTAAAAAAAAATGTTGCAAATCTTTTTCCGTACCTTTTTTTACTCATAGGATGCCATATGCTGTACTCAACTAATACAAGACCTTGTAATGTAATCATGTGGCAAGCAAACAAAGAATTGAATTTAATAATAAGAAAGGTCATTTTCTAAATTCTATTAAATTCAAAAAAGAAAAATGAAACCAATAGGTTTCATTTTTCTTTTTTGAATTTAATAGAAGTTAATAAAACACAATATAATTTCAGTTATAATTTATAAAACTTGTCTAAAATGTCTGTGGGGGTGCACTGGCAAACAATGACTTTGTACTTTTTTTATCATGGCGACCACTGACGCCGACGTTGGTCCTTAGCTGTAATCAAGTAGGTACAGTTAAGAGCAGATGAGGCTTATAACTCGAAGTGTGATTTTAACTCTTATTATGCACGGCACAAGAACAGTACAAAAAGTAAAAGTGAAAAACTTAACGTGCACTTAGCTGTATATAATGTGGATTTAAACTACATCTAAATTGTATTCAAAACTGGCCTAAGCCTAGTCCTAAGTAGGACATACATCTAATTTTAAACAGGCCTTAAAAAGACCTAACCCTGACTTTAACCCGACTTAATACGACGCGATGGTTTAAGGATAGTACGGTCCTAATCTCAAACCAATACACCACTTGATTCCGCATGCAGTACCCCACGTTCACAAAAACGTTAGCGTCTAATTTATTAAATTAAAATTTCCTCAGCGATTCGAGCCTTCTGACCAATTGGAGAATATTTTGACCAACAAATTCGATTAGTGTCACTATGTTTGACGAGCTTTGTAGCTCAGTCGTGAACGACGCGACTTTGACACCAACGTTCGTGGGTCTGATTCGATTGTCATACAAGACAAACATTTGTGTGCATGAACATGTCTGTTTGTCTTGGTCTGGATGTTTTAGAGAGGTAAGGCGCATCAAAGTAGCCCGTCTGGGGAAATACCTCCACGTCATAGAAAATCGCAGCCAAATGACAACTCCCTAGAGGGTTATTGTGTTCCTGCGTCTGAGTGAAATCACCAGTAAGCTCCTAAGGAGTTGCTGTCTAAGCAGCAGCAGAGGAGGCATCGTGCGAGTAATACATGTTACAAGCGTTAATAGGCTACGGTAATTGCTTTACATCAGGTGGACCTTATTCTTGTATGCCTCCCGACGTTGTAAAAAAAAAAATGTGGATCCGCGAAGTAGCCGATAAGAGTTGGGCGTTCTACTTTACCCACCCGAGCCGTAGCGATGAATTGAATTACTACGTAATATAGGTCCCATCGGTTCTCAATGATCTATTTCTTTATAGTCCTTGTTGACACTTGTTAGCTTTTACACATGATTTTAATATTTGGGATAGGTTTAGGTTTTGATACTTGGTAGAAAGTTTAGATCAGGATTGTAACAGATTTCAAATGGGTATTGTCAAAATAAAGAAAATTCTTTTAGCAAATAAAATATTTCTAACTGGCAATTTCTTAGAAATTTACAAGTAATATTTGCAAGTAACGTACGGAACCCGCGGCGCGCGACCCCAACACACACATGACGGAACTTGTTGTTGTTGTGTTATGGTTACACGCGAGTTAATTCCGTCATTTTCTCCACACGAAGATTTATTTTCAGTAGCCTGGCCTCGAATACTTTAAACAAGGGATAACACATTTTTTGTGCTATAATTAAAAAAGGCCTGAACATTTATCAAGTCCGCCTCCCGCACGTCAATGTAATGCATAAAATTAATTTTACACTATGGCCGGACAGTATTATTTTCTTGAGTGGACTTTACTATAGTAACTGGGGATAAGTGCGCAGTGGTAAGTTACGTTACTTTGTCAGCGCACTCGTGAATTGGATTCCCAAACAGGATAAACATTTGTGTGTGTTGTGTACGTGAACATATCTGAGTCTTGACCTGTGTACGACTACCAGGAGGGTTATTATGCTCCTACGTATGTGTGAGGTCTCCTGGGAGTCTAATTAGTCGCTGTGTTAGCAGTTAGCAGTAGTGTTAGCATCAAACGCTAAAACACAACGTTTTTGTGATCGCAGGGTGCCTTCATGAGCAGTCAAATGGTTTATTGTTTTATGATCCTGCCCTTCTTAAGCAATTAAGGACTGCCATCTGTCAACGTCATAGAGCTCCTTAAACTTATTTATAGTATTGTCGCAGAAAGGACATTTAGTTTATGTTCCGTTTTTTCAGACTGAAATATTAATCACTTTCATGATTGAGGAAAATGGTACCGATAAATCTGTTAGGAAGAAAAATGAACAAAAAAAGGATATGAAAAATGTTGCCTGCGTAAGCCACCAAACATAAAAGAGGCTTGTACGGAATCGAAGTAAATTTTTGGTCGAGAGGAAATCTAGTGTACCGTCTGCTTAACGTGACCCGATGTAGCAGTTTTGATGTGAAACATCTATTAGCGCGCCTTGGCAGTAAAATAGAACTGATACCGTGACAGAAGTCGGCATGACGAAAGTCTCTCATGCCGTCATGCGTCAAAGGAGATTAATTAACTTTAGGGCTTTTGCACCCCTGATTGTATATCAACGAAGTAGTATGTAAAATTCTTAAATGATTTATTACAAATGATTACAAAACTGAAGCGTTCTTTGTACCCTAGGAAACATTATCCTATAAAAAAGGAACTTATCGGTTTTTTATTTCTCAAATCCAAAATCGCTTGCCATTATCACTTTTGAAATCATCACCGTTTTGAAAATCAACAGTGTTAGTTCATGTTTAAAAATTTACAACTAAAAATTTTGTAAAACTACGAGTAGTACCAGCAATTCAGTTATAATTCAAAATGAGTTGTGAATTTGTGGATATATAAGAGTCATTTATGTAAAGTGAGAATTGAATTCTCTGTGTACAAAAATACCAACAAGTAACATATATGACTATGAATAAAAATACGTGTCGTATTATTTCTAAACTGAACGAAATGGCGTCTGCGGCTGTCCCGTTCGTTCGCCCATACACTGTTTACTGTAGGTACCTATTTGTAATAAACTGTTTTGTGAATTTTTGTGTTAAATGCGTCATGGTTGCACGTGGGTACATCTAGCGTTGTCGTTGCATTGACTATTGAATGTTGTTGGCACACAACTTGAGAGCATATACGCTTCAAGAACCTGGTGCTGATAATATACTCAGTATTTTACGTTGTTGGATTTCGCCGACGGAGGTAAATGGTTTTTGTATGCTAGATTCCGACACAATTCTTCAAAACAAAATAAGTATTATCAAACTGCATCCCTACAGAGCTGACCTTGCCCTCTTGGAACACATGGAGACATCGTGAAGTAGAACTCACAGAGTGAGGAATGTCCCAAAAGAAATATAATATTTAGGTGGATTCCTTTTCGTCAGGTACGTTCAGTAATGTTATTATTATATATTTATTGTTGTTTATAATTATTGTTAATTTGTGACTGGATGGTGCTGTGTGGTTTATTATTATTTTATATATTTACACTGCTTTATTTGATGCAAAAATACACTTTCCCTATATAATGTAAAGAGGCAAGCAACCTTAGCCTATACTTGTGACACAATAACTGGGGTGTTCCCGGGTGATTTTGAAGTTTAGGGCCAAAAGGAAAGCATTTTCAGGAATTTAAAATTGTTGTTTATTTTTATGTTTTTTAGGAATTTAAGAATACTCAGAATAAAAAACCGTTTAACCATCAAATATTCTTCTCATTTTAGTTAAAAAGAAACAAAGTTAACATTACTATTGAGATTCTAGTATCACTTACGATAAAACTTCTTTCCAGGAACACCGTTCCTATATGAAATCTATATGTTTGTCTGTGTGTGCGTTTTTTTCGAATATTCGAATTTTGACTTCAGATTCGGATTCAGCATAAAAAAGTAGAATAGGAATGTTCAGGCACACCGTTCCTATCTCTTAAGGAATATGGTCAAAATGCCCGACAAATTAAAAAAAATATTTTTGTATTGTTATATGATTGACGAGCCAGGTGTTCCTCTGACAATGCAAGCTTGCATTCTCAACTGGTTTATATGTAAGCACGGTTAACAATAATAACAAAAATGTTGCACATTTATGGTCATTAACGTTAACCCGTTAACAGAGCTTTGACAAGCTCGGTGGTGCAGTGGTTAGTAACGCCGCTGTGACACCAACGCTCGTGAGTTCGATTCCCACGCAGGACAATCATGTATGTTTGTCTTGGTGCGACGTTGTACAACAAAAAACATGTTAGTTTCATTTAGGTGTTCATGATTAACATTTATAACAAAATGAGAAAAAAATATAATAACCTTTTCATTATTCACTATCATTAATATAATATATTCTTTATTAATTAAAACTATTAGATTAAATTTAGGATAAAGGTACCCTCGAAAACCTTACAGGTAAAGGTTGGTATTGAGTGTTTTCGCAACTTTTATATATTTTGAGTTTCAGAATTAGTTTATTCGGTTTGCTTTTTTTATAGTGTTTCCACTCACTCTCTTTTCATTTCTTCTCTGAACGCGTTGTTCACGCCGACATTTAATAATGCAATTTATTATTTACTCTCCTTTCTTTTTTTATAACTTTCTCTTTTTTAACTTGCTCAACAGCATATAACTCTGGATATTCAGGAACACCGTACCTATATGAAATCTATATGTTTATCTGTGTGTGCGTTTGTCTGTGCGTTTTTTTCGAATATTCGAATTTTGACTTCAAATTCGGATTCAGCATAAAAAAGTAGAATAGGAATGTTCAGGAACACCGTTTCCACTTCGGCTTGTTTATCCTTATATATCCTTTGGGCTACTGCGGATATCCACATTTCTGATTCTATCACGCAGAGAAATGCCGAACATAACGTTTACCATATCACACTAAGCGACCTTGAGCTTTCAGGCGTTGTGGTATTTTGTGTCAAAAATGTCCCATACAGTATAAGTAGAAGGCAATTTGATTTAAACAACTTTCACCAAATTTAGTTCACGAGAATTAGTGCCGAGCGGCCACCACTCACCTTAGTTGATACATGCCTTGCTGCCCGGCTGCCTTGGCCATCTCTGCGACCGATGGTGCGGATGCTCGATGACAACAATGCGATCGCAGCCGCCGAGGCATGGTAGCGACGAGCATGCATCTACTAAAGATGGTGAGTAAGTGCCAGACGGCGGTAGTTCGTATGAAGTAATAGCTGGCGTAAGCACTCAAACCAGGTTAGATCAAATTGACTCTCGCAAAACAATGCCAGAATCTATTAACGATTGTTAGATGTAGCTAAGGGTAAGGATAAGATTGGACGAGGCCGCAAAACTATAAGATTTGTACGAAATGTTAGATTGTTTACCAGTTTAGGAGAGTCCACAGACCCATTGACAATTTGTTGAATAGTTAGAATTTTAGTTAAATAGTTCCGTATTTCCAGTTGTAGAATATGATGTCTTTTGCAGCGATTATCGTAATCGAATGTAATTTCGGCTTAAAGTTAAGAACCCTAGGAATCGGCGAGCGTGCACAAAAGAGCTAAGGCGTAAAGAAGCGAGTGAGGTGTGCAAATCAGTCCTCTCTGCCAAGGGATCTGGCGAAGATATGCATACAAAATTAAGAAAGCGATTTTCAGCACTTTTCCAAAGCATACTTATTAAGGGTTCCACGTTTTCCACAACTCCTCAGCAACGCACAGTATTCTATTTCTTCTAAGCGTCATCCTGTTTCCTTCTCCGTTGGTAGATAATGACTGCGTCCCTACAGCCTACCGAGCCGAGCGAGCGAAGCCAGCGTGCCGCAGCAGCGGCCGGCAAAGTGCCAGAACCGAACATTGTCTGTTATGACGGATTGATGAGGTCCGCTAACTAATCCTGGGGATTTGGCGAAGATACTGATTTTTAAATGGAGCGACTGCTGTCATACTTATATATAACCTAGGCTGAAAACTAGACCTTTCTTAGGTAAAGTCACATGTCTTTCGAAATATAATTTCTTAGATATTTCCTCACGATTTTGTCCTCCACCGCCCAGCAAGTAATAATTACAATTATGAAAGCCATAGTCAAATCGGATTTGAAAAGGTTTCACTCAGATTCCATACATTTTGACAACATTTTCGATTCGGATTCGAAAATGGGTTTCAGAGGAAATGTGAATACCCCCCATTGATGTCTTTTAATTAGTACTTCATACAATGGTCTTAGGATTTACATTGAGAATATGTAACGATTCCTTAAAAACTGTAAAAATCCTGTACTGTACAGTGGATAAGGAACCAGCCCACTGACGAACTAGTCTCCGGTTCGAATCTTGGCATGTACCACTAAATTTGTGTTTTCGGATTTATGCTTATGAAAAACATCGTGAGGAAACCCATACGTCTGAAGATTTCGATAGATGTGTGACCTGGTTGTCTTGGTCATGGTGGTTGGTGGTGTCTGGTTTTCCCTGTGGGTTGTGGAGGTCTGACGGCTTCATCTCAAAATCGGTATTCGACGAGCTCGGTACCACTTGTACAGCTCGTTATTTAGCTTAATCACTAGTGAATTTAATACAATCTTTACTCCAAAACGACTGTCTATAAGTGACCGTATGACATTCAGTGATTGGGCAACTCCTGGTATTTACAAAAGTCGGAATAAATTGTATGAACTTTATGAAGAAAGGACCTGTAATCACAATCCGACTTTTCAAGAACTTGTAAAAAATTATGCCAAAATATTTAAACGAGCCTGTTCCAATGCTAAGTCTATATATTTAAAAAATAAAATTAATGGTTCAACAAATATTATTAAATCTGTTTGGGATATGATAAATAATGAGACGGGTAGAGCGAAAGTACGTAGTCGAGACTTTCGGTTAAAGATAAATGATATAGATATCAAAAATGATGTAGAAATTGCGACTGAGTTTGAAAAATATTTTTCTAACATTCCTCTTATTACTACGAGAAATCTTATGTCTTCTTCTATATCTGCTGAACTGGTTCTCAAACAGAGCGTGGTAGAATGCGACACAATATTTGAATTTTCAGCTGTAAGCCCAAAAGATGTTTTGAACGCTTTTAAATCAATAAATATGAAAAACACTAAAGATCTGTGGGGTCTATCTGTCAAAACCATTTCTTCTATTATTATTTCAATCGCTCCACATTTAGCTACAATTTTCAATTGTTGTGTGGCATCTGGTGTATTTCCTGACTTGATGAAACATAGTAAAATCATTCCATTATTTAAATCTGGTGATAGTTCGGACCCTTCGAATTTTCGACCTGTTTCCATACTGCCCATTCTCAGTAAAATTTTTGAAAAACTAATGCTTAGCCAGTTGCTCAGACATTTCAATGCACATAATTTGCTTCATAGGAAACAGTTCGGATTTACGAGAGGTTGTTCAACTATAGACGCAGGGATTCATTTGCTTAAAAGTATATTCGCGGCATGGGAGGGTTCGCAAGATGCCTTGGGAATTTTCTGTGATCTGTCTAAAGCGTTTGACTGCGTGCACCATGACACTCTTGTCAGAAAATTACACCACTACGGTATCAGGAACAAGGCTCTCGAACTTCTGTCTTCTTATCTGGGCAATAGGATACAGAAGGTCGATGTTAATGGTAAAAGATCTTCGGGGTCCCCTGTAGTTATGGGAGTCCCACAGGGGTCAATTCTAGGTCCATTCTTATTTTTAGTTTATATAAATGACTTACCTTATTACGTTGGTTCGGACATTTAGAAAGAATGCAAGATGAAAGAATGACGAAACAGATATACAATACGAAAGTGGAAGGATGTAGGAGCCGAGGAAGACCAAGACTAACCTACCATGACCAAATTGGTCGTGTTTTATCAGAAGGTGATGTCAGGAGCCTTAGGAACCGGCGAGCGTGCATGAAAAGAGCTATGAATGTGAAAGAAGCGAGTGAAGTGTGTAAGGACCGCGTCTTATGGCGCTCGGTTCTCTCTGCCTACCCCGCAAGGGAACTGGCGTGAAGATACATACATACATACCTTATTATGTAAGGGATAAACATGAGATTGTATTGTTTGCGGATGATACCTCTTTGACATTCAAAATTAATAGACAGTTAGGTAATTATGACGAAGTTAACGATGCTCTCTCTAAAGTTATTCATTGGTTTAGTGTTAATAATCTGCTTTTAAACGATAAAAAGACTAAAGTAATTAAGTTCTCAACACCTAATGTAAGACAGGTGGCTACCAATGTACATGTTAATGGAACTAATTTAGCCCCTGTGGAGACAACTGTGTTCTTGGGTATAACAATTGACTCCAGACTACAATGGGGCCCACAAATTGAAAAATTATCAGGAAAACTAAGTTCTGCAGCCTATGCAGTGAACACTATTAGACGGCTCACTGATATTGATACGGCTAGAATAGTTTATTTCAGCTACTTTCATAGTATTATGTCATATGGAATTCTTCTTTGGGGTAACTCCGCGGACATTAACACCATCTTTTTATTGCAAAAGAGAGCCATAAGAGCTATCTACAAACTTGGTCCCCGGGAGAGCCTTAGAGAAAAATTCAAAGAAATAAATATTTTAACAGTCGCATCGCAATATATCTATGAAAATCTTTTATGGACATATGTCCATAAAAACATAGACTCATTTTGTAAAAAGAGTGATACTCATAGCATAAATACTAGATATAAGCATAATCTTGTGTTACATGCAAGCCGTCTCCACAAAATAAGTAATTCTTTTATGGGGCAATGTATACGGTTCTATAACAAACTTCCCAGCAATATAAGAGAATTGTCAATAAACAAATTTAAAACTACTATTAAAGCCAAATTGTGTAGCAGGGCATATTATAAAGTATCTGACTATATTAATGATAAAAATGCCTGGGAGTGAGTCGATCCAATTATAATGTAATTAATAAAATATGTAAATTTGTTTGGACACCAAAAGAGGGATGCCTGAGTTTTTTGGCAGTATTTTTATCAGTGCTCACCTAGTCATAAACTGCACGGTAGGGAAAAAAATTGTGACGATTCCAAACAAATGTAGCTATTTTTACGGAATAAAAAGATTTTGACTTTGACTTTGACTTTGACTTCGGTGGCGCAGTGGTGAAATACGGTGTTACGCTACTTTGACACTGTAGATGTATCTCACTGTACTATATAAAGCTCGGAGGCGCAGTTGTGCATGACGCTACTTTGACACTAACGCTCGTGGGTTCGATTCCCACACAGGACAAATATTTGTGTGCATGAACATATTTGTTAGTCTTGGTCTGGATATTTTCTATATGTATATAATAAGTATGTATTTACGTATGGTTCTCAGTTGTCTAGTACCCATAACACGAGCTTCACTTACTTTGGGGCTACATGGCGCTGTGTAATTTGTTCGACATCCGACATCTTTGCCAAATCTTTAGGCAGCGGTAGCGGAACCCCTCAATTCTAATGGGTTGGTAAGCGGAAGATAACGCTTGGAGGAGGAAGACACTATGTGAGCCAAATTATAACGAGGCACTATTCAACAAGGCCGTAATGCAGACGATGGCAGTATGCGTGCCTAACATGTGGGGGGTTCGGCGTCCTCTATTTGCAACCTCTGTTTGCAATAGGCGCCATTTACTCGTGCGTTGCGAACAATTAACGAGGTTGCTAATGCCATTGATGTATTCCGATGCTGATTGACTCAATTCAGTAACTATCATTTTTGTATTATATTACAGTAATAATATTTAATTGTCTGTGAGTACTTTACTGCAGTGAGGAAACTAAAAAGATCACTTACCCTTATAATCTATCTTTATTAATTATTCACTAAGGCAGTGAATAAACATATCAAATTAAATAAATAAAGTACATATGAGACGTACGTATATCTAAGACACAGTGCAGGCCTATTGTCTGTATCACACCATGGAGCTAAAGAAGTTTTACTTCAGTCGTGTGGTCTAAAGCACACTCGTTTTTTTACACGATCACTCGCAGGAACACAACGACCCTCTAGGGAGTAGTTATGTGGCTGCGGTTTTCTTTGAGGTGGAGGTACTTTCCCAGTCGGGCTGTTTTGAAGCCACCTACCCCTCTTAAAAACACTCAGACCAAGACAAACAGACATGTTCATGCACACAAACGTTTGTTATGTGTTGGAAATCGAACCCACAAGCGTTGTTGTCAAGGTAGCGTTACTAACCTAAAAAATCTATAAATGTTCTGAAAAATAATCTTAAAACTAACTCAATAAATATTATAGAATACGTATTTTCGTATTCTATAATATTTATTGAGTTAGTTAACTTACTTACTTAACAAAGATAACATAGGAGCCCTAGGAATCGGCGAGCGTGCATGCAAAGAGCTATGAATTTTTAAGAAGCGAGCTAGTGAGTGTCCTAGGACCGCGTCTTATGGCGCTCGGTTCTCTCTGCCTACCCCGCAAGGAACCTAGCGTGAAGATATACATACTTACAAAAATAGCATAAGAAATGTCATCAAAATCATACATTTTTATACGACTAAGGTGGCAAACAAGCGTACGGCCTGCCTGATGGTAAGCAGTTGCCGTAGCCTATGGACATTTGCAACACCAGGGGTGTCACTCTTGCGTTGCCGACCCTAAAATACATACAATTCAAATTTAAATAAAATTTCTATCAACCTTCATTATGAGTGAATCTTGTTGAATACCTACTGAATCCAGTAAAATGAATGCCCTTTAAAATAAGGTTCCTTATTCTGGACCAAATGTTTGAGTAACGACTTAATTTGTTTAAAATGTTGTCGCGTACTATATAGCTGAGTAATAAAGCATTTACGATGCGATATCACGGACGTCTTCCGAATTTTACAGCCTCCATTCATCTGTATTAAATTGTATGAGTGCATTTCATTTTGTTTGTTTTCAATGTTTATTGCTGGATATTATGAAACTTTATTACTAACATACTGTCATATATTTGCTTGGATTTTGGAAGAATGTCTTTTATTGTTGTTTACGGAAACCTATTGCAATGTATGGTTTATTTATCTCGAGTAGATGTTCGTGTTTTTTTAGTACCACTCATCCTTATTCTGAAGTTTAAATATTACTCCTAGCATTATCCCGTTTACTAATCCATTAGGATTGGCAGACGGGAATCCAGACCTCTCTTAGTTAGGTCATACGGCGCATCCACGAGCCTTGGCCATATTAAAGCAGCAGAGTTAATAACCCCAGCACCAGGTTCTTCCTTGTTCGATTCAAAGTTTCTTTCTTCATATTCAAAATAGATATAAAAATAAAACGATTGAAAGTGTTTAGGAAAAAAGTTTTGCGGTGTTCGAAAACAAAAGCAACCGAACTTCGTTTAACTAAAAATAATGAAAGGGGGGAAAATGGCCATCCTATTTTCTCAAAGTCGTAAAGTTTTGGGTTGCGAAGGAAATCGTTCGAGTTACCTCACTTAACTTGAACCTATTATAGTCGCACAACTTTAAGCAATTTGTTGTTGTACTTCTATCCAAGAGTTGTTCAATATGCAGAATATAAAAAACATACATTATTATACGTATTAGCATTTAGGAGGGGTAGGGCGCAAAATAGTCTGGGGAAGTACGTCCACCTCATAGAAAACCGCAGTCAAATAACAGCTCCCTGAAGGGTTGTTGTGTTCCTGAGTATTACTGTCACTCTAAGGAGTTGCCGTGTTAGCAGCAGAGGTGGTATCGCGCGAATGATACTTGTTTATAGGCTACGGTACTCGCTTTACATCAGATAGGCCGTACAGCGGTACAGTAACAGTGATGTCATCATTTACAATGGAATCGGACAAAACACTCGAATTATTCTTGTATATAATAATTTCAATGATTATTATACATAGGTATATGTACTTTTATTTAAGTATTATATTTATCACAACATTATGTTATCATAATGTTGAGTATATCATAAAAAATATACTGAAAAGCGACAGTAAGGTCTTGTGTTTCTAGCAGGTTCTTTGGAGATTTCCTGAATGAAGCTCGTTTTATTTATTTATTCATACATACACAATATTGAACATTACAGATTACAAAAATCCAGTGCGCTCAACAGTGTTCAATTACAAGAAACGAAAAGCAAATACATAAATTAAATATCAACTAATTAACCAGTTGGGAATACGCAAGATTGCATTGCCAGAGGAACACCTGGCTCGTCAATTATATAACATATATATTTTTTTTTAATTTGTCGGCCATTTTGGCCATGTTCCTTTAGAGATAGGAACGGTGTTCCTGAACAGTCCTATCTACTTTTTTATGCTGAAACCGAATTTGAAGTCAAAATTCGAATATTGAAAAAAAAGCGACAGACAAACGCACAGACAAACATATAGAATTCATATAGGAGCGGTGTTCCTGATAATTCTCAGCGAACTTTGTAGCTGCTATATGAAATTCGCTCCTGGAGCAACTAAATTTATCAAATCCCAACATTTGATAAATTTAATTGCTAAATTAAAAGTAGATAATTTTTTAATTAACATTCGTTCTATTAATATCGTCCTATTTCTATTCTTCCTTTCTTATCTAAGGTCCTCGAATGCTTGGTTCAGCAACAGTTAAGTCGTTTCCTTGACAAGTATAAGATTCTAAATCCCTTCCAATCAGGTTTCCGCCCGGGTCATAGCACGACTACTGCTCTCCTGAAAATTACTGAGGATATCCGTTCTAATATGGATAATGCTCAACTTACGGTTTTGACATTACTCGACTTTAGTAACGCATTTAATTCCGTGGACTATGACATACTTTTGATGCGTTTACGTTCTATCAACATATCTCCTTCAGCACTTGAGTGGTTTCGTTCTTACCTGTATGGTCGTCAGCAGCGGGTGCGTATTGAGGATACGTACTCTTCTTGGTGCGCGACTACTGCTGGCGTACCTCAGGGTGGCGTGTTGTCTCCTCTTTTATTCGCTCTATTCATCAATTCCATAACATCCGAAGTTCGCTCCTCCTGCCATCTTTATGCAGATGATTTACAGATTTACACACAGGCACTCTTGCTTGAACTTCCGAATGCCATTTCCGCTATTAACGAAGATCTTGCGCGTATATCTGTCTGGAGTAAGTGTCACGGCCTCTATGTCAATCCATTAAAATCGCAGGTTATTATTATAGCTAGTTCTCGTCGCATATCGAAAATTGTCTGGAATAATATCCCTTGTATTATGTTTGACGATACACCAATCAATTTCAGCGACAAAGTGAATAATCTGGGAATAATTTTTGATAACTCTTTGTCTTGGTCAGCACAGATAGCGGATGTAAGTAGGAAACTATTTGCTGCGTCTGGTTCGCTAAGAAGGTTGCGAAATTTTCTACCAGTAGACACAAAAATTGCGCTAGCACAATCCTTGCTCCTTCCTTCCTAGACTACGCTGATTCCTGCTATCTAGATATCACCCAAGAGCAATTAAATAAGCTTGAGCGCCTTCAAAACTTTTGCATACGATTTATAATTGGACTTCGCAATATGATCATGTTTCTGAGTTTCGTCTTCAGGTCAAGTGGCTCCCTATAAGACTTCATCGTAACTGGCACAGCCTTTCCCTTCTTTATGCTATCCTCTTTGACCCTGCTACTCCAACCTATTTAAAGGAACGTTTTGTGTTTCACAGCGATTCACAGGATCGTACCTTGCGTAGTGCACTTTTACTCCGTCTTAAAACACCATACCACTCCACTGATTTCTATACTAACTCATTCTCGGTCGAGGCAGTGCGCCTATGGAATTCTTTGCCATTTGATATAAGGAGTGCTCAATTACTTCGATCCTTCAAACATCTTGTAAAACTTCACTATCTTTCTCTTAACATTACGTAATCACCTTAATTCTACCTGGCTTTCCCCTCAGTCTCATTAGTTCCATTTACTGTGTGTAACTGTGCGTATATTTATACAATGTATATTAGTTTAGATTAATTATGTATTTATTTTAGTATATATGACATATGTATATATATATATATATATATATATATATATATATATATATATGTTTATGTATTCATTTATGTATATATCTATATATATATAATTACTTTTATTTTCCTAAGTTTTGCTCTGCGCCGCCCTACCTTGTTTCCTTATTTCTCCTCTACCCAAAGGTTGTCTGGAAGAGATCGCATCGCGATAAGACCGCCCTTTTACTGCTACTTTATTGTTCTTGTTTTTATGTATTTTTGTTTTGGTGCAATAAAGTGTATTGTATTGTATTGCATTCCGTTAAGGAGGTGCAGCACTCTAGTCAATGGTTATCCGGTACATATAATAGAATCTACTTCTGCTTTATGAATAAGAAACAAGAGTTGATTCAATGTTGGTGGTCTTATGGTATACACCATAGGACATAATGCTGTGAAAGTAGCTGAAATGAACTAAGCGCGCAGCAGAAACGTTCGTCAATTGTTTAATTCTCCTCACTACATATCGGGATATTAGCAAGTGAACTAACTACTGTAATTTCAATAACCTAATGTAATTTAATAAGAAATAATTGTGTGAGACTGTAATAAAATATTTTAGCAAATAATAAGGTTACAAAAAATATAGCCTACATGCATCTTACTTCTCAATAACCATCATTTAGAACGCAAAAAAAGTTGTGTTTTATTTGATTTTTGAAGTTGTGAGACGTTTATCTTAAAATAGACGTACGTGTATGAATTGTCGCAATTGAATTGTCCCAAAATTTATTACGCCCGTGGGCGTTAAAAGATCACAGAGCCCGCTACTAGTTTTATTATGATCGAATTTGACAAAATAAATAATACATTATAAGAACAGTGTTGTTTTCAACTGAGGATAAGAACCTTTTAATATACTTCTTAGCGATATTGTTTGTTTGTTATATTTTTATTGTACATAAAATTACAATGTTAAACATTCAAGGCAAGGTCATATGCCACATGCCATATCAACCCTTACTCATCCCACAGCTGGGATACGGGTCTCCCTTCAACCGAAGGGATTTAGAGCATACTCCACCACGCTTCTCAAATGCGGATTGGCGGAGGCGAGTGTTTTCCAAGGCACCCGAGGGCCACTGACTTAGCTTAACGACTGTCATCTATCGACAACAGCCGGGACGGCTTACCGTGCCATCCGAAGAACGGAGAAACTCGAGATAGATAAACTTGCCGGCACGTGGTGGACCCTGCTTATCAACACACAAGGCTCTGGCGAAAGAGAGGCAGGGTACGACGTTATGGCGACTGGCGAAATACCGTCACCTTACAGAGGAGTAGTTGAGGAGTTGCTGTGTTGACAGCGGGGGTGGAAACGCGCTAGCGACATTCTTTTTGTTGCTAGTGTACATAGGCTACGGTAAACGCTTTACATCAGGCGGACCGTATGCTTGTTTGCCATCCTATCGTAGTATAAAAAAAAGATGTAAGAAAGAGAAGGAAATTTTCTATAAAAAAAAGATACAAATCGTATAAAACATGAAGATAAAAATCATTTATTTGCCATTAGGCACTTACGGACACTTAGACACGTCTTAAATTCTTTGAATTAGAGCATATTGTATCTTAACAATTTTCCATAGTTTTTATTTTTTAGTTTAATCTCTCTTTTTTAATCTACCAGCATTTCGAAAATTACCATTGGCGAAGAAGAAATGCCAAACGAAACTTGCCAATATGGGTATTTTTTTCATCGTCAATATATATAACAATAAATATATGTGAGTGTACATATAATCATATCAAGTGGTACAGTATTCATAAATTACAACAATAAATAACAAATAAACTCTTCCTGCGACCACGGACACTGCAAAGCGTTCGAAACGTCAGGTTCAACAAAATAAATAAAATACGTGATACTTCCGTTTAAAATTGTTAAATTCAATGTACGAGTATAACAATAGCGAAAACCTAAGACAATACTAAATAACAAATATTTTAAGAATACCCGTCCGTTCCATTATTACATCGTCCTGAAACTAATAGAGAAGTCCGACAGTGTCGCAGTTCAAATTGCAAGTGGACACAAGTAACATTGTCTCCACTATTAGTCGAAGCAGTGAGTTTTATTATCTCGCACTCCACGCCAGGCGGCCATTGCACAAATTGTACGAACAAAGAAATATATTGTTTGTTCACTTGTTTATTGAACCTTCCTTTGTGTGTTCAACCGATTGTACAGTGAGGTGCGTCCCTAGGTGTTCGATACGATGCCAACAGCTTTGTTTCACAATCGTACTTATTACCGAAGGTTGAGAGTATTTTTTACTTTATTGTCGCACAAAATTACACAGCTTCACCTAGTCTCAAAGTAAGCGTAAGTACATATGTAAATACATTGCTTTTTTTTGTAAATAACAACCAGACCAAGATAAACAGACATTTTTTGCCCTGTGTGGGAATCGAACCCACGAGCGTTGGTGCCAAATTAGCGTTACTAACCACTGCGCCACCGAGTTCATTCCCATATACATTATAAAAGTAGCTGTCGGCATCATTGTGCTTTCTCGTCAAGTTTTATTGCATAAAAAGTTACACAAATTCAATTATTCCCAAATTGTATAAGTAATCTTCCATTCACACTATTCCCAATACTCTTTCCTCACGTTTAGTAATGAAATAAACAAAGTACAGTATAGTTAATAGATTCAGGCGTTATTTTGCGAAAGTCAAATTTACATGCAATTTGATCTAACCTGCTTTGTGTGCTTCCGCCACCAATTGCATATACTAACGCTAAGCTGGCCGGCACCCACCCACTACGGGTGGGTGCCGGCCAGCGCTAGGCCGCATGAACTAATTGGTGACGGAAGCACACAAAGCAGGTTAGATCAAATTGCATGTAAAGTACAGTATGATTGAAATCCGAGTGCTGTATCCAGACTTACCGACAGGCGTCCGTAGTAATTGGATCCGATGCAACAGAGCTCCATGCGGCGACGGTAAGTGGCTGAAATTAATTAACCAAATTTGCTTCTGACGTGACACCTACCACTTTGGGACGCCATCATAGCCATAAAGTGGTAGGTTTCATTTGAGATTTGACACCTGTAATATGAATGTACTAACTTTTACTCCTCCGCTTTTTAGCGTTACCACGTTTCCTGATCCACTAGGATTGGCGGGGCCCGCTACCTAAACCTAAGGATTTGGCGAAGATATTGATTATTAGGGTTGAGTACCCACAGGGTAAAACGGAACCCTATTACTGAGACTCCGCTGTCCGTCCGTCCGTCCGTCTGTCACCAGGCTGTATCTCATGAACCGTGATAGTTAGACAGTTGAAATTTTCACAGATGATGTATTTCTGTTGCCGCTATAACAATAAATACTAAAAAACAGAACAAATAAATATTTAAGTGGGCTCCCATACAACAAACGTGATTTTTTGCTCGTTTTTGCTCGATATTGATAACGGCAACAGGTAGACGCTTGAAATATTGACAGAATATTTAGTTATATATTCACTTTAAAAATAAATAATTAAATTAAAACAAAACAAATATTTAATCCCATACAACAGACGTGATTTTTTTGCCGTTTTTATAGATAATGGTACGGAACCCTTCGTGCGCGAGTCCGACTCGCACTTGGCCGACATAACGCGACTACCGTTAGACCCAGAGGGAAACCCAGATTATTCTTAGGTAAGGTCACACGTCTTTCGAAATATAATATTTCTTGGACGTGCGGGTTTCCTCAAGATGTTTTCCTTCACCGTCGAGCGAATATGTGTATAAATCTGAAAACACGAATTTAGTGATACATGCCAAGATTCGAACCGGGGACCTGTTGTTCACTAGACCCGTTCTTTATCCATTGCTCATTTATAACACCTTTTAGTAAAAATAACAACTTTTCTCCTACTAATATTATAAATGCGAAAGTTTGTATGTATGGATGTTTGTTGCTTTCACGCTTTCACGCTTAAACGGCTGAACGGATTTAAATTAAATTTAGCACGTAGATTGATTATGATCTGGATTAACACATAGGCTACGTTATTTGACTCCAGCAGGCAGCAGCTAGTTTACTATAAATATCAATATCTCCATTCAAAAATATCAAAAACCTACTTTTTGACAATTTATTTATTTAGTGATTGCATGTAATATTGATGAAAAAAATGTGTTAAACTATAATAATAAATAGATAAATAGTTATTAAAAAAAGAAATGATATAAATAAAGTGTGCACCTGTGTGTTCATAATAATTAGAGTTAAGACGCATCAAAGCAGCCCGCCTGAGGAAGTAACTCCACCTCACAGAAAACGGGAGCGAAATAACAATTTCCTAGAGAGTCGTTGTGTTCCTGGGTGGGAGTGGTGTCACCAGTAAGCTCCTACAGAGTTGCTATATTAGCAGCAGAGGTGGCATCGCGCGAGTGATACTTAATGTATTACACGCGTTCATAGGCTATGATACCACTTCACATCTGGTGGGCCGAATGCTTGTATGCCTCCCTACGTTGTATAAAAAGAACATATGTAAGTAAGTAAAAGAAATAAATTATACTTCATTTTTTAATATGTGGCAAACAAGCATACGGCCTGCCTGATGGTAAACAGTCACCGTAGTCTACGGACATTTGCAACACCAGGGGTGTCACTCATGCATTGCCGACCCTCTAAAAACCTCTTCACGCCTTTCTTGAAGAACCCCATATCGTAGTCCTTTGGGAAAACCTCAGCTGGGAGTTCATTCCACAACTTGAGAGTTCTCGGAAGAAAACTTCTCTGGAACCGCACAGTACGCGACCATTGCGGTTCCAGCGTGAGAGGGTGAACTCCCCGCCGTCAGCGAGTGGTGTGATTTAAAAAAAAATGCTTTTGGCATCATATCGAACAATTCTTCAGAACACAACCCGTTGCAAAATCGGTAGAACATACAAAGGGAGGCAAAATCTCTCCTTAAACATAAGGGTTCAATACCATGTGTAAGCTAAGGTTCGTCGATAATTCTCACAACTCATCTCTGAACCGAATCCCAAGGTCTAAGTTGGTATCCAGGTGCTCCTGTCCAATGGTGACTGCAGTTCTCCATGTGCGATCTGTTTTGAGACTTATATAACGTAAGTCTTTGCTCAGCGCTGAAGTACTGCTTTGCTCTGTTGAGCATAGCAAGTTTTTTGATCTTTTTGGCTCCGCTGTCCGTCCGTCCGTCTGTCACTAGGCTGTATCTCATGAACCGTGATAGTTAGACAGTTGAAATTTTCACAGATGATGTATTTCTGTTGCTGCTATAACAACAAATACTAAAAAATAGAATAAAATAAATATTTAAGGGGGCTCCCATACAACAAACGTGATTTTTTTGCTCATTTTTGCTCGTTATTGATAACGGCAACAGGTAGACACTTGAAATATTCACAGAATATTTAGTTATATATTCACTTTAAGAATAAATAATTAAATTAAAATAAAACAAATATTTAAGGGGGGCTCCCATACAACAAACGTGATTTTTTTTTTGCCGTTTTTATAGATAATGGTACGGAACCCTTCGTGTGCGAGTCCGACTCGCACTTGTCCGATTTTTTTTTATCTTTTCCTCCAGGTGACTTCGATATTGAATGTCACTGGAAATATCGACCTCAAGCATCCTAATGCCGTTGGCAATTGTAAGAGGTGTGTTTTGGAATTCAGGAAAAACAGAAAATGGGGTTTTCTTAGCGGTGAACGCGCAAACTCGTGTCTTCATGGGGCTGAATTCGACCAATGCAGTACAGAGCCATTTGGGATGCCAGCATTGATATCCATGCTATCGGAGCAACTGCCGTCTACCACGGCTACTATGCATTTGCTGGATAAGAAGCTGGCAACCTATTTGTACAAACCCTCGGGCAGCTCGTACTTCGATAGAAGACCCCGATGACAGACCCGATCGAACGCATGCGCCATTCTTTCGCGTAAAAGAACAAAAAGAACTCCAAAAATTTCATACCGCATACCACGTACTCTATGTTTGTAAAACAAAACGATAATATATTATCAATAAATATCGTAGCGTCCAAGAGCGTTCGGTTCTCTCTGCCTACCCCGCAAGAGACCTGACGTGAAGATATAGGTACATAAATACATACATACATCAATAAATAACATTCACTGTATATAATTTACACACAAATACACACATATTTTTATACATATGTCGCATCCGGTCATGACTATGGATGTTTAAAACGAAACGAAAGCGCGAACGGTGGCGCGCTTTGGCAGAATCAAGAGGTCGGCACCGGGAGAAAGGGCGAGTTAGTGCAAACGGCGGCAAGTGACGACGTCTTCAGGAAAATACGAAATGAGAGGACAGTCCCATGTCCTCTCATTTCGTATTTTCTTGAACATTGATTACAAGTGTTGATTTAAAATTATAGTGTCATACGTATTGCATTGGATTTCTCATTGCACAACTACCCACCATACGCCCGTACAATATCGGATAGACCGAAAAATCATACTAATACAACATACTCGTATAAATATATCTTATCTGTACCTACTAATAAACATGTGTTGTAGATTCATAATAAAGAAGCATTCCGCCATAAGCGACTGGTCATATATGACCACGCGGTGCCCGAGTGGTAAGAGACATTAGACCAACCAACAGCGTGGTGTCGATTTTAGACGATTTTTTTCCTAACGCGCCAAAAGAAGTATAACTTCAATAGTGAATTCAGCTTTGTTAAAGTTGCCGTCAGTAAACATAAAGAAACTATGTGATTAGGCGTCAATTTAAATGAGAATGCGAATCGAACTCTTGTTCTCGGCTATTGTTCTGACTCGCTGCGCTACAGTCCCTGTTATCTGCATCTGTCCCCGGGAGTATCATTAACTCGGCCATTGTAAATGACAGCAACATTGTCTTATAGGTGTTAATTTTAAATAGAAAATGTAACATTTTTATATACAACGTCGGGTGCTATACAAGGATATGGCCCAGCCGATGATAGTGATTACCGTAGTCTATGATTGCAATGAATTAAAGATCGCCTGCGCGAGGTTCCCTCCCCTGCTAACACAGCTACTCCTTAAGAGCTAACTGGTGATCTTACTCACTCGTAGGAACACAATAAACATCAAGGGAGTTGTTACCCTGAAATATCCTTGTAATGTAGCATTTGTAAGAAAAGCATGTAAAACATAGAATATGGTACATGCTTTGTACCATGTTCCATATTTTGCATGCTTACATATTCCGGTCATGTTTTATATTTCCCTTCTGTCTGAATTGAGTAAAACAGTTACTTTTGGAATAGATCGATAATTCACATTTCACCAAACACTTCACCGGTGGTGGGTTTTCTGTAGTCGGTAAGTGCTTACCCAAATTAATTGTATCAATTTGATTAATAAGGAAAGGATGTCCTTTAATAAGGATAAGTCTATGATATGCTTGGCAAATTAATAGGTTTTGTGAAAACAAGCATCTGAAATAACCGATGGAATATCTCTTCAATGGTATAGGGTTCCGGTCCCTGCCTATCTCTCAAAATATATGCCATAATAGGAGTCCGTTTTTGATAGCTTAGTGAAAGCTGTCCAGGGAAAGAATCAGCCTATTCAAATCCTGGCGTGGGCATTTACTACTAAATTCGTCTTTTTGGATTATGTACGTATTTATCACTTGCATTGCGGTGAAGGAAAACATCGTGAGGAAACCGGCACGTGCGAGAAATTATATTTCGGAAGACGTGTGTCCTAACCTAAGAATGGTCTGGTCTTTCCTTAGGATTGTGCAGGTCTGACGGCAGTGGTTGTATGTGAAAATCAGTATCTTCACCAAATCATTGGCTTAGGTAGAAGACCCCGTCAATCATAATGGATTATGAAACGGGATAACGCTAAGAAGAAGAAGGGGTACGCCTTTATTACTGAACTAGTGCCTCATATTTATAACGATAAAAAGTCTGTCCGTCGGTGTGATGGTTACATTTAGCGACTATATTCCGGAATGTCACAAAATAAAATATGATAAAGAAGTTGTTCGAAGCCTGGAGAGAGATATGAGATACTTATCATTCGCATATCGGAATCTCCATGAGGACGACGGTCCCCGGGCAGGAGTCAGTAATCGGTAAACGCACATAGATCATATTAATAAGATGTTTGAGTATAAAATAAGTTTATTTTATTAAACCCAACCCTCGTGGTTTTCTTTCGACTTCTAAGGTTTATTGTGGTGTTGAAAAACCTATAACTTACCTCAAGAGTTGAGCTATCAAATGATAGAAGAATTTTTGAAATTCGACTGGTAGTTCCAAAGATTAGCGTGTTCAAACAAACAATCTTCTCTGCCTTATTACGATAGTACAGTTTTTATAAGTATTGTATTCTAAATCGTATTGTATTGACTAAACATCGAAAGGGCAATGTACTTATATTGCTCATGGTAGGGTTTTTTTGTGAACATTTCCATACATTTGCACATGGATTAGGCAAACATACTTAACAGAAGTAATACAAGGTTCGTAATTATTTTAGTTTTAGACTGAGCTAAGAATGAGAGAGGTGATACAATATTCATACCTAATTTCGAGCTAGCGGAGGAGAGCGATACTGGTAATACAAAACTCATATCTAATTTATTTTAGTGAATTGTTTAAATAAATAAATAATCTCACAGTTTACAGTATATTTATGAACACATAATGTGTGCTAGTAAAAATAAAAATGTTTCTGGTTCTATGATTCATTGAATTGTTCAATGAATCTTAGAACCAGAAATAAGTTGCGCGTATATCGCTTGATAATATTGATAAATCTTTTGTTGTAAATTGTATTCGATTCTGTAATTATACAATCGACAAATATCTGACTGACAAAGATACCTGGAAATAAATTCGCGCAGGTATATTTTTTATTTCTCTTAAGTCACTGGCGTTTACCCCGGTAATTTGATAGGCGTGCGCGGTGATATGAATACAACGCGTAGAGGCCCCTTCGAAAAGAATGATGTAATGTATTATACCCGCTGTGACCTGCTTCAGGGGATATCAATCGGACAATGTACCCATGAACAGGTCACGGGAGTTATTGGTACTATTGCGAAAATGTCAAGAAATTGAGCTATTGCAATGAGATTTGGAGGTATATAGGCGTCCGCCCTCTTCTGTAACAGCCCAGTTCTAAAACTGGGCTTTTACAGAAGAGGGACGGACGCCTGCCATACTTATCATAATCTGATGTTACTTTCGGCAGGCGATGGCTCGCCACTCACTAGATGGACCCCCGAAATGCCCGAGAAAAACGGCCCGGGGCAACACCGCTGTGAGTGCCTCGTTGATACCCCACGAGAGGTGTGCTGCGCTTTCTCTGAAGTTACTCGGCGTTATGCCCATTAACACTTCCATCCCCGGAGCATATCACCTGATAAAGCAATATGCTATGGACGGCCAATGAATACAAGCTAGAGCTGATATTATTCCTGCGGGCCTTCTTGACTTTCCACTCCGAGCGACGAATACACACCGGAGACAAAGACCCTGATCGGCTCTCTGGAGCACTCGGGTACCCGCTCGTGAAGGCCCAATTGCAAGTAAAGATGGTTATGTTATGCATATATGGTTACAGTATTGAGTGATTGTAACCATAGTTTTGAGCAATGAGGATGGGGTCGATAGAGGCGAGCGAGTCACGCTCACAAAAGTGTCCAAACTAGCGGCAGCATCGTCTGGAGGGATGCCGTGTTCCCTTCAAAATGCAAGTGACAATTACAAATATGTACATAAATCCGATAATACGAATTTAGAGCTACATGCCAGGATTTGAGCCGGGGGCCAGTCGGTCAAGAGTCAGGTTCTTTATCAACTATCTTATCAAAAGGATGATAACCAGCAGTGAAAGCGTATCACTGCTGGTTATCATCCTTTTGACATTTATGATTATAATTGACGTTTACGATTTTAAGATCCCGACGTAATAATAAATCAATTAGTCCTTATTATAGTTATATTATTTATATTCCTCGCAATTACGAGAAATGATTTCATTTGAATATAATTTGTTTGCATGAATAGGGTTATCATAACACGTCAGGCTACATAGCCACAATGTTGCCTCACGCATTAACTCAAAACGTAAACGTAAAACCAACATTATTAAGAATTATAAAATAACAAAAGGTATGGGCTAACATAGCCTATAGACAATAGCTTCAGGCGTTATTTTGCGAAAGTCAAATTTACATGCAGTTAGATTAAATTGCATAGCCTATAGAGTTAAATTAAAAAGAAATCCGTCAAGTGCGAGTCCGACTCGCTCTCCAAGGGTTCTTAATAACGTGCTTTCGAAAATGTTTACGAAAAAAACATATTTTTGTTTTGTTTTTTAACTACATATTTACGGTTTTCGGATTTTTTCCTTAACTTATGTTCCATGACCTTGCTTCTTACTAAGTTCCATGACTCTAGGTCAACGGGAAGTACCCTATAGGTTTTGATTTCCTTGCGAATGACAAAATATGCGCATAAACGAAGCATAAACAGCCGTACCTTTTGATTGCGTTGACTTAAAAGTTTGATCTTTTCACTGCTCGAAGGGACTGCAGACCTGAGTATGTGATATTAATTTCAGCTTGATAGTTCCACCCGTCTCTGAGAAAAGGGTGTTGACAGGCAGGCAGACAGACAGACGGAGAATAAAGTGATCCTATAAGGGTTCAGTTTTGCCTTTTAGATACATTCAGGTATACCAAGAAGAAATTCTTGAGAAAAAACTTAAGTATTTTACCAAAACTATGTTTTAGAATCAGTATTGGTTAGTATAAAATATAATTTGTATATGTATCTTACTTAGCCTTATCAAATTGGCAGTACTGGCAGTAATAGTGGGTATATTTAGGTGTTAGTTACGAATATTAGGTATGTCCTATAAGCAAGCATTTCTTTTTAAATCGTTTCAATTAACCTAGTAAAACATCATTTTGGTGCAAATATTTTCTCAAGGATGTTTCCTTAAATAAATAAAACTGCAAGAAAATGCATTTAGAATAAACAACACATTTGTAACTTAACTTGGATATCTACGTTGATTTGGTTACAGAAACGCAAAAGATTCGCGTACTGGATTCTTGTCTTTATAAACTAAAGGATACGATATAAAATTGAATAAGGTTGGTGTAATCCTAATGGATAGCCCGCTGTGAAGTCTTGCTCTGTCTGTGATCAGACTTGATACCCGCGGTGCCACAATTTGTATCTTCATATATGCACACATGCATAAGTATATGTTTGTACAAATACTTAGTACTTAGTCGGTGACGATACTCTAGTGAATTAGGTTAGAGCGAATTTCGATACTTGTACTAAATTTTTGTTGTGAACAGTGAATACTTTACGAATAGTAAGTAAGTGGTTTATGATCTTAGTATCAAAGTTAATCTAGACCGCACATGGTGTTGCCTGCTAATTACCTAACGAGGCTCGGGCGAAAAGAGAGATAGGGCGCAGCTGAGTTGCACGATTGGGGAAGTATCTCCACCTCCAAGAAGACAGCAGCCAAAGAAACCTTTAAACTAAGTTTTGACGATGCACTAAATCAAGCCTTAGCTTTAGAGTCTGCAGAGAAAACGCTCAGGCTTACCAGCAGACTATTAATCTCATTTCTACTCACAATAACAATGGGTCTACTGCACAACGAGCGAACAATTTGGCCGTATCGACTCGCCATAGTCAAGACGTTGTTTTTTTTTCGATGGTAATGTCCACCAACGACCTAAATGTCCAGCTTGGAATGCTAATTGTCAACAAAGAGGGAAACATTTTGTGAACGTTTGTCGGAGTAAGTCCCTAATGTCAAGTGCCATACCCGAAATAGTGGCTGCTTCTCCAGCTAGCTTGACGAAGTCTACAATATCCATAACTATCAATGGCATAGGTGCCGATGCCTTAGTAGACACTGGAAGCTCAGTAAGCTTCGTCGATCGGGATTTAGTTTACTCCATGAGACTTAAAATAAGACCATGCAAACAGACTATAGTGATAGCATCATCTAATTATGAATCATTTGCTAATAGTATATGCTATGTAATGTTAAAATTCAACGAACATATTTACAAAGAGCAAGCGCTGCTTGCTGTTAATAACTTATGCGCAGATGTCACGATATACTGAAAAATCATTCATCTATACAAATGACTTTTGGAGGTGATCGAAAACCGCTTGAAATTTGTAATTTCATGCAAACTTCTGTTCCACCAGCGTCAGTATTCTCCACCTTATTCTCTGATATTCGCCCAGTAGCTATCAAATCTCGCCGTCATTCTCCAGAAAATGAACAATTCATCGAACTTGAAGTACAACAATTATTAAAAGATAACATAATTGAACCCAGTATGTCTCCTTGGCGAGCACAGGTACTAGTCACCGGTGGTGGACAACACCATCGCCGTATGGTAATTGATTACTCACGAACAATTAATAGATTCACGGAATTAGATGCATATCCATTACTTGAACATTATTGCTAAAGTTGCGACTTATAACTTTTTCAGTCAAATCGACCTTAAAAGTGCTTTCTACTAGGTTCTTGTCCTTCAAAATGAACAGAAATACACCGTATTTGAAGCCTATCGTAATCTATATCAGTTTACTCGAATTCCATTCGGTGTCACTAACAGCGTTGTCGCATTTCAAAGAACACTTGAATTTATCATAAGCTCGGAAAAATTAAAGGGAACTTTTGTATATTTAGACGATGTTACCATTTGTGGGAAAACACAATCTGATCATGATGAAAACTTAAAAAAAAATTATGGATGCAGTAAAGAAATACAAGCTGACATTGAACATGAACAAATGCATTTTTGGAACTGACTCTATAAATTTACTCGGATATTCAATTCAGAATAACATAATCAAACCTAAAGACGGGCCATCCCTGAAACGGAGCTTAGTATTGTTTGCACATTACGCGAGGTGGATACAAAACTTTTCAAGTAAGATACGCCAGTTAATCAATACTACGACTTTTCTTATTGACCAACATATGATTCAATAATCTCAAATCAGAGATATCCCGATCCGCACTTAGCGCTATTGATGACGATGCTACATTTGTAGTCGAAACAGATGCTTCGCAATACTCGATTGTTGCCACTTTATCACAAAATGATCGTCCAATAGCATTTTTTTCTCGATCACAAACTGACCCTGAACGCCGACACTCGTCAATTGAAAAAGAAGCCAGTGCGATCGTAGAAGCTCTAAGAAAATGGAGACATTTTCTGATTGGTCGCCATTTTTTACTGATCACAGATGAATCAGTATCATTTATGTTCCACTAAAACCATTCAAGCAAGATAAAAAACGAGGAAATTGAGAGGTGGCGTTTAGAATTATCATGCTTCAAATACGACATTGTCCATCGCCCAGGAAAACAAAATATCGTAGCTGACGCATTATCTAGAGTCTGCGCATTTATGAACAATAACAATAAACTTCACGAGCTACAATACTCTATGTCACCCGGGAATAGTACGCATGGCCCATTGGGTCCGAATGAATAACCTGCCCTATACTATAGCAGACATAAAAGCAATGACAGCTTCTTGCAGAATATGCGCTATTCAAAATATATATAGATATATAAAAGCAATTGCGCCATTTGAAAGATTAAATATGGACTTTAAGGGACCATTGCCGTCAAACTCGCCGAACAGATACCTCTTAACAATTATCGATGAATATAGCAGATTTCCATTTACATATACTTGCAAAGACATGACTGCAACTACAGTAATACAATGCTTAAAAGATTTATTTTTCACGTTCGGAACACCGGCATATATACACTCTGACAGAGGAACTTCGTTTATGTCTGAAGAATTGAGTCAATTCTTACTTTCTAATAATGTAGCTTGCAGTCGCACCACGCCATATAATCCAGAAGGCAATGGCCAAATTGAAAGGTTAAATGGTACGCTATGGAGAACTATACAACTCAATTTATATTCCAAAAATATGCGTATAGAAAACTGGGAACAAGTTTTACTACGAGTATCTAACCTTACATGTGATTCGTTCACTCTTATGTACCTCTACAAACGCTACGCTTCATGAGAGACTATTTGTACATCCTCGCCGCTCACCGAACGGAATGTCTACACCCCTCATGGTTAAATTCAGGTCCAGTATTGATGAAGAAGAATATTCGAAATTCCAAATATGAACCAATTGTAGAAGAAGTGGAACTTTTGCAGGCAAATCCGGAGTATTCTTTTGTAAAATTACCAGATGGGAGAGAACCTATTGACGCTCGCAACACCACGGGAATGTTACTCGCGCCATAGTAAAATCAAATCTCGCGCGCTGCCAATCTTATGACCTAAGGATTTTTCGTCACAGTACCCAGTAAATTCTCTGCCATATCTTACCCTTCAAACCGGAACACAGCTATATAAAAAGAGCTGCTTGGCGGTAGAAATAGGTGAGACGACTTTTGAGACGCAGGGACAAAATCTCCCTCTGGTTAAAAATCTGTTTAACGAATGTGAAAATAAATAATGTGTTTACAAAAAAAAACATTTCAAATGGGCCCTACGCTACGGTTTTAATTTAACCGTGTAATGTCCCAGATTCATCATCATCATTCATCAGATCCCTTATTTCGTTGCTATAGCGACGTAGAGTACCCGTTGGCATCTGACACAAGAAGATAGCACTGTTAGTATTGCATGATTACTTACCAGATGTAAGAATCTCAAGATGCCCCAAATGCCCTAATTATTTCGTAGTTTGTGGCACAGCTGATGAATTAAAAAAAACCATTTAACTAAAAAAGTTTTTTACCTATTTTTATGAACACTGGTCTGCATGAGAGAGCTTGATGGCGTCGTTGCGCGTGTCTTTCTAACCAAACACGCAGGTTAAGCAATGTCGACCGCAGCCTGTATATGGACGGTTTTATCTATCTCGAGTTTCTCTGTGCTTCGGAGGGCACGTTAAGCGGTCGGTCCCGCCTGTTGTCGATAGATGACAGTCGTTAAGCTAAGTCAGTGGCCCTCAGGCGGCTTGAAAACACTGGCGTTTGCCAATCTGCATTTGAGCAGCGTGGTGGAGTATGCTCTAAACCCCTTTGGCTGAAGGGAGACCCGTATCCTTGCAGTGGGATGATAAGTAAGGGTTTATGTGGGTCTGTGTGAAAATCGATAACGTTCATTCTACTTAGAATTCCAAATACAAAACAACTATGACGTTATAAAAACAGTTATTCATTTGTATTCTCTCCGTTCAATTTTTTTCGATATCGCTGTTCATAATAGTTGATACAAGTTCACCTTCCGTGTGATTGCTTCCGTTCCGGAAATTTTGATCTTAACAATAATCCTCGTGGCCGACTGGAGTTGTCAATTAATGTCAATGAATGGAAAGCCATACATGAAGCAAATTCATCTCAAACGACTACGGAATTAGCAGCAGCCTTTAATGTCAATGATAAAACGATATTCATTCAAATACATCAAATCAAAAAGATAAAAAGCTCTGAAAGTGTGTACGATATGAAGTCACAGAACAACAACAAACTTGCGTTCGCGTTTGTTGTTGTTCATATCACATCGCGTCTAAACTTGCCTTAACTTGTTGAGTAGCTTTACAAGAATAGGATTCTGGATCGGATTGTAGCTTGTCACGTGGATTTTGACGAGATCGGTGGCGCAGTCATGAATGACGCGACTTTTACACCAACGCTCCAGCGTTCGATGTCCACATAAGACAAACATTTGTGTGCATGAACATGTCTGTTTTTCTTGGTCTGGATCTTTTAAGAGGGGTAGGGTACATCAAAGCAGCCGGTCTGGGGAAGTACCTCCACCTCACAGAAACCCCTAAGGGAAGAAAAAGAAAACTCAGAGGGTTGTTGTGTTCCTGTTCATCAGACTGTTAAAAAACTATAGGAGTCAACAATGGGGACTCTTCGACACATATCATACTTGTCAAATCCTGCGCCAAGGGCTCCTGAATTTTTTAGTATAGAAAATTTTAAATGGGATGGAGGCCATGATAAACCTCTTTAAAGAGTTCATCGTTTTCCTTTACCAGGATTTCTATGGTGTTCATGAATTTTCATTAAAATGGTAAAAGTCATCGATAACAATGGCCGATGCATCAGCATTCAGCGTTAATTCCACATCAACCCCTACTTATGCTACTATAGTGATACGCGTGTCCATTCAACCGAAGGGGTTTAGAACTGCGGATTGGAAGAGGCCAGTATCAAGCCGCCTGAAGGCCACATAACTTAACTACTGTCGTCAATCGACAATAGCCTGGACCGGCTTAACTTCCCCTGTAAGCATGGAGACCCTTAAGATAGACCCATTCTTAGACAGGCTGCGGTCGACGTTGTTGCTCTGCATGTTCGATTAAAGTGACACGCGCAACGACGCCTTCAAACTCCTCAATCTCTCAATTAATTAAATACATATTTTTTGCAAAAAAATACATTTATGTATGTAAAATTACAGTTTCATAGGTAAAGTAAAGACCTAACATAAATTCGGAAAATGAATGTGGACAATATTTGCTATTAGTAGCTTTAAAATTACCAACTATTGCGCGATCGAGCTCGTCGTATGAAAAAGCAGTTCCCATGAGACACAGTAACCCTGTATCCGAAAGAAGACGTGGGGTAATTATATATATATATATATATATATACAGCGTTTGCAGATGTAGAAACTGTCTGATGTATTAACGCATAGCCCAAACCGGCGTGACCAGGAAATTTTGCATATCCCTGAGAGGGCGTTGGCTTTTGCCTAAGTCCGATAATAAGTGATCATAAAGTCCCACGGAATAATAATGCCGGCTAAAGAAATTGCGGATAAGCCTTAATCCCCATTATATTGTCATGTCATATTATAGATTACAGTAAAACATAAATATGGAATAGCCTTCCAACACAATGGCTAAAAGGAAAATATGTGCGTAGGTAAGTAAAAAATAACTTTGACAGGCAAGAAATAGATGACGGGGATTTGCTTTTGATCCCCTTTTGTCTACTGTATTTATTTTACTTGACGAAAAACTTTCAGCCTCTTGCTCTGGATTATGTTTGACAAAGGCGCGTTTCCCGCAAAGTTTTTGTTACTGGTTATCCCGGTAAAATATTTGTCACGTATCTATAAGGTTAATGGATTATTACGTTGCATTTCAATCATCTTTTGTATAGTGTCGGATGTTCGAATATTATGTTTAACACAGAGAACTAAAACCCGGCTGTAAAAAAAATGCGCACTGAAAAGGTATAAATAAAGCTTCTACGAAGGTAATTTTTAGGGTTCCGTACCCAAAGGGTAAAACTGACTCTATTACTGAGACTCCGCTGTCCGTCCGTCCGTCTGTCACCAGGCTGTATCTCATGAACTGTGATAGTTAGACAGTTGAAATTTTCACAGATGATGTATTTCTGTTGCCGCTATAACACAAATATTAAAAAACAGAATAAATAAATATTTAAATGGGGCTCCCATACAACAGACATGATTTTTTGCCGTTTTTATAGATAATGGTACGGAACCTTGAACTAATCAACCACTGGACACGACACTCAGTCGTTCTCGCCTTTTACCCCTCTGTCACGGACCCTGAATTTAATTCAGGGTGAACGATATTATCAAGTCAGTTAACTTTGAGAGCTCGACGGAAAAACATTGCAAAAAAATGGTGAAATGCGCTGTATTGTTTTGCAAAAACTATAGTGGGCGAACAGTTGATGTTTCCTTTCACTCGTAAGTACAATTTTATCCTATTAATATTGCTATTTTTTGTAAAATCAATTAAATGTTAAATGACAGCACCAAATAATACGGACATTTTAAAATATACTCATTGTTGAATGAAATGTAACCAAGAAAATTATCTATTGTAACAAGTCGGGTTACCGTTCATTCTACCGTTCGGTCATCAAATTTGTTTCTAACTAGGGCTTGACTCTGTTGATGAACGATATTGATATGAATGAATACGTTTATTACTATGCTAATCAAAAAGGTATTGGAATATCGATGTAAAAACAAATTGTCATTTCGCTCCGCTTTGCCGTGCGGAACTTTATTCAGTATAAGGTGTGCGAAATAATCGATCTAAGTAACATATAAAAAAATATATTGTTTATTTAAAATACAAATTGAATATTGTGATTGTACCTATTTTGTGCGTAAAATGTATTTGTGAACGTACAGAATAACGCAAGAAACAATTTCCTTATACGGCGCACTATTTCAAAATAACAGCGGCAAGTATACTGTGAGATCTCCCGGCAAGAGTTGCCAGGTATGAGTAACTTACAAAATCATTCCCTCGCTTAATTTTTAATTTAGACAAGCTCAATTCAAGTGTGCGAGACTGTGAAAATCATAGCTGATATTTTTAACGACTCCGTATACGACGGCGGCGTTGTGTGGGGTAGGGGTTGTCCTAATAGAATGCGATTAGGCGATCATCGCGCGACTGTTTCGTACAAATATAGTTCGCGCGATCTTTATTTGTACAAAATGCTTTGTATTAGGACAACGCCTTAGTAACGATACAGAAAGTTGGGAATTTACACCTGCTATTCACCCTTGCCAGAGATGAGCGGTTTTTTAGATCAGCAGATATCACATAACCTTATATACGTCAATTGATGTTGATTCACTATCGGATCATTTTTATTTTATTTTCCATTAGGAAAAACAGTTGCTTGTATTTTTTAATTGTTTGGCTTGTTTTCGACCCCAGTTATTACAAAGTCTGGTTGAGGCAATCAGGGTGTTGTAAGCCAAGTGTAACTGTAGGGGAGTATGAATGTAATAATAATTCCTGGTACCACTAAACGATGGCCTACAGTGCCAATAAGTTTGAATTATACTAGGAATAAATCAATTAATCTGCACTCAATATCCTTACATATGATGAAACAGTAGAGTTACAATTGAACATTTTGTAAGTTGTGCTAGTCAAACCTGGCAACTCTTACCAGATCTCCCAGTACACTCGCTGTCCTTTTGAAAGAAGTGTGTCATGTCTTAATTTAACGTAAGTTACGAGTACAACGAAACTGCGAAGTATGTTATACATTTCATAGTTCTTTTTCATTCTTACGTTATAGTTCCAGGAATTGAAATTGAGCTACTCTAGGTAATAACATTTTGATCTTAGCACAATTTTTTCAAGTAAAAAGATTTATGGGAGTTCGCCATTGTTTTTCAAAAATTGAGTAGCGCCTAGGTGGTGAAGTTGTTAGCAATCGCAATTCTAAACCTTTTTGATTATGATAGTAAAAGACTTGCATATTTCCGCATATAATGTACATGCACGTGAAAATTCGAATACGCTCTTTTAAATATTTCACGATTGTACACTATTTATTCTTCTCAGATTCCCAACTGATCCTCTAACGAAGAAGAAATGGGTGGAAGCAGTTTGTAGAGAGCAGGCATGGATTCCAACCAAACATCACAGAATATGTAGTTTACATTTTGAGGCAGAATGTTATAATATAAATGCAAAAAAACAAAGAAAACTACATAAAGACTCATTTCCTACATTGCATATGCCCGAATTTGTAAGTAAAGGCTAAATTTGGTGAACTGCCTTGAGTGTGTTTAGAGAACTTTGTTTGATACGGTGGTGGTTTGCTTGTACGGTCGGCGTCAAAAATGCATACATAGCTTACCGCTTGGAATCGCGTGAACCATTTTGCTAATGACACACACACAATAATTGTATAATTATACCTAATATAAATTGACCATTCATTTAACAGATTTATTGAGCTGAGATTTGAACCACGGACACCCCGGTGGGGTCTTCGTGGGGTGAAATTGAGTTGATTTGCTTGGCCGTTACGCCACCAATGTTGGTAGTTTGTTCAATGAAATTATAGATGTTATTCTTACTATCATTGCTGTAGATTGACTATAGCTGTCACTATCGGTATTGTAGCTTATTAATTACTGTCTCTGCAATGTAACTACAATGAACGACTCTTTAGATATATGTGAGACTAAGTGTGTGCGTAACGCGTAACGTCAAAAGTCCATATAGAATCGAAGGACAAAATCCTCTGTATTGTCCCTGAATACGGAGGATTTTGTCCTTCGATTCTATATGGACTTTTGACGTTCACTGTACATACCAAACAAAGTTCTGTCACTCACGCCCAAGGCGTTTACTATTACAATTTAAAACTTAGTTTTAATTTCTACATAATATAATTTACAGTCACAAGAAACCCGGAAGAAAAATGAGGAAGACAGACCGCAAGAACCAAATATTAATAGTACTCAAACGGACACGCCAAGAAAGCGGTTATTAAAAAAAAGGATATGGAATCAAGGAAAGAAAATCAAACGACTGCAATATCATAACCGACGTTTAAATAAGAAAGTAGCTCGAATAACAGAAATATTAGATAGTTTGACGGAAAAATCTTTTATAAACGAAGAAGACAGAATCGTATTGGAAAAAGTTGGCGGCAAAACAAAAGAATTGTTGAAAAGAATGGTATTAAAAAGTAAAATTGGGAAAGACTCGCACTCTCAGTACTCGCCAGAATTGAGAACTTTTGCACTGACTCTGCACTTTTACTCCGCAAGGGCGTATAAATATGTGCGAAAAACTTTTGATACTTGTCTACCAGCACCACGAACATTGACGAGATGGTTCAGCAGCATCGATGGCAAACCTGGATTTACCGATGAAGCTCTAAAGGCAATCAAAGCTAGAGTGGCAGATAAAAAGTGTATGCTGCACTGATTATTGACGAAATGAAGATTATGGAGTCTGAAGAATATCATCGAAACTCTGGAAGAACATTTGGGTTTGTAGATTTTGGTTTTGGAGTTGACTTGGACTTGGACTGAATATACCAATAAAAAAATAAAAAATATTAACCCGAGAATGGATCAAGTAACCTTCACTGGCTTATATAAATAGGTCCGAGTTCAGCAGTGGGCCGGTACGGGCAGACGATGATGATGATTGAATCCATACTATTTGAAAATCCTTCGGATGTTTTGTGTTCTCCTAAATTTAACTAATTATCGATCAATGAATGAATGAATGAAAATTCATTCATTCATTAATCGATAATTAGTTAAATTTTGGAACCACTAGCGGTTGACGTAAAAATCTTTATTTGTGTGTATTGATAGCTGAGTCAGTAGTAGTAAGAGTAACAGAGATAGTGCTTTACGCGTAAATAGCGCAACAATAACTCACACAGAGTCAATCCATGATGTACGTACAAAATAAACACTGCAGTGTGAATATTCTAATAAATCTTAGTCGAGTGTGCGTCCCTCGCCCCCCGCGACAATCGGTTGAACGTGGTTTTATAGATTTGCGATTGGGTTTCGCGTCCAGTGGTTGATTAGTTCAAGTACGGAACCCTTCGTGTGCGAGTCCGACTCGCACTTGGCCGGTTTTTTAACAACATGTGAAACAATTAAAATAAGGAGCGTCGGTTAATAAGCCATGGTTCATGGTCCTGGCGGGTACAAGGACCACTAAATACTAAGTATTTTCGGATTTATGTACATATTTGTAATTATCACTTGCTCTTCGATGAAGGAAAACATCGTTAGGAAACCCGCATGTCAAAGAAATTATAAGAGGTTTTCCCTCTGGGCTGTGGAAGTTTGAGAGCTCGATGGCGTCGTTGCGCGTGACCGCCGGATCCTGTCTATGGATGGGTTTATCTATCTTGAGTTTCCCCGTGTTCCGGAGGGAACGTTTAGCCGTCTGTCCCGGCTGTTGTCGATAGATGACAGTCGTTAAGCGAAGTCAGTGCCCCTCGGGCGGCTTGAAAACACTGGCCTCCGCCAATCCACAGCAGAGCAGCGCGGTGGAGTGCTTTAAACTCCTTCGATTAAAGGGACACCCGTATCCATGCAGTGGGATGAGTAAGGGTTGCTGTGGTCGTGGATGTGGTGTGGAGTTTGATGGCAGTCGTTCCATAACAAAATCAGTACTTGCCAAATTCATAGGTTTAGGTAGTGGACCTCGTCAATCCTAGTGGAATAGAAAACGGGATAATACTAGAAAGAAGAACATTGATAAACAATAACAAATATAGCAATAGACTACATATATGAGTCGATTACATTTAAAACAAAGGACGTGTTTTGTTTAGCCAATGTTGTATGTTGCTTTTATTACCAACTAGCTGACCCGGCGAACTTCGTACCGCCTCAGGATCAATAAATGGTGTGTTAACTTATTAGATGGTATAAATTCTTTTAATACTTATTATCCTATTCAGGACGAAGACAAATCCAAAAACACAAAAATCATAAAAATCGGTCCAGCCGTTCTTGAGTTATAAATGGTGTAACTAACACGACTTTGTTTTATATATATAGATATATATGCCAATTTGTACTTGAGATATCATAAAAAAAGAATTTCATATAAAATGTATGAAAAATGTAATTTACTTTCTTTTTTTTTTTTGTTATTTTTTCCATGTTTTAATACTTATTATCCTATTCCCGACGACGACAAATCCAAAAACACAAAAATCATAAAAATCGGTCCAGCCGTTCTTGAGTTATAAATGGTGTAACTAACACGACTTTGTTTTATATATATAGATGACAGTCTAAATACGTTATATGCGGTATTGAGCAATGACGTGTCACTACAGTTATAGAAAACCAACCTTATTTCAACTACAATGTACGTAAGCAGACAATATTAGATTTTTAATTGTATGTAATTTATAATCAAAAATACGAGCCCCTAAACGTGTATACCTTTTAAGTGAGCATATTCGTAATAGTTTTTAAGTTAACCTTTTAAAAGTATTTTCGTGTAACTGAGGAGATGCATAAATTATAAAGACTATTTGCGTTTGCGTTTGTTCAGCTATCTTTGCCTATCCCGCAAGGCATTAGGCGTGAAGTTATAGATAGATAGGTTGGCGCTTGCCTTAATCTCGCCCGCTTTTCAATATGTTTTGAAAAAAGGCGTTAATTACATGGATTATATTAAAATAATGTTACCTCGTAGAATTTTTTCCGTGGGTGATCGGCTTTTATAAGACGAATTCAAACCAAACATTTCTTTGCGGGGTTAGCTCGCGAACTTATTCTTAGGTTTTGCTGTTATTTATTTAATATATTAAATACTAGCGAAACGCCTCGGTTTCGCACGTGCAGGTACGTAGATAAACAAGTACTTTACAAATAGAATGTAACAATTTACAAATTAACTAATAATTCTATGAACTCACTTAGTCATACAAGACTAGTATTATAGTATGTTCGCGGGAGGGCCTGGTGACCTGTTATAGAGGTTCTTCTGAACCCACATCAGGCACCAGTTTCTCACAAAAAGAGAGAAGTTAGTTACTAGTGTATCTACTTATACTCTTTTCAGACAACAATAGTATGCATATTAAGATACAAATGTATTGTATAGTACTTATTTTGTGAGAAAAAAAATGGGTACTATTTAGTTTGATAAGGATTAATATCATGATATCTACCCGTGTTTTAATTGACTAATGTGAACAAAAATTGATTATAGTGACTTAAGTATAAGTTAGACATAGGTATAGCTTAAAACTTACCCTTGTTATTCTGTTGGACTTCAAAACGCATTCAACTCTGTCAATTTCGACGTTCTAGAAACTAGTCAATCCCTCCGAATTACATATATATATATATATATATATATATATAGATGGCTTGTTATCTTTGCTATTGGTAGTCGCCAGTTAAAAAATAAAGTTAAATTTAGTAATTTGCCGCTCCTGGGTTCGATTCCCATATAGGACAAACATTTGTGTGTATGAACATGTCTGCTTGTCTTGGTCTGGGTATTTTATATGTATAATAAGTATGTATATATAAACAAAATGTATTTACGTATGTTTATCAGTTGTCTAGTACCCATAACACAAGCTTACTTTGGAGCTGGATGGCGCTGTGTAATTTGTCCGAAAATATTTATTTATTTATTATAAAATACTTTTACCAAGAATCTAAGCCCTTTTTAATGAATCGTATATCTGCTAGGAAAAAATCCATCTTTAAGAATGAATTCCTAACACTAATAGCAAAACGTGCAATTGTTGAAGAAGTCATATCAGTCATACGTCCGTAGGTATTTAATAATTCCCCTGATCACAACTCAAAGTTCAGGTTTTTGAAAGTAGATCTAACTTTTGATAAACTGAATCCTAAACGACTAGATGAAGACAAGAAACCATTTTGACGGCACAATTACATTCAAATTAGCATTTTGCCTCCAATGGCTTCATCTGCCCTATTAAGCTTCATTTAATAGAATCTCGCAAAGAAGAGAGTGATTTGTTTTTTTATTGTGAGTAATGTTATCGGCAAATTGCTAAGAAAGTGAAGTGTCTAACTCGAAGTGTTATCTTCTTCTTCTTTCTAGAGTATTGTTCGTCAAAAAACACTTTACTTATTCGTTTAACATTCATATTAATTTTCATTATGGATTTGACATTAACATGTATATAACCGGTATAGTCTTCATTTTTTTGGCAACCATTGTAAGGTCTTTCTACCAAATATGCTAGTTGCTCTGCGAATTCCATCACTATTACAACTACATAAGGATTATCCAAAGGTCAAGGTATTTGCTTAATCTGCGGTCATACATATCTTTGATCAGGGTTGGGTCTTAGGCGCCATGTATTCATAGATACGTATGAACGGAGGCGACGTTAATGCTTCCGGGAGGGTTGAAAATAAACCTTGGATCTAACCGATTAATAATGTTAGGGATAAGGTATATAGTGACAAATGATACATCTATTGTTATGTCATTATGCCCTTTATACACATAAAAATGATAGAAGATAAATAGAAGTAAATAGAATTTATTAAACAGAGTTGACCTGAAAGAGGGTGTCGGTGTTAAATTAAGAAGAAGCATGTAGAAAAAATGCAGGTAGAAAGAATAACGAAACAGATATACTTAGTCTGGCCATAAATACTGTTACAATTAAAAATAAACAAAATATTACATTTGAATTTGGAATCTGTCATTTTTATATGATTGTTCATTGAGTTTTCTCATTTTGGCGCCAATACATTGTACAATATTTTGCGATATTAAAATGGAGTGGGGTGATAAAGAGAACCGAATCGCTGTGATTGCATTACACAAAGTAGGTATGGAGCCAAATGCAATTTTTAAAACTCTCCATACGCTTGGTATTAGTAAAATGTTTGTATACCGGGCTATTAATAGGTACAATGAGACCTCCTCTGTTTGTGACAGAAAAAGATCTGGCCGTCCACGTAGTGTTCGTACAAAAAAGGTGGTCAAAGCAGTAAGGGAAAGAATTCGAAGAAATCCTGTCCAAAAGCAAAAGATCTATCTCGGGAGATGAAGATAGCACCTAGAACCATGTCGCATATTTTAAAAGATGACTCAGGACTTGCAGCCTATAAGAGACGTACTGGTCATTTCTTAACTGATAATTTAAAAAAGAATAGGGTGGTAAAATCGAAACAACTACTGAAGCCGCAGTACGCAAAGGGAGGTCACAGAAAAATTTTGTTTACGGATGAGAAAATTTATACAATTGAGCAACATTTTAACAAACAAAATGACCGTATTTATGCTCAAAGCTCTAAGGAAGCTTCAAGCTTCAATTAGTCGACAGAGTGCAACGTGGACACTATCCGACTTCAGTAATGGTTTGGTGTGGTATTAGCTATGAAGGAGTGACTGAGCCATACTTTTGTGAAAAAGGTATCAAAACATCGGCACAAGTGTATCAAGATACCATTCTTGAGAAGGTAGTGAAGCCCCTTAACAACACCATGTTCAATAACCAAGAATGGTCCTTCCAGCAAGACTCGGCGCCGGGTCATAAAGCTCGGTCTACGCAGTCTTGGTTGGAAACAAACGATTCGGACTTCATCAGAGCTGAAGACTGGCCGTCGTCTAGTCCCGATCTTAATCCGCTAGATTATGATTTATGGTCAGTTTTAGAGAGTACGGCTTGCTCTAAACGCCATGATAATTTGGAGTCCCTAAAACAATCCGTACGATTGGCAGTGAAGAATTTTCCCATGGAAAGAGTGCGTGCTTCTATTGATAACTGGCCTCAACGTTTAATAAATAAATAAATATATATTGTCGGACAAATTACACAGCGCCACCCAGCCCCAAAGTAAGCGAAGCTTGTGTTATGCGTACTAGACAACTGATAAACATACGTAAATACATTTCTTTTTTTTTTTTTGTAAATACATACTTAATATACATAGAAAATACCCAGACCAATACAAACAGACATGTTCATGCACACAAATGTTTGTACTGTGTGGGAATCGAACCCACGAGCGTTGGTGTCAAAGTAGCGTAACAACGCGTTTCACCACTGCGCCACCGAGCTCGTCGAGTCGTCGTTAATAGACTGTATGGCAGCCAATGAAGACCACTTCGAATAAGCTTTTTATATTTTAAATTGCTTTATATTTATGTATTAAACTTACACACTATAAAAGTAATAAATGTTATTTGTAATAGAAAATTTTTTTTTCTTTGTTTCAGTATTTATGGCAAGACTAGGTACAACGCGAAAGTAGAAGAATGTAGAAGACCTACCATGACCGAATTGATCGTGTTTTATTAGAAGTCGAGATCGGGAGCCTTAGAAACCGGCGAGCGTGAATAAGAAGAGCAATGAATGTTAAAAAAGCGAGTGAGGTTTGCAAGGATCGAGTCATGTGGCGCTCGGTCCTCTCTGCCTACCCCGTAAGGGATTTGGCTTAAAGTTATAGATACACAGTATTTCAACTCTCTATTTTATTAATATTTAGGAAACGCCACAGTTTTCCATTTAAAGTCGCAGTTTTTGGTTAACTGATATGCGGAAGGTAAATAAATAGATTTCAGACTATGTACTGCCTCGGTACAGTAACTGACTATAATAACTTTCTACATAATAAATAAAATAATGTAAGAGAGGTAGGGTGCATCAAAGCAGCCCATCTGGGGAAGTACATCCACCTCACAGAAAACCGAAGCCAAATAACAACTCCCTAGAGGGTTGTTGTGTTCCTGCGTGTGACTGTGGTCACCAGTAAGCTCCCAAGGAGTTGCTGTGTAAGCAGCAGAGGAGGCATCGCGCGAGTGATACTTCATATATCGCTAGCGTTAATAGGATAGGGTACCGGCTTTACATCAGGTGGGCTGTATGCTTGTATGCCTCCGTACCAATGTAGTGTAAAAAAAAATGTATTCTATGGAAATTGAACTCACGAGCGTCAGTGTCAAAGTAGCGTTACTAACCATGACGCCACCGTATTTGTTATTGATAGCTACAATATTAGATAGGTAACTAATTATCGCTAACATTGAGCGCCATTTTGTATCGTATATCATCTCCGTGGGCCGTAAATACCTGAGGTCAGTTTATCACAAACTCATTCGATAGGAACCGACGTGAACTCCATTTGTTCTCATAACAATGAACGTTATATTGTAGAGACGCCATAAAGCAAAACATATTGGACAAAAATAGACTGTAGGAAACAGTAAAACTCATATTCTTTCTTCGACAAGTCAATACAATTGGCGAGCGCAATTGTAAAATGGCTTTAAGGTATATAATTCGATTTCCATACATGGCAAACATTTGCGTGCATGAACATGTCTGTTTGTCTTTATCTGGATGTTTTAAGAGAGGTAAGGTGCATCAAAGCAGCCCGTCTGGGGAAGTACCTCCACCTCACAGAAAACCGCAGCCAAATAACCACCCCCTAGAGGGTTATTGTGACGCTCGCTGACGCCCGTGGCTGGACTGATGCAGTATGGGTAGGGAAGTTGGACATATGAAGATATTTCACCGGCGTTCTAAAACAGGCAAATCAAAAATTTTTGGAAATGTAACTGAAAGATGATGAATGTAAGAATGATTTGTGGAAAATGAAAGAGAGTGTGATGTATGAATGTGTTTTATATTTTTATATTGAACAGTGATTTTTAAAAAACAATGTGAATTGAATTATTATATTGTAAAAAGTGCCTTGCCCACGGCAGGGGTGTAAGAATTTTTCAAAAAAAAAAAAAAAAGAGGGTTATTGTGTCCCTGCGTGTGAGTGCGGTCACCAGTGAACTCCTAAGGAGTTGCTGCGGAAGCAGCATAGGAGGCGTCGCGCATATGATACTTATAATTACAAGCGTTAATAGGCTACGTTAACTGCTTTACATCAGGTGGGCCGTAATACCTCCCGACGTTGTATAAAAAAAATCGGCCAAGTGCGAGTCGGACTCGCGCACGAAGGGTTCCGTACCATTATCTATAAAAACGGCAAAAAAAATCACGTTTGTTGTATGGGAGCCCCCTTAAATATTTATTTTATTCTATTTTTTAGTATTTGTTGTTATAGCGGCAACAGAAATACATCATCTGTGAAAATTTCAACTGTCTAACTATCACCGTTCATGAGATACAGCCTGGTGACAGACGGACGGACGGACGGACGGACGGACGGACGGACAGCGGAGCCTCAGTAATAGGGTTCCGTTTTACCCTTTGGGTACGGAACCCTAAAAAGACACGATAAGCCACACCCCAAAGGATAACATATAGTTTGGTTGTTGAGATTTTTCCTAAACTGTCCTATAATGAATGCTGAACTATGGTGAGCCTAGTGTTCCGTAATAAGATAGGTAATTGCCTCACAGAGCCCTCTTATGTCTAGCTCATAAATCGTGGAGAGAACGGTTCATGGCGCAAGTCATCAACTTGAATGCTAGTAAAGGAAGCATGTACGAGTGGGTACGTGCCCGGATTTCTTTGTAACAGTGTACGGCTAATGTCCAGGTCTACACATTCAATTAACAGTTATAACGGTACCGTCATATCTATATCTGAGAGGCAAAACTACGAGTAACAACGTGTGTGGAAATTTTGAAATGTTTTCTATACAGTTGGAATTGTACAAATATATATACCGTATTCCGTCCAAACGTTAGCACCCACCCAATTAATGTCATCCTTACATTTATAGACAAATAATAATAAATAAATAAATATTATCGGACAAATTACACAGCGCCATCTAGCCCCAAAGTAACCGAAGCTTGTGTTATTGGTACTAGACAACTGATAAACATACGTAAATAAATTTTTTGTTTGTAAATACATACTTATTATATACTTTTTTTTTTTTTAACGGGACAGGCCCACCACTCATACCCACCAGTGTGTCTCCTGTGTAGCCAGAATTAACAGCGGCGACCACAAAAAAGGCAATGAACAGTGAAGTCCATTGCCGTCCCGGGGGTTAAACTACAGCTGCCTTGGAACTCACAACGAATTTAATCAGAAGAAATTTGTAGGAGTAGGAAGTTTTGGAATTGACTTCCCCTCTTGGCAAAGTGAGAGACAGCAATATGACAAATAAGGCATTTAAAACCTCAAAGAGATGGCTAGTCAAGTGAAGCTCAACTGCCGTGCACCACGGATTATCAAATATCTAACACTATTGGAACCTAAACTGTGAGTTGTTACCTAACACATCGATTCCAATAATATAGATTGCAGAACCGCCTAAACACCTGGTAGTTCTCCCTTGTTGCCACCAAATCAGAATAGTATACTACCCCGGATGTGACACGCAAGGAATTTAACATATCGTCCCGCTCCCGTTGCCAGAGATCGCACTCCCAGAGAACATGATGTGCTGTTTGCTCGAATTCATGATTTGTCGTAGAACACTCACATAAAGGCGATGACACAAGTCTAAATGAAAAGAGCTTCGCCCTAAAGTTTCCATGCCCTGTTAAAAATTGCGCAACAGGATGATCGACTTCTAACCACTCTTTACTTAATCTGTCTCGCACTGATTGAAAGAACAGATACAAATGGCGTCCTTTAGTAGAAGTTTCCCATCTTTCTTGCCATTCCGACAGTAAAGTTTCAAATACCTCGTCAATGGGTTTGAACAATCTAAGTATTTTGTCAATATCGCGGCGTTTTAGAAAGTCAGGGTGTATGTTTTTAGAGGTGTAGTACATTGAAGCCCGGCGTTGAATTTCTAAGTCAACTGAGCGAGCCGCTGACTTTGCAGCAACTTACGACGCGCAGCACCTATGGTAACCCTATCAGCCCATGCAGGTGAACCGTACGTAATACATCCTAAATATGTGGCTGTGTAAATAATTTTTAACGTTTTAAAAGTTAAGCCCCACGTCGAGGTGGAAATCGAGTTAACGCATAAAAGTTCTTTTTGGCTTTTTCTCCAACCTGCTTTATGTTTTCAATGTAATTAAAACCTTTGTCTAACAGTAATCCCAAGTAACAAACCGAGTTTTTATTTGCAACTGATACTCCATTGAAGTGGAATCGCGGCGGAACCTGCAAATTTCCCTTAAGCAAGAGCTGATATGTTTTGTGAGGTGCGAAATCGAGACGGTTACGATAACCCCAGTCTGAAATGAGGCCAAGGCAAGTAATGGCTAGTTTTTTTATACTTGATCTGGAATTAGCTTTTATTAATAAGAGGCCGTCATCGGCGTAGCCAGTTAACGAACACCCTTCCGGTAAGGGTAGGCTAAGAAAGTCATCAAAACCGATATTCCAAAGATACGGCCCTAACACCGAACCCTGAGGACAGCCCTGCGTAAGCACCTTCGAAGCAGCATAATGCCCAAATGTTAATTTAGTTGTACCATTAAAAAAGTACGATCGAATTATATACTTATATATACACAAATGTTTGTACTGTGTGGGAATGAAACCTACGAGCATTAGTGTCATAGAGCATTTGTCTAACAGTAATCCCAAGTAACAAACCGAGTTTTTATTTGCAACTGATACTCCATTGAAGTGGAATCGCGGCGGAACCTGCAAATTTCCCTTAAGCAAGAGCTGATATGTTTTGTGAGGTGCGAAATCGAGACGGTTACGATAACCCCAGTCTGAAATGAGGCCAAGGCAAGTAATGGCTAGTTTTTCTATACTTGATCTGGAATTAGCTTTTATTAATAAGAGGCCGTCATCGGCGTAACCAGTTAACGAACACCCTTCCGGTAAGGGTAGGCTAAGAAAGTCATCAAAACCGATATTCCAAAGATACGGCCCTAACACCGAACCCTGAGGACAGCCCTGCGTAAGCACCTTCGAAGCAGCATAATGCCCAAATGTTAATTTAGTTGTACCATTAAAAAAGTACGATCGAATTATATACTTATATATACACAAATGTTTGTACTGTGTGGGAATGGAACCTACGAGCATTGGTGTCATAGAAGCGTAACAGCGCGTTTCACCACTGCGCCACCGAGCTCGTCTAATATAATATTATTCCAATACTGTGAATAGAACGTGACAATAATTGGATTTTTGCATGTGGACGCGGTTTTTATGTATTAATTAAGAAATTAAGACTGAAAGAAAAATAAAGCTGTGATAAAAAGTTTGGGAGACTTTTCCACATTAATTTTAAGTAATTTTAATCGTATTAGATTCCATTTGACATTAATTTCCAATTATTTCAAGATTGCTTCTTAAAGTGCCAATAATTGGCTGATTTTATACGAGGGCGTTCAACAAGACTAGATTTTTATTTTATACATAATCGGTAGGCATAAAAGCATACGGCTTCTAATGTAAAAGTGGTTACCGTAGGCTACGAACGCTCGTAATACATTATCACTCGTGCGATGCCACCTCTGCTGTTAACAGCAACTCCTTAGGAGCTTACTGGTGACCTCACTCACACGCTGGAACATACAACCCTCCAGGGAGTTGTTATTTAGCTGCGGTTTACTGTGAGTTACTACCCCAGACGGGCTGCTTTGATGCGCCCTACCTCTCTTAAAATATCCAGACTAAGACAGACAGACACGTTCATGCACACAAATGTTTGTCTTGTGTGGGAATCGTACCCACGAGCGTTGGTGTCAAAGTCGCGTCATTCACGACTGAGCCACCGAGCTCGTCAAAGAGTACTTAGTAATGTAAATATATACCTTAATAATTAATTACATTTAATAATTAAACTATACATTTATACAGGTACATATATAAATAGTTATTTTAAATGTGTAGATTCTTCCTCGGCATGGAGCGCAGTTATAATTTGTCAAAAAGACCCGACACATCCTATGTAACTAGCCATGAAAGCATTTAAGTATGCATGTTAAAATAATGCTAGACAATTTATATTCTGATTAAATTCGTTGTGAGTTCCAAGACAGCTGTAGTTTAACCCCCGGGACAGCAATAGACTTCACTGTTCATTGCCATTTTGGTGGTCACCGCTGTTAATTCTGGCTACACAGGAGACACAGTGGTGAGTATGAGTGGTGGGCCTGTCCCGTTAGACAATTTATACAATTAATTCAATGGATTTGAAACGAAATAGCTAATTAATTTAATTACAAAATATTGTAATTAGCACCGCGTTGTGTACAGCGAGCTGTGCCTCCTGCTTTAGATTTCTGCTTCCTAGAAGTTTATCTATAGTAATATATATAAACGCTCCATTCGCGCTGTTCCCTGCACTCACTCGTCTCTCCACATCAGCGGTGTACCGTCCATCGCTGCTAAAAGCGCTTCCAAGATATACTCGTACAATCACATCCACTTGCTCCAACGCAACATCATCAATTGTAATCCTAGTATTAGTAATTACTTAACTAGCGGTGAACCCGGGCTTTGTGTACATGTACGCTCGTTGTAACTCGCATTTGGGGTTGTCGCCTTTCACTTTGATAATTCAACCTATTTCACTACGACGACGTCTAATTTACTAAAGAACATAAGTTTAGTTTGTACAAAAATAATAGTGAGTAATAAGTGACTTTAACTAATGTACTTACGTGGTGATGAGTGGCTCAAAATCTTACCTGAAACAATATAATTGTAATTAATACACGTACGGAAATTTTATCTGAAATGTAAACCGATTTAATCTGTTAATAGATTCAGATGTTATTTTTAGAAAGTCAAATTTACGTGCAATTGGAATCTAACCTGCCTTGTGTGCTTCAGTCACCAATTAGTACATGCCGAACCGTAACTAGTTACCTGTAAAATCCCACCTTCTCTTAGTGTTGGGAAGTTTCTAGAAGGAAAAATCTGAAATTAATGAGGGTGGTAAATCGTTAGAAGATGACGAGAAGTGCTATTATTGTTAGAAACTTGTTAGAAACGTGTTAGATGTGTCAAGGACCAAGTCATAATATACCGTCTCGTCCTCGCTACCTGCCCTGCAAGGGACAACGGAAGTCTTATTAATGACAAACGGATAAAAATCCTTTATTTGTCATGGCGAGCACTTAGATACCTCTCACATTCATAAAATCTAATTTTATTGTATTTTATTACTTTTTAATAATATTGTTTGTTGTTTTTGAATTACTAGCATTTCCAAAAGTCCAGTTGTGTACGAAGAAATGCCGAAATAAACATGCCAATGTAGGTGTTTTTTCAAGCCACCACGTCTTGGGCCTACCCCTTCTACCAGAACCTGGTGGAGGTAGCATGGCTCGACATTTGTTCCGTGCCAGCGTGTGTCAAGGACTATGTTATAATATACCGTCTCGTTCTCGCTACCTGCCCTGCAAGGGACAAGGGACGTCTAAATAATGACAAACGGATAGAAATGCTTGATTGCCACCTTAGTGAAAAACTTAAAAGCGTTTGTATATTATTCAATATTTCAGAAAATGTCTACTTCGGTTTCCGAGAGTCTAATTAAGTAAACAAATTTCATAAGTTGATAAATTCAATTGTTTGAAACAATTACCGGAGTTTGTTGTCGGCTACTTAAAATTCCAGCCTACTCTGTAATTTTAGAGGTAAATGTACACAATTGACAAAATTTAAATGCTGATTGACGCTAGTAGGTACCTTTTCCGTAACCAATTGGTTCCAACCGAATCTTATTAATCCGCTTACTATCCGTTCGTTTATCACGAGGCTGTATCTTTTGACCTGCAATATATGTTTTTATAAAACGTCGGGAGGTATACAAGCATACGGCTCACCTGATAAAAAGCGGTTATCGTACCCTGAAAACGCTTGCAAAACATTAAGTGTTACACGTGCCTCTGCTGTTAACACAGCAACTCCATAGGAGCTTACTGGTGACCTCACTCACACGCAGGAACACAACAACCCTCTATGGAGTTGTATTGTAGCCTATGAATGCTTGTAGCACAAGCATCACCGCGCGATTACTTAATGTTTATACTATACTGAAAGACAACAAGCATATGGCCTAATTCACGGATTATATGGACTGGTTACTGTAACAGCGCGTTTCAGGTCTTAACATAGTAACTCCTCAGGAGCTAACAGGTTGTAGTGTTCAAATGAGTGAGTGTAGTTACTGGTAATATCACTCACTCATACAAACACAACAATCCTTTAGAAGTTATTTAGCCGCGATTTGCTGTGAAATACTTTCCCAATTTGGGTTGTTTTCATGAACCCTGCCTCTAAGGTTAGCTTAACCACATTCATCTATAGAAAACAACTGAAATCGATGGCTTAATGTGCCCTCCGACGGAAGAACTCAAGATAATTAAACCCATCCATAGACAAGTCGCGGTGGACGTTGCTTAACTTGAGAGTTCGGCTAGAATGACACGCGCTACGGCGCCACCTAGCTTCTCAGAATGTGAAATTGTAAAAGACTAATATTCTACAATAGAGAAGGGATGGTACATATTCATCAACAGGGCAGGGGAGTATGTCTCCCCAAAACTCACCAAGCCGTGAAGGCAGTGAAATTGTTTTTGTACAATCGCTACCTCAATTGGGCATCGAATCTCTGAGGTATTTTCACAGTAACGATTTTTTCGCGTGACGAAAATATACTCCGGAGAAACGCACAGAAAAATCGTATAAAAGAAAATTATTTTTCCGTATCATACCATTATTGAAAGTCGATTTTTTCGCTCCGTTGGTTCAGATATGTAGAAAGAATGCAGAAAGAAAGAATCAAGAAACAGATACACAACGCGAAAGTAGAAGGAGGTAGAAGCCGAGGAAGTACACAACAATCCTCTAGGGAATTATTATTTTGCTGAGGTTTCCGTAATGTAGAATTCCAGTGTAGAATACATCCATTCTTCAGTCGGGCTTCGATGCGTTCGACCTCTCTTTGCATCCTGACTAAGACAAACAGGTTTTCTGGAACACAATTCTCAATGGATTTTAAGAGAGGTAGGGCGCATCAAATCAGCCCGTCTGGGGAAGTACCACCTCAAAGAAAACCGCAGCCAAATAACAACTCGCTAGAGGGTTGTTGTATTGCTGCGTGTGAGTGAGGTTACTAGTAAGCTCCCAAGGAGTTGCTGTGCTATCAGCAGAGATGGCATCGCGCGATGATACTTAATATATGGCAAGCGTTCGTAGGCTTCAGCAACTACTGAATATTAGGTGGGCCGTTTGCTTGCATACCTCCCGACGTAGTATAAAGCAAAAAGTTGTGGTACATATCAGGATTCGAACCGGGAGTCTGTTGGCTACTAAGCCGAATCTTTAATCACTAGGCTATCACTGACCTAATCTAAATACTTTCAGTGTTACCCACTTATATAGAAAACAAGCTGGCGTTATTACGCACAGATTAATTACCCAATTATTCTAACAATTAACAGCGCGTATAAAAGAGTTTCCTCTAAACAGGCCTCCATAACATTTTCCAATTTGGAAAAAGCATTTCACATAATCCCTAACGAGAACGGTCTGTGCGGCCTTCACCCACGACGACGCGACCTTTGACTGCACAAAAATAGACTAACCCAATTCTCCCAGATCGGCATTGGGTTCACGTAAATGGTATTTTGTAGGTTCATAACATAACATGCTTTAGAAAAACATTTATGTTGAGTATACACGGCTAATATAAGGTACTTTACGAATATGAAAGGGATTAAGAGAAAAAATCTAAGTGTGAGATGGTCTTGCATCAATGATATTGTATTAAAAAGAGGTAGATGTCGTACTAGCGCGCAAAAACTGAGGCAATGAAATTAACCCGACGCGACTTGAAAGCTGACGTATTTCAAGCGCAACTCTTGACAGATAGCTATCTCTATATCATGCGTTCCGTATTATCTATCCTCTTCATTGTTGTAATCTATATACGCTTAGTAAGTAAGTACTATAATGTCGTAGTGGAACAATAACAAAACGACGCGCAGTATGAATATACGTCATCTTTAAATACAATATCATTGTCTTGCATACCTTGTTCTATATCTCTATAACTTAATAACAAATTATATACATATATATGGACATATAAATAGTAATTAAGTTATGCATCTACACTTCAAAAATTAAAGCTGATAATCTATCTATCTATCAATAACTTCACGCCACCAGGGAACCGAGCGCCATATGACTCTATCTTTACATACCTCACTCGCCGGTTCCTAGGGCTTCTGAGATCTTCTGATAAAACACGATCAATTTGGTCATGGTGGGTTAGTCTTCTTGGCTCCTACATCCTTCTAATTTCGCGTTGTATATCTGTTTCGTAATTCTTTCTTCCTGCATTCTTTCTACATATCCAAACTAACGCAGCAGGCCACTTCTTATTTTAACTCTTTCAGACCAACTCTGAACAACATCATCTATGCGAACGCGGTCTATGCGTTAAGCCTAAAGTTTTATGCAACTCTCCCATTTCGACCGCGTTTATCCTACATTCATGTTGTCTCTGCTTCTCGTTTCCATAAGTTAGCGTTGGGAAATTTAAACATATAAGTTATAGTATTTTTAAAATCTCGTTTGTTTTGACACCCCACTCGATGGCTTCGGAAGATTTATTTCTTCAATCTGCACAATGTTCAGTGCATAGTCCGCCATAAGACTTTCAGCTAATTTGGTCATAGCTACTTTGTGTGCTTCCGCTACCGATTAGGTCATGCGAACTAGTGCCGGCCAGCACCCACCCACTACCGTTAGTAGATGCATGTCGCCGCTGCCATGGCTGCTCCGGTCGTCTCTGCGTCGGTTGATGTGGTTGTCTCTGCAAGTGTTAGCCATCTGAAATGTGAACAGCATGCACCCGCTACCGTTGCTGCCCTGGCTGCTCTGGTCGTCTTTGCACGTGATTCGCCTCTCCACGAGGCATCCTCAGGCACTGTAGATGTTAGTCGTTAGAATAAAATGCTACAAATTATTCTAGGAAAATATTAGTAGCATGTTATCCTATCATTTCAGATGGCGAACACTCGCAAAGAAGACCACAGCAGCAAGGCAGAGACATAGCCATAGCATGCATCAATTTGCCTGTAAATTCGACTTTCAAATATAGTGTCCTAAAAATAGGACAGCGGGGAGGAATGCGTTAAGTATCACTCGCGATGCTACCTCTGCTGCTAACACGGCAACTCCTTAGAAGCTTACTGGTGACCTCACTCACACGCAGGAACACAACAACCCTACAGAGAGTTATTATTTGACTGCGGGTTTTTGTGAAATGGTGGTACTTCTTCAGACAGGCTTACCTTCCTTAAGAACACCCAGACCAAGACAAACATATATGTTCATAGATACAAATTGAAAAAAAAGGGTTGCACTCCGGGAGTGCCGGCAGAAGTGAAAACTTGAATATTAACGTTGTGCATTTTTGAATATTTTGGAATGCTTAGGGAATAATTTCGCACGAATTGCTTTATTTATCAATATAAAAGTACTATCATGTATGTGGTAAAATCTCTAAAACACAAACACACACGCACACTCGCGCAAGCGCCCTGCGCCGCTTAAACCAAACAGCGATGTTGATAAACAACGTTGAACGAAACGCGTAAGCGCCAACAATTTCATAGCGCTTACAACGTTTTGGTCGCGAGAAAATAATGCCCTATGTACGATCTAGCGCTTCATTTTTTAATTGTTTAATTAGAGGTAACTAATGTTTTAGCGCTGCAGCGAACTTAAGTTCTAATTCTCACCAAAATCTTACGGTCAGGGTCACGTGTCCTGACGCGAGTTTAACATTTGTTACTCATCCCAAAAAGTGCACCACCTCGCTAAAGAATTTTTGACTTCAAAAATGATGTCAAAGTAACGTAACTCTGTCATGCCGTCATGCGTCAAAGGAGATGGATTAACTTTGAAGCTTTTGAACCCCTGATCGTACATCTACGAAATAGTATAAATGCTGTGTATGCCTGTAATAGGTATATTATGTTTATACAACGTCATAAGCAATGTGATGTATGTATACTGTTGGTGTACCTTTTCCATAAATAAATAAATAAGTACATAACTGAAGCTTTTATTGTACCCTAGAAAATATTATCACATAAAAAAAGGAATTTATCGACATTTTTATTACTCAAATCCAAATCAGTCACCATTATCACTTCCATTTAGAAATTCAATATTGTTTCTGTTTAAAAACTTACAACTAAAAATATTGTAAAACTAATATAAACAATTCAGTTATAATTCTAAATGAGTTGTGAATTTGTGCTATTTATGCTATTTATGTGCTATTTATGTGAGGTTAGTAAATCATTTGTTAATATACCATTTCATTTTAGTATAGCACTATTTTATTTGTTCATTTGACGTTACAAATATCAATAATACCTCCATAAAAAGAGATGACATTATCGTAAAACACGTATGTGTTAGCAAGACAGAGTATGAGATTTTTTGAAGTGAAAACTACTTTAGCGGCGTTGTGCACTTTTTGGGACACGTGATCCTGACCATAAGATATTGGTGAGAATTAGACTTAAGTTCGCTGCAGTGCTAAAACATTAGTTACCTCTAATTAAACAATTAATACATGGAGCACTAGATCGTTCACAGAGCATTATTTTCTCGCGACCAAAACGTTGTAAGCGCCATGAAATTCTTGGCGCTTATGCGTTTCGTGAACGAAAAACAGCGATGTTGATAAACTACGTTGAAACGTAGTTTATCAACATTGCTGTTTGGTTTAAGCGGCACAGGGCGCTTGCGCGAGTATGCGTGTGTGTTTGAGTTTTAGAGATTGGCGATGATGATGCTGGTGAAAGAGTCGTTGAAATTATGAATGAAAGTTGTATTTTCTGAGAGGTATTTTTTTTTTCCACATACATAATAGTACTTTTATACTGATAAATAAAGCAATTCGTGCGAAATTATTCCCTATCCATTGCAAAATATAAAAAAAATGCACAACGTTAATGTTCAAGTTTTCACTTCTGCCGGCACTCCCGGAGTGCAACACGTTTTTTTTTTTCTCTATTTACGTATATGATTCTGGTGTCTGCCACCAAAAGTTTTTTTTTGTCACGGAATTTTATTATAAAAGTATCAGACCTGTATATTTCTTTCATTTGTTACTTAGAGAATTATTGTCTGTAAAAGCCATAGGGAACGAAAACAACCCAACATAACCTATCACCGGTAAGTCGCTTGATTCTTACAATCGAATGATACAAGTTCTAGTTATTCATTCGATTATTAATTTTAATGCATATAGTCAATAATATGCTATCTCGATTACATTCACATAAATACCTACACGTCTTGTTTGGTATTAACCGATTAAATAGCGAATTTATAAACGCTACTTTGTTATCATTATTATTAAGTGTCATCTGTAAATAGTGGAATTATAACATGTAATATTTGACTTAATTTACCACATTTAACATATCGCCCACCTATTGTTTCAGGTTTAGCAAAAAACTGCTCTGTCCATTTATCCATCAACAGTGATGGATAAATAGCATAGAGATCGTTTCAATTACTATTCAACCAGCTACTCTCGGATCTGATCTAAAAATTTTGAATGTACTTGCTTTCAAGTAAAGAAAAGCAAAATATTCTTAAATGAACATGGTATACCTACACATTTCATCCACGTAAGTTAAATTAAAAATAATGAAGTTTTTTAAATATATATAATTACAATATTAAAAATTAGTTTTATATATACGGCCATACATTGGAAGCCAAAAGATTTAAAAATGAACATCGTTACGTCAGTTACCAACAACAATGAGGCCCGCCTCAAGTGAAGCGGTTACCGTAGCGTATAGACACTAGCAACATAAAATATCGCTCGCACGTCACTATATTCGCTGCCAACTCAGTAACACTGTCCTTCCTGACGACATCGCTAACTCGCAAGAAAACAACAAGGGTAACCCTCTATCCCCGAAGAAAGAGTTTTATGTGGAATCTTCATATGAGGCAAAAACTCTTATCTGCGTAAGTTACAATTCTAGAAAAAATCGTTTTTTCATTTAAAAATGCCGAGCAATGCTTGGTGGACCACCTCAGGCACCTTTTATTAGTTTATTAATATAATGTATTTCGTTATTTCAGTCCCTCACAGGCCATATATGTGTATACCCAGCAGGTTCTTCTAAATACGATACTTTAAGGATTGCTGTGACAACGAAATGATATTTTGTTTTTTAGTTTTGGTTAATAGTAGCTAAAATAATCCTAGTAGCGATAACCTTAGAAAATATTGTTATTTTTAACAGCTTAAAACCTACGACATAAACTGTCAAACGGGTAATCTGGGTTGCAACGTTTGAGCCATGGGTATAAACTCACTAAAATAGCTAGTACCATATTATACTGTGACATAAATACTAAGAGCGGTACACTGTGATAACAACACTAATATTAAATAGTAGTTTAAGACTATTAAATATTTATTCATTTCATTTTACTATTCATGAATACAATACATTTGATTTTGAGATACAATCACAGAGAATACATCAAATAATAATCCGGAGCTGAAATGTAAAATAGTCTCTATTAAATATTTACTTTATTTTACTATTATTGAATACTCACTAAGATGTTTTACATTTGCCGGGCGTCCCGTGAAGGCCACCATTTCGTTTTTATTAATTTAATGTATTTTATAAGCATTGTTATGAAAAAAAATAGTTTTCTGCACTTTTTCTCCATATAAACTTTAACTGTGTCAAATTTCATACTCCTCCCTTTTGCATAATTTTCGTAAAAAGGGGTACAAAGTTTTTGATTCACGTATTAATATATTGATATAAATTTTACCTTTTGAGAAGATCGATATTTATATATGTACCTAGGACTTACCTCTTTACATATGCCGATAATAGGATGGCGAATTACCCAGAGGGAGATATTCTGAACCTAGAATATAACTGTATTATATACACATATGACAAATGTCACTTAAATTATATTTTTTCTTTTTAAATCAGTTTTTTTAAACAAAAGCTGGTATAAATATTTTTAACCATATTTATTTTAGATACAAGGCAAAGAGCAGTACTCAATGACAAATTATTTGTTAAAGCCGACTAAAATACTCACATTGTACAAAACAATGAGGATACAGTATACATCCTGGAATAGGCAAAACGACGCTACAAAGAACAAACAATAAAACATACTTTTTGCCTTCTCGCATTTAACGTATTATTTTAATATTTTTTTAGTCTACGTATATTGATATAAGCACTCTATGTTACTCTGATTGATGACCGAATAGGGTACTTAAAACTTTTTAAGCAATGAAACTGCGGAGAGCGCCATCTGTTAGCGGTGAGTTAATGCAAGTAACTAATGTGTTGGAACTTGTGCTAATTCAGTTCATGACGAATGGCGCTGCGGTTGTTTCAGAATTGTACACAAAACAGATTTGCCAACATAAGGATATACATAATTCGGATTGTAACTAATGTTATAAAGAGAAAAGATTTGGTTTTTTGTATGTTTCTTCGTAATGGATAAACTCAATAAATACCTAACCAACTATGAAAACGATTTCACATTTTTTTTATATAAGCTCAGCATAGTGTCTCCGCTTCGCCTGATGGTAAGCGAAAGGAGCCCATATTGCAGCGGCAACTGACAAAAGACTGCAGTGTCATGTCAGTTGCGCTATCATGCTGGCCCGCAAGGTGCTTCTTCACGCTTCGTTTGAAGGACCCATGTTATTAATAATAATAATAATAATCTTTATTCAATAACTTATATCTAATTACATTATTACTTTGGTGGTCCCTTGTAAGCTAAATTGCTTGTGATAGGTCCCACCGCTCTCTTATAACATTAATTATATAGCATAAGTTTCACTGTATTGCAATAAATATACACTTTACAATAACACTTGTTTCAATCCACGATCAACGGTGTGTGTGTTGTGTTTGTGTGTTCGTGTGTGTTGTGTGTGTGTGTGTTGTGTGTGTAGTGTGTGTGGTGTGTGTGTGTGTGTGTGTGTATGTGTGTGTGGTATGTTTATTTGCGTATGCATTCGTTAGTATTCTATTACTATAATTATTTAATTTTATTTAACTTGTTTTATTTATTATATGTTCGACATCTTCATAGCTTTTTGTTTTCAGCCAATTCGTTATCAGTTTTTTGCAATGTCGAAGTGGCAAATGGTGTATATTAAGCTCTTTATTTAATAAGTTGTAAACGTTAGCTGATTGACTTAAGTATTGTCTTTTTGCATAGGTAGATTTCACTATGTGAGTGGGAGCTACTTTAGTCTTTCTTCTCATTTGTTGTTTCTTAGGGTCGTAAGAAATAGTTTTGTGAGTTCTCATAGCAAGATGAAGTACGTACAGCTTGCGAACTGACAAGAGGCTAGCTAATTCATAAAGACTTTCCGTGCGAAATTTAAACGGCTTAAAGAACATGACTTTTATGAGTGACCGCTGTGCCCTCTCCAGCTCCAAAAACTTTACCTTGGTAGCTCCACCCCAAATCACAACACAGTACGTGAGTACAGATTGGGCTAGCGACACATAGGTTTGCAATAACAAGTTTTTATTAGTTACATGTCGTAGTATTTTAAAAGTCCAGACAAGCTTCCTCACTCTGTTCATAAGCAGTTCTGTGTGCAAGTGCCATGACAATCTTTCGTCAATCATTACGCCAAGGTATTTTGTATATTGTACCTTATTTATGATAGTGCATGTGCATGTAGGGTTTAAGAGGTTGGTACATTTGTGGATTTTTATTTGGAATGGTGCTGATGGCTGAGTGCGGCCGTACATTGTGAAACAAATGTAATTTGTTTTTAAGGCATTCAAAGTAAGGAGATTGTTATCTAACCAAGCAGCTACTTTTGTTAGGCCTTTTTCGGTTATCTCCTTTACGTAGTTCCATGTCGGCCCATCGAAAACAATCGCGGTATCATCGGCATACGAGATAATTTTCCCACCCTCAATATCTAATTTACAAAGGCCATTTATATAGATAAGGAATAAAGTCGGTCCAAGGACGCTCCCCTGAGGCACGCCGTGCGCTATGGTTTCTTCTGAACTAAGAAGCCCTCCAACTGTGACTCTTTGTCTACGTTCCCGCATATAGTCACTAAAAAGCTCAAAAGGTATACCTCTAACTCCGATTTGTTCCAGTCTTTTCAGAAGTATTGGTATGGATACTGTATCGAAGGCCTTCTTAAGGTCAATGAAAACAGCCAGACATTTATTTCCCGGATCAACTTTATCTGTCACAGTTGTGGACAGTGATAATATAGCATCCTCCGTTGACAGCCCCTGTCTGAAGCCAAACTGTGTATTTGCCAAAATTTTGTTTTGATTTATATATTTTAACAGGCGAATGTTGATTAACTTTTCTAATAATTTTGAAATGGATGTCAATACAGAAACGGGCCTGTAATTACACGGGTCAGCTCCATCTCCACCCTTATGTACAGGTGTAACTAGAGCTTGTTTCAGAGCCACAGGAAAAATGCCATGATCGAAACACAGGTTTACTAAGTGTACGACTATAGGTACAATTTGTTCATGCGCCATTTTCAGAAAGCTGGTTGGTATTTTATCCCAGCCAGGTGCACTATCAGATTTCATCGCCATTAAGGTAGAATAAACTTCCCTGTGATCAGTGTGGAAGAGTACGAAAGAATTCACAGGCGGTCTGTCACATTTTTTACGAAGTAAATTTTGCTTTCCCAAATTCCCCTTTCCAATTTTAGCAGCAAGTTGTTGACCCACACTACAAAAATATTTGTTAACCATATCGGCTGATTCTGCAGGAGTGTTTCCTAAAGTTATAAGCTCCGAGTTTTGTATTTTTGGTTGCTGTCTATGCGTAATATTATTAATAGTATCCCACAGCAACTTCGGGTTTTTGTTTGCTTTTGCTATTTGTTCTTCGTCATATTTTCGTTTTTGTTTTTTTATAATCTGGTTACAGTAGTTACGATATCTCTTATAGGTAATTTGTAGTATTACGTCGTATGGGTCCTGCTTAAGTTTCTTTTGCAAATTATTACGATTACGTATACAACGGAGCAACCCTGGGGTCATCCATGGTTTGATGATTCTATTTTTCATTGGAATAGACGAAGTAGTGGTATTATTGCTTATGCAAGTTTGTATAATTTTTATCAGACAGTTTGTGAGTACATTAGGGTCAGTTTCGTTTAGTAACTCTAAAAGATTGCTAGATTTTAAATCTTCTAGAGCACCATCAAAGTTTACCGAAGTTTTTGTTTTGTTGTGTAGATTCATAAATGTATTATCTGTTAATCTAAGAAATATCATGAAGTGATCCGTAATAGTTGTCTCAACTACTGCTATCGTAGGTTTTTTATTATTTGGTTTAAGTTTTAGCATACAATGGTCAAGACAGCTTTGACCTCTCGTCGGCAGAAGATGGCCTGGAAGCATGCCCTGCATAGCTAGCATATTCAGATAATTTAATCTATTTGACCGTTCATGTGCTTTTTCGTTCAGTTTATGTATTAAATTTATATTGATATCGCCGGTAATAATAATATTTTTCTTATTTTTAATTGTATTAAGGTGGTTGTTTAATGAGGTGATAAAGTCATCTGCGTTCGTTTTTGATGGGGAGCGATATATTCCAAGGACTGTCAGGTTTGGTGTACTATTTATTTGGAGGCAAGAAGCGTGTTTCAACTTTATCTCTTTTACTTTTGGATTTAATGTATTTTTGATATACGCCACTACTCCATCGGCCTTATTTAGGTGATGTGTAGTCTGATATGCCACATAGTTTTGCATTTGGGGAATATTTTTATTTTCGGTAAGTCTACATTCTGTAAGAATTATAATATCAACGCCTATTTTTAAGTCAGCTAAGGTTAATTGCAAATCATCATAATTCGAGTAAATACTTCTAATATTTTGTGTCAGCATTGTAAAGTCGGTATTTTTAATTCTTATAAGTTTAGAAAAATCATCTATTGAGCAGTTAATGGCGCTTGTTAATTCTATATTGTCTATGTCGTGTAAAGTTTTTAGAGTATTATCCATATTTGGCACTTAAGAAAAAATAGTAGTCATTACAAGTTACGAAGTTGTACATGTGTGTGATATTATGTTTTACATCTGAGGTGTGGAATGCTCTCGCGAGTGTAGTGTCAACATTATGTAAACGTGAGTGTGTGTTTAACAGTATATCTTTGTGTGTTTGTAGTTCTGTGACTGATGTGTGAAAAATATGTAAGTATTTGTAGTTTTCCTTTGCATGGAGTGGTGTAAGTGTCATTAAAATAGTATTTTGTGTTCTTGTGTGAAAGTATGTTATGGTATTATGGTGTATATGAGAGATTACAATTTTTGTTCTTATGTGTATTTTATTTAATTTAGGTATACGTATACTATATGTAGCTATATAGTTTATATGACTATAATAGTTTAGCCTATATTGAAAGCTTTTTACAACAATATAATGATTTGAATAATGACATACGTACTCGTAGCTGCATAGTCATGCTTGTTGCATTAGCTGATTCACTTGAAATTCATCTTTTATAGTGATAATCGGGGAGCTTTCGTCCTTTCTAACATAAACCTTGCCATACGCTGTCCAACAGAATTTGAATTTCTTAGATCTCGATAGCTCTCGAGCGAGGAAATATAGTCGAGATCCCAATGGGGTAAGTTGTTCTGCGACGTAGATAGGCACATCTTCAGATGTTCGGTGTCCCAGATGTTTTGCGCATAGCTTGGATTTATGTTTAATATTGAATGCCTTGCAGTTTTTCAAGATTTCATTCTTAAGTAAAGTGGAGGAGGTTTCTACTATAATTGGTGTGTTATTAACTCCCTGTTTTTTTACTCGGACTCGATATATATCCTTGATATCAGATGTTTTGATATTGCTGCCTGTACATTGAGACAAACACTTAACCATATCAAGAAGGTCCTCTTTGGTTTCATTACTTTTTTTGGGTACGTTTTTAATTTCGAAATTGGATTTTCGTGTTCCAATTTGCAAATCTTCTATTTTGCTCTCTAATATGGTTATATACTCCCTGTCTTCTTTCGCTCGATTCTCAAGTTTTTCAATTTTCTTTTTATACTCCTCATTCTGCTCATTGAGAAAGGATATAGCTTTTTGGATTTCTAGATTTGATTGCTGGATAACTGCTAAGGTAGGTATAATTTTCATAAGTTCAGCCTGTTGCGATGTCATGGCGGATGAAATAAACTCCTTCATTTCCTCTTTAAATTCCCTTAACACGATTGTAACGTCGTCATCCCTTTTCCTCTTTATTCGATTATGTAAAAATCCCTTAGGAGTTTTGAAAGGTTGTAGTTGTTCAATTCTATCAACTTCGGTGTCTGATAATGATTTATTCATTTCAGTTTCCATCATATATTGCCACGGAATGCCTTAAGCTTTCTAGAATCGCAAATGGAACTGTTTATAACTCTTCGACTCGCCACAAATTCGCCAGGATCACAGCAATTCAGTAGGTCGAGTAGCCGGCGCGTTGATTATCTTTACTCCACTTATGTACGATATTTGTTATTATCTTTACTCCACTTCACTTATGTACGATATTTATTGTGATATTGTGTTATTTAAATAAATCTATACAAACATTAAGGTGTTCGGTGAGGGATCAATATTCGTACGAGGTGCAGATTCTGTAGCACGCCCGTAGCACAGTCGCGCTCTCGTAGATGGTCACCGCTACGCACCCAATACGTCACTGCTACACACGTAGTCGTAGCGCATAGCACGCTTGGGAGCAATAATTTCGGCGCCCGCCGCTACAGTTGTGATAGCTCAGTGGCAACACTCAATCACACCACGGCGCCGCAGGTCCCGAGATCAAATCCAGGCGCTTTCACCACCAACAAAAATCACTAATATTTATTTTAAATTCAAATTAAAGTTACAAATTTAACTTTGATACGGCCCAAGGCACGTCCAAGCTTGACAGCGGTCCGGGAGGGAGAGGAAGAGTTATTAGAAGGAAGAAACACATGTGCCGGCAAGGCGTTCCACTTTTTAATTGACAGAGATAGAAGTTGCCGAACTTTTTAGTACGTGAAGAAATGTTCTCAACAGTGGAACAATGACATCGCAAGCCTGCATGTGTGGTTCTATGACGGAAGAGAGAGGGTGAGTAAGGGAAAACAGTGCTTCAGAGCGTAGAAAGCTACGTTGTCAGCTAGTAACATGGCAGTGTTTTATTATCAAAAAATTAGAGAGGGATATCTAAATATACCTAGTCAGGTCATAAGTTCTGTTAAAAACTTTTCATATAATTAATGATACACTTTTTGATATTTATGTAAAAGTTATATATGAAATGAAAGGTAATTAATAAATAATAATAAATAAATAATAAATATTGTCGGACAAATTACACAGCGCCATCCGGCCCCAAAGTAAGCGAAGCTTGTGTTATGGGTACTAGACAACTGATAAACATACGTAAATATATATTTTTTTATTTTTTTGTAAATACATACTTATTATACATAGAAAATACCCAGACCAATACAAACAGACATGTTCATGCACACAAATGTTTGTACTGTGTGGGAATCGAACCCACGAGCGTTGGTGTTAAAGTAGCGTAACAACGCGTTTCACCACTGCGCCACCGAGCTCGTCAGTACTAATTAAATGTACGATAATTTTTTTTTTACATTATTCGCAATGCCCTCCTCCATTTTGAATACATGCCCTTAATCGACGCGGCCAGTCATCGATCGTAGCGCGCACCACATTTATATCTATTTCTGCCGCTGCTTTAACCAGAGATGATCGGAGAGACTCCAAATTCTAATGAGGTTTAGCGCAGACTTTCTCCTCCAAATGTTACCATATCTTGTAGTCCAGTGGGTTTAAATCTGGAGTAAAAGAGGGCCAGTCTTCATGACCGATGAAGTCAATTCCACGGGCGGTCAACCGGTTTTGAGTGCTTCCTACCTTATGAGCTGGTGCAGAGTCCTATTGGAATATCCGGTGTCTGTTTTTGAACATTGTTTGAGATAGAGGTTCTACTATGTTTGTTAGGACGGTATTTTCGCAAACCACGGCCCGGTTTTCATACCTATTTCACAGAAAAATACCTCAGTTAAGCCTGAATATGAGACTCCAAGCCAAACCATGACTGATGAAGGATAATGCCCTTGACCCTCGGAATACGCGCACTCGCTTCTTCACAACTGTGGGCATACACTTCATTATATAGTTTGTTGTAATTTTCTTCAAGGGTAAAAACATTTTCATCCGAAAACAAAATTTCGCAGATTTATTTTCCCGCGTACCGCCGTAACAAAGCGCGAGATCTACCCATCCTAATTTTTTTCCAACGCTCGTTCAAAATATGTCCGTTTTTTTTACGATAAGCTCATAGTCCCAGGTCTTCATTTAACACTCTTTTGACAGCAGTTCTGCTTAATGCCAAATCCTTTGCGAGATAGCTAGAGAGAGCGCCACATGACTCGGTCCTTGTCCTAGCTGTTCTCATGCCCACTCGTCGGTCTGGAAATGATTCAGCATAAGTTGTAACATTACTTTAATTTTATCACTCCATATAGTTATTATAGTACCGCTATACTGGCATAAATGTGTTGTAATCAATTGACAATTATAGTTGTCTCGATGCCCAATACAAATTTGTCGCATTCGGCGTCGAGACCCTTGGTCCGTGGGGTCGAGGCGCGCACGGGCTCTTCAAGGAGCTCAGTAAACGGCTGAGGGAGGCTACTGGAGATCCCCGCGCAGGCAGCTTTCTCGCGCAGAGACTTTCCTTAGCAATCCAACGTGGGAACGCTGCCTGCGTTATGGGTACCTTACCCAAAGGACCCAATTTTTTTTAATATTTTTTAATAGTTTTAGTTTAGGTAATTTTAGTTTGTAGTTGTATTTTTAATTAGGACACTATTATTATTATATTTATATTAATATTAGAAATTAATAAACATAAAAATTCTCAAATTGACAATTTGAAAAATGACTTATATTGGTAAGTTTGTTACAGTATTTCTTCTTTGCCAATGATCATTTTAGAAATGCCGGCAAATTACAAAAAAGAAAGTACAATATTTATTTTTATATATTTAGAAACTGTAAGACGTACAGTAGTTGTGAGGACCCAATGGCAATAAAATATTATTTTTCTTTTACCTGTTTATTATGTGTTATTATTTTAAGAGAGGTAGGGTGCAACAAATCATCCCTACTGGGGAAGTACCACAACCTCCCAGAAAACCTTTCAATACAGCGACACTTATTGTATTGCAAGCGTTAATAGACTATAGGAACCACTTTACATCAGGTGGGCCGTATGCTTGTATGCCTCCCGACGTCGTAGTGGTTATGAGAAGTATCAATCCTGGCCAGCACTTATCATGGCAATTTGGATATATTCCAGCATCTTAATAGCCGCTGAAAAGATAATTTGTACAAAGCATATTAGTAATTGAGAATGCGGTACAGCGCTTCGAATTATCGCTAACTCCTTGCATATGCCGCATGTTCAAACAGCTGTACACGAGAAGATCTGAAGATATCTAATTTATAAGAAGACCCTGCTGATCCACCATAGCCTGGAAAAAGAATTTCTTCAATATTTAACCGACTTTTAAACGGTTCTCAGTTCGTCTCTATATAATAAAAAGTTGGAAGCAAGTTGCAAGAACTGCATCGTTTCAATGATAAATTGATTGCATTTGGGCGCAAAATATTGGGACATTAAATGTTGTCTATGGATTGAGCGTGGTTTCTCGGTTCCTCGCTATTCAATTTTAGTCTGTTTAATTTTTTTTATTATAAATGCTGTGAATTGGTACATGCGTGAGATAAAAAAATATAAGTAAGAATATAATTTTGAAATTAAAGAAGTAGATTATTTTTTTTATTATGAAAGAAAGAAAGAAAACGCATTTATTCTACTGCATAACACATTACATTTTCTTATTATAGACATACTTTATTATGAAAACCATTATTAAACAGTGTTATGGCAGCAAAAACGTCCCCGTCTCAGCATAAAGTCCTAGCAGAGCTGCGACGCTGATTTTCATACGGAGACAGATGACGTAGTTGCGCTTCAGTAAAAATAACGGAGATTACAGTATATTAAGTAATAAATTACATTGAGATTAATTTTAAATTTCAGCGTAATTCAACAATATTTTTCTGTGCATAGCATTATATTTGTGAGCAGTTCAAATAAAAAAAAATATAGATTCAATAAATATTATAAAATTAATACATAATATAAAAAGTACGACAGTATTAGTCTAACTAAACGAACTTCATGGCTAAACCGATTCATAGGCATTTTCGCACATATAGTAAGTAGATCATGGTCTCGTATATTTAAGTGACTAATTTTTTAGTAAGAGATGATGTTTCAGTTTATTTTTAAAAGAGTTTTTATATTTCGAATTAACGCTATTAGTCCCATATCATTTTGACGAGACTCAATCATAAATTATAAGAGTTTTGAACTTCAATAGTATTTTTATTATTAAGATTTTTTTTTAGAAGTTGGATGGCTTCGTTTCAGATAAGTTTGGAGAAATAACTGTTTCATTGAAGTCTTGAAGTAAATTTACGTGTTTTCAACATTACGGACGTACGTCTTTGTGCTCACGTCTGATTATATAACGTCATGTCAATCTTTATAATACCGAAAATATTTCATAATGTTATTATATGCATATTTCATGCCTTAAAACATGTCGTTTAACATTTTGATTGATTGCTTCTTCAATTACACCAACTTGTGTTAAACATACATACAACTTTAAATTGTTTCGCAAATTACTGGTGTTTACTGACTATAATTAATCATTGTAGAGGAAAGTGAATTTATTGAAATTGTGCTACTTTATTCACATTACTTGGGAGGATGCCGTTGCTCTGCACGCAAGTATTTTGGACATAGATATAGTAGCATAGATATAGTAGCGTCGATTTGATAGTATAGATATAAACTTAATTAAATACTATTTGTAAACTGGCTTGTAACTTGGAAGTTAGTGTGAGAGATATGGTAAACGTAAACTGTGCAGCATGTGAAGTTTGGAAATTTATTTTTTCGTGTAATTATCGTTGAGAGTTTATACCGGCGGTTCATAAAAGCGGTTTATACCACTTAAATATCGATTATAGAGGACAAGTACTGTCGTCAAAGCAGTCCAGCATCGTAATCAAAGTTATGTCTGACAGTAGTACCAAATATATAGGAGAACTGAAGCTTCGGCGAATGCTATAGTGGAGTTTAAACAATTCTTGGAATCAATGAGGGCTGCACGATGATATATTGAGGACTGTATTAAGTCTGTTACCTGGGGAACTATTACAACGTGTAAGCATAGCCATTTAATCACTATATTTTCCACAATACTTCGTCTAAATATGTAATTTTACCTAAACTCGAAATGCTACAATTGATGTTTCGTGTATCACTGTGTTAAACTTTATAAATTTTAATTTTAGGGAATATTTGTTTAACTACATTTACAATGTATCCCCATCGACTAACAAGTACCTTTAAATTTTAGTAAACAAAATAATAATCCAACTAAAGAAATCTAAAACATCATCTTGTTGAATTAAAATAAACCCAACTCTTCTTTGTATACAGAATGAAATAAATGATGATAAAAACAATAAGGACGGATAACGAGCTCTTTTGTAACTTTAATTAAATAGCTTACATTTCTCTTTAAAAAAAAAACTTCAACCAATTATTATAGAAAAGATTTAAACTTTTTATAATTTAAAATAACACTATCTTTATTTTAGCGAGCCGGGGCATTGCTCGCGTTCATTGGTAGCTAGATATATTTATTTTACGGATAAATTAAAAATAATGCAATGCCTAGCCGAACAAAGCTACAAGTACTAAACATGCACTTGCGTTAGCTATCAATGGAATTAATCATCGTAGTTGATAACAACGTATTTTTGCATCACGCTGTTACATTCTTTAGATGAGCTATAGGCTAATATCTATGTTATTTCTAGTATTGTCCCTAATCCGTTAGTATTGGTGGGGTCCACAGACTAATCCTAAGAATTTGGCGAAGATGCTGTTTATGGCATAGACGGATTATGACTGTTGTGAGACATCCACAACCAAAAGGGAAAACCTTTTTCAGGTTAGATCACACGTTCTCCGAAATATACGAGTAGATTTGAATGTGCGGGTTTTCTCACGACGGTTACCTCCGTTTGCTCGAAAGTAAAAAAAAAAAAACGGGTAGCACTCCGGGAGTGCCGGCAGAAGTGAAAACTTGAAAATTAACGTTGTGCATTTTTGAATATTTTGGAATGGTTAGGGAATAATTTCACACGAATTGTTTTATTTATCAGCATAAAAGTACTATCATGTATGTGGTAAAATACAATATTCATTTATTGCGCTATCGTACACAAACATGACATTTTATATTACATTAAAAATTTAACACTTCAGAACTATTACAATTATTTTACATTAAAAAGTTTATCTCTCAGAAAAATCAACTTTAATCCATAATTTCAACGACTCTTTCACCATCATCATTACCAGCATCATCATCGCTAATGTCTAAAACTCAAACACACACGCACACTCGCGTAAGCGCCCTGCGCCGCTTAAACCAAACAGCGATGTTGATAAACTACGTTGAACGAAACTCGTAAGCGCCAAGAATTTCATGGCGCTTACAACGTTTTGGCCGCGAGAAAATAATGCCCTATGAACGATCTAGCGCGTCATGTTTTAATTGTTTAATTAAAGGTAACTAATGTTTTAGCGCTGCAGCGAACTTAAGTTCTTATTCTCTCCAAAATCTCACGGTCAGGGTCACGTGTCCTGACGCGAGATTAACATTTTTTACTCATCCCAAAAAGTGCACAACGCCGCTAAAGAAGTTTTTACTTCAAAAGTCCACACGTTCAAGAAATACAAATATACATTAATATGTACATACATACATGCTCCCGTAAGAAGTCGAACCAGGCACCAGTATGATAATATGATTCTTTACTAACTAAGCTATTACTGCTCGTTATTGTTTCAGGTATTTTTTTATATGTATTACAAAAATATTTTCAGTTCATAAAAAATCTTATTACATTTTGAATAAAACCTGTTCTTCTCAATCTTTTATCCACAAACGCCTAACTAAATACATTTCTTTAAATATTCCAGTCACGGACCTCAAAAAAGGTCGGGGTCCATTTGCCTAAGAGCTTATTTGAAAACACGATCAAAATGACAAAAAATTTGAATAACACCGCCCTTTTCCGCAAATTGCACAAAGCGCATACGTGTATTGAAACTGGATACAAAATCTTACATTGATAGTGTGTTTGAAGCTATGAGAATTGTCGCCAATTTCCATTTAAGAATTGGTATTGAACAATTTACTCTAAAGAGAGACTTTGCCTTCGTTCTCATGCATTTTGTCGATTATTCAATGGGTTGAATTCAGAAGACTTGTTTAATATTATATTCGTTTTTATTGTCAACCTATTTCTTTTGTTAATTACGTTCAAGTTCTAAGTATTTTATGGTTATTATATAAGTATTGAATCTGAATACAAAATCTTACATTGATAGAGTATGTATGTGCTATGAGAATTGCCGAACTTTCGCTTTACACTTTAATGAAAAAATTAGCCTGAAGTAATGCTTTGCCTTCGTACAGTAGATATGCGTTTTGCCTACTGTACAGTAGATTTATTTCAGATGGCTTGTTTCATATTATATTCGTTTTCATGATTGACCTCGTTCTTTTCACGAACACCTTTCCTATATGAAATCTATATGTTTGCCTATGTGTGCGTTTGTCTGTGTGTGTCGCTTTATTCGAATATTCAAATTTTGATTTCAGATTTGGATTCAGCCTAAAAAGTAGAATAGGAATGTCTGAAAAACCAATCTCCTATCTCAAGGAACATGGTCAAAATGGCCGACAAACTTAAAAAAAAATTGAATTTTTATTTCAGATTCGAAAAGTCAATTAAAAAGTAGAATAGGAATGTCTTAAAACCAATATCATATTTCTTAAGGAACGTGGTCAAAATGGCCGACAAAGTTTTAAAAATAATAATTAAATTCTTATGTAAGTATAATTGACGAGCCAGGTGTTCTGCTGGCAATGCAAGCTTACGCATTCTCAACTGGTTTTAATTGCTTTAAGTTCTAATTAGTTTATAGTTATATTCCTAACCCCTTTATCGGGTTAGCAGATAGAACCTAGCGCAACAAGACGCGCCCCCTACTTAACTCATATCTTAATTAACATTAATTGTTCTTGTCATGCACATTCATTCTGTTTTAGGGTGTTCTAATATCACTTTCTGGTTAAATCTACTTTCATGTTCTGACTGCTGTATTTAAGCGTTAACATCTACAGTTATGTTCATTTTATACAGTAAGCTGTTCTTGCTCAGATTATGGCTATCTAAAAAAAATTCAACACTATTCACATAGTTCCCTGCACTCACTCATCTGTCGATATCAGTGGTATATCTTCCATCCCTGCTAAAAGCCGTACCACGATATACAGTCTCATTTACTTGTGCCAATGATATATACATCGTCAACCGTATCCTTGAGTTCATTCTAGTTTCCTCTATTGCAAGTACCATTACCTAGGTTTTCTTCGCATTTAGCTGTAAAGTTTTTTCCACACAATTATCGTTTATTGTTGTGACTAATGTTTGCAGTTCATATGATGATTCTGCTAGTAGTGTGGCAATCCTACATTCGTAGATTTTATTATACAGCAGACAATGATATACACGCAACACGCAACTTTGTTTGACACCAACGTTAACGCTGTCGACAAGTTGTCGTCCATCAGCACACATGCTGTACATTTCTCATAAGTGGCTACATAACACGGAGTAGGTCAATGTTATATCTTTGCAATATGTTATCCTTACGCACAACCCTATCAAATACTTTCTCAATACCCACAAAGCCTCAAAGTATATTATGGCCCATGGTAATTTCCGCTAACTTGCCGTTTTTCAATAGTCCGCCGTATCTGACATTAAATCTCATTGAGAGTGATATCTTCATCTGGCGGGAGCGCTACGTAGTTACAGATTTTTTACAGCGCTATCTTGGGCGCAAAAATAATACATTTGTTTTCGCTTTCTAGTGGATTTGCACCATCTTCCTATAGAAACAGCTTATAGCCAAGTTTAACTTCTTAAACGTGTTTAGCTTAGTTTGATCTTAATGGGCCTATGCTAGCTAAACATTAAATAAATTTGTTGAAATTTTGTCGTGAAATGTGTATTTTCACATTAAACATGTCGGTCACTATGCTACGATATTCATTCGTATTCGACTTACCTACCATGACCAAATTGATCGTTTTTTATCAGAAGGTGATGATTCTACATTTTTTATTATTCATCTTCTTCTTGTTCTGTATCTGAAGTATCAGAGCATATATGACAAACGACAAATATGTCCATTTTGTTGAAATATCTAAGCTTCACATATAAACAATTGATAAACATCATTACAATGACTAGCCTACATTATTTATTTTGACGAGCTCGATGGCTCAGCCGTAAAAGATGCGACTTTGACACAAATGCTCGTGGGTTCGATTCCCACACAAGACAAACATTTTGTGTGCATGAACATGTCTGTTTGTATTGGTCTGGATGTTTTAAGAGAGGTAGGGCACATCAAAGCTGCCCGTCTGGGGAAGTACCTGCACCTCACAGAAAACCGTAGCCAAATAACAACTCCCTAGAGGGTTGTTGTGTTCCTGCGTGTGAGTGAGATTACCAGTAAGCACCTAAGGAGTTGCTGTGTATTGAAATTAAACAATTTTTAACGGAAGTATCGCGTGTTTTATTTATTTTGTTGAAACCTGACGTTTCAAACGCTTTGCAGCGTCCGTGGTCGCAGGAAAGACTAAGGTGGTATTTGTCTTACATTAGTTATTCAATTATTACATCTACCGACATGGATGGATTAATTATATATGTTCCGATTCACACAAAAATCGCTCACAGTGTCCGAACATTTTTTAGTAGATCTTTGGATTTGTGACTTGATTATTTTTAGGACTGGATCCCAAGCAGGTGGTACTTGCCAACCATCTTCTCTATTGAAATTGGGGTGTTTTCTTATTTCAATAGCCTCGCGCAACATTCTCGGCATGTAGCGATTCTCCTTGGCGAGGATTTGTGGTTTATCGAACCGGATGTAATGGTTTGGTTGGTCCAGTGTATGTTCACTCAAAACTCTGCAGTATGTGATACCACCTTAGTCTTTCCTGCGACCACGGACGCTGCAAAGCGTTCGAAACGTCAGGTTTCAACAAAATAAATAAAACACGCGATACTTCCGTTAAAAATAGTTTAATTTCAATGTGTAACAATCGCGAAAACCTAAGACAGTTGCTGTGTAAGCAGCAGAAGAGGTATCGCGCGAGTGATATATGTTACAAGCGTTAATTGGCTGCGGTAACTGCTTTACATCAGGTAAACCGTATGCTTGTATGCCTCCCGTCGTTGCATAAAAAAAAAAATTAACCCTTAACAGCACGAAGCAACTCGCGCATTCCTTGCCTCTCGCTCGCACTTATTCAAGCTGGGAGCAATTAATTGAAATCATCGCGAATTGTATGCAGTACAAATTTAACTTCAATTTTATATTTAATATTTAAAAAAAACATGATCACCACAAAAGATCAATAGTAATATACCTGTTTACAGCTAAAGCCGAAAGATTACGGCTGGCTGAAAGGTGGCAACAACCACATTTTTTTACATTCTTTACATTATTTCCTTTAAAATGACGTTTCATTCAATTCAAAAACATATAGCTCAAAATGATACAAATTTATTAATTATAAAATATTTAATTAAAAATCATTGCCGCAATTTTTTTATAGGCAACCCGAAATTAACATTATGTTACCAATAATTATTCATCTGAATGATATTTTACTAAAAAACACCTACACAATTTTGCAGCGGGATCTCGCGTTATTATTCAATGCAAATATTTGTTTCATTACTTCATACTAAAAATGTCACAACGTCACAACAGCAATTTTCGACTACTCAACTTTGACAGTTTGTTAAACACATTCAGCGGGTGGCGCATGAAAGACGTATTGTGTAATTTTAATAAGGAATTGTGTTTAAAATTCTACTCAAATACAATGTACTTACATGGTGCAAATCTGTTCAGTTTTCGAATCTTTTATAAATTACATGCGGAATTTTCGGTATTTTCGAAAACATTGTTTTATTTGAAGTTCTTACAACAATAGGGTTAAATAGGGGGTATAATTTGTAATTAAGGGTAAATCTTTGACAAATAAAATCACATGATAAATCTTTAAATCATCGCTGTACGAAATGGTTGAGAAAAATTAATCGAGATGAACATGGAACAGTAGTAGTAGTACTAGTTGGTATAGTGGGCATTATACACTGAAATGGTTTTTCCAGAAATAACCAGTTGAGAATGCGCAAGCTTGCATTGCCAGAGGAACACCTGGCTCGTCAATTATATAACAATTCAATTTTTTTTATATTTGTCGGCCATTTTGACCATGTTCCTTAAGAGATAGGAACGGTGTTCCTGAACATTCCTATTCTACTTTTTTATGCTGAACCCGAATCTGAAGTCAAAATTCGAATATTCGAAAAAAGCGACGGACAAACGCACAGACAAACGTATAGGATTCATATAGGAACGGTGTTCCTGAATATTTGGTAGGTACGTAGTTAGTCATCATTGTTAGAACTAAAGCCTGTCATACTTATCCGCAATGCACTCGGCTGATTTAACAAATGAGAATATGGCGAAAGAGAGCAATGGTAGCTGTATTTCACTGCAAGCTGAAATACTTTGAAAGTACTTCTTCTTCTATTTAGCATTACATGGTTTCCTAATCAATTAGGACTGGCAGGGCCTCCTACCTAAGCCAATGATAGATTGATGATGATTCCTCAGTTCGTGGAGACGTTAAAGCTGTCATACCGGGCTCTTACTTTCAGATTCGAGACGATTCCTGTACATCCGTTGTGACTGCGGCGATATTGAACATCATGGAATACTACATTCCCAATCGCCTAGTAGTTACTGCGGGAGTCAAAAGGCAACCGTGGTTTAATCGGCATTGTAGAGACGCCAATCTTCTTAAGCAGGCTGCTTACAAGGCTTGGACCACGACGCGTTCTGGTGAGGATCCCGGTGACTCTGTTTTGAACCGCAAACTGAATGCTGCCTCGAGGTTCAGTAAAATGGTGATTAGAGCGAAATTCAATATCGTCGGCGAGTTGGCGAGCGGCTTGCGAGCCTTCCCTCTGGGAGCCGTGCTTTCTGAACGCTCGCTAAAGCTGCCGAGAGAAATTTCTATCAATCGTCCTTGCCACCATTGCGAAAATCGGATGGCTGTTTGGCCCATAACGCCAAGGAGTAATCCGATTTACTGGGTAAACTCTTTGCCTCTAACTCGAATATGAATGATGTTTGTCCTTACCTCAGAAAGGTCTGACTTACTTTCTGAGTTGTGTAGGTCTGACGGTAGTCGCTCTATGTAAAATGTATCTTTGCTAAATTAGACTTAGGTAACGGTCCCAGCCAATCCTAATGGAATAGGGAATTTGATAACGACAAGATGAAAAAAAGAGATATACCTGCAGTATACAAGCTCCTTTACACTAGCAAACACTAATATGCAATGTGCTAGTGTTCAGCCAGCTTATCTCCACAGTGTAGTGCTCTGGCTTTGTTCTTAATCCAACGTTGTCTGCGTTTTATGAGCCGAGTTTATTGCCAATCTGTACATCTGACTTCCAGGTCGTTTACTAAGGATAGTATTATTTGAAATACATCGTTAGTGATAGACTACGATATTTTTAGGGTTCCGTGTTCAAAGGATCCATCTTTACGTCTTCTTCTTCTCCTTCGCGTTATACCTAATCCAGTAGGCGAGGACGCAGATTTTTACATGCGACTTGCGTCAGACCTCTACATCAAGGAGGGGAAACCAGGAGCCCTCTAGGACTCCTAGTTGTTGCGGTGGCTGTTGTGCTGTGGTGGCATCGCGCGAGTAACCGCTTTTACATCAACTCAGCCGTATGCTTGTATGCCTTTCTATGTTGTATATAAAAAAAAAATGCCAGAACCAACGAAACATGTTTTTTTTATCTAAACCCCGAACGCGAACGCAGGCAGCAAGCGTTACACCACAGATTTTGTGCAATGCTCGCATCTCGATCGCATTTATTCTACCTTCTTGCTTTCTCTGCTATATCCAGCTTTCACTTCCCTAAGTTAGTATTTAAAGTTATAAATTCGTTTTACAATCGCACTGCTCGCCGACGGCTGGGAGTTCACCCTCATACACTGGAACCGCAATGGTCGCGTACTGTGCGGTTCCCGAAAAGCTTTCTACCGAGAACTATTAAGTTGTGGAATGAGCTCCCTGTCGAGGTTTTCCCAAGGGACTACAGTATGGGGTTCTTTAAGAAAGACGTGAAGAGGTTCTTACAGGGTCGGCAACGCAAGAGTGGACACCCCTGGTGTTGCAAATGTCCATAGGCTACGGCAACTGCTTACCATCAGGCAGGCCGTATGCTTGTTTGCCACTTTAGTGGTATATAAAAAATATATAAAGCTACGATTTTCTTTTCCTTTCTTTTTTTTTGCAACTATTGACGAGTAGTCTTATCACTACTAGTGTAATTTCGACCGATAATGATGAATACTAACTAGTAGGTAGGTCTCAACAGTCCCGTTTCCTGAGATCCGCTACCTAAGCCTAAGGATTTGGCGAAGATACTGATATTTATATAAAGCGACTGCCGTCAGCCCTCCACGAATCAGAGGGAAAATCAGAACGTTCTTAGGTAAGATCACACGACTTTCGAAATATAATTTCTTAGACGTGCGTGTAATCTCACGATGTTTACCTTCATCGCCGAACAAGTAATCAATACAAATATTAGGTGCACGAATTAAGTGGTACATGCCCCCACTAGGATTAGAACAAGTTCGTTAGTAGGCAATGAACAGTCGCTGCAAATTTACCACTTGATCATATCATGATATTGTACCTTTGTGCTCATATAAATTTATTGTAACATCTAATTTACAATTTTAAAAAAAGACTTCCCATTTCTTCGTTTCTAAAGGTTATTTCAGAAATACATTAGAAAAAGAACCAGTTGAGAATGCGCAAGCTTGCATTACCACCTGGCTCGTCAATTATATAACAATTCAAAAATTTTTTTATTTAATTTTTCGGCCTATTTGACTATGTTCCTTAAAAGATAGGAACAATGTTCCTGAACATTCCTATTCTACTTTTTTATGCTGAATCTGAAGTCAAAATTCGAATATTCGAAAAAAGCGACAGACACACACACACAAAAAACGCACAGACAAACGCACACACAGCGAAACATATAGAGTTCATATAGGAACGGTGTTCCTGAAAATCAAACTATAAGTAATGAGGATTAAGATGATGAATATTACAATGAATAAGGCTTGCTCTGTCAGTTTGGACATATAGAAAGAATGCAAGAAGAAATAATGACGAAACAGTTATTTATACAACGCTAAAATGTAAGGATATAGATGCCGTGGAAGGATACCATGACCAAATAGGTCGTATACTATCAGAAGGTGATGTCAGAAGCCTTAAAATACGGCGATCATGAATGACAAGAGGTGAGAATATTAAAGAATGAGGCTATGTAAAAACAGAGTCATGCTCTATCTGCTTACCTCGCAAGGGATTTTCAATTTCTGCTCATATATCTGTTCTGTAGGAAAAAGGTTCTACATACACAGTTACATACATAGCAGAGCAGTGATAACCAAGTGGATAAAGAATCGAACTATTGACCAACTGGTCTCCGGTTTAAATCCTGGCATGTGCCACTAAATTCGTGTTTTCGGATTTAAATGTACATATTTGTAATTATCACATACTCGGCGGTGAAGGAAAACATCGTGATACAACCGGCACGCCTACCTAACTTGAGAAAGGCCTGCTTTTCTATGTGCGTTGAAGTATCTTCGCTAAATCTTTAGTCTTAGGTAACGACCCTCGCCAATCCTAATGGATTAGGAGATGAGATAACGCTAATAAGAAGGCACATAGTTATCATCGTGATTAAAAAACTTAAATCCTGCGATATTTCGAGTACGGAACCCCAATATTTTATTTACTCGGAATTTAAAACTGTCATATAAGGGGTAAAATGTTAGTGTTCAAGAAAGGGACTCTGTGTTTCCTAGGAGCCCATTTAGAGGGCACTGACTCTTGGAATTTAGTTTATTGGTTGATAGAGCGAACAATAAATTGGATGCTGAGCTAACTGAAACTGTTCTTATTTGCGCTAAATTGGATTGGACTGGATTGGATAAACAATATTGCAGGTAAGGCTGGGTTTTTTTTTATACAACTAGATTGGCAAACAAGCATGCAGTCCGCATTAGATGGTAAGCGGTCACCGCAGCCTATTGACGCTCGCAACACCACGAGGATGATACTCGCGATCTTGTGACCTAAGGCTGCTTCGTCACAGTACCCAGTAATTTCTCTGCCATATCTCACCCTTGAAACTGGAACACAGCTATATAAATATAGCTGTATGGCGGTAGAAATAGGTGAGACAGAGGTATTCATGCAGACGACTCTTGTACAAAGTCTCCCTCTGGGTAAGGCGATTTTATATTTCTTGATATTTGAGAACTCGCTATTAATTTAAAAATATTTTTTTATATCCTATTTAGCTCTGAGATTCATCTTACATTTTTTAAATATAATATAAGTGTGTAAGGACCGCGTCTCATGGCGCTCGGTTCTCTCTGCCTACCCCACAAGAGACCTGGCGTGAAGATATACATACATCTAATTATATCTTATATTTTTGTATCTTACTCAATTCTCTTACGTTTTCTTTATGTCAATTTTTTGTATACAATATCGGGGGCCAGTGGAGCTTACTGATGATCTCACTCACTCGCAGCGATGCAAATACCCTTATAGTTGTTATTTGGTTGCAGCTAGTACTGCAGCAACTACTTTGGTGACCTCAATCACACGCAGAAATACAACAACCCCCTAAAGAGTTGTTATTTGGCTTCAGTTTTCTGTGATGTGGAGGTATTTCCTCAGACGGGCTAGTTTGATGCACCCTACCTCGCTTAAAAACACCCAGACCAAGACAAATAGACATGTTCATTGCACACAAATGTTTGCCCTGTGTAGGAAACGAACCCACAGCACGTTTCGCCACTGAGATTAACAAGGCTTTATTTATAATACAGTCCTCTGAAGGATTTTACGAGTTTTCGCCCGAGAAGAAATGATTGACGAAATTCGTCCCTGGCTCGCGGACTATTATAGAAGCGAGTGAGGTGTGTAAGGATCCAGTCACGTGGCGTACGGATCTCTCTGCCTACCCCGCAAGGGATTTCGCGTAAAATTATAGATATAGGACACCAGTAAGCTCTTAAGGAGTTGCTCTGTTAATAACTGAGGTGGCATCGCGAAAATGATACTTATTGCATAAGCATAAGCATTTATAGACTACGGTAACCGCTTCACATCAGGTGGGCCGTATGTTTGAAAGCCTTCTGATATTGTAAAATAAATATTAATAGTCGTAAGTACTTGGCGAGACACTTACCGATTTGGCTCTCTCACAAGCAAAAGTAAGTATTATTCAAAATGGAGGACGTTTCAAATTTTAACGAACTCGGTGGCGGAGTTCTTTCTAATTCAACTTTGACATCAAGACTGGGGAGTTCGATTCCCACACATAACAAAATATGTTCATGGTCATGTCTTCGTCTAAGTAGATATAAGTGAGCGAGGGCTTATGAAAACAAACGTTCTGGGGAAGTACCGCCATCTCACAGAAAACTGCCACGTAACAACTCCTTGGAAAGTTGTTGTAGTCCGCTGAGGAAGAGGAGGCCAGTAAGCTCTTAAGGAGTTGTTGTGTAAGCAGCAGAGGTGGCATCGCATTACTTAATGTATGGTAAGTGTTCGGCTACGGCAATCACTTTACATTAGGTGGGCTGTAAGCTTATTTGCCCCCGAAGTTGTAAAAAGAAATGTAGCTGAGTTTTTTTTTGCGCACTCGCTTCTTAAAAGAAGTCTATTGTTTTCCAGTTCATGTATTGTATATACAGTTTATGTATTATGTATATATTGTTGTTGAGATTTTTAGAATTTTGAGAACCTGCCACTCTGTGGGATCCTAACAGAAACGCGTCCTACTGATTATATACGACCAATTTGGTCGTGATTGGTGATATTTACTAATATGGACAAACTTTTATGTGTAATGTATATCTTAACGGCAGGTTCCTTGCGGGGTAGGCAGAGAGACCCGAGCGTCATAAACGCGGTCCTTACACACCTCACTTGATTCTTTAACATTCATAGCTCTTCATGCACGCTCGCCGGTTCCTAGGGCTCCTGACACCTTCTGATAAAACACGACCGATTTGTTCACAGTCTTGGTCTTCTTGGACTCCTATATCCTTCCACTTTCGCATTGAATATCTGTTTCGTTACTCTTTCATCTTGCATACTTTCTACATGTTCGAACCAACGGAGCATGACGAGCTCGGTGGCTCAGTCGTGAAAGACGCGACTTTGACACCAACGCTCGTGGGTTCGATTCCCACACAAGACAAACATTTGTGTGCATGAACATGTCTGTTTATCTTGGTCTAGATGTATTAAGAGAGGTAGGGCGCATCAAAGCAGCCCGTCTGGGGAAGTACATCCACCTCACAGAAACCCGTAACCAAATAACAACTCCCTAGAGGGTTGTTGTGTTCCTGTGTGTGAGTGAGGTTACCAGTAAGCTCCTAAGGAGTTGCGATAAAGCAGCAGAGGAGGCATCGCGCGTGTGATACTCAATATATTACACGCGTTAATATGCTACGGTAACTGCTTTACATCAGGTGGACCGTATGCTTGCATGACTCCCGACGTTGTATAAAAAAAAGGTAAACCTGGACTAATATCCGTTATTATAAAATAAAAAAATGATTATTCAAAGGAATGCATACTAAAATAACGGATGAACAATTTTTACTTATAGATATAGATTTAACAGGTTGCACTCGTAGTTAAGCGATATCGAAGGCCCTTAAATATCTCGAATATAGGTCGAGACGACGAGAGGCGAGAAATTGAAGAGTTATGAAATTCCCGACATTATTATATATCCACTCGAATGGTATTGCCAACCCTATTGAGTATTAATGCATATTTTTACATTAAATGTATAGTCATTATTTTTTAGACATTTACCATCGGAATGTAGGGGATTTTGTTTTATGTTAGACGATTCTAGGACGTACCGTGACCATGCCATGACCAAATTGACTTAATAATAATAATATCGTTTATTTTCTCTCCACATATAAAATATATCTTAAGTTAATACATAGTAGGATGTTGTGAACTTTTTAGTGGAGAGAACTGGTGCTTGAGCTTGATAGGCGTAGCCCTCCTGTATTACAAGTCACCAGGCTCCCTCACACCTTTACAGAACATTATTATACCAATGTAAGATTATAAGAATTACACATGAAAAGACATAAAGATAAGTGAAAATAAACACAAAAAGAGAAGACGAGAAACAATTATAAGCCAATCTATAAAATATGCTAACTCTATGTAACATACATATACTCAAACTAAAAAAAGACCAAAAAAAAAAACTAATGAAAAAAACTAGGCGTAGAAATGACTTGATTGAAGATGATGTCAGCTGCCAAAGAGCGTGCATAAGAAGATGTTTGAAGCCATGCATGTTAGAGCCATTGAGATGTGTAAGGGCCGAGTCATGTGGCACTCGGGTCACTCTGCCTACCGCGCAAGGGATTTGGCGTGAAGTTATATTTATATACAGATTTCAGCATCTGATCACCTTTGTTAAGAAACTCCTAAAATGAAAAGTACCCTAAATATTGAACCTCTATCTCCGAGTAATGTTACAGTGATTCTTAGTTTTGCTTTAGAGATATTGATTCTAGTAATATAGACTGCAGAATCATTGAATCATCTATTAATTGCTCCTTAGATGCAGATAGTTTGTCACGCAAGAAAGTCAGCATTGTATCCAAAGTTCAAATACAGCACTCTCAGTGTTGTGCATGATTTAAACTTTGTTTAATATCATGGCTTACCTTAACACTCATGCCGATGCGAAGTCACAATCTGAAACGAGTTTAAGCTTTAAAACTTGTGCGTAACCACAACAATAATCCATTTCTTAGCATTTTTTATCTACAACATCGGTAATCGATTTAAAGAATGGATATAAATGCCGCCTTCTAGGAGAAAACCTTCTACTTTTCCTGTCACTTAGATAGCAGGATTTCGAAGTATTTCAAGTACCTCGTCAATGATCGAAGTATTTTATCACGATCGTGAATTTGTAGGAAAATTGGGAACAACGTTTTTAGTGACAAGTTGAAACGCGAGGCCGTATTTCTATTTCTACTGTTCTACATGACTTGCACAGAAATGTTAAACTATAAATATTAGAAATTTGACTGATTGGCTATGAAATAATTTATGACACGTCACTAATATAGCAGCTCTATCAAATGTTCGAATACGTGGAAAGAATTTTTGATATTGTAAAAATTAATAATCACTTAGAGATTTACATTCATGTTAACGAATAGATATTTTTTTTCACTACTTAGGTTATGTGCTTATTGAAATTTCAAATCTAATTGATTTTTTTACCAAAAAGCAATGCCGTGTGTTGAATTGAGTTTTTATTCGGAACTGATATTTGTTAAGACGAAATGGCGGCTAAACCTGCAAGTTTCCATTGAGCATGAGTTGACGTGTTTCGTGGGACGCAAAATCGAGATAGTTAACTAATTTTTGAAAAAAAAAACAACAGTAAAATTTTAAAAAGCAACCCTCATCTCAGATTATATGAAGGATTGCTACTTTACTTAATAGTAGCAAATTTTTCGACATTGGATCATGGAATTTACATTTATCATAAAAAGGCGTTTTGACTGGCCACCGATTAGAGTTCGAAGGAAAGTTCACTTACTGCTATTTAATATCTTGTACATTAAATATGCTCCAAATTACCTTTGCGAACGAAACTTTCGTCATGGTAACAACCATCTGCGTTCGAGCAGTATTCCGATCCTAAACATACAAGCTTATATTTCGAAAACTTACTGTAAATCCTTTACTATCAAATCGGCAAAGCTGTGGATTTCACTCTCATTGAATGTAAGATTGGCGCCCTCTTTTGAGTTATTCAAATCTCGTTGCCTTGGATTCTTCAGTATAAACACGGAAGCCAAGGAATAATGTTGATCTTGAGCAATGTTCTCGGTTCCACTACATTCTTCCCTAGTTTGAATGTGCTTTTATCTGGGTACTTATGTGTGTATGATTTTTCATTTTGCTTTTTTTTTCTTTGTGTTAGTAATGAGCTTGTGCAGTATATTATATTTATGTATCTGTTTGTACTGTTGCAATGACTCATTACAAATTTAATAAACATTGTATTAGTTTATAATAATTTAGTTAAATAGATACAGATAGTTTTCCTGCCCATATATTATGTATTACATATTCCTACCAAGCCTATAAAGGTTAGCTGGAAAATATCTCTTACAGAGGTAAATCCGCTTTTGTACAGACTAAATATTTGTAACTGAATCTGTTATGTATATTTGTGCAAAAAAGAGATTACAACAACACAAGACAGTCATCACCAACCAGCTGGTTAATAAGTACCTTACAGGCTAGAGAAGTCATCCAATCCGATGATCCAGAGGTATCCAGTATAGAGCACAGTTCTGTATGCGTCTTCAAAGCAACGTAATGTTTTAATTTAACTGAACTATATATGAAACACGAGCGAATAAGTAAGAAAATGCAACCTATCATTCTTAATTTAAGAAACAATGTTGCCACCAACTATTATCAAAATCGCCTAATGTTGTTCGCGAAGACCTCAACTATTCTGCGGACGCTGAGCACTCCATCAACAATGACCTTACCTAAAAAGGAATAATCTAAATCGGTTAATAATAGCGACCAGCAGCGTGCGACCATACGCGCGTTGGTCTATAATCTGAAAGGAAATACCAACCGACGAAGAGTATTTCGTTTCTCAAAAGCAAATTAAGATCACAATGAACTATTGTGTATAAAATCTCTATCTAATGAGAACCGCGTGCTATGAAATGCGGACCTTACACATATCCTGACTTTCGCTCTTTTTATGTAGGCTCGTTGGTTCCTAGGTCTGCTGACATCACCTTCCGATAAAAGTTGTCTTGGCTTTCCAACATCTTTCCGTTTACGCATTGTATAATTGTTTCGTTATTATTCCATCCTGCAATCTTTCTACATGTCCAAATCAACAAAGCATGTCTTTTCTTATCTTAATACCGAAACTCAACTCTCTTTCTTACATCATTGTTGCGAATGTCCTCAGGATATACAAAAATGGGAAGAAGATTCCAAGTTTGTAGAGGTATGAGTAAGGCATTGTAATAGCTCGGATTACTGTATCATGAGTTTTGTGCGACAATAAATTAGACATTTACTAGTATTGCCATGCGTGAATAATATTCCCTACTAATAATTTCCATTTCTAAAATAACTCTCTAATGGAATTTAGTAATTCAGTCGGAACTAATCCACGTTCGGAACATGTCCGGATGGATTAGATTAGGGTTGGCAAATCACTTAAATTGAGTAATTATCTAAATGTTTATCTATCATTGACCTTATTATTTGCTACTATTCTCCATTAGTTACATGTGAAAGTTCTATAGTAATCCATTCGATTCAATCACTCCCAGAGAAATAATCATATACCTACTCTCGAGTGTGAATTTTGGCGACAAAGTACGATGATACGTAGGTCACACTATAAGTTTTGCGTAACTTAAAAAAACAACATGTTATAACCAAAATATTATGTTTATTGCTTTTCAAAATACTCTCCTTTACATTTTAAACATTTTTTCATGCGATCGAACCATTTTTTAAAACAGGAGGACCACAGATCTGAAGGCATGTTTTCTACGTGCTGATTGAACGCTATCACTGTCTCTTCGGAGTTGGTAAAAGTGAAACCTCTCATCAAATCTTTGATTTTGAGGAAAATACAGAAATCATAGGGTGTTAGGTCGGGGCTATGCGCAGGATGGGTAACGAGTTGTACTTTTTCGGAAGTTAAAAATGACTTTGTTTTGTTGGCCGTGTGTGAAGAAGCGTTGTCATGATGTAGGAGAACGCGGCTTTTTGGTCGTCTTTCGCGAACTTTTTCTAACACCCTGGGTAAACAAATGGTAGAATACCACTCGGCATTAACACTCTTTTGATCTTCAAGTGGAATTGTGCAGATGGGATCCGTAGCTGAGAAAAAAAACGCGATCATTTTTTTACCAACGTTTCTCGCCTGCCTCACTTTTGTTGGCCTGTTCTCATTTTCAAACACCCATTCACAAGATTGCTGTTTTTTTTCGGATTCAAAACAATAAATCCACATTTCGTCTCCTGTGACAATGTCATAAACAGCATTAGAATGTCCGTGGTCGTACTTCTGTACCATCTGTGAGCACCATTCCACGCGAGCCCGCTTCTGCTCCGCTGTCAGTTCATGAGGGATCCAACGACAACAAAGTTTCCGAACTTTCAATTCTTCATGTAAAATTTTCTGAATTTGGCTCATACCAATCCCCAATAGTTCTGGAATTGTCTCATAAATAATCCGCCGGTTTTCTTCAATTAACCGCTTAACAGTAGCCACATTATTTACGTTGATGGCAGTTGAAGGCCGCCCTTCACGAAATTCGCCATGTAAAGAAACTCGACCTCTCTCAAATTCAGCAAACCATCGCCTCACGGTGCTCAAAGAAGGTGCTTCTCTCCCTAAAGCATTTTGAAGACGAGCAGCACAGTCTTGCGGAGAGAGAGAACTTTTAAAATCATAAAAAATCATCGCTCTAAAATCTTTTCGACTCAATTCCATTTTCATTGCGTACCTACGTAGAACTTTGATGTGTGATAAAAAACAATTGACAAATGATTTCCCGCCAATTGTTTTTTTTTATTACTAAGTAGGTTGCAACGTTTCAAAAAGTATAACATTCGAAATTCAAATAGTTCCGATTAGCTAGAAGTGCAAAACTTTTAGTGAGCCCCTAGTATACTAAAATTCTCTATTCATTTCTAGTAGCAAAAATCTAATCGTGTAGGAGAATTAAGAAGCGTTAAGAATATTCTGAATTATCTACTAATAAAATTAATAAGTTATATATCAACTCATATTCATTACTATACATATAGTAAAACAGTAACTGAGCAAAGTCTGTAAATTGAAAGTAGTCATTATTATAATTAGGCAAAATACAGATATTTTACATGTTTGCCTGTCTGTCTGTCACGAAACGGGAATACTGTGACGATAACTGATTATCTAGGGCAACATATGCGATACTTTGGTTGATTACATTTGTTTTTTATAGAATAATTATGAGAAAATAGCAATAAAATTATGTTGACAAAAAAAACCACGCTGATACCTTATTTTTTTTCTAATTAAGGCAAAAAATATGTCACCCATGTGTTGCCGACCCTTATATGTAAAAAAAAGCAGTGACAGCTTAATAGTAAAGAATCGGTACATTGATCAACAGGTCCCCAGTTCGAATCCTGGCATGTACCACTAAATTCGCGTTTTCGAATTTATGTACGTACATATTGTAATTATCACTTGCTCGGCGGCGAAGGAAAACATGAGAGTTAATTATATTTCAACAGTTAACAAGAAATTATATTTCGAAAGACGTGTGACCTAAAAAAAGGTCTGAGTTTACCTTTGGATAGTGGAGATCTGATGGCAGCCGCTCAATGTAAAAATCAGTGTCTTCGCCAAAATCCTTAGGCTTAGGCAGCGGACCCCGCAAATCCTATTGAATTGAATACGCGATAATGCTTAGAAGAAGAAGGAACCGGAAGATGCAACCAATTATATACCAGTTATGTTTCTTAGAGTTTTTAAATTGTTTAAGCGCACTTGGTCTTACGCCATACAAAAATAGCATTAAACATTGAAATCAGCATAATTCTACTATGAAATTCCACCGAAATTATGAAACGGAAACAGATTAAGGGTTACAAAATTTACAACAAAGTGTAATAGCTGTTGAAATTTTGACATACTGTGAAGCAAGCGATATTGCTTTTATCTCTAGGATTCCCTTTATTTGGTTTATTTACAAAGGGAAAAGGGAGATGAGGTGAAGGTACGTCCTACCTCTATTCAAATCTATTAAAATACCCATCAATTACAATCATCATGTTAGTAAAAACTATGTAGATACGTCCATTTTTTATTTTAATATTAACTTAATACAACTACCAAGATAATAACACATCAACATAAAAAAAACTTATTGAAAAAAGTGCGAGTCGGACTCGCGCACAAGGGTTCCGTACGATTATCTAAAAAATCGGCCAAGTGCGAGTCGGACTCGCGCACGAAGGGTTCCGTACCACTATCTATAAAAACGGCAAAAAATCACGTTTGTTGTATGGGAGCCCCCGTTAAATATTTGTTTTATTTTAATTTAATTATTTATTCTTAAAGTAAATATATAACTAAATATTCTGTGAATATTTCAAGCGTCTACCTGTTGCCGTTATCAATATAGAGCAAAAACGAGCAATAAAATCACGTTTGTTGTATGGGAGCCCCCTTAAATATTTATGTTATTCTATTTTTTAGTATTTGTTGTTATAGCGGCAACAGAAATACATCATCTGTGAAAATTTCAACTGTCTACCTATCACGGTTCGTGAGATACAGCCTGGTGACAGACGGACGGACGGACGGACGGACGGACAGCAAAGTCTCAGTAATAGGGTTCCGTTTTACCCTTTGGGTACGGAACCCTAAAAACGATAAAAATAATCATGTTTGTTGTATGGGAGCCCCCCTTAAATATTTGTTTTATTTTAATTTAATTATTTATTTTTAAAGTGAATATAGAACTAAATATTCTGTGAATATTTCAAGCGTCTACCTTTTGCCGTTATCAATATCGAGCAAAAATGAGCAAAAAAATCACGTTTGTTGTATGGGAGCCCCCTTAAATATTTATTTTATTCTATTTTTTAGTATTTGTTGTTATAGCCGCAACAGAAATATATCATCTGTAAAAATGTCAACTGTCTATCATGTTCATGAGATACAGCCTGGTGACAGACGGGACGGACGGACAGCGGAGTCTCAGTAATAGGTTTTACCCTTTGGGTACGGAACCCTAAAAACAGACGGTAATATATTATTTTCTATATATGAGTATTTTTTACCAATCATAATGATACAAAAATATCAGTCAAAGAACAGTGATACAACAGCAGTCGCCGGTTCAAATCCTGGCATGCCCCTCTAAATTCGTGCTTTCAGATTTACACAGACATTTGTAATTGCCACTTGTTTGGCGGTGAAGGAAAACATCGTGAGGAAACCCGCAACTTCCAAGAAATTATATTTCGAAAGACCGAAAACTGGAAAGTACCTTACCTCTGTGTTGTGGAAGTCTGACTGCATTCGCTACATTTACAAATCAGTATCTCGCCAAATCCTTAGGCTTAGTTAGGGACTCTGCCAAACCTAATGGATTAGGAAACGAGATGACGCAAAGAAGAAGAGGAACGGTGCAAAAATAAAGCTCCACAAAATGCTATAAAATTTATTACATTCCTAAATGTGTAAAGTCAGATGTGATCTTACAAAAAGTGCGTGATACATATAAATGGTTTTATTATGAAAATATTTAGATAAAGTATTCTGTAAGGGATATTAATACCGCGTATTTTTTTTTATATAATATCGAGAGGCATGCAAACATACGGCCCACCTTCCCGATTTGATGTAAACTACTTCGTGTATACGTTACCGATTAGTTCATGCGAACTAGTGCCGGCCGGCACCCACCCATTACCGTCAGTAGACGCATGGCGCAGATGTCATGGCTACTACGGACATCTCTGCTTCGAGTGCTTCGGTTTTCTTCTTCTTCTTAGCATTACCCCGTTTCCTAAATAAAAATGTGTACGCTTGCAAATATACTTGTAATCCAAATTTTAATGAAAATAAATATCATTGGTCATGTAATCAAGGTATATCCATCACTTATATATCCATCATCATATTTAGGTGAAGTTTATCGATCCTTCATATTTATGTGTATGTGTATAATAGTTATGTGGTATATCCATCACTTATATATCCATCATCATATTTAGGTGAAGTTTATCGATCCTTCATATTTAGGTGAAGATTACGTGACTCTTGGTGAGAAGCTGCAAGGTTCTATAGAACCAGAAACTGATTTAAAAAACTAATTTTTCAATTCTATGCCGTATAGTGAGAAATATTCAAAAGACGAAAAATAACAATATAAAGATATTCCTAATAAATAAACCAAAATATTGTGTGTTGCTATTCAGTTATTGACGTTGGCTTTCTGGTATTTGGTTTGTAACGGTTGTTTGGTTCTAAAATTATTATATTATTATTATTATCTTTTGATTTTCGAAAATTTTATTGATATCAAAGCTAATAATATCTTGAGGAGGTGGCACGTCTTTATTCATATCTTCAAGCGACCTCGTAATTTGTCAAATTAGTAGACGTAGATAGTATCGTTGTGTAATAAACAGAATCATCGTTTCCCACCTGAAATAAAAACTAATTATTTATATATTTTAAGCTTCTAAATCTGAAAGTGTACAGATCACCAACCAAACACTAAACTTCTAATTTTCTACTGACATCACCACGCGCACACGCACACACCCCGCTGACACATCTAATAGATGTGTCAGCGGGGAACGACGGGGAATCTCTGGCGCTTTGATCTTAACTGATTATCATCATCATCATTTTTGCACTGTGGTTAATGTTTTCTGATTTTTAATTCACGCGAGATGGTTTCTAATAATTATAATTATTACGAGAAACTCTATACTAAACCTCCTTTTAAGTTTCTAGGCGGTGTTATGACCTTCAGTGTAGTAAATGGCTTTGACTGAGTATATTGTTACTCAATTATATCAACCAAAGCCTGTAAAATACACTCGATTATAGACGTTGCAATTCAATGGATGTTATAAGTTAAGAGACGTAAGAAGTTAGCTTTAACGTATGGTCGCCATTTTCTGGTAAACATAAACTAAAAAAAAGGCATTATACCAGGCTTATTAACAAAGTACAGTACACTTTCTTGGATTTTAAGCATGTTTGATGAATGACACTTATACTCGGTAATATTGTTAATTACGAAGCGTTTACAATACATTAGTTGAAAGTGATCATATTTGTTTATCGCATTTCCTTATATATTGTTAATATATCTTTGGTGCGTTAAAATTAAAGTAAGAAACATGGTATACACTTACTGTAAATTTACGACGGCAACGGAACTCTTGAAATAAGACTAGCATTTTAATAATTACTATCCCCATGACACCATGTACATGTCTAGTTATGCTGTTCTGAAAAGAACTGGAGATAATTTGCTTCGCTATGAAACCAAAAACTATAAAGTTGTTTAATAAAAGTATCAACAGAGAAAAGCAAGCATTTATTTGACGACATTATAGGAATAATCATAAAATCATTCTTATTAAACTCCCTTAAAACGTTAATTGTATTATCGAACTCTTTTAAAAGCCTATTGGTGTGCACTAACTCAATTATACGACTTTATTACCAGTGAATGTCGCAGCTAAGAGTTTAAAAACGTTCTTCTGTAGACTAATAAAGACTTTATAAAACCAATTTAAAGGCCTTTTTAGACTCTTGCCTGTAAAATCGTGGGACTCTTTTGAAGGTATATAATACAGCATGCTGTAGCTCGTTTATATACACATGTGTTTATATTTTCAGATTCAACTATGTTCAATATGCAAACCATATAAAGCTTCTTTTAACGCTAAGACGTTAATTGGCGCGCGTTTGTTTCGTTCTACTCTTGTCTCTTTCTGATTTACTGTCCACGCTTGGAGATTCATGCCTATATTGATAGGTAATTTCCTCTCGTATGAAAATTTGCAAGTTGATTGTTAATATGATCCAGTAAGTAATAAAAAAAATCAGCTAGCAGTATCCTGAGAGAAACTCGTCAGCTGATGCATTTAGATGATAGATGCTACGAGTTAGTTCCTGGGTTACACCTTTCAGTACATCACCTGACAATCTTTCCACTGACATACAACCAGTTCATGTTTTTATTTGCTCAAATCCTACTAATATTATAAATGCGAAAGTTTGTATGTATTGATGTTTGTTTCTCTTTCACGCTTAAACGGCTGAACGGATTTGAATGAAATTTGGTACGTAGATAGATTATGATCTGGATTAACACATAAGCTACGTTATTTGACTCCACGCGGGCGGAGCCGCGGGCAGCAGCTAGTAGTAGGTATATAAATTATCATCCGATAAATTTTCAATTGACCTGACCGCTTCTTTTACTTCCGTTCCGTTCCGTTTTTTTTCGGCTTGTAGTGGTCTTATGGTGATGCTGAATCTCCTATAACCTTCCTCAAGAATTTGGCTATCAAATGAAAAATCATTTTTCAAATCCGACTAGTAGTTTCAGAGATTGGCGCCTTCAAACGCACAATCAAACAAACAAACTTTATATACTAGTACAGATCGATTTCAAAACATACTTATAATTTAAAACATTATTATTTATCTTATAATATATAATTTTCTTACTTTTTCGTAATGATGACGTATGAAAGAGAGTGAGAAACAGAGTGTCGGTGTTAAGATAAGAAAAGGCAAACTCCGTTGGTTCGGACATGTAGAAAGAATGCAGGATGAGAGAACGACAAAGCAAATATACAATGCGAAAGTGGAAGTATGTAGGAGCCTAGGAAGACCGAGATCAAGACTAACCACGACCAAATTGGTCGTATTTTGTCAGAAGGTGATGTCAGGAGTCCTAGAAACCGGCGAGCGTGCATGACAAGAACTATAAATGTTAGAGAAGCGAGTGAAGTGTCTAAGGACCGCGTCTTATGGCGCTCGGTTCTCTCTGCCTACCCCGCAAGGGACCTGGCGTGACTATTTATATACATACATACCTACTCTTTTTCTCTATTTTCCACTTGGCTGCAAACAAGTAACGGCCGGGACTGCTGTGCTTATATCTATACAGAGATGTATCTTTAAAAATAACAAAGAATTGAATAGAATAACCAAATTATCGACACTCTCCCATCCCTACTAAAATTGGTCGAACAAGGTTTACTTTAAAGCATCGTACAACGCCATCTACATTTAATGCCGTACGACTAATAAGCAAATTGAGCTTGTACGGAAACTGGGAGAAAGCTTCGTGGCGAAAATTGGAACTAACATCGTGAGGAACTAAACTGCAAATAAATGGTGAACACTAGCGCCACAAAACATTTGCTGTGGTTGATTTCCCAGAAGCCCACTTGAGCTGAAATATTCGTTTTTAATGTACTATTAACGACCGGATAGGTACCTGGTATTTCTCAGCTCTGTAAGATTTGAAGAGAACATTTGCAAATGTAATAACATTGAAATGAATTTATTTCATAAGTATATTATGGGAAATCGGATTACGTAGACGAAACGAAATAAGTTTAATAAGAGACTTAGCCTCTCATTGTGTGTTTTCCCGATTGTACGTTGTGGTATATTCCGAGGAGTTGAACGAACTCCCTGACGGGGTTTTTCCACAGGACTACATAAGGTACATAAGGTACTTTAAAAAAGGCGTAAAGAAGTTTTTACGGGGTTGGTAAAACAAATGGGGTTTATTTATCTCGAACAACTCCATTCTTTGCAGCCCAGATGTTATAAATGCATATGCATAATTATGGAAGTGAATCTGTAGTAGAATAAATGCGGTCGAGATGCGAGCATTGGCGTAAAATTTGCAGCGTAAAGTTTGCTTGCCGCGTTCGCGATGACGATCTAAGGTAGAGAACGGCGGTGTTAAGATAAAAAAAGTATTACTCCGTTGGTTCGTACATGTAGAAAGAATGCAGGATGAATGAATGACGCAACAGATATTTCGAAAGATAATAACAGTAGAATTCGGAAGTGGAAGGAAGAAGAAGCTGAGGTAGAGACAAGGCTCACCTACTATGATCAATTTGGTCGTGTTTCATGAAATTGTAATTTCAGAAGCGCTATGAATGGTGAGCGTGCATGAAAAAAGCTATGAATGTTAAAGAAGTTTCGACGAACTCGGTGGTTTAGTCGTGAATGACGCGACTTTGACACCAACGCTCGTGGGTTCGATTCCCACACAAGGCAAACATTTATGTGCATGAACATGTCTGTTTGTCTTGGTCTGGATGTTTTAAGATAGGTAGGGCGCGTCAAACAGCTCGTCTGGGGAAGTACCTCCACCTCACAGAAAACCGCAGCCAAATAACAACTCCCTAGAGCCTCGGGGACCACCCGCCAGTATCGAATGGCTCAGGCCAACCTACAGAGAAGCCAGCTAGCAACGCACGAATTGCTGTTGGCGGCAGGTGAGCGCAAAATATCTGTCGCACTGCTGCAGGAGCCCTATGTGGGTCGGGTTGGAAGCGTAAGAGACTATCGTGGAGTGAGAGTCTTCCAGGCACTGGGGAACGGAGAGGGTACTGTGAAGGCGGCAATAGCCGTCTTCGATCACGAACTTGATGTCGTACAGTACCCACAACTCACCACAAACAACATCGTTGTGGTGGGGATCCGGACTAGTGCCTGGAAGATTACACTGGTCTCCTACTACTTCGAACCTGACAAACCCATGGAGCCATACCTGGAGCAGCTTAGACAGGTTGAGCGTGAAACCGGACCTGGAAGGTTGGTCATAGGCGGGGACGCCAACGCGAAGAGTTTCTGGTGGGGCAGCTCCCAAGAGGACTCCAGGGGGGAGATGATGACTGGAGCCTTAGGGGAGCTGGGCCTCCAGATACTTAATTCGGGGGACGTCCCGACATTCGATACCGTTCGAGGCGGGAAGAGGTACAGCAGCCATGTCGACGTGACGGCCTGCTCTGAGGATATGCTGAGCCTGGTGGATGGCTGGCGCGTCTCCGAGGCCCTAACGTCCTCTGACCACAACGGCATTCTATTTGAAATCAACTTGGCACGGGCGAAAGGGGTATCCGTGGCGAGGACCACCAGGATCTTCAACACCAGGAAAGCGGATTGGTGTCAGTTTCGTGAGAAACTGGCAGCAATCATGCGGAGGGACCGCCTGAACGTGGAGAGCGTTGAGGCGGTCCAGGTGCGGGAGGACCTGGAGGTAATCGTGGACGGGTATACCCGAGCCATAGCCGAGGCCTGCCAGGCAGCGATGCCCAAACTCAAAGGCAGGGATTCATTTAGATTGCCGTGGTGGTCGGAGGAACTCGAGGAGCTGAAGAGGCAAACCAACACCAGGCGACGCAGAATCCGAAACGCAGCGCCGGACCGGAGACAAATGGTGGTCAGTTCGTACCTCGAACAGAAGGACAAATACGAGGCCGCAGTGCGGGATGCCCAGACAGACAGCTGGAGGAAATTTTGCGGGAGGCAAGACAAAGAAGGCGTCTGGGAAGGTATATATAGGGTCATTGGGAGGGCAACCGAGCGCAAGGAGGATGTACTCCTCCAGGAGGGCGGGAGGACGTTGGATCACAGGGAGTCCCTCGAGCTGTTGGCGGATACGTTCTATCCTGCCGACAGCGAGTTGGACGACGATACAGATCACCGCGAAATAAGGAAAAAGGCCCGCGAGGTAAACGAGCGGGTCGATGATGACCATGACCCGCCGTTTACCATGAGGGAGCTCTTAGCGGCTGTATCGTCGTTCAACCCAAAGAAGGCTCCCGGTGCCGACGGCCTCACGCCTGACATTTGCGCTCGGGCCATCAACAGTGACCCTGAGTTCTTCCTGGCCCTTCTTGATAAATGTCGAGCCCTCCGCTACTTTCCTCGGCTGTGGAAGGGGGCCCTCGTAATTGTCCTTCGGAAACCAGACAAAGACTCGTATACCTTGCCCAAATCGTACAGGCCGATTGGGCTTTTGCCTGTCTTGGGCAAGGTATACGAGAAAATGCTGATCGCTCGCCTCAAGCACCACATTTTACCGAGGATTAGTACTCGCCAGTACGGGTTTATGCCACAAAGGGGAACCGAAGACTCCCTCTATAACCTGGTGCAGCACATCCGCGCCAAGCTTGACGAGAGGAGAATGCTCACTCTCGTCTCGCTGGATATAGAGGGAGCCTTCGACAACGCCTGGTGGCCCGCCATCAAACTGCGACTGGCTGAGGAAAATTGTCCTCTGGGCTTGAGGAGAGTGATCGACAGCTATCTCAGCGATAGGACGGTCAGAGTGAGGTACGCCGGGGAGGAAACCTTGCGGTCCACCACCAAAGGGTGCGTCCAAGGGTCCATAGGAGGACCGATTTTGTGGAACCTCCTATTGGACCCTCTTCTGCAGCAACTCGACCTTGCGGGGGTGCACTGTCAGGCCTTCGCCGATGACGTCGTGCTGATGTTCGACGGCAACACTGCGCTGGATATAGAGAGACAGGCCAATGCCGCTCTCGAGCATGTGAGGGCGTGGGGTGTCAAAAACCGGTTGAAGTTTGCGCCGCATAAAACCAGCGCTATGCTGATCACGCGCAAACTTCGGTATGACACCCCGCGGCTTACCATGGGCGGGATAGACATTGGCATGTCTCGGCAGATCAAACTGCTGGGGTTGACGATTGACGCGGGTCTGACGTTCAACGCGCACGTGGCTACTGTCTGTAAAAGGGCAGTGGCCATATACGGGCGCCTTGCGCGTACGGCCCGCGTCAGTTGGGGACTCAACCCTGAAGTAGTGAAGATCATATATTCAGCCGTGGTGGAACCTACGATATTGTACGCTGCCGCCGCATGGGCTCCAGCGGTCAATAAGCTGGGTATCCAGAAACAGCTCAACAGCGTACAGCGGGGCTTCGCTCAGAAGATCTGCAGAGCCTACCGCACGGTCTCCCTGAACTCCGCATTGCTGCTGGCTGGGGTGCTGCCTCTTGACCTCAGAGTGCGCGAAGTCGCCTCTTTATACGAGGCCAAGAGGGGGCTACCCCATCCGCTGCTCGGGGACAGGGAGATCGAGCGGATGGCCTCGAAGATCGAGGCCCCGCATCCCGCGGAGCTAGATAGCTTGGAGTTCGGCAGCCTGGTGGACGAGGAACAATGCAGGGCACACTCCAACTTTGCCCTGCGAATATTTACGGACGGCAGCAAGATTGAGGGCCGGGTTGGCGCCGCTGTGTCCATATGGAACGGTGACGCCGAAACCAAGGCCCTCAAGCTTGCTTTGTCGTCCTTTTTTTTTTTTTTTTTGTGACGCGGGAAAAAATGCGTTACGCACACCACCGGTGCCTGGGTGGCCTCCGGTGGTAGTGTGGGACTCCCCGTCGGCTGTCCGACGGTATACCCACTAAACAACCCCGCTTGCTTTGTCGTCCTACTGTACCGTCTACCAGGCGGAACTCCTGGCTGTCTGCACGGCGGCTGAGTACGCTTTGAGCTGCGATGGACCCAGTATTGGCATCTTCAGCGACTCCATGGCGGCGCTCCAGGCGGTGGCGAACGTCGAGTCCCCCCATCCCCTGGCGGTGCAAACACGGGACGCTCTTAAACTGTGCAAAAGCCAGGGTAAGAGCGTCTCGCTGTTCTGGATTAAGGCACACGCGGGGTTGGAGGGGAACGAACGCGCCGATGAACTCGCCAGGAGCGCCGCACTGGGGTTGCGGAGGCGGCCAGACTACGACCGCTGCCCAGTCTCATTCGTCAAAGGTATGATCCGCAAGGGGACCATTGACGAATGGGACAGGAGATACAAATCGGGAACAACAGCTTCGACAACGAAGATGTTCTTCCCGAGTGCGGCGGCGGCGTACGGCATCGTGGGTAAAATGGTGCCGTCGAGCATCACTACGCAGGTCCTCTCGGGGCATGGTGGGTTCTCCGCGTACTTGCACAGATTCAAGTGCGCGGATGACCCATCGTGCTTCTGCGAGCCCGGCGTGGACCAGACAGTGCAGCACATATTGTTTCGGTGTCCCGCATTCTCCAAACAGAGGTACGATTTGGGGCAGGAGTTGGGAATGCGGGTCACCGAAACTACAGTCTCCGAAATAGTGATGGGGAAAACACGAGCAAAATTTATAAAATACTGCGTCAGTCTAGCCACGGCTACTATAGATCGGAATAAGCAGAGCAGCTCCACCTAGGACTAATGGTGTATACCTCGGCTATACTCTGTATAGCCGCAGGGATCGCGGTGGCTAGGTGGGGCTGTGAAGCTCTCTGTCGCCCGTAGCTGGACTGATGCAGTATGGGGAGGGAAGTTTGGAAATAGCCACTATCGTTTCACCGACGTTCTAAAATGGGCAAAATCAAATTTTAGAAAATAAAATTGAAAGATGATGAATGAAAGAATGAATTGCGGAATGAAAGAGAGTATGATGTATGAATGTGTATTTATTATGTTTTAATTATTTTAAATGAGTATTTAACATGTACAAATAGTTGCTTCGATCGCCTTGCCCACGGCAGGGGTGTACGTTATTAAAAAAAAAATGAAAAAAAAAAAAAAAAACAACTCCCTAGAGGGTTGTTGTGTTCCTGTGTGTGAGTGAGGTCACCAGTAAACTCCTAAGGAGTTGCTGTGTAAGCAGCAGAGGAGGCATCGTGCGAGTGATACTTAATATATTACAAGCATTAATAGGCTACGGTAACTGTACATCTTTACATCAGGTAGACCGTGCTTGTATGCCTCCTGCCGTAGTATATATATAAAAAAGAAGAAAGCGAGTTTGTATGGACAGCGTCTTGTAGCGCGCGATCCTCTCTGCCTACCCCGCAAGGGACCTGGTGTAAAGATATACACACATTGATACATACTGTCGTTATGCTTGGTTTCAGTTCAGGTTTTTTATACAAAGTCTGGAAGCATACAGCGGCTACTATAGTCTATGGATGCTTGCAACACGTTAAGTATCACTCGTGCGATGCCACCGTTGCTAGGACTCCTTAGGAGCTTACTAGTGACCTCACTCACACGCAGGAATGCAACAACCCTCTATGGAGTTCATATTTGGCTGCGATTTTCTATGTTAGGAAGTCTTAAAGGTCTACCTGAGGTTCCAGGTTTATATATTTTCGAGCAGTGTTGTACTGCTGTACAACTCTGCTGTGTATCTGTAGGATCCGCTAGTTATATAAACATCTAAAACAATATCTCATTGAAGTTATATTAGTATAAAATCCTCATTTCCTAGAAGATTAACGTAATTTAATTGCGCTGGGGGCGACAGAGCGGAATATTAAGCGGTCGCCAGATTGACCCACACTATGAATAAATTTAAAACGATTTTATTTTTTGTTCTTCAAGGACCTTTTAGTTCTCGAATTAACTGAAAGTAGAACGTGGAAGTGTAACAAAATCAGAGGAATAAAAGAGAAATGTATGGGCCATGTCTTCTGGCCAGAACTGAAAGGTTAACCCAGCGTGTTCAGAACGCCTGTGCGCGTTTCTGCTTCTCCGTTCCACCCCGCAGCCACATAACACCATATTTTAACAAGTCACCATATTTAACAGGCTTCGACAATATACTGAGTCCAGACCATTTTGTTACATCGCACAACACTGTTTGCTGTGTTTATATTTGTTATGTTATGTTATGCTTAGTTTTGTATTATATGTTTTGCTGTGTATATGTTTGTTGTTCAGTGTTGTGTTGTGTACGAATAAATGTTTTTCTTTCTTTCTTTCTTTCTTTTCTTTCAAATACAGAAAATAAGTATCCAAGTCCTTTGCGGTGTAGACAGAGAGGATCTTTTCTCGCACGCTCGCTGATTTCAAGGCCCATGACATCGTCTTCTGATATCACATTGGTGTAATGGCCTATTTGGTCTATTTGGTCATGATAGGTGAGTGTAGGTCTTCCTCGGCACCTACATTTTTTTATACAACGTCGGGAGGCATACAAGCATACGGTCCACGTGATGTAAATAATAACAATAATCGCAGGGCAGCTTATGGTGAGCTGTCAGTGAGTAACGACACCACGGGTACCTGAGTGCTCCAAAGTGTCGATCAGGGTCTTCGTCTCCGGGGTGTCTTCGCCGCTCGGAGTGGAAACACAAGAAGTCCCGCAGGACTCTCAGATCTGGCTCGCTTTCATTGGCCGTTCAGATAGGAGTCGATAGAACATATTGCTCTATCAGGAGATATGCTCCAGGGGTAGAACTGTTAATGGGCATAACGCTGTGAGTAACTTCGCAAAAGCGCAGCACACCTCTTTGATTCACCTCATTCACCTTTGATTCACTCACACCGGTGTTGCGCCCGGCCGACATTCTATGGCATTTTGGGCGTCCATATAGCGAGTGGCACCGCCGCCTGCCGAAAGTAACATTAGATTATGTTTTTTTTATACTACGTCAGGAGGTATACAAGCATACGGCCCACCTGATGTAAAGCGAGTACCGTAGCCTATTAACGCTTGCGATATATTAAGTATCACTCGCGCGATACCTCCTCTGCTGCTTACACAGCAACTCCTGGAAGCTTACTGGTGACCTCACTCACAGGCAGGAACACAACAACCCTCTAGGGAGTTGTTGTTTGGCTGCGGTTTTCTGTGAGGTGGAGGTACTACCCCAGACGGGCTGTTTTGATGCGCCCTACCTCTCTTAAAATGTATGATATAGATATGGCAGGAGTCCGTCGCTCTTCTGTAATAGCCCAGTAAAAAAATGGACTATTGAAATGAGATCTGGAGGGATTATTAGCCCTCCATCTCATCACCAGATCTCATTTCAATAGTCCATTTTTGTCCGACACATTCGCAATAGTCCCAATACCTGCCGTGACCTGTTCATGGGTATATTCTCCCATTGATATCCCCAGGACTAGGTCAAACCGGGTATAATATATTATCAATCTTTTCGAACGGACTCTATGCGTTGGATTCATATCCCCGTGCACGCCTATCAAATGACCGGGGTAAACGTCCGTGACATAAAAGCAATATAATAATAATAATAAACCTTTATTGCAGCCATGGAAAGCCATACCAAATACAAAATTGAAATTACAAATACAAAATATAATAAAGCTATATATATATAGTAATTTATAAAAATATAAAATATATTATGCTAATTATTATAATACATAAAATCTTAGCGTAGTAATTACTAAGAGCTGTAATGCAGTTACCGTAGCCTATGAATGTGTGCAATGCATTAAGTATCACTCGCGCGATGTCACCTCTGCTGCTAACACAGCAAATCCTTAGGAGCTTCCTAGTGACCTTACTCACACGCAGGAATATAACAATTCTCTAGGGAGTTGTTATTTGGCTGCGGTTTTCTGCCTATGGATGAGTTTATATGTCTGGAGATACTCCGTGCTTCGGAGGGCATGTTAAGCCATAGTCCCGATTGTTGTCAATAGATGACAGTTGTTGAGCTAAGTCAGTGGCCTTCTGGCGGCATGAAAGCACTAGCCTCCGCCAACCCGCAGTTGAGCAGCGTGGTGAAGTATGCTCTTTAGAAGGGTTTGCCCCTTCGGTTGAAGGGAGACAGAAGAGGAAAGAATGATGAAACAGATATATAGAAACCGGGTGATGAAATTGAAAAGTTTCAGCAAAGTCTTCTCTGCTGCCATAGTTTCCGGTAGATTCTTGAATGCGTTCGAAAGCCTTGATGGAAATAATTTATGAAAACTAACTTATGGCGTGATCTATCAAAACAACTAACCAAGCGAATACGCTTGATACCAGGATATAATAAGTACCAGGGTGTAGAAGAAGGAACGCCAAGGACGGCCAAGCCTGGCTGATAAATTAAAAAAAAAACGAAAACTATGAAATATTAATAAAATATAATAAAATATGTAAATCGTGGCAAACAAATAATTTTTATCTCTGTAAACTGCTAGTTTAAAGATAAAAAAGACAAAAATTCTTTAACCAAATTGCTCTGGCCAACGTTCATGAGAAGAGCTGTGGATGTTAAAAAAGCGAGTGAAGTGTATAAGGACCCATTCATGCGGCGCTCCGGTCTCTCTACCGCGCAAAGGATAGCGTGAAGTTATAGACACACAGACATGTTACTACATTGTAAATACATACTAATAATACATAAGCAACACTCAGTCCTAGACAAATAGACATGTTCACAAATATTTACTTTGAAAGAGAATGGAACCCACGTCCCTTGACGTTTATTTATCCATTGCTAGGCCCGACCACGGGGCTCGTCCCCTGTATATTATTCCCATTTGGGGTTATACAAATGAGCACATAATTGTACGTTTGAATTGGTACCTTTCCTTTGAATAAGATACTCGTATTGATGATGAAGAGGTCCTACCCTCACCGGTCAGGTGGAATAGCCGTACATAATTTTATGTATACCTTGAACATCTTAAGGCACGTTTGACACTATCTTAAAGTTCATAGAATTAGATATTTATACAATAATTTAGATTAAGATTAATAATTAAAATTACCTGACTGACATAGATGTTTGAAAATGATTAATCACATGTATTAATAACTAGTAAATAACAGCCAGCTGTGTAGGCAGAGCTGATATTTTTTAAATTTAAAAAATATTTAAATATTTTATTTTTAATTTTTTTTAAATATATGGAACCCTGTACGACATCTAGCGACGAGTGCTGTTACTTTTTCTGTTGATGGGAGTGCAGTGCAGACTCTGCACTGCAGAGTGGCCGGCCATACGTTTTCCCATATGTTTTTTTTTCTAATTGGAACGATTTTGGACCGTTCTTCCTCACCAACGAACATTTAAATTTCAAATTAAAGGATACAAAACTACAATATGTTAGCTATTAGTGTGTCGATTTTGGAGTTTCTCACTATTACCGTCTAAACGCTAGCTGGATGACATCAGTCTACCCCAAACGGCAATTTTGAGGGTAATGTGGCTCCGCTGGCTATCGCAGCTCTGCCAATTATATTATTATTTCTTTTGATAGAAATTGAAAATTTGAAGAAAAAAACAAGTTGTTGTTTTGACTTTCTTGTTCGATTAAAAAGAGAAGTTGAAACTGTGAAAAATTAACAAGATACAATAATAAGAATGTATGACGTGCTCGTGAGCTGTCGGATGAAGTACCTCCACCTCCACCTCCACAGGAAAACACAGCCAAATAACTCTCTGGAAGGTTGTTGTGTTCCTGTGTGTGAATGAGGTCACCAGTAAGTAGTTCACTCCTAAGAAGTTTTTGTGCTAGTAGCAGAGGTGACATCTGCGGTCGCGCGATTGATACTTAATGTATCGCAAACGTTCATAGGTTACGGTAATCGTTTTACATCAGACGGGCCGTACGCTTACATACCTCCGGTCGTTGTATAAAAAAATTAGTGATGGCTCAGTGGATAAACCGGCCTATTCATCATATATTCTCCGGTTCGAATCCTGGCATCAACCAATAAATTTGCGTTTTCAGACTTATATACATATAATTATCACTTGATCGGCGGTGAAGGAAAACATTGTAAGGAAACTCGTAAGGAAATTTAACTTGCGTTCTGTTATTATATCTTCACCGACTTAATTTGTAATTTTCACTTGCACTGCACTGCATGATAAAATCAATATTCTCGCCATATGTGTGGGCTTAGGTGGCGTATCTAGGCAAGGATAATGGTAAGGAAATGGGATAACGCTAGGAAAATATTTTTTTACAATAGAAGTAACAAATACATAATCAGAAACCGAAAAGAATTGAGGACTTGATAAAAAAAAATACCCATTGCACTCGTTGCCAAATGTGTTAATGATACATCCCACAGGGGCGGGAAAAGGTACGATCAATTTGGTCGTGGTAGGTGACTTTTGGCCTTTCTTATTATTTAACTAGCTGTGCCCGCGACTTCGTCCACGCGGAATTTAACAAAAAAGTTATTTTTCAGTTATAATTTCATTTATTTGATTTGATTAAAGTACCTAAATAAGCAGAGTAAAATAGCGAACAGCAAAATAATAATAGATATGTATTCTGTACTTCGTTCGCGCGGAATAGTTTTTTATTATTTATTTATATTAATAAAAATAAATACAATTTCTAAAATAAAAGTAGCCTAAGTTACTCCTTATTACATCAGCTATCTGCCAGTGAAAGTCCCGTCAAATCGGTCCAGCCGTTTTAGAGATTAGCCGGAACAAACAGACAGACAAAAATTGTAAAAATATTCATTTTGATATATGTACCGTGTATACATCCATATGCATTTAGTAAAAAGCGTTTATTTTATTATTACAAACAGACACTCCAATTTTATTTATCTGTATAGATTACTTAGATATAGGCAGAAAGTATGTCATTCGTGCGTAACCGCCCTTACTCTCACCCAGTTCTACAAATTGATCCCTCGATCTTTATTAGAGTGAAGCATTTATTTCTCCGTGAAATTCGATTTCGGTTTGCTCTGTCAAGAAAATAAAAGGAAACCGAAGGCGAGGTTCCAAATGAATGAATAATTTTAACGTTGTTTTGTGGGTGTCATCAAATTAGGAATGATGAATTCGGCACAGCCGTTTAATATTCAAATTAAATAAGGTGACATGTTAAGCAGAAAGGGGAAAGGTGCTATTTTGACTGGTTGTTAATTCATCAACTGGAAATTGTGATAATTTTCAACTTGCGAATGCATTTTGCTTAATAATATTTTTTTTTGGTTATGTGGAGTGTACATTGGTTCTTAATAAAAGTACGTTTTGTACGTGAGCTAGGAAATGCGTCTGTCAGCATTACATCTTGTAGATATATATGAGATCGATGGAACTATAAAAGATACTTTTATTCTTGGACTTGAACATACTACTAGAGTCATTAACCTGATCTCCTGTATCGTATGGTCTCTTAATTTAAATCGAATTGAAGAAATTGAAATGAAACAGATATACAATGCAAAAGTGAAAGGATGTAGGAGCCGAGGAAGACCGAGACTAACCTACCATGACCAAATTGGTCGTGTTTTATCAGACGGTGATGTCAGGAGCCCTAGGAACTGGCGAGCGTGCGTGGAAAGAGCTATGAATGTTAGAGATGCGAGTGAAGTATGTAAGGAGCGCGTCTTATAGCGCGCTGTTCTCTCTGCCTACACCGCAAGGGACCTGGCATGAAGATATACATACATACATACATAAAATGTCATGGAGTAGAACCCTGTGGAGGGTGCTGGGTTATTATTTATTTTTTAACAGCAGAGACCACTACTTTATAATATAAGATTGTTTATTAGTTTAAAGTACCCCAGTAAAGATAAAAGGTTGGAAATGATATTGACGGGTTTCACCGTCTCTGTTCTCATGGCTTAGGTCATAAGCAAAAGCGATTTTCGTATTATTTTTAACATATGATAAAACAATTCTGAAGTACTAAATACTCATCCAAAAAGCCACGGTCAGTACATATTATTGTATATAGGTATTTTAGTGTTTTTTTTTTTTATACAACGCCAATAGACATGCCGTACGGTCCACCTGCAATACAGGAAGTGTTTGTTATTCGTGCATTGCCTTCACTGTTGTTAACACAGCAAGTCTTTAGGAGCTTACTGATGGCTCAGTCGTAGGAACACAAAACCCTCCAGGAAATTATTTAGTTGTGGAATTGTTTTTGAGGTAGAGGGACAGGTGGAGGGCAGATGGACTAACAAATCAAGAAATAATTCTATTTTTTCAATGTTTAAATATACTTAAATAGTTTAATTTCGTCACTTCAGTATATAGGGTGAAAGTACTCTATAGCTATGGTTTTCATTTTTTTTTTTATATATAGGCTGCTACCAAATTTTTTGCATTTTCTTTAGGGACACGGTCAGCCTCTTTAAAATCAGCTTTCGGTAGAAATGTTCTTACTATTGACTACAGTGTATGGAACAGCTGAATTTTTAGCGATTTGGCGCTGCTCGTATAATGAAAGTTATAAGCATAGGCAGAAAAATAGTCCAGCCGTACGAGTGAATAGGCTTTAGGAATATCAATTAAAAGCAGTGTTAACCCAGTGGATAAGGAAACCGGCCTGTTGACTAATAGGTCCCGGTTCGAATTCTGATATGTACCACTATATTCGTGTTTTCAGATTTATGTACATGTTTGTGATTATCACTTTGCTCGGCGGTGATGGAAATCATCGTCTCGCACGGAGGAAACTCGCACGTCCAAGAAATTATATTTCGAAAGACGTATGACCTTACCTAAGAAAGGTCAAGTTTTGTCTCTTGGTTGTAGAGGTCTGACAGAAGCCACTCATGTCAAAACCAGTATCTTTGCCAAATCCTTAGGCTTAGGTAGCGGACTGTGCTAATCCTAATGAATTAGGAAAAGGGATACCGCCAAGAAGAAGAAGGCTTTAGGAATAACAAAAATTATATTTAGTACACAAGCAGACTTAGTAAGTAAGTAAAACTCTAACTAGATCCGCCTTAATTCTATTACTTTGACCAAACGTTGATTGAGATGAAGTTTAAAAGTTTATTAAGTTACCTACCCACTTTTTATGACTACCGGGATACTGAAAAGCAGTCGGAAAATTAAATTTCTTGGGAAAATTATGTCACCAGAAGGAAACTGCATAAAACTTAGATTAAATAAGGAATTTAGTTCAGGAAATTCACTCTACAAGGACAGGACACATCTTACTTTTTCTACCTAGGCCAAAGATGACCATGCACGTGATTCGAGGAACTCCTGGAGTAGCTGCACAATTATAAATTGGACAGGGATACCACTGGATAAACTTCTATAATTAGGTTGGATGGATGAATGTTAGTCAAGTCACGTTGATTACAGTAATTTATTTTTATACTGTTATATATTTTGACCTCATCCGTTATTAGCGAAGTATATGAATCGACTGCTAAGAACAACCTGAAATGAACAGCTTCTATTGCCCGTGCTGAAGATCAGGGAGGCATTTCAGGCAGGGTTGCAGAAAAACACAAGCTGGTTGATGGAGAAACTGAATAGTTACTTCTACTTCTGAATGTTCTACTTCTAGCATTAAGTAAGTATATTTGAAGAACTCGGTGACGCAGTGGTTACTTTGATACCGACGTTCATGGGTTTGATTCCCCGCATTTGTGTACATTAACATATCTGTTTGTCTCGGTGTGTTTTTAAGATAGGTAGGGCGCATCATAGCACCTCCACCACTCCACCAGTAAGCTCCGAAGGAGTTGCTATGTTAGCAGCAGAGGTGTCATCGTGCGAGTGATACTTAATGTATTGGAAGCGTTCATAGTCTACGGTAACCAATTTACATTTGGTGGAACGTACTTGTATGTCTCTCGCCGTTGTTTAAAAAATAAAAAAGAATAGTTCGTCCATCACGGGATTGGAGTCTCGATGATTTTTCCCGTTTTTTCCTCTCATAGTACCTATGTCTCCTATGTATCTCATGTTTGCCGATCCCGCTGCCAACACAGCACCTCCTCAGGAGCTTACTGGTATCCTTACTTACGCACACGAACTCCGAGCTGTTTTTGCTGCGGTTTTCTGTGACATTTAGGCACTTTGCCAGCTGGGTGCTTTAAATAAATAATAAAAATTGTCCGACAAATTACACAGCGCTGTCTAGCCAAAGTAAGCGAAGCTTGTGTTATGGGTACTAGACAACTAATAAACATACGTAACGTAAATACTTTTTTTTTTGTAAATTTATGTTATGATACATAGAAAACACCCAGACCAAGACAAACAGACATGTTCATGCACACAAATATTTGTCCTGAATGCGAATTGAACCCACGGGCATTGGTGTCAAAGTAGCGTTACTAACCACTGCGCTACAGAGCTCGTTTGAATCCTGCCTCTTAAAAATACCCACGCTAGTACAAACGGATATGTGCATACAAATGTGTCTTATGTGGGAATCAAACCCGAGACACTTAGTCTTACAGTAGCCTTTGATAACCACTCCCCAGGGTGGTCATAATCTACCTTAGGAATCTACCCATCCACATTTTCACGCGACGTTGCTTGCGCGGTAGACAGAGAGAAACGATCGCCACAAGGCGCGGCCCTAACACACCTCGCTTACTTCTTGAACATTCATAGTTATTTTATGCAGACTAGTTCCTAGGGCTCCTAACCTTCTAATAACGACTATTAACTATATAACGAAAGCATTCTTTTTTTGATACTACGTCGGAAGACATACAAGCATATGACACACCGATGTAAAGTGGTTACCGTAGCATATGAACCGTTGCCAACACATCAACTCCTGGGATCATGGAGCTTATTGGTGACCTCACTCATACAGAGGAACACAGCAATCCTCCGGCGAGTTGTTATTTGGCTACGGTTATATGTTAGGTGGAGGTACTTCCCCAGACGGGTTGTTTTGATACGCCTTACCTCTTTTAAAACACGCCAACACAAACAGCCATATTAATGTACATAAATAAATAAATAATAATAATAATAAATAAATATTGTCGGACAAATTACACAGCGCCATCTAGCCCCAAAGTAAGCGAAGCTTGAGTTATGGTACTAGACAACTGATAAACATACGTAAATACATTTTTTTTTGTAAATATATATTTATTATACATAGAAAATACCCAGACCAAGACAAACAGACATGTTCATGCACACAAATGTTTGTACTGTGTGGGAATCGAACCCACGAGCATTGGTATCAAAGTAGCGTAACAGCGCGTTTCACCACTGCGCCATCGAGCTCGTCAAATGTTTGTACTGTGTGTGAATCCATAGTAAAAACAAATCGAACCTACAAACGTCGATATCAAAGTAGCGTTAACCATTGCGCCACCAAGCCCGTCATATATCCTTACTTAATAGTAGAAGTAAACACAAACATTCAGTTTCTCCATCAACTTCATATTACTAAGAGGTTCCAATTAAGTCATAAGCACCACTACAAAGATTCACCCGGGCTCCGGGCCCTTATTAATATGCATGGTCATATTTCAACTGACCCCTGTATAATATTGGGAGCCATTAAGTACGATGAAATGTCAGTATCCGTGCCGAGTATTGCCCTATTCCTATTTGGCTCCATGGCTCATTTATGCCTTTGCCTTCGACTTTCCTCACGTAAATAGATATTTACGCTACTGTCTAAAAACTAAGTGATATGATTTCAGTGTTGATATACCACTAAGGTCGCACACAAGCGTTCAGCCTATTTTTTTTGTGACGCGGGGAAAAATGCGTTACGCACACCACCGGTGCCTGGGTGGTCTCCGGTGACAGTGTGGGAATCCCCGTTGGCTGCCTAACGGTATACCCACTAAACGACCCCGCGAATTGCCATCGGCCGCTTTATTGGGGTGCCCCGGATCTGTCAGCGACAGGGCACAAACAAACGTTCAGCCTGCCTGAAAGCAGTTACTTTTTAGCCTTATTGCCTGCCTGCCTGTGCTCACCAAAGCATCCCATCGGATTTCACACTCATCTAGTTGCAATTATGTTGATGGCCCTATAATTGGCTCAGTACATGCGTGATTAACTGATAATTTACCTTTATACAAATCAAATCAAATTAAACATTTTATTTGCAGAGAATATGGCCAACATACAGTTATTCATAAGATTTTCGATCCAACATATTCTACTGCTTCAATACAGCGTGCAAACATTAATATTATGTTTTAAATAAATCTTTAAATTTAATAACATTTTAATAAAAATAATATCAATGTCAAATATGTTAATCAATTTCTTAATAAATTAATAATTGCAAAAAAATGAATTAAAATGTTAACATAGGTACGCATAGAGAAAATAATAATGTCAGTCATTGATTCTATTTTTATCATTAACATAATCATTATAAGAATAATAACATTTGTCTAGAAGATAATCAAATGGATATTTTTTAATGTATTCAGAGCCATGTCTTTAAAACGGTTTGGTAATAAATCATATATCGCTTGCCATGCAGTACACATTTTTTTTGAAAAGAGCCAGTTTTTTTGAGGTACGTACAGTTTATTCTTATCTCGAGTTCTAGAACCGATTATGTCTCCATGTCTAATAAATAAATTGGAGTGCTTGTATACAATACACATATATCTCGAAAATGTAAAGACATGGTAATGGTAAAATTTTGTGTTTTTTAAATGCAAACACACAACAAAGGCACGATGACTGCGCGTCTCCAATCTTGCGACCCTTCCGGTTTTCCAGCATAAATTATTCAAAATCTTGAAGGCGTTCCGAACAAAGGTACCACCTAGTTTGATTATCTCAGCTGTAACTATATCGATCCCCGTGGACTTTCAAACTTGGTATCAATCATTCAATCTCCTCCATGGTAATGCACGCTGGCATTGCTCATTGCTCATTCAGTGATTCAGACTCATTCATTCAGTGTCAGCGTCCTGGACATAATCAAACATTCTTATAAAATATTCACTCTGTTCTATCACTTCCTGATTAGTAACAAGAATTTCACCAACTTTAGATTTTATGTTGTCCATTATGGATGCTGACGAATCATCCCGAGACTTCCTTACCTGTCTCAAGGAGGAATGTCAACAGGAAAATCCTCGTCAGCCTCTCTTCCTCATTCAAAATAGTTATTTCATTCTTCACTTTCATTTTCATGCTATTACTCTAGTGTAGAGACGATACATAATTCAGCCAAGCATTCCTCTTTTTTGCCACGGCGGGTTCAACCTCCTTATCTTCATCTTCACGTGCTTCTTCCGCACTACCCATCATATTTTCTTTCAGAACTTTCCAACATTCTACGTCTCTACGTCTACATCTGAGTTACTGACTAGGCGTACATTCCCCTCAGCCAAATCCAGAATACATTGCCCAAAACATCTCGAGCATTGGACGAGCTCACTTGGCATCCAAACAGCTTCATGTGAGGATTACACAAGTTTTAATCTAACCCAGAGAAGTCTTAGACCTACTCAACTGTAATCTCTGACACCAGAGGCTAAGCTAAGATGAGAGCATGACACCTACGCCACCGCTGACATGATCATCTTGGTTCACACTGTACCACAGGGCTATCATGACACCGGGAAGATATCCGCTGTCGCTTGCCTTCTGGTTATTCCCTGACACGCGCAAAGCATCTAGGCATCTCTCATTCATTATATCTATCAGCTTATTCATCTTATCTTTGAATTTACACATCACTTCCACGGGTCTATACGGTACTCAGCTCCCCCTCGATCCGTCGGGTTGGGCGCTGCTGTCTTCACCGTCGCACGCACATAGCTTCGCACCGATGGCGTCTAATCGGTACGCGTCACTCCTAGGCGATATGTTTTGATAAATAAAATAAAAAAATATGTTATCAAGACATTATTTTGGACAAGCTTAATGTAACTTGGGAGTTACAGGACGGGTTGGCCCTATGTTGAGGACAGCCATTATTTTAATATTAACAAAAAGGTGAAATTTAAACAATTTGTATTTAATTTAAAAAACAATCATTAATGTTGTGTTTTTAAATTTTGAGGAAACGAACATGTCATATTCATTTCCATTGAAAATTCAATTGCGTATAGTCCAGAAACTGTTATGCTTCTGTTATTTCCTAGTTAATTATAAAGCTGACCTTATCGTGTTATTCAGAAATTCATATTAAAAATATCATCAATATTCATAACAGCTTCCCGCCGAGGTGTGACTTTTGTATGCAAACAAACTTTCCCATAATAACGAGGAGAGTGCATAAGTTTGCATTTAAATAATGTTGTCATAATAATTTATTTAATGATGTAATGTAGATGTAATGATGTGAGCAGCACTGACCTTAAGTGCTAAAGGGCCATCTATGGGTACATCCTATCATTGAACAAACACGTTAGGAAGAGTTAAATTGTATGTAAATAAATATTGTCGCACAAATTACACAGCGCCACCTAGCCCCAAAGTAAGCGAAGCTTGTGTTATGGGTACTAGACAACTGATAAACATACGTAAATACATTTTTTTTTTAAAAATACATACTTATTATACATAAGTAACACCCAGACCAATACAAACATACATGTTCATGCACACAAATGTTTGTACTGTGTGGGAATCGAACCCATGAGCGTTGGTGTCAAAGTAGCGTAATAAAATAAAACTACAACTGCGCCACCGAGCTCGTCCAATGTATGTAGTAGATGAATTATATATAAATATATAGAGTATGAGAGCGCGATGGCGTCGTTGCGCGTGTCATTCTAACCAAACACGCAGGTTAAGCAACGTCGACCGCAGCCTGTCTATGGATGGGTTTTTCGACCTCGAATTTCTCCGTGCTTCGGAGGGCACGTTAAACCGTCGGTCCCGGACTGTTGTCGATAGATGACAGTCGTTAAGCTAAGTCAGTGGCCCTCGGGCGGCTTGAAAACACTGGCCTCCGCCAATCCGCATTTGAGCAGCGTGGTAGAGTATGCTCTAAACCCCTTCGGTTGTTGAGATCAGTTTGTGCTGTATACCCTTACACATCCCACTGCAGGGATACGGGCCACATTAGTGGTGGATATAGAGTATAATTAAATGCAGATGAAGAATTGCTGTGAACGATGGATGAGCTCAATACAAAACAACCAAGACTTGTCGATTGCTAAACTATACGAGTTACAGTTGAAAAAGTTGTTGTACAGAAAAAAAATATTAAACCCAACAAAGGGGTGAAGAAGAGCAAGATCATCTCATCGATACCCATCTCTGGGATTTCTATAGCGCATGTAACAATAAACTAGAATCCAAATGTTTTTCATCATTGTCTACGGATTTTTGTCATTTTAATGGAAAAAAAAACCGGGTGCGTCTAAGTTGTGGACACGGTCGTGAGTTTTACGTGAATACGTGTTCGTAACTTTTAAACGGAATTAAGTTGTATTAAAAGGAAATTATATGAAGCAGCGAAACGATTTCAACGGGGATTTTCACCACGGGAATGTTACTCGCGCACTGCCAATCTTGCGACCTTGCGACCGATGTTTCGTCACAGTACCCAGTAATTTCTCTGCCCTATCTCACTCTTCAAACCGGAACATAGCTATATAAATATGGCTGCTTGGTGCGGTAGAAATAGGTGAGACAGAGGTATCCAGGCAGACGACTTTTGTACAAAGTCTCCCTCTGGCAAAATGTAACAATACCAAACTGTATCCCCCGTTTTTGTGATTATCAATTTTCTGAAAATTACATTTTTGAATTCTGTATGTATGTATATATGTATATCTTCACGCCCGGTCCCTTGCGGGGTAGGCAGACAGAGCCGAGCGCCATAAGACGCGGTTCTTACATACTTCACTCGCTTCTGTGACATTCATAGCTTTTTTACGCATGCTCGCCGGGCTCCAGACATCACCTTCTGATAAAACACGACCAATTTGGTTAGTCTCTGTCTTCCTCAGCTCCTACATCCTTCCACTTTTGCATTGTATATCTGTTTCGTCATTCGTTCGTCCTGCATTCTTTCTACATGTCCGACCCAACGGAGGATGCCTTTTCTAATCTTACCACCGACACTCTCTTTCAGACCAACTCTTTCTCTCACGTCTTCATTACGAACGCGGTCAGCAAACGTTATGCCATAAATTTTGCGCAATGCTCTCTTTTCGACCGCATTTATTCTACTTTCATGCTCTCTCTGCCATACTCAGCTCTCACTTCCATAAGTTAGCGTTGGGACGTTGTGTACAGCGAACTGTGCCTTCTGCCTTAGATTTCGGCTGCCTAGAAGTTTACCCAACGCTCCATTCACGCTATTCCCTGCACTCATTCGTCTCTCCACATCAGCGGTGTACCTTACATTGCTGCTGAAAGCACTTCCAAGATATACAATCTCATTAATTGCTCCAACACTACATCATCAACCGTAATCCTAGTGTTCGTTCTGGTTGTCTCTCTTTCAAATACCATTATCTTGGTTTTCATCGCGTTCAATTGTAAGCCTTTCTTCATACAATCATCTTTCATTGGTGTAACTAGTGTTTGTAGTTCAGATGGTAATTCTGTTATTAATACCGCATCGTCTGCATAACGCAGGCAGTTGACCACTAAGTCACCCATTCGCATTCCCACATTCATATTTCTTATTCTCTGAAGACAACTGTCCAGATACAGGATGAATAGCCGAGTCGACAGCACGCATCCCTGTCTGACACCAATGTCGACATCAAACCATGGCGACAAGCTGCCGTTCACCCGCATACATGCTGTACAATCCTCATAAGTGGATTGCAAGGATTGCAACTAAAGGCAGTCTCTAGGCGGTGTTTAGTCAGTAGGAGTCTGGCATAACTCGTTCAGCCGTCTGAAAGGGAACTCATGAGACTACCACCTGCCCCCCATCAGATCCCGGAGGGTGCCCCCCTCACGTAAGAATGACTAACGCACACTCGGGTGTGGATTAGTCCTTAAAAAAATATCTTGCATAGAAAAAACGAGTTTTAATTTTTCAGTACAAATCGGCAAGTTCATACTTTAACCCCTAATTTAATGTTATATAAATCATAACCAATAAATAAGTAATAGTGAATTAATAGTCCCAAGGTAATGAAGAATATACAATAATTACAATGAATTAAGTGCGTGACTTTAATTAATAATTATTAAAAATATAGTACAGTAAAAGAACTCGCCCGCTCAAAATTGCGGCGCCTGACCCAGTCGATAATGCTGCTGTAATTATATTTATAACACCTATATATAATTTCACGCCAAAGCCCTTACGGGGTAGACAGAGAACCAAGTGCCACTTGACTCGACCCTTACACACCTCACTTTCATAGCTCATTTCATGCACGCTCGCCTTTATATTCCTGACATCACTTTTTAATAAAACATTATAAATTTGGTCATGGTAGGTAAGTCTTGGCTTTCCTCGGCCATATATACTTCTTCTTTCGCATTGTATATCAGTTTCGTGATTCTTTCTTGCTGCTTTCTTTCTACATGTCCGAACCAACGAAGCATGTCTCTTTTTATTTTAACATTTAATGTATATGTAGTTGCAATAAACGATGATAACGGTTTTGCGGTATCATAAACATGAAATATGTATATTCTTTTGACGAGCTCGATGGTGCAGTCGTTAATGACACGACTTTGACACCAATGCTCGTGGGTACGATTTCCACACAGAACAAACAATTGTGTGCATGAACATGTCCATTTGTCTGCATGTTTTTGGAGAGGTAGGGCACATCAAAGTAGCCCGTCTGGGGAAGTACCTCCACTCAAAGAAAACCGCAGCTAAATAACAACTCCATATAGGATTGTTGTGTTCCTGCGTGTCAGTGAGGTCACCAGTAAGCTCCTAAGGAGTGGCTGTTAGCAGCATAGGAGGCATCGAGCAAGTGATACTTAATGGAGCGTTCATATGCTACGGTAACCACTCCACATCGGGTGGGCCGTATACTTGAATGCCTTGTATAAAAAAAACCATGAGTAAAAAATAGATGATTTAAACTTATTTCAGGGGAACTTTTTCTTCTTTATCTTATTTAGGGGATCATTGTATTCTGTCACATCGCTTATATCCCCAATACGTCACAGATGGTAACGGGACCCGTATAAAAGGCACAATATATGTACGAGTATCAACCAGTAGCTGACATTGAATGATAACTTATAAAATAGTATATATTATTATATTTTTTAGAGTTTGTTTGAAAGAGAGTGTCGGTGTTAAGATAAGAAATGACATGCTCCGTTGGTTCGGACATATAGAAAGAATGCGGGACGAAAGAATGACGAAACAGATATACAATGCAAAAGTGGAATGATGTAGGAGCCGCGGAAGACCAAGACTAACCTACCATGACCAAATTGGTCGTGTTTTATCAGAAGGTGATGTCAGGAGTCCCACGAACCGGCGAGCGTGCATGAAAAGAGCTATGAATGTCACAGAAGCGAGTGAGGTATGTAGGGACCGCGTCTTATGGCGCTCGGTTCTCTCCGCCTACCCCGCAAAGGACCTGGCGTGAAGACATACATACATACATTATCTTCTTTTTTGTGTTATCCAGTTTCCTAATCCATTGGTATAGGCGGCTTGCTAAAGCCTTAGTATTTAGCGAAGGCACTGATTTTAACATGAAGGCACTGCCGTCAGGCCTTTACAACCCTCGGGGAAAATCAGACCTTACTTAGTTAGACGAGCTCGGTGGCTCAGTCGTGAATCAAGGGACTTGTACACCGACGCTCGTGGATTCGATTCCCATACAAGACAAACATTGACGAGCTCGGTGGTTCAGTGGTGGAACGCGCTGTTACGCTACTTTGACACCAACGCTCGTGGGTTCGATTCCCACACAGTACAAACATTTGTGTGCATGAACATGTCTGTTTGTCTTGGTCCGGGTATTTTCTATGTATAATAAGTATGTATTTACAAAAAAAAAAAATGTATGTACGTATGTTTATCAGTTGTCTAGTACCCATGACACAAGCTTCGGTTACTTTGGGGCTAGGTGGCGCTGTGTAATTTGTCCGACAATATTTATTTATTATTATTTATTATTTATTTGTGGGCATGAACATGTCTATTAGTATTGATCTGGATGTTTTAAAAAAGAGGTAGGCATCACAAAGCAACCCTAAAATTTGACAATAAACTAAATAGTTGTGAAACAAAAGCTATTGAACAAAAAATGGGAAAGCCAGTTTATTGAAGTCCACGGAAGAAAAGATAAAATAGCCATATGTACACGTACCATTTTCCCAACTTTCAAGTCCCAACTTATTTATTCTATTATATACTTCTTTATTGAACGTTTTTAAGAGGACCAGGAACTTAAAAGTTAATTTAGTAAAATTATTTTGGATGTTTTAAGAGAGGTAGGGCGCATCACAAAGCCACCCGTCTGGGGAAGTACCTCCACCTCACAGAAAACCGCGGCCATAATAACAACTCCCTAGAGGGTCGTTGTTTTCCTGCGTGCGAGTGAGGTCACCAGAAAGCTTTGAAGGCGTTGCTGTGTAAGCTGAGGAGGCCATCGTGCGAGTGGTACTTAATATATTACAAGCGTTCATAGGCTACGGTAAGCGCTTTACATCAGATGGGCCATATGCTCGTATACCTTCCGACGTTGTATGAAAAATAACCGGCCAAGTGCGAGTCGGGCTCGCGCACGAAGGGTTCCGTACCATTATCAATAAAGACGGCAAAAATCATGTTTGTTGTATGGGAGCCCCCTTAAATATTTCTTTTTTTTTATTTAATTATTTATTTTTAAAGTGGATATATAACTAAATATTCTGTGAATATTTCAAGCGTCTACCTGTTACCGTTATCAATATAAAGCAAAAACGAGCAAATAAATCACGTTTGTTGTATGGGAGCCCTCTTAAATATTTATGCTATTCTATTTTTTAGTATTGGTTGTTATAGCGGCAATAGAAATACATCATCTGTGAAAATTTCAACTGTCTAACTGTCACGGTTCGTGAGATACAGCCTGGTGACAGATGGACGGAAAGACGGACAGCGGAGTCTCAGTAATAGGGTTCCGTTTTACCCTTTGGGCACGGAACCCTAAAAAATAGATTACACGACTTTCGAAAAATGGACGTTCGGGTTTCCTCACCATGTTTCTTGGGTATCTTCACCGCCAAGCAAGTGATAATTACAAATATGGACATAATTTCCAAAACAATTATTTTAGTGATACATGCCGAGATTCGAACTAGAGGCCGTCGACAAAACGGCTGTTTTTTTTATACGGCTCACCTGATGTAAAGCGGGTACCGTAGCCTATTAACGCTAGCGATATATTAAGCATCACTCGCCCGATGCCTCCTCTGCTGCTTACACAGCAACTCCTTGGGAGCTTACTGGTGACCTCACTCACACGCAGGAACACAATAACCCTCTAGGGAGTTGTTATTTGGCTGCGGTTTTCTGTGCGGTGGAGGTACTTCCCCAGACGAGCTGCTTTGATGCGCCCTACCTCTCTTAAAATTATATTATCTTAATTTCCACAATCTCTATTATGATCATTTATTATTTAGATATAAATCCTTCAAAAACATTTTTTTTTTCGGACAAATTACACGGCGCCATCTAGCTCCAAAGTAAGCGAAGCTTATGTTATGGGTACTAGAAAACTGAAATACGTAAATACATTTTTTTTTTATAAATACATACTTATTATACTTAGAAAATACTCAGCCTAAGACAAACAGACATGTTCATGCACACAAATGTTTGTACTGTGTGGGAATCGAACCCACGAGCGTTGGTGTCAAAGTAGTGTAACAGCGCGTTCCACCACTGTGCCACAGAGCTCGTTAAACAACGGTCTAATTAACAGCAAATGATAATCCTGAATGTATAGGCAGTAATTATCAGGTTACATAAAGGTATTTAATAATGCTAACCTAAATAAACATAGACAGAACAGTTAAGTACTCTTTTCTGCTTTGTTTGTCAACAGATTTTCTTTTTGAAGTAAAACTTCTTTACGCACGCTTGTTACGGGTTATAACCCTCCAACATTATAAACATACCATGGCATTATTGCGACACCATCGATTGTTACCGTTCGATGTAGCAATCAATTACAGGAAAATGCTGACAGTGCACGAGTGAAGTGTCGCGAGAGAAAAGTGACCAAACGAAGTGCTTGTGACGCTCCAATCGCGGTAGCAACAAGACGTTGAAATCGCTCAACATTATTTCATAAGTAACACATTATATATAGTAACATAGCTATATTGATGACGAGCTCGGTGGCGCAGTGGTGAAACGCGTTGCTACGCTACTTTGGCACCAACGCTCGTGGGTTCAATTCCCACACGGTACAAACATTTGTGTGCATGAACATGTCTGTTTGTATTGGTCTGGGTATTTTCTATGTATCGTTTAATAAGTTTGTATTTAAAAAAAATGTATTTATGTATGTTTATCAGTTGTCTAGTACCCATAACACAAGCTTCGCTTACATTGGGGCTAGATGGCGCTGTGTCATTTGTCCGACAATATATTTATATTTGTATTAGGATATTTTAAATATAGTAAGTGATAAAAGTATGGTTTTTTAAAAAGCCTTCCGACCGCCAGTGACGTAATTCGCTTGACTTGGGGCCGGTGAATGAGTGACAAGAGCGTTACGATCGGGGGAGGCGAACGGAAGTTGAGAGGGATATATAAGTAGGGAAGATAGATAGAGAGAGAGAGAGAGCGAGACGTTTCGTATGTTACTGTAGGAGCAAGAGAGGGAGGTCCCAGGACACATTTTTTTTCTCTCATAGCGAGTTGAGTTCGTATATCTAAGACACAGTGCCTGCATCACACTATGGAGCTGAAGAAGTTTTACTTCAGTCGTGTGGTCTAAATCACACTCGTTTTTTTAATTAGTAGCTAGTTATGCACAGTGAATAAACCCGTGCCATAATAGTAAAACAATGAATGTGCTTGCGTAGCGTCTCGCCCGTCCGCTGGGAACATGCATTTCGCAGAAACTCGCCGGATTTTATTACTCCGCGCGATCAGTATTAGTAAGGTTTAAGTTTAATTCAATATTAAAGAAAGTGAGCTCTTGTTTGCATGTATTGTTAGTTTAATTTACAAAAACTTAAATAATTAGATAGACAGATAGATAGAATAAGCTTTATTTACATTATAATTGTTACAGCAAATTTCTTTCTATAACTTCACGCCAAATCCCTTGCGGGGTAGGCAGAGAGAACCGAGCGCCACGTGACTCGATTCTTACATATCTCACTCGCTTCTTCAACATTCATTGCTCTTCTCATGCACGCTCGCCGGTTTCTAGGGCTACTGACATCACTCTCTGAAAGAAAACGACCAATTTGGTCATGGTGGGTAAGTCTCGGCCTTCCGCGGCTCCTACATCCTTCCACTTTTGCATTGTATATCTGCTTCGTCATTCTTTCATCTTGCATTCTTTCTACATGTCCGAACCAACGGAGCATGCCTCTTCTTATTTTAACACCGACACTCTCTTTCAGGCCAACTCTGTTTCTAACGTTGCGAATACGGTCTACAAGCCTTACGCCACAAATTTTGCGCAGCGCTCGCAAATTTCTTAAAAATTGTAAAACATGAATACTTATTATGCAACAAGGCGGCCTTATTGCTAAAAGCAATATTTTCAAGGCAACCTTAAGGTAACGAATCGGCATACAGGGAAGGTTGGGTTAGCAATGAAGGAATATTTATTCTTATTAATATAATTACTTATATAGGTGTAAATATATACATAGGTACATATGTGTGTACATATACTAAATAACTATACATATAATTAATTATTATTATATGTATAGTTATTTAGTATATGGACACTCACATGTGATATATAAAATAATTTATCTACGGTGGCAACCGAACATGCAAAAAAAACCAAATTTGAAATAAATTTAATTATAATAAAAAATTACATTTAAAATATAAGCTAAGTATAACGACTACGGTCGATGTTGGATCCGGAATGTCGCAAGGTATCGGGGCCGCGGCGGTGGCGCGATGCTCGTCACGTTGTGCGCCGTCAGCTCCTCGTGTCCGTGGCTGATGCAATCGGCGTGTATTGGGGTTATTGCAAGTCGGCGATATTCGTATGGTACGATGGTGTAACAAATACATACACAAAATATACAAACATAAGTATATTTATACATACTTCATGTGAGTGTACAGCTTTTGAAATCATAAAATTTATGATAAAGAAGATTATTATTTTATTAGTTTTAAATATTTATTTTGAGTCCGGGATAAGTCTCCCGCTAGGTTTTGACAACCATTAGTGATAACAACAAAAAAGTGGAAACAGTAAATTAAGTTGTAAATATGCACGTTCATTATATGTTTTAAATAGAGATTTTGATGGAATTTCTATGATTTTTTTTAAATATAAACTGGGCACTATTTTTTTATTCAAATTGTCCTTATTTTCAGATAACAGTGAGACTCATCCTGATTCAGCAAAGACGCCATTTTTTTACGAAGCACTGCATGAAAGCCATCACTCCTCGCTTACAAAAACATTTCAGAAGCACTGCAGTACTTAATAAATAGCTCTTTAAAATAGGAACCCCGTTTTAATTAAAGTTATCGTAATAGTCTAGTTAATATGATATTATATATTTACGCGCTTCTGAGACAATTTACACAATTAAAACCACAAACCTATAAAGCACTTGACTGCGCATGAAGCCACAAAAAAGTTGTGTTTAGTAGAACGCGCAGCACTCATTGGCTAGTTCGCGGATCAACACCGTGGCACTCATCAGCATATTGGATAAAATATTTTGGTATTGGCTAGAATCACTGAGATAGTTAGCGCCTAAATATCTCAGTGATTCTAGCCAATAGCAAAATATTTTAACCAATATGCTGATGAGTGCCACGGTGTTGATCCGCGAACTAGCCAATAAGTGCTGCGCGTTCTACTAAGCGCCAAATGACAACCCCCTAGAGGGTGGTCGTGTTCCTGCGGGTGAGTGAGGTTACCAGTAAGCTCCCAAGGAGTTGCTGTGTAAGCAGCAGAGAGGGCATCGCGCGAGCGATACTTAATATATCGCAAGGGTTAATAGGCTACGGTAACTGCTTTACATTAGGTGGGCCGTATGCTTGTATGCCTCCCGACGTAGTATAGAAAAAACTTTATCCTCCCCGATCAGTAGCGGTGAATTGAGTTACTAAGTAATGTCGTTCTCATCGGATCTTCATAGGTTATATCTTTTATAAGACAGTTATTGTGACTTAATTGTAATAGTTAGACATACACACAATTTTTTGTGGGTAATGATGAGTAACATGTAATACATTATTTTATGTATCGATAAATATTTTTTTTATACAACGTCGGGGGATATACAATCATATATATATCCCCCGACCCTGATATAATGCAGTTACCGTAGCCTATAAACGCCTAACACAGCAGCTCCTTAGGAGCTTACTGGTGACCTCACTCACACGCAGTAAAAAACAATTCTCTAGGGAGTTGTCAGTTTAGCTTCGGTTTTTCTGTGAAGTGGAGGTACTTCCCCAATATATACCAATCCCCATCCTCTGCAACATCACTTTGCCTTGGTTATTCGGGCCGACATTTTTAAAAATTCATAAAAATCAAACCTAACCTCTAAATGAGATGGCGGTCAGGAATGATATTGGGGACAATATAATTTGCATATATACCAAGCGCCATCCTCTGCAAGATCACTTTTGTTATAGTAAAAAAATCGACAAGTTCAAACTTTCATTAAACTTAAAGTTAAATAGACTATAACTGGCCGATAGCCTTAATCGGTTCTAATTATAGTAATCTAAGTTATATCAAAAGGCCATTCTCTGCAAAATCATTGTCCAATTTTGCTGCGAGCTCCCGAGCTATGATAGCAGTGAGCGATTGATCAAACTGTTCTTTATAATGTGTCCTTACTACCTAATCGTGTGAGGTGTGCAGCGGCGGGGCGGCCGTAAATCTGCTCGCTTCAAATGACTGCGATTTAAGCTCTATTCTCTTTGAAATTGCTCGCTGAAAGTCAGTAAAATCACCCACATTGTCGAAATAGCTTTATTTTTATGAGAATAATAATCACCAAACAGACGGACGAACTCAATGGTCACACATATATACAATATTGACGAGCTCGGTGGCGCAGTGGTGAAACGCGTTGTTACGCTACTTTGACACCAACGCTTTCGATTTTATTTTATTTTTCGATTTTTTCGATTTGACAACAACGGGTTTGATTCCCACACAGTACAAACATTTGTGTGCATGAACATGTCTGTTTGTCTTGGTCTGGGTGTTTTCTATGTATAATAAGTATGTTTTTTACAAAAAAAATGTATTTACGTATGTTTATCAGTTGGCTAGTACCCACAACACAAGCTTCGCTTACTTTGGGGCTATGTGGTTATTTGTCCGACAATATTTATTTATTTATTTACTTAATATTATGAACCTGCTTGCAGTATAAATGTGAGGGCTTATGGGTATGTTATGTATGTTGATTTTGATGATTTAAGTGAGGTAGGACGCATCAAAGCAGCCCGTCTGGGGAAGTACCTCCTCCTCACCGAAAACCGCAGCCATATAACAACTCCCTGTAGGGTTGTGTTCCTGCGTGTGAGTGAGGTCACCAGTAAGCTCCCAAGGAGTTGCTGTGTAAGCAGCAGAAAAGGTATCGAGTGATAATTAATATATCGCAAGCGTTAATAGGCCACGGTACACGCTTTACATCAAGTGGGCCGTATGCTTTTATGCCTCCCGACGTAGTATTACAAATGTGGCCGTGGTTATCACTCAGATCAGTGATAGCTCAATGGATTATGAACCGACCTATTGAACAACAGGTCAACGGTTCGAATCGTATGTTTTCGGATTTAAATACACATTTGTAATTATCACTTGCTCGGCGGTGATGGAAAATCATCGTGAGGAAACCCTCACGTCCAAGAAATTATATTTCGTTAGACGCGTGACCTTACCTAAGAAAGGTCTGGATATCCCTCTGAGTTGTGGAGGCCTGAGGGCAGTCGCTCTATTTCAAAATGTTCTTATATGTTATCATCACTAAATCGTTTGGCTTAGCGGACCCCGTCATTCCTAATAGATTAGGAAACGGAATAAAGCTAGGAATATTCAAGTAATATATACATTATACAAATATGTACCATAAGTCCTAGAACTCAAACTTAATAGTACATGCCCACTCTAGGATTCAACTAATCGGTCAAAAAGCTGATTATTACCCACTAGGCTAACATTTACATTCCAAAGGTACCTACAATTAGATATGACTGCAACTAACTCCATCTAAGAAGAAGAGTAAGTATGAATTCAATAAACGCGGGACTTCTTCCCGCGCTTTTGACGACGGGCGACATTGTCGTTATACTTAAAAAATTACAAAACAGTACAAAATTAGTTCTATGTGATAATTTTGATATTTTTTTATACTATGTCGAGAGGCATACAAGCATACGGCCCACCGGATGTCAAGCGGGTACCGTTGCCTATTAATGCCTGCGATATATTAAGCATCTCTCGAGCGTTGCCTCCTCTGCTACAGCAACTCCTGGGGAGCTTACTGGTGACCTCACTCATACGCAAGAACACAACAACCCTCTAGGGAGTTGTTAATTGGTTGCGGTATTATGTGAGGTGGAGGTACGCCCCCAGACGAGCTGCTTTGATGCGCCCTACCTCTCTTAAAACATCCAGACCAATACAAACAGACCCCACCCACGACCCACGAGCGTTGGTGTCAAAGATATGTCATTCACGACTAAGCCACTGAGCTCCTCATTTTTTTATAGCATTTTGTAATGAAAAAACTTATATACAACACGTCCATGAACTTGAAGACGTGATTAAGTCCATGAAGAAACCCTTGTAAAATTCACTATTGTTTTATATATTTAAACTGCAGGATTGGGTCTGGGTGTCTTTCCCAAGTAATTTTTCAGCACAGCTCCCGAAGCTGGAACATCTAGAATTAAGTATTTGAAATGGTTCTGATTTGAAGACTTGGCTGTACGGGCTACATCCCTTTGCCTTTCCCCTCGGAGATAAAAAGAATATAAAGACTTCTTCCCGCGCTTTTGACGAGTGACATTGTTGTTATACTTGAAATTTTTACAATTCAGTATAAAATTAGTTTTGTGTGACAATTTCGATAGTATTTTGTAACATAAGTGCTAGTGAAATTATACAGTAATGAAAAAAATCAAATATAACACGTTTATGTACTTTTTGGAAGACGTGAATAAGTTCATCAAGAACACCTTGTAAAAATCTCTATCGTTTTACGGGTGGTATTTAAACTGGGTTGATTGGGTCTAGGTACCCTTCCCAAATATTTTTTCAGCACAGTTCCTTAAGCTGGAACATAGTATTAAGATTTTCAAATGGTCCTATACTGAAGACTTTGACACTGGCATAAAGTAGCAACACTATTGCCATAATATATATATATATATAAAAAGAGCATAAAAAAGCAATGACCGCGGTACTGCGTATCACATATAGATCAGACAGGCCTTGGATCCAAAAATATTGTCAAAGTTTCACCCTGACTTGAATTATCGCCATAAACGTCATGTGTACGATATCAGCATTCGAGATTGCAAAAATTTTCGCCGGAGCTATCCAAAAAAGTTAGTAACTGCTGTCACGAAGATTTAATGGCGACAACGTGACACAGTTGAGCACATCTAGTGGCCAAACCACCTATTGAATAGACAAAATTTAATGCTGTATTTGCAAGTACATAAAGCATATAATACTTAGCTACCATGACCGACGAGGTCGGTGGCTCAGTCGTGAATGACGCGTCTTCGACACCAACGCTCGTGCGTTCGATTCCCACACAAGGCAAACATTTGTGTGCATGAACATGGCTGTTTGTCTTGGTCTGGATGGTTTAAGAGAGGTAGGGCGCATCAAAGCAGCCCGTCTGGTGAAGTACCTCCACCTCACAGAAACCGCAGCCAAATAACAACTCCCTAGAGGGTTATTGTGTTCCTGTGCGTGAGTGAGGTCACCAGTAAGCTCCCAAGGAGTTGCTATGTAAGCAACAGAGGAGGCATCGCGCGAGTGATACTTAATATATCTCAACCGTTAATAGGCTACGGTAGCCGCTTTACATCAGGTGGGCCGTATGCTTGTATGACGTAGCATAAAAAAAAAATATCGTGTTTTATCAGAAAGACCTTCTGGGAGGTGATGCCAGGAGTTTATAAACCTGATGTTAATGAGAAGAGCTATGAATGTTAAAGAAGTTTGTAAGGACCGAGTCATGTGACGCTCGGTTTCCTAAAAAACAATGTCACTAAATACCATTCATAAAGCTATTCGCTCCATTTACGGCACTGGTTCCAGTATATCTAAGAACTTTCAAAAATATATTGTCGGAGTTACTGTTCAGTACATTTAAGCTCGTAAATAGATAAGATCCTTTTTGTACAAAACTAAAGCTGAGATGTATAGTTATATTTCGTATGTTGACGCATCAACTTGCTAGACTAGAATCGGGGAATCCTATGTCGTGAATTTTATAGGATTCTACAAAATCGTTTGAAGCAGTCTTTGACTTAACTGAAAAATGATCAAAGAAAGATGCTCTCTATCAAAGATGATTTAACTAACAAAATTGGTCAGTAAAAGTCCCTATTTAACCAAGCTCGCTATCGTAAATTATTGTATTGACTGTTATATAATTGACGATCTGAAAAAAACCTATTGACAACATCTTTTTGGCTATTTTTCTTCACCAATTGTTATTATGTGTGTGTGTGTATGGTATGTTGTATAACAACCCGAGTGCTCCAGATAGTCAATCAGGGTCTTCGTCCCTGGCGAGTCTTCGTCGGGCGAGTGGAAACTCATGAAAGCCCGCAGGACTCTCAACTCTGGCTCGAATTCATTGGCCGTCCAAAGAGGAGACGAAAGAGCAATATGCTCCATTGTTTAAGGGCATAACGCTAAGTAACTTCAGAGAAAACGCAGCACACCTCTCGACCCCTAAAGTCACTCACGCAGGTACCACTCCCGGCCGATTATCTCTGGAATTTCGAGGGTCCATCCAGTGAGTGGCGAGCCACTGCCCGCCGAAAGTGACAATCAGATATGATAGTCGTGGCCGGCGTCCATACCTCTTCTGTAATAGCCCAGTTCTAATAATTCTTTCAGATCTCATTAAAATAGCACAATAATTTCTTAGGTACACATTCTTATTAGTTCCAACACCTGCCGAGATCCGCTCATGGGCACATGGTTCCATTAATATCCCACAGGGCTGGTCACGGCGGGTGTACTACTTTACCTTACAGGCAATTTGATCTAAACTACTTTGTGTGCTTCCGCTCCCGATTAGTACGTGCGAAATACTGCCGGCCGGCACCAACCCACTATCGTTAGTAGATGCATGCACCCGCCACCGTTGCTGCCCTGGCTGCTCCGGTCGTCTCCCCGACACGTGTTTTGCCTCTCCACGAGGCATTCTCAGGCGCTGTAGATGTTAGTCGTTAGAATAACATGCTATGAATCTACAACGCCTATATAATGATTAGGAACATGTTATTCTAAAAACTAACATCTACAGCGCCTGAGGATGCCTCGTGGAGAGGCGGTAGTTCGCACGAACTAATCGGGAGCGGAAACACACAAAGTAATTTAGATCAAATTGCCTGTAAATTTGACTTTCGCAAAGTAGCGCCTGAATCTATTAACTATTTACTTTACCTTAATCTTCGCCCTATGTATTGGATACATATACGCGCGTACACCTACCACGACCGATGAATAAACAAGTTTAAAACTACTATTAAAGCCAAATTGTGTAGCAGGGCATATTATAAAGTATCTGACTATATTAATGATAAAAATGCCTGGGATTGAGTCGATCCAATTATTATGTAATTAATAAATTATGTAAATTTGTTTGGATACCAAAAGAGGGATGCCTGAGTTTTTTGGCAGTATTTTTATCAGTGCTCACCTAGTCATGAACTGCACGGTAGGGAAAAAAATTGTGACGATTCCAAACAAATGTAGCCATTTTTACGGAATAAAAAGATTTTGACTTTGACTTTGACTTTGACCGGTATTATACCCGTAATTTGAAACAAAAGACTTTTTTAGACAAGGCCGGGAGACATGCAAGCATACGGCCGGCCTGATGTAAAGCGGTCAACGTAGCCTATAAAAGCTTGCAATACATTAAGTATTACTCGCGCGTTGCCACTTCTGCCGCTAACACAGCAACTTCTTAGCTTACTGGAGACCTCACTCACACGCAGGAGCACCCTTTAGGCAGTTGTTATTTGAGCGTTGGTATTAAAGTCGCACTATGAACTGCTGCGCCACCAAGTTCGTCAATAAAAGCAAACCTGTTAATCTGAAAAACTAATTATGAACGCAAATAAGCCGAAAGTGGAATCCCCCCACATAAATAGCCCTAATTTCGGGCTGTAATCCCGCTCTATAGACCTTCAGAGTTTGTATTTGCATTTATAAGATGGCTCCCGGTTTCAAGAGGTGCAATTTACGACCATTCGCGGTCCAATTTCAATAAATTATTTGCAGAACCATTTTGTTTGCTTTCACCTGCTTTTTTTTTACAAAATATGAAAATTGTTTGAATTTTTGTGATTTATTTTTATTTTTAGGGTTCCGTACCCAAAGGATAAAACGGAACCCTATTACTGAGACTACGCTGTCCGTCCGTCCGTCCGTCCTTCTGTCACCAGGCTGTATATCACGAACCATGATAGTTAGACAGTTGAAATTTTCATAGATGATGTATTTCTGTTGCCGCTATAACAACAAATACTAAAAAATAGATTAACATAAATATTTAAGGGGGCTCCTATACAACAAACATGTTTTTTTTTGCCGTTTTAATAGATAATGGTACGGAACCCTTCGTGTGCGAGTCCGACTCACACTTGGCCGGTTTTTTTATTTATGTAACTTTTACGTAATAAATATCTTCTTCTTCTTCTTAAAAAAACCCCATTTGCTGGGGGCCCCCAATTCCAGAACACGCCACTAACCATTGCCAAGAGTATTGGGATTCTCGGCGTCGAGATCTCCAGCGAAGTTCAGTACCGAAGCCACTTGGAAGAAAAGGTCAAGCTGGCGTCAAAGAAACTTGGTGTGCTCAACAGAGCCAAACAGTACTTCAGCGCGGGGCAAAGGCTTATATTATGTAATTCCCAAGTCAGACCGCATACGGAGTACTGTAGTCATCTTTGGGCGGGGGCAACTGGTTACCAGCTAGGACCTTTTGACTTGGTGCAAAGACGAGCTGTGAGAATCGTCGATGCTCAATACCGTGTGTGAGTTTAGTCACACACGGTATTGAGCCCTTGAGTTTAAGGAGAGATTTCGCCTCCCTTTGTGTGTTCTACCAATTGTACAATGGGTTGTGTTCTGAGGAGTTGTTTGATATCATGCCAACAGCCTCGTTTTACAATCGCACTGCTCGCTGACGGCTGGGAGTTCACCCTCATACACTGGAATTACAATGGTCGGGTACTGTGCGGTTCCTGAGAAGCTTTCTGCCGAGAACTATTAAGTTGTGGAATGAGCTTCTCCCAAGGGACTACAGTATGGGTTTCTTCAAGAAAGGCGTGAAGAGGTTCTTACAGGGTCAGCAAAGCATGAGTGACACCCCTGGTGTTGCAAATGTCCATAGGCTACGATAACTGCTTACTATCAGGCAGACCGTATGCTTGTTTGCCACCTTTGTGGTATAAAAAAAGCGTTATCCTAAGGATTGAATTTTCGAGTCAGATCACAAAACCGAGAGGGAAAATTAAAGCTTTCTTATTATAGAAATTTTATAATATATAAAATTTATATTTTATAATAGTGTATTTATATTGGATTAAAATAAGATAGAGTTATGTATTAACATAAACCTAAATATAATATAGCGTTGCCAGGTCACGTAATTCTTGGGTTGATAAACTCTTAAACTGAACTTAAACTTAAAAAACGACCAATAGAGTCAAACTTTCACACGAACAGTTCTGTACCACCGTAAAACATTTTTGTAAACTAGTTTTGTAAAAAATAATTGCAAATAATCCATGATTTGAGCATTTTCTATGTTAGTACGTTATTTGGCGTACGGTACGCGTAAATTGCAAATTTCTAACCAATTTAGTTCTCGAAATGGAATAATAAAAGAGATCTAAAAGTTCCGCAATTTGTAAAATAATAAAACATGCAATTATACTCGACTCGATAAGCTCCATGTTACACACTAGTGTGAAAAAAAAAATTAAATTGTTTTTTTTTTTAATAAATATTTGGTTTTGTGCCAACATTCTACACAATATATCTAAAGTTTAGGCATATATCTCATTTAGTTTACGAGTTATTTTTTTATGTATAAAATTAATTAAAAAAAGAACGTTGTAACGTTATTTTTTAGTCTCATACTTATGTACAGACAGCAGAACGACAACGATAGGTTTTTATTGATCCTTTGAACTGTACGGAATCCTAAAATAGATCAAACACCTAATCCCTCATTCCCTATTTACCCCGTCAGAAGATAAATTTATAGAAACCTTTAAACACGTCCTTTTTTATTTTTAAAAGAATATCTACATATTTTGCATTCGTAACAGTAAATCAACGGATTGGGCATGCATACATTTACCATCTATCTTACCCTCATAGTTGATTAATTTCCAAAAAAACACATTAGTAGAATTTCATAAATTTCATAAAAGCCAAGTACACATTTTCATAGATTTTACTTTTGAACTAAAATATTTTCGCATAGAAATTTCGTCACACTTCATCCCCAAAAGGGAAGAATTTCATGAATTCCTTTTTTAGTGGGTGCTAACGTGACATAATAAGCTTAACGTCCAAATTTTATGTAATTATTACTTTTTGTATTTATCGTGGTCCTAGGGGTAAAACCAAGTCTGTCATAAACTCATAAACCTAAAAGAAAATTAGTACGAGAGGGATGATTTATAATTTAACATCTCAACTTGGCAATATGACGAGGAATTTAATCAATGTCAGAAACAGAAATACGACACAATATAAATATATATACCCGCCAGGTGCAATATCATTTTAGTTATTTATAACAGAAACACAAAAACACAAATACTGACGAGCGGCACAGTGGTTGGTAACGCGGCTTTGACACGAACGCTCGTGGCTTCGATTCCCACACAGGACAAACGTTTGTGTGTATATGCAATACGAACATGTCTGTTTGTGGTGGTATATGTGATTTAAGAGAGGTAGGGCGCATCAATGCCACTGAGGAACCTGCACAATAAAACCGCGAACAAACAACTCCCTGAAGGGGTTGTTGAGTTTCCGCGTGTAAATGAGGTCTTCAGTAAGCGCCTATGGAGTTCCTGTGTTAGCAGAGGTGGCATCGTGCGAGTGATATTTAATGTATTGCAAGCGTTCATAGGCTACGGTAACCGTTTTACACCAGGTTGGCCGTATGCTTGTATGCCTCTTGACGTTTAAAAAAGCCGTCAAGTGCGAGTCCGACTCGCGCTCTGAGTGTTCAGTAAAAAAATATTTTTGCAAATTATCGTCAAAAAAAAAAATCGGCCAAGTGCGAGTGGGACTCGCGCACGAAGGGTTCCGTACCATTATCTATTAAAAAAGGCAATAAAATCACGTTTGTTGTATGGGAGCCCCCTTAAATATTTATTTTATTCTATTTTTTAGTATTTGTTGTTATAGCGGCAACAGAAATACATCATCTGTGAAAATTTCAACTGTCTAACTATCACGGTTCATGAGATACAGCCTGGTGACAGACGGACGGACGGACGGACGGACGGACGGACGGACGGACGGACGGACGGACAGCGAAGCCTCAGTAATAGGGTTCCGTTTTACCCTTTGGGTACGGAACCCTAAAAAAGATTTTTTTGTGATGGCACTACAAATTTACGATTTTCGTTTTTTTCCTTTACTTGTGCTACATGCCAATGCTTCTTACAAAATTTCTATTCTATTTCATATTTTAGGTCAACGGGAAGTACCCTATAGGTTTTGATTCCCATGCGAGTGTCAAAATATGCGCATAAACGAGGCATAAACAGCCGTATCTTTTGATTGCGTTGACTTAGAAGTTTAATTTTTTTAATGCTCGAATGGGATTACAGACCTGAGTATTTCGTATTAATTTCAGCTTAATAGCTCCACCCCTCCTGAGAAAAAGGGTCTTGACAGACAGACAGACATACGGCGAACAAAGTGACCCTATAACGGTTCCGTCTTTCGTTTTGAGGTACGGAACCCTAAAAACAAATGGTATATAATAAGCTCTTGAGAGATAGTGAAACAGTTTCGATTCGTAAAATCACGACGTAGATATGTATTTCAATCCGTAAAAAGCGCTTAAGGCAGCGTAAAATTTAATATTTCATCTTTCAGCGCTATTCGGAGCGAGGAAAACAATAAGAACGTATAGCTTGCGTATAAAATGGCACCGGGTGTTAATACGTGGTACAAGTCACGAGATAGTACGGTTTTTTTATTTTTTTCAAACCTTCTGTGTTGCAGTTCTTTCTGTATTTTATTGAAGTTATAGGTATATCTTTTGGCGTGTTAAGAAAATATGATTAGAGTGAATTTTTACGACATCGACATCTATAATCGATACCACGAAGTAGATTGGTAAAAATGCCTCTTAAGTCTTGTTTGTGACTATATTCAAGGTAGTATTCAAATACTTATTTATTAATCTACAACACGTGTTTTATATCAGTACAGATAAAATATATTTATATATAAATATAAATATACATTGGTGTTTCTTGATATTATAATCGGTGGTGAATGATATTTGTTGATAATATATTATATATATTATTTTATTGTGTTACGCGAAAGAGGAATGACTTATAACGTGCGAACATAAGTCACACACAATTTTTTTATTTAACGTCGGTAGGAATGCTAGCATATGAACGCTTACGACACATTAAGTAACAATCGCGCAATGCCACCTCTGCTGCTATACAGCAACTACGCGAGAGCTTACTAGTAACTTCACTCACACGCAGGTATACACAACCCTCCAGGAAGTTGTTATCAGGCTGCGGTTTTCTGTGACGTGGAGGTACTTTCCCAGACGGGCCGATTTGATGCCTCTGCCTTTCTTAATTTACCTCTCTGTTTACCTCGCAAGGGACTTGGTGTGAGTAATGTAACTAATCTGGCCATAAATACATATAAACTTTTCTTTTTTTCAACTCTTTAATTATTTTGAATTTGTAACGCGTTTTTATGTTAAAAACTTCTTTCGATTTTCCGCAGATTTTCAGTATTTTTTGTATTTATTATCTAATTACAATATGGAATGGAGTTTGATTTGATGACTGCCTTGCACAAAGTGGATATGGAGCCATCGGTCATTATCAAGACACATCAAAAGCTTAGTATCAGCCGTATATTCGTAAATCGTACTATCGACATATATACCAATACTTCCTCCGTTGAAGACAATAAAAGACCGGGGCGTGCTGTTAGAACTATAAATGCTGTTAGTATCTTTTTAACAGTTAAATGGAGTTTAAGGTAGCATTAGGAAACAAAAATCTTACAGAGGGAAATGAAGATTCCCTCTAAAACTCTGTCGCGTATAGTAATCGTCGGAAAGGTACAACGTGGCCATCATCCTGCGTCTGTAATGGTTTGGTGAGGCGTGTCTTATCAAGGAATCACAAAGCATCGTTTTTGTGAAAAACTAGTGAAGACTTCAGCCAAAGTGTATCAAGAGACTCTCTTGGGTTGTGTTGAAACACATATACCCATTCCTTTTTAAAAATGTACCGCGGACTTTGAGCAGGACTCTGCGCATGGTCACAAGGTACGAATTACCCAATCCTGGCTCGAAACCAACGTTCAGGACTTTATAAGAGCTGAACACTGACCCTCGTTTAGCCCAATTCTGGACCCTTTAGACTACAAATTGTGGTTAGTTTTAGAAGACATGGCCTGCTAGAAACGGCACGCCAACATTGTGGCTAAATTTCCCATGTAAACAGATCGTAAAGGTAGGTGCGGCTTGGTCCTGGAGCTCCTAGGTACCTAAATAATATATATTATTGTAACATAGGCAATCATTTTCTACTTACATAAAACATCATATCCCTAATGTTTTATGTAAGTAGAAAATTATTTCACAGTTACAACTGAACGAAAGAGCAAAACGGTGAACAAAGGCAAATCATCCAAATTGAATTCCTATTTTTCGTGACGAGAGTGTTAGCCCCCAAGCTCCTTTGCGAGCGGGTACTCCACACCCTTCTACCTAAGGCTTCTTGCACCTCGTTTCATGTCATCTTTGTTAGAAAACTTATGCATAGCAAGCGAAACAATGAAATCCGCTAACGCTCTCACATTGCACCAAACGTGTAAGTATATTTTACGACGAGCGCGCACAAGTGAACGTTTTTGCCGGTTGTATCTATTCACTGCTCTGAAGAATTGGCGAAGGAAACCATTATGAACTATAATTTGAAGTTGTTGCAGACTGTATGCACTGTTTAATAAAATTGTTAACGTATTATAAAATGATGTTCACCAAAAATAGTTATACAAAAGGTAACCAAACAGTACGGGGTTGAGTGTACATGTGTCTTAGTCTGGGTATTCAAAATATCAAATCAGCTCATCTGGGGAAGTACCTCTACCTCAAAGACACCAAATCCTAACGACAACTCTCTGTAGGGTTGTTGTGTTCCCGTCAATGGGTGAGGTGAGGTTACCAGTAAACTTCTTAATCCCACCGTAGAGATACGGGTGCCCTTTCAACTGAAGGGGTTTAGAGTATATTCCGCCACGCTGCTCAACTGCGGATTGGTGAAGGGCAGTATTTTCAAGCTGCCCGAACGCCACTGATTTAGTTGATGCATACCATCTATCGATAACTTCTAGTACCGACATCTTGAAACGCCCTCCGAATCACGGAGAACCTCTAAATACCTCCTCTTTCGTGTGTGTTCGAGAGTGTTTAGAGTGACACTCACAACGAAGCCAACGACCTCCTCATGAAACTAATCCTCCTTCTCAAATTACACGTTAACCCTTACTCATCCCACTGCAGGGATACAGGTCTGCCTTCAACCGAAGGGGTTTAGAGCATTCTCTACCCCGCTGCTCAAATACGGAGGCCAGTGTTTTCAAGCCGCCCGAGGGCCACTGACCTAGCTTAACGACTGTCATCTATCGACAACATCCGGGACCGACGGCTTAACGTGCCCTCCAAGAACGGGAAACTCGAGATAGATAAACCCATCCATAGATAGGCTGCGGACGACGTTTCTTAACCCGCGTATTCGGTTAGAATGACAAGCGCAACTACGCCATCGAGCTGAAAATACGGTTACATATATTTATACTAGCAAACCGAACCAACGCTGTTCTGCGCGAAAATAAAACGAATCTTAGAATCTGATTATAGCATCACCCAGGTATAGCAACTCTGAAGCATTCAGGGATCCTGTAGAACCTACACACAAAAATAAAAACATTAATCAGTTCAGCCGTTTAAGAGAAGTTCAGTGACATACAAACGTACACGAGAATTATATATAAAACTAGCAGCGGAACCGACAACGTTGCCCTATCCGAAAACGCCAATAAGTCCTGTAACCCAATCGCAGCGCCACCTACCGGGTCCAATTGGGAATGTAAACTATTCTCGAATCCACTTAAATACACAAAAAAAAAATGATCAACCTTTTGGGAGGAATTTAATGACATACTCACGTATGTATGTATATATATCTTTACGCCAGGTCCCTTGCAGGATAGGCAGAAAGAAACGAAGCATCATAAGACGCTGTACTTACACACTTCACATGATTATTAAAGAAGCGATTCTTTAATATTCATAGCTTTTTTTTGCACGCTCGCCGGTTCCCAGGGCTCCTGACATCACCTTCTTATAAAATAAGATCAATTTGGTCATGGTAGGTTAGTCTTGGTCTTCCTCGGCTATTACATCCTTCTACTTTCGCATTGTATCTCTATTTCGTCATTCTTTCTACATGTCTGAACCGACAGAGCATGCCATTTCTTATCTTAACACCAACACTCTCTTTCAGATCAACTCTCTTTCTTACGTTATCGTTACGAACACGGTCAGCAAGCGCTATCTCACAAACATACATACGTACAGAAGAATAATATATATAAAGATGTGTATTTTTAGTAATATTCTTAAGTTAGTACTAAGATTGTTCACTAAAGCCAGAAATTATATCGAGGCATTATACCTTACATTTATCGTTCCCTGGTACTTCGTGAACTCGTACAAAAGGTCGGAAGCGAGGGAATAAAGGAAGTTCACTCCAGTAAGTCGCCTAGCGGAGAACATATTGTAGGCTATTAAAGGATTGATAAATGGAAGCCATGACATCCGACATACAGCTGTCCATATAATAGTTAATATTTTTTTATAACATAAGTCGAAACCCACAGGGGTGGGGAAAGACTTCATTAATTTATCTATCTATAACTTCACGCCAAATCCCTTGCGGGGTAGGCAGGGAGAACCGAGCGCGATATGATTCGATTCTTACACGTCTCACTCGCTTCTTTAACATTTTGGCTCTTCTCGTGCACGCTCGCCGGTTTCTAGGGTTCCTAACATTATCTTCTGATAAAACACGGTCAATTTTAGTCTTGGTAGGTAAGTCTTGGCTTTCATTGGCTCCTACATCTTTCTCCTTTCGCGTTGTATATCTGTTTCGTAATTCTTTCTACAAATCCGAACCAACGCAGTGTGCCTTTGTTTATTTTAACACCGACACTATTTCAGATCGACGCTTCATTAATTAGAATTATTTGTAACTGTTTTTGGAGAAATACATTTCATACTATGTTCTTCTTATAGCTGTTTGCAATTTCCTCTGTCTCACCTATTTCTACCGCCAAGCGGCTATATTTATATAGCTGTGTTCCGGTTTGAAGTGCTAGTATATGACAGTGAAATTATTGGGTACTGTGACGAAACAGCCTTAGGTCACAAGATTGGCAGCGCACGAGTAATATCCCCGTGGTGCTACGAGCGTCAATAGGCTGCGTTGACCGCTTACCATCTGATGCGGGCCGCATGCTTTTTGCCAATCTAGTTGTATAAAAATAATACCTATTATGTTACAAAAATGTAGTGAAATGTGCTGTGCTGTAATTTGTCACTCACCTTGTGGAACTCACCAAATGGATGATACTTTTATATATTATCGATATACCACAAGTGTCATAAACGTGTCACGTACGGAAATAAATAGTATTACCATGGCGAAATTTGACACTACCTACCAACGCATAGCACCGAATTACGAATGTGTCGACCATAGTATCGATTATTCGGCTTCACTATTGCGAACTTTGTTCGTAGCAAAAGCTGATTTAATGGTTTACTCCTATGTAGACAATTAATCTGATATGTTTGTTGAAAATAAATTAAAAATTTTAAAATAATTAAAAAAAAAACACAAAGCGTCCCTCAAAATGTTTTCCTTTATGTCAACATTCTACAATTCAATAGTTAATAGGAATACATTTCTCACGACATTAAATTACTAAATTTTGAGGGGAAAAAAATATCTTGCATCTACACTGATACCAAGAGGTGAAGTTCTAAATATTAATAAGGATTATTTACATTACCATCCTTAGAATACATAAATATCTACTTGTAAAAACTAATTTTAGGCTTCTTTTGAACACATAAAATTGTTTTTGTACAATTTCATCACGAAGAACAGGTTATTATTAATTTTTAACTTTCAATGCATTGTGTAACGTACAGTCTCGCATCCTCAGGGGGACTGCTGAGTATCTGGCTTCCATTACCTCCATCCTGCGTTCACTTATGAGTCTTCGCCTTCACTATTCTTGGTCTGGCAGAGGTAATATATTAATTGTACGACAAGTGAACACTTTGACCTCTGTACCGCTGAGACCCAACATTTCGTGTATCAAACGTGATCTGCCCTAGCTATACCAATTAAAAAATACACCAAATTAGTAAATTAACAAACGAAAGGTCAGTGACAACAGCTCCGCTGAGCTTTAACCACCACTGGACATTGCCCTTTTGCTTTTTATTTCTTTACAAAAGTTCGTATGTTTCCGCAACAGGTTATATTATATACATTATCTGTGCAAAGTTAAGTAATTTTTACGCCATTTCGTAAAACATAAGACACCGGAGCTGTTATTATACGATGAACTTAGTTCACACCAAGTCCCTTGCAAAGCCTAGCGCCACGTGTCTCTGTCCTTCCACCCTTCACTCGCTTTTTTAAGCTCTTCTCGTGCACGCTCGGTTTCTAAGGCTCCTGATATCACCTGATAATCCACGATCAGTTAGGTCATTGCAGGTGAATCTTAGTATTCATTGGCTGCGTCTACTTTTGCATTGTATAACCGCTTCGGAATGTTCTATATATATTAACTATCCATTGCTAATTTTCTTGTGTACTGCTCTCGGTGTATGAGCTCAGTTCCTCAGGTCATGGAGGCGAGAGAGTACACGGTGGGATGCACATATTCCTTCGCCTGCATGGCCTGAGGAGCTGAGCACCGCTGCTCACGCTGCTTTGTTCTTCTTTCTTCTGATTGTGTTCTTGAATCTTGGTATCTTGAACAATTTGTAGAAATTGCCTTAAGGATCAACAATAAGCGAACACTTGAATTAATAACTATATTAAAACTAAAAAAAAGTATAAGTTACCTTTTAAAATACATCTGACATATTAAAGTACCTCCACCGTCTGGGGAAGTACCACAGAGGGCTGTTGTGTTCCTGCATGTGGGTGAAACTATTAGTTTTTTTATACTACATCGGAAGGCATACAAGCATATGGCCCACCTAATGTAAAACAGTTGCCGTAGCCTATTAACGTTTGTAATATATTAACTACCATTCGCGTGATGCCTCATCTGCTGCTTACACAGCAACTTCTTTGGGAGCTTACTGGTGACCTCACTCACACACAGGAACAGAACAACCTTCTAGGGAGTTGTTATTTGGCCGCGGTTTTCTGTGGGGTGGAGGTTCTTCCCCAGACGGGCTGCTTTGATGCGCTCTACCTCTCTTAAAACATCAAGACCAAGACAAACAGACATGTTCATGCACACAAATGTTTACCTTGTGTGGGAATCGAAGCCACGAGCGTTGGTGTCAAAGTCGCGTCGTTCACGACTGAGCCACCGAGCACGCCAAAAGTTAGTTGCTGTGTTAACAGCAAAGGTGGCATTGCGCAAGTGATACGTACATATTGCAAGCGTTCATATGCTACGGTAACCACTTTACATCATATGGGTCGTATGTTTATATGCCTCCCGATGTTGTATAAAAAAATCTTTTGAAACCATGAAATTGACTTCATTCAAGTTTTTTTTTACCAAATTTATGAGTGACCAATCGAATATATTAAACTTTTAGTTTAAAAAATATTTCTTTAATTCACAATTAGCGAAGTTATCTGGTTATATACTCAACAAAACCTAGTTAGACAAGAATCGAGGACTTCTATGTTTTAAGTTAAATACAACTTTTTAAGATAATAATAATACAAACTAACAAAGTGCCATCTAGTTAAAAAAAATACAATGTGGGGAGGCATATTAGCATATGCCCCTCCTGATGTAAAGCGATTTCTGTATCTAGCCTATACATGCTTGTTATACATTAATAAAATAAGGATAAATGTAGGTACATATTGTTGTTATCACTTGCTCGGCTATTCAGGAAGACATATCGTGAGGAAAACCGCGCGTCCCAGAAATTGTATTTCATAAGACTTGTAACCTAACCTACGACAGATTTGGTTTTCCCTGGGAGTTGAGATCTGACGGCAGTCGCTCAAGTAAAAATCAGTATCTTTGCCAAATCTTTAGGCTTAGATATGTATTAGGAAACAGTATTTTTGACGAGCTCGGTGGCGCAGTGGTGAAACGCGCTGTTACGCTACTTTGGCACCAACGCTCGATGGTTCCATTCCCACACAGTACAAACATTTGTGTGCATGAACATGTCTGTTTGTCTTGGTCTGGGTATTTTCTATGTATGTGTTTACAAAAAAAAATGTATTTACGTATGTTTATCAGTTGTCTAGTACCCATAACACATGCTTCGCTTACTTTGGAACTAGATGGCACTGTGTAATTTCTCCGGCAATATTTATTATTAGTATAACGCTACATAGGAAGAAATAAACATACATACTTATTAACTATTTGGCATGCATGTATGACTATGTTGAATGTAATAATATATTCTGTTGTTATTCTATTACTTGTGAAAACATACCCTTCAATCGTAATGTTTTCTTTTTAATAGAATATCAAATTCGGCCGATGTTATTCAACAAAACAACGTTTAGCAATCTAGTTAACATAAAATAAATTTAAATTATTATCTCCGTGTTGAATTTGAAATAACCATTGCTTGGCCATAGTCGCCCAATTTGGTCTCCCTGGGGGGAACCCCGAAGGTGAGCAAAGGGGTACCATGGACAAGTGATTTGGCCCGTAGTGCTCCCGCTAATTGCCTTATATATGAATGCAAATACAATCTCTGTGCATAATGTATTAAGTGATACGTAGTCGCCTACGAGTATGATAAGAGAATAAGTTAACGTCACAGAAAATAGATTAAATGGTGATTGCACATCAACGTATTGCCTTCTATCACTTAATTTGGCCATTGATTGAAATGTCTGGTATGGGGTACCACGGGCAATAAAAATTTATTTAATTACAAAATTATTATGCAGGGGCAAATATTTTTGTTCGTGGTCCCCCAAGAGGGACAAGACTGGGGGACCACGGGCAAGTCACGGAAATAACGGCGAGAGGCGTGTTATATTCTAGTCTTTAGACCCTTTCTTTTGATATTTAATTTGAGAAAGATCTGCTTCATTAGCATATATTGACAAATTTATTTCAGATTGTCCGAAATGCTGATTTTAAGGTTAATAATGAATACCTATATATAAACCGAAGGATTGAATGATGTGCGTAAAGATTTATTTAACGTAAACACTACACGTCTAATCTATTTAGAAATAAATCCGGACAAGAGCGTGTCAGACTCGCGCACCGGAGATTCTGTACAAGCTTGAATGTAGATAGTTCAACATCTTGCCAATTGAATTTCCAAACATTTATCTCCCTTTTCGGGCATATTACCCTTCAAAATCATCTTCGAATCAGTCGAAATGCAAGATTTTGTAGTTAAAAATGATCTCTCATACATCGCTATTCGTCGCAATGAACTCTCCAACGGCAAGTGTAAGTTTGTAATCACAACAAAATATATTTCTACTGTCTTGAATAAAAAGTTCCATTACATACTCAAAACGACCAACTGAATCTGCCATCCTCCGGCAATGCAAATAACAGGTGGAAACTAAAACTTACAACGAAGAAGTCCAACCAGGCAAGCATTACTAATGTCAAACCACGCGGGCCCACGCGGTATGGCCGTGTGCCATGCCGTGTCGACGTAGTCTCGTAAATACCTAGTAGATTGCAGATTCAGATTCAGAAATCGGGCTTGAAGGATCAAGTGGACGATGTTGTATTGCTCGGAGGGATGGTGAACCTTTGTTGGATTAAAATTAAAAGAGTCGACCAAGTAGGAGCTGCCATGTTGTTTATGGTTGAAAATGTATAGTGTTTGTAATACATTCAGTCAAATGTCAAGTACAAACACTACATTTTCAACCATAACGCCATCTAGCGGCAAAACCAATTAATGTTAATGTACATGGAAAGTTACAAATTATAAAGACAGAGAGCTCTGGTGGATTTTCTCCATTACGAAATATACAATTTATTCCGGAGAATCGCTAAGGTAAGCGAGTACGATGACTGGAGAAGCTCAGTCGTCACCCTGTACAAAGACAAGGTCACATATTAACTGTGTCACCTATATGCCCATCTGTTTGATCAGCTGTATGTAAAAAAATAATTGAGAGGAGAATGAGCGTGAAAAAAGCAGAAGAGGTTATACAGATTAAGTTTTCTCACTCCACAATAACGCAGAGAAGTTTTCTGCGATTTTGTGGATCTTAATAAAGCATTTGACAGAGTTGTCCGAATGGATCTCTAGAATGTATTGTCAGGATATGGTAATGTATCTTACTACGTGCTGTACAGTCACTTATGAGGGTTATACAGCATGTCTACGGATGGGGGACAGCTTGTCGCCTCGGTCTGATGTTAACATTGGTGTCAAACACAATTGCGTGATGTCGGCTCAGATTTATCTCGATAATTACCTACGGAGCGTTTGATCTACGAATGTACGAGTACACATGGATAACATAGTGGTGGATTGTCTGCTTTATGCAGACGATGCTGTGCTAACAGCAGATACACCATCTGGATTGCAAACACTAGTCACAATTATGAATGACGAATGTATGGAGAAAGGCTTACAACTGAATGCGAAGAAATCAAAGACTATGATATAACTGAATAAGTTAGTTTGTCTTGGATGCACCTTTGGTAGAGATAGAAGATACACCGCTGAGTGAGTGCAGAGAATAGTGAAAATGAAGCGTTGGGCTTCTTGGCAGCAAAAACTTGAGTCAGAAGCTATACACAACGAGGTGCTCAACGCTAATGTATGGAAGCAAGACCTAGATTTGGTAGTGAGAGCATGAAAGTAGAATACGCCGTCGAGATGCAAGCACTGCGCAAAACCTGTGGAGTGAGTAAATGCAAGAAGAAAGAATGACGAAACAGTTATACAACGCAAAAGTAGACAGATGTAGGAGCCGAAAAAGGCCAAGGCTCGCCTACCACGACCAAATTAGTTGTGTTTATCAGAAGGTAGTGTCAACTAGGAACATGCATCATGGCGACCACGCATGAAAAGAGCCACGAATCTCAAAGAAATGAGCGTGGCACGTAAGGACCAAGTAATGCGGCGTTCGATTCTCTCTGCTTACCCCGCAATTGAGTTGGCATGAAGATAATAGTAGTAGTTAGTAGTGATTAATATTGGTTGAAATACACATTTTGTACTCGGTTAGGTTCTTTTTGAGATAAGATTATCCAGATACTGGAAATTATCTCATGGCCCCGTCTTTGCAGAATGATACTGGCCAGATATGATCGCCGCGCTGTGTAATTTTATTACTAAAAATCTAGCTAGAGGGCGCGGCACGTTGATTAAAGGTTCACATAACTATCATTAGTCAGACTAGTATTAGTAAAACCATGTTATTATAAAAAAAGTCTCGATCAGTATATTAAAAATTAACATTTTATAAGAGATTGTGAATTCAAACACAGGCACTCTAAATTAACAGGTAATTTGAACAATTTATTTAGGGTTGCTATTTTGCGTTGATTAGTGTTGATATTTAATTTAAAATTATCCTTCCACTACGGCATTGAGACGGTTGATATGCATTGTGGTTTGTAAAACTGCGGAGATTGTATTAAAAAAAACGCGCATGTTCGAAATTTTCGTAATCACGATTGTGATAATAAAGAAATACAGAATTCGCAATTTCAGAACAAGTGATATTTGTAGGTACCTAATAATCACTTGCTCGGCGGTGAAGGAAAACATCGTGATAAGGATCACGATCACGATCACGGTGACCTGTACAGGGAAGAATTCTCTTACCTATGTCAGGCGCCAGATCTCTCCCAAATAGGTTTTTACTTTTTTGTAATCTAAAATAAGTAGGATTAAATTGTAAGTGCAAACCTTTGGAGAGACAAGTATTTTTTTTTTATTATTATTATTATTTCATGAGCAGTGATTATAGCATAGCAGGGCATAGCCCAGTGGTTAAAGAACCAGTCTAGTGAACAATAGGTCCTCGGTTCGAATCCTAGCATGTACCTACCTACCACTAAATTCGTGTTTTCGGTTTTATATATTTATAATTATCACTTGCTCCGCGGTGATGGAAAACATCGTGAGGAAACATGCAATTTGATCTAACCTGCTTTGTGTGCTTCCGACACCAATTACTGTTAGTTGATGCAACATGCCGACGCTGCCATGCCTGCTCCGGTAGTCTCTGCCTCGGCTGCTGCGGTCGTCCGCCATCTCGAACAGTATCCGCACCACCACCACCGTCGCTGCCACGACTGGCCTGGTCGTCGCTGCGACACGTGTTTCGCCTCTCCACGTGGCATCATCAAGCGCTGTAGACGTAATCGTAAGAACAACATGCTAGTTCCCAAAATAACGCCTGAATCTATTAACTATCGTAAGGAAACTCGCGCGCCCTAGAAATTAATTTCGAAACACGTATGAGTTCACCAAAGGTTTGGTATACCCTCTAGATTCTGGAGGTCTGACGGCTGTCGCTTCATATAAAAATCAGTACCTTTCCCAAATCCTTAGGCTTCGCTAGCGAACCTCGCCTATCCCCAACGATTAATAAAAAGAAATAACGCTGAGAAGAACAATTGGCAATATTATAGGTAAAAATGTAGTTTTCAGGTCGATTATGAGATTTCGGGTCAAATATTTAATATGGAAGCGATAAAATTAAACGTTTTAAAAAAATGCATAGGACTGGAACACATTATTTAATCATAATTTATGTAAAAGAAATTACATTTAAATAAAAGAAATTAGCATGGCAACAAAAGGAGCAAAATTATGTAAGTACTCATCACTCAGTGTCTCCAACAGGATAGGATGTATGGACCGATAACTCTGCTCGGGGATTTCCCGCCTACCGTATAATTTTGTAATCAACGGAAGTGCTACATTTAATACCACCTATCATCCCCCCCTATGACAACTGTATTTCTCTGAATTATTTATATATAACTGCTATCCGCGTTCTCACACGCGTGGGGACTAAAATAAGGACGATTACAATAACAAAGAAAGAAATATTTGTATATATCATTGATTGCGCACACAAACAAAAGGAAACATCAAAAAATCAGTGAACATATGCAAAGATTTGTTACGCAATGGCTGCCAATAAGATGTTTTCTCAGTATCGCGTTGGAGTACACGGGTGGCCGTGTACCAACGCTGTTTTTCGTCAGGCCCTTAGCGACGCCAGATTCCCGACGGCAGACAATTAATCATAAAAATAACTATAATAAATTCCGACGTACAAAAAAAAACAAATTAAAATGCTAATAGACTCGCGCGTTATTTTCAAATTTACATGCAATTTGATCTAACCTACAACCAAGGACAACCGCAGCAGCCGAGGAAGAGGCTACCGGAGCAGCCATGGTAACGACGGTATGTTGCATCTACTAATGGTTGTGGGTGGGTGCCGACCGGCGCTAATTCGCTTAAAATAACAATAATAATCTTCTTTTTAGCGTTATCCCGTTTTCTAATACACTAGGATTGGCGGGGTCCGCTACCTAAGCCTAAGGATTTGGCGAATTTACTGATTTTTACATGGATCATTCTTAGGTAAGATACAATATTTTCCTTCACCGCCGAGGAAGTAATAATTACAAATGTACATAAATCCGAAAACACGAATTTAGTAGTAGGTACATGCCAGGATTCGAACCGGGGACCTATTGTTCACTAGGCCGGTTCTTTATCCACTGGACTATCACTGCTCTTGAAACAATCATAATAAGAAAAAAAAAATATTCGTCTCTCCAAAGGTTTGCACTTACAATTTATTCCTACTTATTTTAGATTACTCGTATTGAGTCCATACAGCGCTCGTTTACTAGGCACCTGGCTTTTGTTACCCCCGGCATAGGATGCAGATCTTCGTATGAGGACAGACTTTCATTCTTTGGTATTGATGCACTGACAAAAAGGCGACGTATGCATGATTTATTGCTTCTCCAAGGAACTGTGCAAGGCGAGTCAATGTGTGAGGGTGTATTGGACAGGATCATGATATGCGTGCCTAAATTGGGTTGCCGTAGAGTTAATTGTCATTTCTTCACGATCCCTCATCATAGGACCAACCTGGGTTTGCACGCGCCGTTATCTAGGATGATATCCACTTACAATGATTGGCATAAGCTTCTTGATTTGGATATATTTCACGACCGACCCAAATTATTGAAACACAAAATTCTGTCAAAATGATAATCAAACAAATTATGTTGATTCTGTTTGTAGTATTAACTGCCTAAAATTATGAATTATTATTAAGAATTTTAGATACCATGTTGTGCATATCTATAATTGATGTAAACTCTAGATTAAGATCTTTTACAATATATCAATTAAATGTTTGGGTTTATATTGTTGATGTGCCGAAATAAATAAATAAAAAATAAAAATTACAAAAATATAAAAACCTATTCGGGAGAAACCGTCTGACTGTAAGAGAATTCTTACCTGTACAGGTTACCAGGCTCCTTTTTTTTATGAAACTAGCTTGGCAAACATGCGACCCGCATTAGATGGTAAGCGGTGACCACAGCTTATTGACGCTCGCAACACCACGGGGATGTTACTCGCGCGCTGCCAATATTGTGACCTAAGGATGTTTCGTCTCAGTACGAAATCCTCCGTTTTGAATTATCAAACTACTCGTACTTATTAGGCGTAAGTCGGCAGATAAATGTGTACAAAGATCACATTGGCACAATAACAAAAATATCAAGAAAATCAAAAGGAAAACTGAAATGGGAAGGTATACGTGTCTACTCGATTTACACTGATTAGCAATTATTTCATGTACAGTTTTTGATAATATTGTTTAGAGCATGTATATATACTATAGGTACGTACCTATGCGTTTACAGTCTGCAGGAAACATTATTAGTTTTATAGTTGGGTGTACCTGTAGATAGGTCAGTGTGAATTTTACATCTGATACTTAAAATTAAATATATATATATATATATAGGTGGATGGATATATATAGGTATTATAATATGCATGTAATATTGAGAAATAAATTAAATAGTTGAATATGTATATGTATGTAAAAAAAATATTTCAACAAGGCTCGATGGCTGAACAGCTTAGATTATGAGCAGTGGCGGCTGGTGGGTTATCGAACTGGTGGTGCACTTTATTTGCTCACCAAGTATTAATATTAGAAATTGCAAGAAATCAACAATTTACATAAAATATGTAAATTAAAAAAAAAACAATTACTTAATATAAACAAACAATAATTAACGCGTCACAGATACAGCGAAACTATACTAATAAGGAGAGGACAGAGGTCCATCATGGCCGCCGCCGAACTCAAATTTCAAATTTCGTCAAACATCGGGTGCTCTCGGTAATCTTCTATTCGCGCGTGCGGCGCACGAGAACCGACTCTTTGCTCGGTACATTTCTATGAACTATCTTTTGTTTCACGCGTCAGGCATATTAGCTCGTAACTCATACAAGTTATACTAGCAGTCCTCGTGCGCTCGCCGAAGCGCACGAGAATTTTTCTTTACAGGGAAAATAAGTCTTAATAGTTTAGCAAAGCGCTTAAATTGTTTTGTCTTTTATTTGTTATAATTTTAAATTTTATTTGTTATATTATGTTTTTGTATGTTTCAAAAATAAATATTAATATGGTAATTTAAAGATGAAGTAATATTTTGTAAGTTTTAAATCTTTTGAATTGGTGGTTCAGCGCACGAGCGCACTTAAGGTACAGCCGCCACTGATTATGAGTCTACGGAAAATGTGCTCAAAGCATTAACTTGAGGTTTGTTATTGTTATATATATATATATATACATAAAACAATCCTCAAGTGTATGCTTTGAACACATTTTCCGTAGACTCGTAATCTAGGCTGTTCAGCCATGTTGAAATTATTTTTTTTCATACATGTTTTGATCGTGAATAAATAGAAAAAGAACCATTAATTTTATTATAAAGACAGAATTAATGGTCTTCTTTCTATTTATAAAATAACCAATGAACCGATGGATGACGATATGCTAGTTCTCATGAACTATGTACGATACAACCACACTGTATAAAATAAATTATCACTCGATTTTTCCGGTTAAACCCGGAATTTTCCGAACCAACTAAAACGTTGATAGCTTTCCGACTGAGAAAATGCCAGGGACGTAATTAACGGACGGAAATGCGGGCCCTTAAGTATCTATGTCTACGGGCCCGTAAACTCTAAAGGTAATTAAAAATGTTGAACCGAAGTCGAATGAATATTTAAAAAATTATACTGTACTTAATATTTTTCCTACTAACATTTTTAAAAGAAATGTATGTTAATAAAACCAAACGAGATATGTAAGGACTGGGCCCCCTCTACCTATCCTGCAAATGCCTTGGCGTGAAGATATAGGTAGATACATATTTGTGCTACCCGAGCAGTGATAGCCCAGTAGATAAAGAAGCGGTCAAGTGATCAACTGATCACCGGTTCGAATCCTGACATACCACTAAATTCGTAGTTTCGGATTTATATTTATATATTTGTAATTATCACCTGATCGGCGGTGAAGGAAAACACCGTGAGGAAACCCTCACGTCACAGAAATTATATTTCGAAAGATGTGTGACCTAACGTAAGAAAGGTCTGGTTAACCCTCTGGATTGTAATGATCTGACGGCTGTCGCTCCATGTAAAAATCAGTATTTTATTATTAGGCTTAGGTAGCGGACCTAGCCAATCCTAATGGATTAGGAAAGGAGACACTACTAAGAAGAACAACACGTTTATGCCACCCATATTAATGGAGCCATATTGCTGAAAAGAAAGATATTGTTGATATGAGCGTGTACTTAACTGTACGCTGGAAAATAGGTCCACAGATACTATTTAAAAGAACGAAAAACTGTAGTTTAAGATTTCACCTGATACTTGAAATGACACTAAATTGATTATATAATGAGTAGCTTTATATAGTCATATAATGAGTACTTCAAAAGTATTAAATAACAAAATTTTGAAATGCAAACATATGGAGCAGAGTAAGCTCCCCGCCGAGGTTTCACAGGAGATTACAGCATGAGTTAATTATTGAGTCGGCAACGCACAAGTAACCCCTGGTGTTGCAAGTGTTCATAAGTCCTTATATATCTCGCTGACTTGTTTAACATTCGTAGCTCTTATCGTATTCGCCAGTTTCTAAGTTTTCTAACATCACCTTCAGAATAAAACATGACCATGTATGGCCACACGGTACAAAAACGATGTAAATGTATATACCAATTAATAACTGAGGGCCCTGCCTGGTGGACAGGGCCCGCTCGCTTCCAAGGACGATAAATTACTATCGCACGTAACAATAGAAATTCCTGAATTCGTCCCTGACTCAAGCAATTTGTCACATTCGAGGGCGCGTTCGCTTCGATTCTTTATAATTGGATGAATTTAAATAAATTGTGAAACTAACAGTATTGCAATATATTTTTTTACTATCACTACATATTATGAAACAAAGTGCCACACTGTTTGTCTATCTGCTCACGATAGACTCAAAACTGCTGAACGGATTTTCATGTGGTTTTCACCAATATACAGAGTGATTCTTGAGGAAAGTTTAGGTTTATAATATGTTAAGGTTTTGTGTAAATCGATTGAAATATGATGATAATTGTTGAAATTATCGGGAAAAGTCAAGCCGCCTTGGAGCTTTCATCGGATATTATACGGATATACATATATATATATATACCTATGTATAAGAATTTAATGCATATTATGCCAATATAATTAGATGGACCCGAGAGATGTTGTCCTGCCTGAACGTTGCGTAGGCTTTTGCTTGCTATTTTTTTTCCGTAGAAGCCGATTGCAGCACCGCCTATCGGATTCAATGTCAAAGTCAAAGTCAAAGTCAAAATCTTTTTATTCCGTAAAAATGGCTACATTTGTTTGGAATCGTCACAATTTTTTTCCCTACCGTGCAGTTCATGACTAGGTGAGCACTGATAAAAATACTGCCAAAAAACTCAGGCATCCCTCTTTTGGTATCCAAACAAATTTACATAATTTATTAATTACATTATAATTGGATCGACTCAATCCCAGGCATTTTTATCATTAATATAGTCAGATACTTTATAATATGCCCTGCTACACAATTTGGCTTTAATAGTAGTTTTAAACTTGTTTATTGACAATTCTCTTATATTGCTGGGAAGTTTGTTATAGAACCGTATAAATTGCCCCATAAAAGAATTACTTATTTTGTGGAGACGGCTTGCATGTGAATATAGTGTGTAATTGTGAAACTAAACCATACTCACACTCAAAATCGGTCAAATTCGATCCAGCGATGTATATTTATACATAATAAAATACTCAAGTAGTGTAGACATATGTTACATTTAAATCTATCCATATATTCGACGCAATAAGCTGATGCGACCCATCGACAGAAAAAACAAAAATATAACTTCACCCCAAATCCCTTGCGAGGTACGTAGAGAGATCCGAGCGCCACGTGACTCGATCTTTACGTGCCGCACTCGCTTCTTTAACATTCATTGCTCTTCTGCATTCTTTCTACATGTCCAAACCAACGGAGCATGCCTCTTCTTATTTTAACACCGACGCTCTCTTACAAAACAACAATTTATCAGAAAAAAACATGTAGGCATAATACCTGTGCGAAGCCGGGGCGGGTTGCTAGACATGAATAAAATGATTCATTACACATTCGAAATAAGCTTCGAAAATCGAACTTACTAGACTCCAGTGATGAACTCTTTTTAGATCAGTACGAAATATTGGTTAAAATAGTATTTAGTAATTTTCAGGGTAAGTTTGTCCAGGCACTCGGATTTATCTTCCTATCTCATCATAGTTTGCGGAATGATGCTGGCCAGATATATAACATCGGTCGAGAGATCGGCGCGCGTCAAAATGATACTGGCCACTTCTCGCCGCGCCGCGCATCCGTAAAATAATTACAATTTGGCGGGAAAACATTGAAAACATGGCGAATTTTTCTAAAAATAATTCTGATGATGAATTAACGTCTACCTAAAATAATTTCAGGAGCTATACTAACCGGCGAGCGTGCGTGAAAATAATGTTAAAGAAGCGAGTGAAGTGTGTAAGGGCCGCGCCTTATGGCGCTCAGTTCTCTCTGCCTACCCCGCAAGGGACCTGAAGTGAAGATATCCATACATAATAATACATCGGTAACTCTAACTTGTTCTTAACAAACTAAGAAAAAACTAGAAAAAAAGATGCCAAAAATAGATATTTCCTGTTTGTTAGGCGTTATTTATTTAGATTTTTTTTTTCATTCTTGTTATAACAGCCGTAGTAATACGCACTCTTTGAAACTTTCAAAGCTCTTCAAAACTACTCAACCGACAGCCCTGTGACGGACGGGTGGAAATAAAGCAGAATCTTAGTAATAGGGTTATATATTTACACTTAGTTACGGAATCCTAACTATGTATTAACAGTTATCATTGAAAAATAATTGTTTATGTTTGTAAGTCCAATCGATTTAATCGACTATTACCTGCCGAGATTCCACTACAGTTTTCCAAATACCTGATACATCGTTGAATTACAAATTGAGACAACATTTGGAAACTTAACATACTTACATGAAATTTGTGTATTCAGATTTGTAACAATTACTTGCTCGGCGGCGGTGAAAAAAAAATAAGAAAATCCGCACGTCCAAATAATTATATTTCCAAAGATGGCCAAGTATGGCTCTAGGTTGGCTCTAGGTTGTGAAGGTCTGACAGCCACCGTTCCATGTCAAAATTAGTGTGTTTGCTAAATCCTCAAGCTCAGGGAGTGGACACCATCAATCCTAATGGACGAAGAAACAGAATAACCCTAAGAAGAAGAAGACTGATAGTCAAGACATGTTTTTTTTTTGTAGGCCAATCGCGAGTTCGCTCATCCAGCACGTGTATATTGTCTGCTGGATGTGCGAAGATCGGCTTACGTCCATTATACTAATTCCTCCGGCATGGGGGTAACCGGAAATTTGGTATTTTTATTTTTAAACTTTCTGACTTACATTGTTGTCCTTATTTCTACTAGTAAATAACAGCAAGCTGTGTAGGCAGAGCTGATATTTTTTTAAATATTTTATTTTTAATTTTTTTAAAATATATGGAAGCCTGTACGACATCTAGCGACGAGTGCTGTAACTTTTTCTACTGATGGGAGTGCAGTGCAGACTCTGCACTGCAGAGTGGCCGGCCATACGTTTTCCCATATGTTTTTTTTTTCTAATTGGAACGATTTTGGACCGTTCTTCCTCACCAACGAACATTTAAATTTCAAATTAAAGGATACAAAACTACAATATGTTAGCTATTAGTGTGTCGATTTTGAAGTTTCTCACTATTACCGTCTAAACGCTAGCTGGATGACATCAGTCTACCCCAAACGACAATTTTGAGCCAATTACCTACTACTTAATACTTAAAAGTACATTACTTCAAAACTGAGTTGGGATGAAAGTGAGAGTTCCACGGCACTGTTGGTGTTTTGGGAAGGAGGAACGCGGCGGGTAAGAGATCCATTATTCAGAATGCAAAGATTCAGTTTAACAACTAAATCAAGCATTAATGACTTGGAATCACAAAAACTACCCCAAACGGCAATTTTGAGGGTAATGTGGCTCCGCTGGCTATCGCGGCTCTGCCAATTACAGTTTTTTCGTACTCTACTTATTTAGCTTACGGTTACAGTTCTCTTTATCTTATTTTTGTACACTTCCTTGTATGCTGTTTACACTTTTTGTTTGGCAACTGACTACATATGTACTCAGCATATTTGACAGTTCAGCCGTTTATCACTTATTTCTATTTATTACCTTATTCGCTATATTATTACAATATTTTAAGAAGCCGTTTTAAGAAGTCAAGATATATTATCAATATCCGAGTATTGCACTACTGTATTTTTCTTAAAAAAATTGATTATTTTGCACAACAAGTGTTGATTGATTGGTGAAGATTTGTTTAGTAAAATAAAATTTAAATAAAATAAGGAAAAAAGGGTACAATTTATTGATACAACGAAGATTCCCATATAGATTTAGTATGCTTATAAAGTATCAAAAACATTTTTCACTAAATACAATGACATATAATATATGTCCAATATCTCTTTACCCAGAGCCCCGTTTGTTAGTTAAAAGGCAGGGCGTATCTAGTAAATGTTAGGTTAACTTGGCTGTAAAGATCACAGTGTTTCACTTACAGTCTAAAAATAAAACTGGTATTTTGCTAACCCTACTGCCCACGCTAGGTATTTAAAAAGGACATAAAAGGTTTTATATGCGGTCACTGTCGACTATTAAGTTATACATTATAATCACAATATAAACATGTAGGCAGTACGATTCTTCAAAGAAACATTGATCGAAATCATCGCAATCACACATTCAAATAGATGCATATCTCTACACAGTTCGAAACATCAATGTTCGCTGACGTATTAATCCCGATTGATCCTTCAGGATTACGGGTCCCATTTTACCATTAATGTGGAGCGCTGCTCAATGTTCCCTATTTTGAAATGTAACAAGAGTAGCGACCTAAAGAGGTGCAGACCTAAAGCGGTCAACAATATGGATACTTACTTTCAAGTAATTAAATATCGTTACTTGAAAGTAATATCATTATTATCGGCTGGAATAAAGGATATTTACGAAGTGAACGAATAAATGATGTTAACTGACTGAGCTACTAAATATGATATTAATATATCATATTTAGTAGCTCAGGCACCGTCAGCGATAATAAAAACATCAATCTTTCGTGTTATGTGTAAAATTTCTTCCTTGTACTACAATGAACATTAATTATGTCATTACTTGATAGTAATGTCATTATTACTGATATGATCTGGAGAACTTTTGAGATGGTAATAATTTCAAAAAGTGCGTTGGTTGACTCACTGCTTATATCTTTTACTGTGTTATAAGCGGCTATATATGACCGAGTACGCAAGGCAGGCTGTAGTTAGGAACTGGTAGTAATTATCCAATTATTCGTTTCATTACTCCCCTGGCAGCCTGTGGGCACTAATTCAATGGAGCTGTTGTGTCGAACGCGACTCATTAACCCACTAATTACTGCTAGCATTATTATCCTCTTTTTAGGGTTTCGTACCCGTAGGGTAAAACGGAACCCTATTACTGAGGCTCCGCTGTCCGTCCGTCCGTCCGTCCGTCCGTCTGTCACCAGGCTGTATATCATGAACCGTGATAGTTAGACAGTTGAAATTTTCACAGATGATGTATTTCTGTTGCCGCTATAACAACAAATACTAAAAAATAGAATAAAATAAATATTTAAGTCGGCTCCCATACAACAAACGTGATTTTATTGCCTTTTTTGTAGATAATGGTACGGAACCCTTCGTGCGCGAGTCCCACTCGCACTTGGCCGATTTTTTTATTTAGGACCGGAAACAGCGATCCTCTTATCCTGTCGTGCTTAACAATAATCATAGAAGATGAAATACTTGCGTGAATCGAGACGTATTGAATTTTTGAAGACAAGTAGCTAACTTCCTGCATGTAGAAGCTCAAGGTAGCTCAGCCTGCTATGTAAACTGCTATGCTCGGGATTTCTCTGCGTGATGGAATCAGAAATGAAATATTCGTAGCAGAACAATTTTTTTTTGTACAACATCATGTACATGCTGTAACGTGGTTACCGTAGCCTATGAACGCTGGTAATCCATTAGTTATCACTCGCGCGATGCCATCTCTGCTGCTGACACATGAACTACTTAGGAGCTTACGGTTACCGTAGCCTATGAACGCTAGCAACGAAAAGAATGTCGATAGCGCGTGGCAACTCCCACTATCAGCAACAGCAACTCTTCATCTTCTGGTGACCTCACTCACACGCAGGAACACAACAACCCTCCAGGGAGCTTGTTATTTGGCTGCGGCTTTCTGTGAGATGGAGTTACTTCCCCAGACGGGCTGCTTTGATACGCCCTAGCTCTCTTAAAAACATCCAGACCAAGACAAACAGACATGTTCATACGCACAAATATTTGTCCTGGGTGGGAATCGAATCGCTTTTAACCGCGACGTCACCGAACTCGTCAAAAGGTAAGGTGTCTGACATAACCCAAAGGATAAGCAAGCTGAAGTAGCAGAGGGCCGGCCACATATTTCGTAGAACCGACTACCGCTGGGGCAAAAATATTCTCGAGTGGCATACCGTACTGGTACACGAAGCTCTAATAAAAGAGGTGTATAAAGCTATTAGTTAATAACCCTATAGCAGTGACAGTTATTGGATACAAACAAAAAGATGCCTTAAGACTTAGTTTAACCACAGTCAAGAGTTATCTCTATCGACCAAGACAAACTGCTAAACGTACCCTCCTAATTAGGCTGGGACTAGCGGAAATAAATCCATCTATAGGCTTTCTGCGGCCGATAGTGCCTAACTTGGATATTCGGCTGTCTCACGCCTCAACACCTGAGCGGATGCTGCTTGGGAGAACTAGTTTGTGCGCACCACTTGCGTGAAGGACGAGCTCGGTGGCTCCGTTGTTAGTAAAGTTACTTTGACACTAACGCTCATGGATTCGATTCCCACACAGGACGAACATTTGTTTGCATGAATATGTTTGTTTATTATGATCCGGGTGTTTAGAGAGAAGTAAGGCACATCAAAGCTTTTCTGGAGAAGTACTTGCACCTCACAGAAAACCGTAGCCAAATAACAACTCCCTGAAGGGTTGTTGTGTTCCTGCCGGTGATTAGCAGCAGAGGTGGCGCGAGTGATATAGCCTGTATTGTAAGCCTTCGTAGGCTATGGTAAATCAGGTGCGCCGTATGCTTGTATGCCTCCCGACATTCTATGAAAAAATAACGTCACAAATCCCACGTCACATGGGGCACACTAAAAGTTTTGCACTTCTAGCTAATCGGAACTATTTGAATTTCGAATGTTATATTTTTTGAAACGTTGCAACCTACTTAGTAATAAAAAAAAACAATTGGCGGGAAATCATTTGTCAATTGTTTTTTGTCACACATCAAAGTTCTACGTACGCAACGAAAATGGAATTGAGTCGAAAAGATTTTAGAGCGATGATTTTTTATGATTTTAATGTTATGATTAGTTCTCTCTCTCCGCAAGACTGTGCTGCTCGTCTTCAAAATGCTTTTGGGAGAGAAGCACCTTCTTTGAGCACCGTGAGGCGATGGTTTGCTGAATTTGAGAGAGGTCGAGTTTCTTTACATGACGAATTTCGTGAAGGGCGGCCTTCAACCGCCGTCAACGTAAATAATATGTCTACTGTTAAGCGGCTAATTGAAGAAAACCCGCGGATTACCTATGAGACAATTTGAGAACTATTGGGGATTGGTATGAGCCAAATTCAGAAAATTTTACACGAAGAATTGGAAGTTCGGAAACTTTGTTGTCGTTGGATCCCTCATGAACTGACAGCGGAGCAGAAGCGAGCTCGCGTGGAATGGTGCTCACAGATGCTACTGAAGTACGGCCACGGACATTCTAATGCTGTTTATGACATTGTCACAGGAGACGAAACGTGGATTTATTGTTTTGAACCCGAAAAAAAACAGCAATCTTGTGAATGGGTGTTTGAAAATGAGAACAGGCCAACAAAAGTGAGGCAGGCGAGAAACGTTGGTAAAAAAATGATCGCGTTTTTTTCTCAGCTACGGGTCCCATCTGCACAATTCCACTTGAAGATCAAAAGAGTGTTAATGCCGAGTGGTATTCTACCATTTGTTTACCCAGGGTGTTAGAAAAAGTTCGCGAAAGACGACCAAAAAGCCGCGTTCTCCTACATCATGACAACGCTTCTTCACACACGGCCAACAAAACAAAGTCATTTTTAACTTCCGAAAAAGTACAACTCGTTACCCATCCTGCGCATAGCCCCGACCTAGCACCCTGTGATTACTGTATTTTCCCCAAAATCAAAGATTCGTTTCGAAAGAGAGGTTTCACTTTTACCAACTCCGAAGAGGCAGTGATAGCGTTCAATCAGCACGTAGAAAACATGCCTTCAGATCTGTGGTCCTCCTGTTTTAAAAAATGGTTCGATCGCATGAAAAAATGTTTAAAATGTAAAGGAGAGTATTTTGAAAAGCAATAAACATAATATTTTGTTTATAACATGTTGTTTTTTAAGTTACGCAAAACTTATAGTGTGACCTACGTATAATAAAAGCTAATATAATAAAGACCAAGCATTTGTGCGTATCAACAAAACTAACACTATTAAAACCTATATGTATATACATACATATAACAAAAAGTACGGGCGAGTAAAGCTTATAGAGTTAAGCCTGGTTTACATTGAGTCAATCCGCCGCCAAGTCAGTGCTGACCCGTTACTGCCACATGTAAATTGATTTCAAGTCACTACAGCACTGTCGTGTCAGTGCTGACTAAAATATTTCCGCGTGATATTTGTTGAAGTCAGTCCGCTACCCCCGCTACCGCTTCGCGACAGCGAACTGAGGCTGTAGGGCGATTGTAGTAAAAAACTGCAACTACACTGCAGCACGGCGTGTGTCAAAATGCGTACATTTTGACGTTTCGTTAAGCAATCTGACAGCAGCGACGTTGCAGCAACTCTGCAGTAAATGACTCGCTATTCTGTTAAACAACTGCAATATAATCGTATTCTGATAAATGGTTTTGACATTTGCATAGTGGTGACAGAAATTTTGAAGGAGTTTATTTGCAGTTTTGTTAACGTCAGTCTTAAGCAACTTTTACGAAGTGACATTAATATTCAGCAGCGGAGATTTATATTACAAAACAATTGTTTTATTTTGGGAGATGTTTGCAGGAATATATGATTAAGTAAAGCTTCTTTTCAGTTAGAAATATCTCCACGCCGGCAACCAAAGGTAATGGGGCTTGAAACTACAGGAGTCAAGTAAAAATCCAATTTATTATATTGAAATATGGTAACACGATATGTGTTAAGTAGTTCATTTGCAGGATACGCACAGTTGCAGCGTAGTTGCAGTGCCGTTGCAGTGCAGGAAATTTTAATATAATACACGTATTGACACTGCATTACTTCTGCACGACTCGAATGACAAGCGTAAACGTGCAGCTGCAGGTTTTTAGCAGAATTGGCCAACTGACTGGCTATAAGGGAAACATACTAGTAGAGATAAAAAAAATCTCTGTACACGCGCCATGTTGTAACTTATTTTGTAACAGTGTCACTTTTTGTCGTTTTCCTTTTTCAATCCTTCCGTCATTTCTCTATTTTTTTTTACAGAGATTTCTTAAGTACAGTAGCTATCATATTCCCATTAGGACAACGGGAACGGTACCTAATGTCGTCTGCGCACGCTATTAAATACCATTCTTTTGTTACTATTGAATCTCGAAAGTTTCTCACTTTTGCAAACATGAAACTGTTTTTTTTATACTACGTCGGGAGCAATCAAGCATACGGTCCACCTGATCTAAAGTGGTTACCGTACCCTACGAACGCTGGTAATACATCAAGTATCACTCGCGCGATGCCTCTGCTGCTAATACAACAACTCCTTAGAAACTTACCTATGTATATATGTTATATATGTTATTATATGTTAGTTTTACTTTCCACAACATCACTCTATACAATATATATATATATATATATATATATATATATATATATATCTCACACACTCACACACACAAACTCATTTCATAAATGCACGTGCGCTTCAAATACTATTGGATAAAGATTACTTTATTTGAATTCATGTTACATGAATGCACTCTTGTAGATTGTAGCTTCTATATCTATATTTTTTCTTTGTATAACTTTAATGAATTAAATTCCCCTCTACTTTATTTATTTTATCATATATCGAATTTATATAATGTAACATTTTTCTCGCCGCAACGCAACATATTTTTTTAAGGTACTTTTTAAGAACTATAACTATATATTCTACTGTACTCATTTGACGCCCACGACACAGGCCTAGCCTAGTGTGGGGTCAGTGCAACTCGGATCTGTTTTAAACCTATTTTTCGAAATAAAGTTATTATTATTTTATTTATTTTACCGGTGACCTCACTCACACGCAGGAACGCAACAACCCACCAGGGAGCTGTTATTTGGCTGCAGTTTTCTGTGAGGTGGATGTACTTCCCCAGATGTATGTACCTAATTGGATATACACAAACAGAAATATCTTTCACACAAACAGAAACTTCAAAGAGTTGTTGGTCATGTAAAGAGGCGTGCTTGTCGCGACTCGCCAATCCAGCGGATGGCAATTCTGGGCCAAATTACCGGTAAATATAACAGTGTTTACGAACGCCGTAGTAGTAGTAGTAATTGAATATGCTACATGCGCTGGTGGAAGCTGTTACCCACGACACAGTGCCATATCTGGCACTCCAGGAGAGCTGAGTACTGTATATATAGAATATGAGAGGTGAATTAAAAGGAGAGAATTATAAGCTGATAACGTGTGATAAGCTATCTAGGCGAACATTTTTATGAAACAGGAACTAAGCGGAACAGGAAGCAACATAGATGATACATAATAGCCTTTTGGTTTGGGGTGAAGCAGGATAATCATATCAGCAAAGTTTTTGTGTCAGTTGTTATGCTTACCACCTGCTTACCTTTTGAAGTGAGAGTGGGGTAAGGTTTGGATCCGATTAAGAGAAGTTTCGGGAGCCGATAAGGGATATTCTGAATTTGGCGGAAACAAATTTATTGGCCTCTTTAAGGAGACACGGCATAGCGAGTGCATCTCCCTTTCAGAAATTGAAAGGATAAGAAGTAAAAACGTAGAGAAAACTGATAACGTAGGTCTAGATTAGTGAACGATTGGGAAAATTTGTAAGGAAATATGGTGACATAGATCATCAAAAGCTTACATTTTAGTATGTGCATTTTTTGAATCCTCCGTAACAAGGAATAGGAAAACATAGTTCTGTTATTGTCTAGCACCTGGTAATATGAAGGTGATGTTGTACCATCTATTCAGGAATGAAATTAATTCTTCAGAGAAATATGTAAGAATAACCTGAATTAGGAAGAAAGGCCGAAAAATTTTCTATAACTAAGCAGAATGTTATCCTATTTAAAACGTTGTAATTTACTTCAGAGGTTGTGGAATACTTACAATTTACCTTTCTTTTGACAGTAAATTTTCTTTTACTTGTTGTTTCCAACAAAGGACCCAATATATCTTTGTTTTATTCCGAAAGAAGCACTTCAACAGAAAAAAACGTATATATTTAGTACAGGTTAATAAGAAAGTAAAATTTATGACAATATCTATTTTTCACCAATTTTCTTACAAAACTTCCCAGCAATCATTTAAATCTGAGTCAGAAAATCTTCGGTTGCGAGTCTTTCACTAAACTAGACATACTTTCTCCTTAAATTTTTATGTGGAAAGACGAGTGAGTGTTGGGAAAACTTCTTGGCAGTAAAATCCTGACCCAAAAGGCACAGCTCGCTATACACAGTGCAGTGCTGGTCCCAACGCTTAATTATGGAAGCGAGAGCTGCGTATGGCAGAGAGAGCATGAAAGTAGGATAAATGCGAGCGATAGCAAATGTAGGCCGAAATGCGAGCGTTCCGCAAAATTTGTGGCGTAACGCTTATAGATCGTATTCGCAATGATAATGTCAGAGGCAAAGTTAGTCTGAAAGAAAGCGTCGGTGTTAAAATAAGAAGAGGCATGCTCCGTTGGTACGGACATATAGAAAGAATGCAGGATAAAAGAATGACGAAGCAGATATACAATGCGAAAGTGGAAGGATGTAAGAGCCGAGGAAGGCCGAGGCTTACCTACCATGATCAAATTGGTCGTGTTCTATCAGAAGGTGATGTCAGGAGCCCTAGAAACCAGCAAGCGTGCATGAAAAGAGCAATGAATCTTAAGAAGCGAGTGAGGTGTGTAAGGATCGAGTCACGTGGCGCTCGGTTCTCTCTGACTACCACGCAGGGGGTTTGGCGTGAAGTTATAGATTGGTAGATGTATTTTATAAAGAGAGCTCGGTGTCATTCTAACCAAACACGCAGGTTAAACAACGTCGACCGCAGCCTGTCTATGGATGGTTTTATCTATCTCGAGTTTCTCCGTGCTTTGGAGGTCACGTTAAGCCGTCGATCCCGGCTGTTGTCGATAGACGACAGTCGTTAAGCTAACTCGGTGGCCCTCGGGCGGCTTGTAAACACTGGCCTTCCTAATCCGCATTTGAGCAGCGTGGTGGAGTATGCTCTAAACCCCTTCGGTTGAAGGAAGACTCGTATCCCTGCAGTGGGATGAGTAAGGGTTGATGTGGTAAATATAAAAAGCTTTGATGCTAAATACATGAACAATATTGAAAGGGATTCGATTGCATTTCAAATATTATATGTTTTTAAATCAATATTTTTGTGCGTTTCATCTTTTAAAATAACTTCGGCCACTTCCTGACTTGTCCATTTCCAAATCTGTCTACTTTCGAAGTTGTTTCAACTTATTCTTGGACATTTGTTTGACAGACTTGAAAGAGTATAACTGTTTAGACGAGTTAGGAAGTGGCCGAATTAGGATTGGATTCTAGAGTAAATGGACGAATTATGATTTCTACAATGATAATTTAGAAAAAGTACGCTGTAGAAGTGGACGAATGGACAAGTTAGGAAGTGGCTGAATTCGACCGGAGGGATTCTTAAGCTATTTATAATTTGAAGAAAAGCAATACATCGCCTACAAGGTGATTCAAGACCCTTTAGGTGATTCGATATCGCCTAAAAACATCTGCAATGCCTGAAATATCGCATGTGCGGTGCCTCATCTGCTTTTAACAGAGCACCTTCTTTGGACCTTACTCGTAACCTCGCCCACTTGAAGTAGCACGGTAACCCTCTAGGGAGTTGTTATTTTGCTGCAGTCTTCCGCAACGTGGACGTACTTCCCTAGGCGGGCTGCTTTGATGAGCCACAGCCCCAGTTCAACACAACCAAATATATTCATGCACGCAATGTTTGTCCCATACATAAGTGGGGTATCCAAACCACGATACTTGGTGTCAAAACAGTATTATTTACCACTCCATAGCCGAGCTCGTCATTATTACATTATTTTATTAGCCTAGTATATAAAGAATCGGCCTATTGACCAAATGGTCGCCCGTTCGAATCCTGGCATTTACCAGACTTTCGAATTTATGTACATATTTGTAATTGTCACTTGCCACTGGGCTTTCCTCGCGATGTTTTCCTCCAGCGGTAGTGTAGGAAAACATCGTGGGAATCCGCACGTCCAAGAAATTATATTTTGAATTCTCAGGTTTAGGGAGCGGATCCCGCTAATCTCAAATTTGAAAATGGGTTAGAAAGAATACTAATAATAAAGTAAATGAAATCCCTACTTGAAATTAATATTGATACAGCTTATGGTGAACGTTAGAGATAATGTAGAATGCCCTAACTATTAACAGATACTAAAATTAATAATAAGTGTTATTAGCATTACATAATTGTATGAAAATAATGGAGCCAAACTAAAACTAAGAAATATTTGATATTATCTCTATTTGATATTTGATACACTCATGCCCGTTATATAAATAAATAAGACTCTAGTGTAGTTTGTTAAACTAAGAAAGTCGAATATTCTGATACTTAATTTTAGAATCATGTAAATAATATATTGAAATTGAATATAATGCCCTACCAGCTGTTGATATTGGTTCAGAAAAGATTTTTCTGTATATCTACGCTCTTGCGGTGTAGTAGGAGAGAACTGAGCGCCACGTAACTCGTTCCTTATACACGTACGTTCGTTGGGAACACTTTTTGGTAACCACTTCACTCGTTTCTTTAACATTCAAAGTTCTTCTCGTGCAGGCTCGCTGGTTTCTAAGATTCACGACGTCATATTCTGATAAAACTTGACCAATTTCATCATGGTATGTAAGTGTTGGCCGTCCTCGGCTCCTACATCCTTCTACTTTCGCTTTGTATATCTGTTTCGTGATTCTTTCTACCTGCAATCTTTCTAAATGTTCGAACCAACGAAGCATGCCTCTTCTTATTTTAACACCGACACGTTCTTTCAGACTAACCCTGTTTCTTAAGTTGTCATTACGAACGCGGTCTAAAGTGTTCAATACGACCAATATCATTATAATGAATTTCCAGCAGTGCTGTTTATACAAGTAGTAACTTAATATACGGCAATTACATATACCTCATTGTCTGTAGTTTAACCCCCGGGACAGCAATGAACTTCACTGTTCAATGCCTATTTCGTGGTCGCCGCTGTTTATGTCGGCTACGCAGGAGACACAGTAATGGGAATGAGTGGTGGGTCCTGTCCCTTTATACCGTCTTTCTGATGGTAGACAGATCCTCTATCATATAGACAATTGTAACACTAGAGGCACCTCGCACGCGTTACCTATATTTCTAACATCTATCAAATTATATAAATCTTACCATAAATAAATAATAGTGAATAAATAATGTAATGTGATAAAGTTGAATAATAATAAATATAGTACGGTAAAGAACTCGTGCTCCTCTCAGAATTGCGGCGCCCGACAGGGTCTATAATGCTACTGTAATTATATTTATGAGACCTAATGTACACATTATAGTTGCAATAAATAAATATGAATATGAATTACCAGGAATAATAATAACCATTTGGATCCAACGTGTAGACGGTTCAAGCAAAATGATATAATGTTTACCGCGAAGTATGTTGTATATGTAAAGAAGATTGATGTATGTATGTGCCACTACCCGCTCCATGAATCAATCAATAAAACTAGAACAAGAAGAATATGAACTCGATTCCATCGTATCTTTAAGTTTTAGCCACTTAGATATTAGAAGTTTACAATTTATGCATGCCACAGGATATAGGCATTATCGCTTTTGTTTATATAGGTATTAAGATCGATGTATATCTTGTTTGTCTGCAAAAACAGAGTTACTTATATTGTAGAGAGCCATCTTATATTCGATTATTTAGAAGAGCAATTTTGTATGTCAAGGTTTTGCGCAATTTTAGGGTCTTATTAAATACATAAAGTTTATGGATATCTTGAAGGATCGGGTTATTAGAAAAGAGATATTTAAACCACTCGAAATACTATATTTAATTTACGAATAAGATCATAATTTACGAAAGTTATATGTCAAAATAATGGACCTCATGACGAACTCAGTGGCTCAGTCGTGAATGACGCGACTTTGACACCGATGTTCGCGGTTTCGATTCCCACACAAGACAAACATTTGTGTGCATGCACATGTCTGTTTGTCTTGGTCGAGATGTTTTAAGGGAGGTAGGGCGCATCAAAGCGGCTCGTTTGGGGAAGTACCTCCACCTCACAGAAAACCGTAGCTAAATAACAACTCCCTAGAGGCTTGTTATATTCCTGCGTGTGAGCGAGGTCACCAGTAAGCTCCTAAGGAGTTGCTATGTAAGCAGCAGAGGAGGAGTATTACAAGCGTTACTACCACTTTGCATCAGGTAGGCCGTATGCTTGTACCCCTCTCTATGTTGTATAAAAAAAATGTGTGGAATCTGAGTGAAAACTTTTCGAATCTGAATGGAATATGAATTTCCGAGGCAATGTGAATAAACCCACTGATCGCAACTACCAGCAGATTGTATTTCGCCACTCGTTAAGTGGGCCCAAGAAATGTCTGTAAAACTGGGACCAACACTGGTACGTGATTCACAGTCATCGAGAGGCGTAATGCGACATCTCCAAAGTTACTCACAATGTTATGTCCTTTAATACTACTACTCCTGGAGTATATAGCTTTAACAACTGTTCTGTGGAAACCAGAGCAGAGAATCCTGTGATCCTGCTTGGTTTTCCATATCGACGAATATACGATCGAGACGATGACCTTAATCGAATACTCGGTACCACAGTGACTTTTCTCACTTTACTCGTATATATCTGTAATCACGGGCGTTAACCCCGGTCATTTGATAGGCGTGCGAGGGGATATGGCGTAGAGGCTCCTTCGAAAAGATTAGTGTAATGTATTTATACCCGATGTGACCTGCTCTAGAGGATATCAGTGTAAATGTGTTGGAAATTATGTAGCTATTAAAATCTAGAGAGAAGTACTGACCTATTACAGAAGGGTTCTGGCGATCTGGAGAGATTATTAGTACTGGCCAATTACAAAAGAGCGACGGCAGGCAGTGGCTCGCCACTCACTACATGCACCCCCAAAATGCCAGAGAAAGTCGGCCGGGATCAACACCGGCGGGACTCAGGGGTGTCGAGAGGTGTGCTGCGCTTTCTCCGTAGTTCCTCCCGGCGTTAAGCCCTTTAACCCTTCCACCCCTGGAGCATATCGCCTGTTAGAGCAATATTTAGTTAGTATATATATGTATATATATATTATTTAATTAATCATATTATTATTAATTTAACAAATTTGTATTATATTAGTGTTTCTACCTTCGCGCGGTTAGATTCCCTTGCGTAGCAAAAATACTTGTGAACATTTAATTTATTTTCCGTTGTGTTAAAATTTGTTAACTATAAAATTCACAAATAGATACAATAAATCAATTGTGTAAAGCGATTCGAGAAATTTGTGTAAATGATCATTTGGCACTTTGTCCGAAAAGTCATGTAACTAACGGCTTTAGACCTGCATAATCTCTGTATGTGTTGTATTTTCATGTTCCATTACCAGTTAGGCAAGTAACAAACCAATGGACGTTCTCGTTGAATGAATGAGTGAAAAAGACACGTTCGAAAACAAATAGTAGAAGAGCACTTGTACAATGTCGTAGAAAATTCAATAAAGGCGTAGTTTTGTGTTATTCTCGAACTTGACCGTTACGCAACTCGGTGAAAGTGAGATATTGCCATCTGACACAACGTTGGCGCAGATTCAGAAAGAGTTTATTTATCTATTGGCTATATTTGGGATTTCGCCCATATTTTCTTCACATAAGTATACTTGTTGGTTGATTTACGTAGGCATAAATCCCACACCAAGGAGATTTCTAACATAAATTTCTAATACTATATGACATATATATAATATTTTTTAAGAGAGGTAGGGCGCATCAAAACAGCCCGTCTGGGGAAGTACCTCCACCTCACAGAAAACCGCAGTCAAATAATAACTCCCTAGAGAGTTGTTGTGTTCCTGCGCGTGTGTGAGGTCACCAGTAAGCTCCCAAGGAGTTGCTGTGTAAGCAGCAGAGGAGGCATCGCGCGAGTGATACTTAATATATCGCAAGCGTTAATAGGCTACGGTACCCGCTTTACATCAGGTGGGCCGTATGCTTGTATGACTCCCGACGTAGTATAAATATATATATATATATATATATATATATATATATACATGCTATGCAAACATGACTTTATTACATCTAACTAAATGCACCTCGCTACTTCGTCTGTACGTATCCCGAAAGAACCGCTTTCTCTACTATCTCTTTTTTTTCGGTTTCAAGGGTCGTATAGTGTTCTTTTTTTTTTTATACACTGTCGGAAGGTATTCAAGCATACGGTTCGCCTGATGTAAAGCGGTTACCGCAGCCTATAAACGCTTGTTTTTTTTTTTTTTAATCTTCACGCCAAGTCCCTTGCGGGGTAGACAGAGAGAACCGAGCGCCATAAGACGCGGTCCTTGCATACTTCACTCGCTTCTGTGACATTCATAGCTCGTAAATTATAATTATAATTCATAAACGCTTGTAATATATATTAAGTATCACTCGCGTGATGCCTCCTTTGCTGCTAACACAGCAACTCCTTAGGAGCTTACTGGTGACCTCACTGACACGCAGCTACACAACAACTATCTAGGGAGTTGTTATTTGGCTGCGGTTTCCTATGAGGTGGAGGTACTTCCCCAGACGCGCTGCTTTGATGCGCCCCACTTCTCTTAAAATATCCAGACCAACACAAACAGACAAGATCATGCACATTAATGTTTATCTTGTGTGGGAATCGAACCCACGAGCGTTGGTGTCAAAGTCGCGTCATTCACGACTGAGCCACCGAGCTCGTTAAAGTTGTTGAACAGCCTATAACAACCTGCTTCAATAATTGGGATTATTTTCATATATATTTTCATACCCGTCCAGTAGTACTCGAGACTAGCGCGTTGAAACAAACAAACGCTTCCGCTTTATGTGTTGGTATAGATTATCCAATAGTCACTAATTCATCTTAGCGACTTAGTTTTTTTATTTTTTATTTTAGTGCGTGTCGGACGGCTAGCGGAGTCGTATATTGCGTTCTACATCACATACCCTACCCTCTGTGCCAGGGTTCTGGGGAGAAACAGTAATGGAATAACCCCCATTTGATCTATACTATACATATAGTACTAGCGGACTCGACAGACGTTGTCCTGTCCGAAAAAGAAAAAAATACAATCAAACTCAAAAATTTCATCACAGTTGGTCCAGCCGTATTTAGGGAATCAGTGACAGTGACATAATATGTAAAAAACATAAAAAATTACAGGACACATTTGGCATATTTCCCTCCAAATATAAAATATCGCCAATTTCTGCTAACTTTACGTAAAAAAATATATTTTTCATATCAATTCAGTTCTATACGAATACAGTATACAACAGAAATTAAAAACAAAATCAGATTTATCGTTACGCCCCAAAATCAGCTTATATCCACATATTCGTATATCTATAACCTGATTTTGGGGCGCAACAGTTCTTTTTTGCAATGTCACAGAAAAGGGTTACCACCACAGACTGTAAAACTTGTAGATTATAAAATAAGTTGTTTCCATTCCAGCCCCTTTTGCGTCGTACCGCATCCCCTGGAGCGATCGCCTCCGATGAAGCCTTTAAAGCCTTCCCGGCTAAAGGAATTCTCAAGGCGGTATTTAGTCAGTATGAGTCTGACATAACTCGTTTGGCCGTCTGAAAGGGTACTCAGAGTAAGGGTACTCACCACCTACCACCCATCGTATCCCGGAGGGTGCCCTTCACGGAAGAAAGACTAACGCACACCCGGGTGTGGGTTAGTCCTTTCTTTTGTGGGTCTACATTTTCATGGGCGAAAAACAAAAATAAATCATCGCCTCTAAATTGTTAATACCTGTTAGACTTACCTGAGGTGTGAAATTTGGTGGTTGCAAGGGATTGCAGACAGGCGGCGCCGCGGTGCTTCCATAGTGTTGCTGGTAAGATGACGTCAAAATCTTCTTATGTGCAGTTGCTTGTGCACGGAAAGCACTGACGCTTAACTTCATTGCTAATATCTAACTCTATACTTTACTCTACTTGTTTTAAGATTAATTTTCAATTAAAGCACTTCATCATTTTTTTATATTATTATTAGACAAAAAAGTTTTTGAATTTTTAATTAATTATTACATATTCAGATTTTGAAACCGTTTATTTAAATAAGCATCTTGCTATTATTCAATGAAAACGAAAAATAATTATTACTGCCACTTTTTACTGGTAACAAACATTGATGGTTTTATCTGTAACAAAGAAACAAAATATATTAGTAAATAAATAAAATAAATATTGTCGGACAAATTACATAGCGCCACCTAGCCAAAGTAAGCGAAGCTTGTGTTATGGGTACTAGACCACTGATAAACATACGTAAATACACTTTTTTTTTTGTAAATACATACCTACCTATTATAGAAAATACCCAGACCAAGACAAACAGACATGTTCATGCACACAAATGTTTGTACTGTGTGGGAATCGAACTCACGAGCGTTGGTGTCAAAGTAGCGTAACAGCGTGTTCTACAGTATAAGTAAAAAATCCTATATTGACCTAAAACCAAGACAATGTTAGGTCTAACACAAGTTAATCTATTGCATGTCAATGGTACACGGCTAGTGTAATGCTAACAGCACATGACATGCTGATTGAACTTCTTCGATTCCTTAATTATACAAATTATGTAATAAATACGTAAGTAGGCACATATTTAGTCAACTAGCTAATGCTATCCAGGTGTGAAATACTAGATCCGATAGAAGACGATATAGGCCTAGTTTAGTTGCGAAGGTTATGAGATCATTCACTAATGAATTGGAACCGCTGCATTTTTCTGTTATAAGGGGAAATAAACATCTGAATAATAGGATGATGAATAAATACGAGTACTGCTGGCTATTATCAACATTTTAAGGGAACCATGAACTTTTGATGAGAATCTTCGACGACGACTGAGGGAATATAGATGACTGAAATTGATTCTACAATTTTACTACACACCGTACGTGGAAGAAATTTTCTTGAAAACGCACTATGTTAGGACGCCAAACATCAATGTTCCAATCAATGGTATAAGATGGAATTTGAATTTATGACTAATAGCACGATACTGAAACTATAACGCAATGAGACATAACCAGAGGGTAAATCAGAACTTTTAGATGTGTAACCTAACCTAGGTTATACGTCTTTCAATATATAATTTCTTGGACGGTCGAGTCTCTTCGTGATGTTCCCCTTAACTCCGAACAAGCTGTTTACTACTAATATTAACACAAACGTAAACAAATCCGTTAACACGATTTTAATGCTGCATGTCATCATGATTGTGAAATTCAGCGGCTAAATTCTTCCCTCCCCAACGTGTCCCATGATAAAACTAGTAAAATTCAGAGTGTGAACAGCGATCCAGCCGTTCATTAGAAGGTGATGATTATAATACCTCTAATAAATAACTTAAAACTGTGTTATTACGTCAAAAAGCGTTCTTAGAAGTCAACTTTCACTTGAATTTCTCGACATCCAAGAATCGATGTTAGACCAGACAAGTGCCCTTTCGTGGAGCAACGACAAATATTTTTTTGCCGTAAATGCATAAATCTTGTGTCTTAAAGGGACATCACAACGTCAATACACAAGTTTCTTTCGGCACCCAAGAGATATTAACTTCAGCTGTATGTTGCCCATACATAGTAGTGCTATCAATATATCAATGAATGCTGGGCACGTGAAGCTAATCAGTGATTTACAGTAAGTAGCAGTCGTGCGGTACGCCAGCAATCAGAGATAACATATCCGAATACATCAATCACAACTTTAATGTTTAATTTAATGTTTAATGGAAAAAATGCAAATATACGCTAATTGCTATAAATTGGCCATTGTACTGAATTTGTTTTAGGTGAAAATTTATATTTTTGAAGTGATATTTCGTTTGACACGTTAGAGAAAATAAGGAGGGGGAATTTTTACGTCATCGACTAAATCTAAAACGACACCACAAATTTAGTTGGTAAATATCTCTCAAGTCTTGTTTGTGACTATATTCAAAAGAGTTATTCAAGTACTTATTTGTTAATCTACAAAGCGTGTTTTATATCAGTGCTGATAAAATATATTTATATATAAATATATATGAAATGTACCTTATACACCTCACTTGCATCTTGAACATTCACCGCTCATCTCATAGTTCATGATTCTTTATGGTTTCTGAGGCTCCTGACATCACCTTCTGATAGAACAATTACGTTGGTCACGGTAGGTTAAGTCTTGACCTACCTCGGCTCCTACATCTTTTCACTTTTGCGTTGTATATCTGTTTCGTAATTATTTCTTCCTGCATTATTTCCACATGTTCGTACCAACGGAGAATACCTCTTCGTATTTTAACACCAACGCTCCCATTCAGATCAAGTCAAAAGATATTTTTGCTAATTTATAATATTATCGTTTTGTTTTTCAAACGTAGAGTACCAGCACGCGGAATTAAATCTTTTGAGTTAATGTTGTTTTGTTACGTGAAAAAAGTAATACTTCTTACGTGCGTACATATCTACATGCCACAAATCACTTCAATCCTGACTCATCCCACTGCAGGGATACGGGTCTCCCTTCAACCGAAGGGGTATAGAGCATACTCTACCACGCTGCTTAAATGCGGATTGGCGGAGGCCAGAGTTTTCAAGCCGCCCGAGAGCCACTGACTTAGCTAAACGACTGTCATCTATCGGCAACAGCTGAGACCGCCAGTTTAACGTGCCCTCTGAAGCACGGAGAAACTCGAGATAGATAAATCTATTCATAGACAGGCGGCGGTCGACGTTGCTCAACCTGCGTGTTAGGTTAGAATGACACACAAACATTTTTCATTTTCATTGCATACGGTATAATTGTTTCTCCCCACAATGCACTTGGCATGAATATTGTGCCATAAGAACAAATATAAAAGACTGGAAACTTAATGGGTCCCCATCTGTACCTACCAACTTTAACTCCTTTATTTAAGTTTATAGAAGAAACATCTTGTTAATAAAATGCTATTTAAACTTCTTTTTGTATTAGCAAGATTAATCCAAGGCGAACTAATTATCGGCTTAAGTGCTGTACAGCGGGCTTGATGGAAACTTTGTTCATTGGATATCTCGAGGGGAAGGAAAATGTTGTTTTTGTGGAAATAAACGGATGTTTAGTACACGACTGACGGATTTGAAGTATAAATAGCTCACTATCACCTTTGTCAAAGCCTTAGTCGTCGGCGTGTGGTGTACCCTGCCAATTAGTGGCTCTGGTGTAAGACGGAGTGTAGTAATATTTAACAAGCCGCTCGACTCCGGAAGTACTTTAATTTTATATATGTAGCAACTTCACAGTGATGATGTGTTCCTGTAAGTGCTTAAGATTACCAGGAAGCTTTTGAGTAAATCAGAAGGCAGAAATTTACCAAATTTTAAGATTTTTTCACAAATTTGTCTGACGGAATTGGATTTCCTTTAATTTTGTATATTAGTAACAGGGAACTTTTCAAAGATCAAGATTTTTTATTATAAAACGTCGTCGGGATGCATACATGTTATGGCCCAGCTAATAAAAGCGGTTACCGTAGTCTATGAATGCTTGCAATACATTTAATATCCCTCGTGCGTCACCTCTGCTGCTAACACAGCAACGCAATGCCTTACGAGTTTACTGGTGACCCCGTTCACATGCAGGAACACAACAGCCCTCCAAAATGGCGCCAGGCACGTAATATGGCAGGATTGCATTACGTAATTGTTTCTTATCCTACGTTATAGTCGTCTGGAAAATACAGCACTAGCGATAAACGTCAATTGTAATTTTGTAATTACGTGTTATATGTATATATTTTTGTTAGGAACAGTGAAAACCTGGTGTATAAAGAACTTGCTTATCCATGGTTGATAATATTCGTGTTTTCAAATTTGTCTAATTATCACAAGCGCAATAGGAAAACAATCGACGAGCTCGGTGGCGCAGTGGTGAAACGCGTTGTTACGCTACTTTCTTACTTACTTCGTGGGTTCGATTCCCACACAGTACAAACATTTGTGTGCATGAACATGGCTGTTTGTCTTGGTCTGGGTATTTTCTATGTATAATAAGTATGTATTTACAAAAAAAAAATATTTACGTATGTTTATCAGTTGTCTAGTACCCATAACACAAGTTTCGCTTACTTTGGGGCTAGATGGCGCTGTGTAATTTGTCCGCCAATATTTATTATTATTATCATATTTATTAATATATCATGAGAAAACATGTGCATCATGAGGAAAAAGGCACGTGTGACTTAACATATGAAAATCCTGGTTTCCCTTGTCGTGGTCTGACGGAAATCGCTCCAAGTCAAAATCAGTATCGTGACTAAATCAGTAGACTTAGGTAGCGAACACCGCCTCCTGATACATTAGGATAGCGCTTGGAAAGAGAGAGGGGGTATTTATTGGTGAAATTAATAGTACTTTACTTGCATAATTTAGCTGAAGACTAGTTATATTTTTGCCTAATACCTAAAACGGGAGCCTAAGGTCATCAGGATAGAATGCCTAGAACTTTGTCATTGATGTACCGGCGGCACCAGCAGGCGAATGGTGTAGCGCACCCAATAGTGTTAGTAAAAGCATGTCGCCGCTGCCATAGCTGCTGTGGTCGTGGCTGCCTTAGTTGCTTCGGTGGTAAGTAAGATCCAGCAAGCTCTTGTTCACTGGAACTAATGGATAGTGGAAGCTCGCAATCTATTTTGGATCAAATGCCTGTTAAATATTTATAGACACGAATTAATATACCGCTGAATAATTATTTTAATTAATAATTTTAAATTCAGCAACTCCTTAGGCGACTAGTTAATTAACACATCATTTCCCTGGAGGGTTCCAGGGAATAATTAAGTTACAATTTTCTTTCCTTACATTAAATTGTCTGAAAAAAATATTTTTGAGTAATGAGATCTGAATGTTTTAACTATCTAAATATTTTACAAAGGAAAATCACCTACCTGCCTGCACAACACATGTGCAGGCAGGTAGGTAGTATCTAGTTCTCCTTCCTACAATATGGGATCCTTCAAACGAAGCGTGAAGAAGCATCTTGCGGATCAGCACGGCAGCGTTAACTGACAGGATAATATGTCGACTTTTGTCAGTTGCGGTTGCGATTTGGTCTCCTCTTTCGCTTACCATCAGGCAAAGAGGAGCCACTATGCTGAACTAATATAAAAAAACCTATCTATAACTTCACGCCAAATCCCATTCGGGGTAGGCAAAGAGAACCGTGCGCTACATGGCTCTATCCTTTCACAGCTCACTCACATCTTTAAGATTAATATATATTATTTTATACTACGGTGGGAGGCATACAAACATACGGCCCACCTGATGTAAAGCGGGTACCGTAACCTATTAGCGCTTGAGATATATTAAATGTCACTCGCGCGATGCCTCCTCTGTGCTTACACAGCAACTCCTTGGGAGCTTACTGGTGACCTCACTGACACGCAGGAACACAACAACCCTCTAGGGAGTTGTTATTTGGCTGTGGTTTACTGTGAGGTGGAGGTACTTCCCAGACGGGTTGCTTTGATGCGCCCTACCTCTCTTAAGCTCTTAGCTCTTGTCATGCATGTTTATCGAACTCCTGACATCACCTTATGATCAATTTGATCATAGTAGGTAGTCTTGACTCGGCTCCTACATCCTTCTATTTCGCGTTATATGTCACTTTCGTAATTGTTTTTTCCTGCGTTCTTTCTACATGTCCGAACCAACGGAGCATGCCTCTTCTTATTTTCACACCGTCGCTCTCTTTCAGACCAACACTATTTTTTACACAGTCATGACGAATGCGTTCTATAAGCGGTATGCCACAAATTTTGCGCAACACTGCGTTTATCCTATTTTCATGCCCTCATTGCCACATCCAGCTCTCGCTTCCCTAAGTTAGCATGGGGACCAGGCACTGCATTGTGTATAGCATGCATTGCGCTCTGGCTCAAGCTTTTATGGTTAAAATGTTTTTCCAACGCTCTAATCACACCTTTACTAGCACTCACTCGTCTTTCCACATCAAAGATGTATCATTCATCTTTACAGAAAGCGCATACAAGTTACAAAAACTCACCGATTTGTTCCAAGACTCAATCATGAGCGGTAATCTTACATTAGTCCATTTTGTTCTGTTTCAAATACTATTATCTTTATTTTCTTCGCATTCAGTAGTTAGCCCTTCCCGTCTTTTATTATTGTGACCAGTGTTTGCAGTTTAATTGGTGTTTCTGCTAGCATCATCTGCGTAAAGCAGACGGTTCACTATTAGCTCATCTATGCACAATCCTACATATGGTGACCTTGTTATCTGCAGCCAAGTATCGAGATACAGGATGAACGCAACCGAAGCCGAGCAGACAGCATGCAACCCTGCTTGACACCAATTTTGATATCTAATCAAAGATACATACTGTCATCTATCCGCATACATGCTAAGTCATTCTTGTACGTGGACTGCAGAGCTCATAATTCCTTACGTGCAACCCTGTCATGCTTTCTCAAGAACCGCAGAAAATCCTTTTGTCTATAGCTAGGTGCTTCTCCACGATTTTTCGGAATGAGAAAACTTGATCCATACATATCCTTACATTTCGGAATTCTTCCATGTACCTCCTATAGCATTTCATAGGATTTCACTACAGCTGGAGCAGTCAATTGCAATTTTGGTTGGAACCCACGACTTTTTGATTGTGCTCCCCCAACTGAGCTCCCAGGAAGGTTTTTTTTTATATTACGTCGGGAGGCATACAAGCATACGGCTCACCTGATGTAAAGCGGGTACCGTAGCCTATTAATGCTTGCGATATATTAATTATCCCTCGCGCGATGCCTCCTCTGCTGCTTACACAGCAACTCCTTTGGGAGCTTACTGGTGACCTCACTCACATGCAGAAACACAACACCCTCTAGGGATTTGTTATTTGGCTGCGGTTTTCTGTGAGGTGGAGGTACTTCCCCAGAAGGGCTGCTTTGATACGCCTTACCTCAAAGGTCTAAGGTGGTGGCGAATTATTCCCTCTTTATATATCCTTGTAAAGCCGCGCCATCTACTTACTAAATTATGTACAAGTCTTGCCATAAATAACTATAAAACCATAGGTCATATAGATAAATGCTTCAGATTACGAAGATAAAAGTTTATAAGGCTGTTCTTACATAAATTGTTGGAAGTTTGAATTTGATTACAGAAATTAATTAACTGCTGCAACGGTTAACTCGAGACTTGATTAGAGAGTTAATTCTTCCGTTATTCATAAATTGGGTATATTACAGCCTATTTTAGGGGTGAAAGTATTTATTTTGGGGTGTAAATAGCTTTCTGAGAGCAGTGATAACCCAGTGGATAAAAAACCGACCTTCTGACAAACTGGTCCGCGATTCAAATACTGGCATGTACCACTAAATTCGTGTTTTCGAATTTATGTATACATATATGTAATTACCATTTGCTCGTCTGTGAAGAAAAACGTTGTGAGGAAACTGGCACGTCCAAGAAATTATAATTCAGAAGACGTGTGACATTACCTAATAAAGGTCTAATCTTCTTTCTGGGCTGTGAAGGTCTGACGGCAGTCGCTCTATGTAAAAATCAGTGTCATCGCCAAATCCTAAGGCTTAGGCAGCGGACCCCGCCAATCCTAATGAATTAGGAATGGACAACACTAAGAAGAAGAAGTAAACAACTCTCTGTCGTCAGTAGAGGCAAATCTATCTCTCCCGCAAGTGGTACATCCTGCTTATTAATGAACAAGACTAGCCAAAAAGAGGTAGGGCGCATCAAAGTAGGTCGACTGGGGAAGTAACTTCACCTCACAGAAGAATGCAATGAAATAACAATTCCCTGGAGGGTTGTGTTCTTGCGAGTGATTATGGTGACACTAAACTATAAGTTGCTATAATAGCGTGCGCGGACGATGCTCTACATATTACAAGCGTTCTTTGGCTACGCGAACTATTTATATCGGGTCAGCATATATATGTTTATTTCGAGAGACAACAATTGTATATCACCTTTTGTTAGAGCAAAAGTCAACTTTACCTGCACGTGGGGAAAGTATACTACTATTTATAGTATACTAGCGGACCCGACAGACGTTGTCTTGGCTGTCCAAAAATAAAAACAATAAATCCTGTAACCCGATTACAGCGCCACCTACTGGGTCCAATTGTGAATCTAAACCATTCTCGAATCCCCTTGAACACGCACAAAAAATTTCATCAAAATCGGTCCAGTCGTTTAAGAGGAGTTCAGTCATATACACACGTACAGTTGAATTATATATATAAAGATATTACAGAATACCGCCTCCAAAGAACAATTTCCTGAAGAGTCAGTTTAATGCCAATAGACTGTGGTTATCAGGAAGCTTCTGTCTTGTTGCTGTATTAGCAGAGCTTATACAGGCGGGCGTTGCGGTTGTTAGCTGCTCGATGTAGGCCAAAGAAAAAAAAAATGTTATCGGATGATAAAATCTAATAGCTCCGATTCAGAATTTCCGATGTGGGAACTAACGAAAGCTGAAGGCGTTTCATACATATTATACTCGTACGACATTTTGATTTTGAATATATACGAGTAATTTTTAAAAATTCATTCTTATTCCAAATACAATTCCAAAGCAAAAACATCTGAATGGCTTCAAAATCTTTCCTACGACGAAACTGAGAAACTTTTGATGAGTATTTATTAATTATTATTCTTATTATTCTTATTATTATTATTATTATATTTAGTTGATAGGCGGTGAAGGAAAACATCTTGAAGAAAGCCGCAAGTCCAACAAATTATATTTCAAATGACGCGTGACCTTACCTAAGACTGATCTGGTTTACCCTCTGGGTTGGGAAGTTCTGACGATAGTCGCTCCATGTAAAAACTGTATCTTCGTCAAATGCTAGAAATTAGTTGATCTGTAACTGGTCTTTCCAGTTGATAAAACTTTAATATCCGTTCTCATTCAAAGACAATCAATAGTCGAAACGAAACGATTATCGGAATCCAAAATTCGTGTCTTGTTTCTTTTTTTTTGTTAAATTACGCACTGCTATCGCTGGGAAACATTTAGAATGCAGCCAATATTTTATATCTAATTTACCTTAATGAATCGTGGACAGGCAAAAAGCCACGGTTCCTAATCATAAAGTCAGAATCAGAAATAAAAGGAGTTTTGTAACAGATCTCTTCAGAGGCGCCCGAATATAAACAATGAATATTAAAAATCCAACTTTTTTCACTTCACTTTTCCTTGTCATTTCAATAAAAGTGATGTGCCATGAAATGTGGCATTTTATCGATAGATTTGTTTCGTTTTTAAACCAGCTCCAAAAAGTTTGCATTCCTTTTACGGCAATTAATGTTTCGAGAGAACGATGTGGAATGAGAAGATATTATGATCTTAGTTTATTCATACTCAAGATTTTGGTAGAAATGTGTACAGAAGTCAATAGAGACCGAATAACTAGATAAAATAATATACGACTATGAGTTTTTGTCTCAGTGTGTCAGTACTTGGGAACTATTCCAGCTAAACTAATGTCTAAACAATGATCAAAACTAACATTACGTTACAAATATCATGATATTATATTTTTTTGTTAAGATTGTAAAAGTGAAAATATTGAATTTTATAGGATATTTGAAGTAGTACTTTATTTTATAAATATATTGATTTATAAAATCGAATTACTACTACAATCACGCTGATTGGGTTTTCAGAAAATCATAATACTACTAGATCAAGAATCATATAAATTGGACGGATGCTAGTTTGTGAAATGTAGATGCTTATAGAGCATTTTTTGGTTCTTCACATTTTAATTTATAATAAATATAAAAGGATTTTTATGTTTATTTCTTTATGAACTCGGTGGCGAAGTGGTTTGAAACGCCATTTTAATAATAACAAATGTTTGTCTTGTGTGGGAATTGAACCCATGAGTGATTTGATTCCTACACAGGACAAATATTTGTGTGCAAGAACATGTCTATTTGTCTTGGTGTGGTTTATTTCTGTATATTATAAGTGCGTATTTTAAAAAAAAAGTCATTGACGTACGTTTATCAGTTGTCTACTATCTATAGCAAAACTTTGCTTAGTTTGGTACTAGATGGTGCTGTGTAACTTTTGCAACAATATTTATTATCACTTCCGTATTTTCCAAGCAAGAATAATATTGATAAAAAAACACATTCGCAAACGTATGTGCTACCCACTTTCAACGACTTTTTATCAAAACAATTCGTATTTTAGTATTATAAATTCATCGATACGTTATCGATATTGAAGAACGTCAATCACTAAAGATAAGAGGCGCCGAGCCGTCGAGTAAAGCCTTCACAGACGAGAGGGGACCGTAGTCAACACAGATTATTGATCTTACTAATGTCGGCAAAGAGAACACGTTTCGAAAACTTTGACATATAAATAAAAGCTTTTTATGTCAAGTCGGGGGACAACAAACTCTGATGCGAAGTGGTTACCATTGATGTTTGTAACACAAGATAAGCGAGTCACAAGCACACAAAGCAGGTTAAATCAAATTACATGTAAGATAGATAATTAAAACATACTCGGTGAACTTAAACCCTCCATCATTTTGGAGTCGAAGACAGACAGTCTAGTCATGCTAAACCGAGGGCATTCGGGTACCTCCCAAGCATTATGTATGCCAGAATGTAAGCCAGGAAGCTATATCTAAGCTACTCGAGTCGATGCCTATCCGCAGTAGTGCACACCCAGATTACATTCAAAACATCGTTGATCGAAGAGACACATATCTAGGCATCGTAACGGTTCTACCTTGTTTCATTTAATACATATTTTTTTTATGTATAAAGTCGCTTCATATTAAGTCAGTTAGTATAATTATCCATATGACATCGAATAATATTATTTGAACGCCTGTATTTCATAATTGAACTATGATCAAACACATGTCGCATCTCGTTCACTCCTTGCGCTCGCCTTTTGGTGCTCACGAGCCTAATCTAACCTAACCCAGCAATGTCGGACTGCTTACAATACTTAAAGTACTCTTGATTTAGTAAAAAAGAAGATTATAATAAATTAAATAATAAATGTCAAGAGCCTTAGAAACCGGCGAGCGTGCATGAGAAGAGTAATGAATGTTAAAGTGCAATTTGATCTAACCTGCTTTGTGTGCTTCCGCCACCAATTAGTTCATGCGGCCTAGCGCCGGCCGGCACCCACCCACTACTGTTAGTACATGGTACATGCCGACGCTGCCATGGCTGCTCCGGTAGTCTCTGCCTCGGCTGCTGCGGTCGTCCGCCATCTGGAACAGAATCCGCATGCGCCCACCACCACCGCCGCTGCCACGACTGGCCTGGTCGTCGCTGCGACACGTGTTTCGCCTCTCCACGAGGCATCATCAGGCGTTGTAGACGTTAATCGTAAGAATAACATGCTACAAGTGACAAATCCATCGCAGTGCCGTCCCTTATATTGAATTGAGGGTGGGGGTGGATGGTGTGAGCGAAAAGATATTTAATAGTGGGGAATGGTTTACGTCAGTCTATTTGTTTATGAGAGTAATTTTAGAATTTTTATGTTTATTAATTTCTAATTGTTCCCTAATATTAATTAAATTAAGAAATTAATAAACATAAAAATTCTAAAATTCCAGTTCCAGATGGCGGACGACCGCAGCAGCCGAGGCAGACACTACCGGAGCAGCCATGGCAGCGTCGGCATGTACCATGTACTAACAGTAGTGGGTGGGTGCCGGCCGGCGCTAGGCCGCATGAACTAATTGGTGGCGGAAGCACACAAAGCAGGTTAGATCAAATTGCATGTAAATTTGACTTTCGCAAAATGACGCCTGAATCTATTAACTATTGAATGTTAAAGTAGTGAAGTGTGTAAGGACCGTGTCTTATCGCGCTCGGTTCTCTCTGCCTAGCCCGCAAGGTATCTGGCGTGAAGATATATGTAGATAGATAACAAATGAACGTTATATAAAAATACCATTGGGACAAGTGATAATTATATAAAATAAAATGTTAGGTAAAATGAAATTAGGCTACGTGTTTTTTATATAAATTGAAAATAATATAATTTGAGATTTGTAGAAAGAATGCAGGATGTAAGAATGACGAAACAGATATACAATGCAAAAGCGGAAGGATGTAGGAGCCGAGGAAGACCAAGACTAACCTACCATGACCAAATTGGTCCTGTTTTGTCAGAAGGTAATGTCAGGAGCCCCAGGAACCGGCGAGCGTGCATGGAAAGATCTATGAATGTTAAAAAAGCGAGTGAAGTGTGTAAGGACCGTGTCTTATCGCGCTCGGTTCTCTCTGCCTACCCCGCAAGGGACTTGGCGTATAGGTAGGTTGTGATAGGTAGTGTATTGTATGTCGTACAATACACTACCTATCACGACATGTAATCTATAGCTAGACGTGAAAAACTTGTTTCGTAAACTGAAGGGAGTACTGCCATTGTATGCCCTTTGCGTGGGATAATGAGATACTTGACCTTTTCTGAGGAAGCCCTTCTCAATTGCTACTAAATAGTTACAGAGGAATTTTAATACTTTTGTAAACAAGTCTAAACCTACGTATAACCAAAGCAATTACCGCAGTCTTTCAATACATAGCTATATATATATACTCATCATATCACTCATCATATTTCTTAGGTGCTTCCAGGAAAACATTAATCCTTCAGGGAATTGTCATCTGGCTGTAATGTTTTGTAAGGCGGATGTACTTTCTCAGTCACCCTGTTTGTTTCCTTCTCTATCAAATACGCTAGTCTGGGTTGGTACTTGAACGATAGTCTATAGTTGTCAATATCTAATGCCAGTGTATAAGGAGTGAGTCATGTGAAGTTCGGTTGCCTCTGTCTATCCCGTAAGGGACTTGGTATGAATAATGAGCGATTAGCAAAGACTAAAGAGATTGTTGATAGATTTACTAAAAGAGGTAGGACGTATCAAAGCAGCTCTAGTAACTACACCTCACAGGTAACCGCAGCCAAATAGCAACTCCTTGGAGTGTTGTTGTATTCTAACGGGTTAGATGAGCTCAGTGGCTCAGTCGTGAATGACGCGACTTTGACACCAACGCTCGTGGGTTCGATTCCCACACAAGGCAAATATTTGTGTCCATGAACATGTCTGTTTGTCTTGGTCTGGATGTTTTAAGAGAGGTAGGGCACATCTAAGCAGCCCGTCTGGGGAAGTACCTCCACCACACAGAAAACCGCAGTCAAATAACAACTCCCTAGAGGGTTGTTGTGTTCCTGCGTGTGAGTAAAGTCACCAGTAAGCTCCTAAGGAGTTGCTGTTTAAGCAGCAGAGGAGGCATCGCGTATGCTTGTATGCCTCCCGACGTAGTATAAAAAAAAATAAGTAGTAGCTGTGTTAGCAGCAGAGGTGGTACCTAATGTATTGCAAACGTTCATTGACTTCGGTAATCATTTTACATAGTTCATATAATATATTATATTAGTTTAAAGTACTAAACAACTGGCCAGTCTCTCATACATAAAAACTTTTTTTTCGCAATGCTTTCTGAGTGGCCTGGTATTTATCAGTTTTTTTTTTTCCTTTTGTATAATTATTTTTTTTGTGTTAACATAAATTTGCTTGTCGTGTTCTCCAGTAATTGTTTGTTACATTTATACTAGATTAAGTATAAAAAAATATATAGAATATAAGTAACAATGCAAACGAACGTTGGTGAACCTTAATAAAAAAATAAAAAAAAAAGTACGAGTGATATAAAAAACCGGCCTATTAACTGGTCCCTGGTTCTAATCCTGGCATGTATCACTAAATTCGTGTTTTCGGATTTATGTGCATATTTGTAAATATAGCTCGGCGTTGAAGAAAAACATGAGGAAACGAAACCACGAAATTCTATTTCAAAAGATATGTAGCCTGATATGTAAAGATCTGGTTTCCCCTTTGAGTTGTGGAAGTCCGACTCTAGGAAGAAGATTATATTAGTTTAAAACACATCATTAATTCAACCAACGGAGTATAGTCTCGTATGTAATTAGATTTAACTAACGGTTAACTTTTTGCCTCAACAAAGCACAAGTGACACAACAAAATCGGTTAAAAGCTAATGAGATAACTTCGCTAATTTCAGTTTGAAGAAAAACTGAAACATCTAGTCATCTTGACATAAAATCATGATTGATGGTTGTAATAAAGGTTTTACATGCGTAGCGGAATTTTAGTAACGGCCTATAGTAGTAAGCATAATAAGCATGATGCATAAGCATTATGATAGGCTAAACTCTAGAGGAGGAATGTCATTCGTCTCGATCGTGTGCCACCTGCGTCCATCGTCTTCCTACATACCTCTTGAGGTTGTGAATCCATTTAGTGGGGGTCGTCGCGCACTGCGTATAAACCATTCAAGAACCTTTATTCCCCAGCGGTTGACGGTTCTACGCACTATTTGGCCGGTATACCGCCACTTCAGCTTGCTTATCCTTTGGGCTAAGCCGCTTACCTTAGTTCTACTACGGAGATCCTCATTTCTGATTCTATCACGCAGATAACCTCAAGCACAGCTCTTTCCACAGCACTCTGAGCGACCTTAAGCCTCCCCATACGGTCCGCATTGCCTTCTATCATAAACAGCTTGGCCTTCTCTAAAATTACTGTGATCCACTATACCTTTTATACTTTATACTTTACGTGTGCCTACATCGTTTACATTTTCAATGAAGCGGTTAGATAATAGCCGAGTTTAAGAAAATATACAGAAATTAATAAAATGTCAATACATTAAATCAACATTCATCTCCTAACCAAATAATATTTACCATGTGATATTTACTTACATAGCTCCACGTTCGAATACGCACAACAAAGACAAATCGAAAATCACCCAACTTGGTATGTATGAGAGAGGTTACTTTGATACGAATCTTCGAGCGTGAATCTTTTCCCTCCTCTTTCGTATTGGTTGATAGAAATAAGTTTATAAATGGGGAAAATAGAAATATACAACTGAAACAACGAATAAAAGAAAGAAAATACAATTGGGCTATGAAAAACTGTGTTTGGCTAAATACAATAGTACAAAATTGCGGATATATGTATATTTTACCATTTACGATATATTTTTTATACTACATCAAAAATCATGTAAGCATACGGCCCACCTGATGTGGAGTGGTTACCGTTGCCTATGAACGCTTGTTATACATTAAGTATCAGTTCAACAGACATGTTCATGCACACAAGTGTTTGTCCTGTATGAGAATCGAACCCACGAGCGTTGATATCAAAGTCGTGTCATTCACGACTGCGCCACCGAGATCGTCAAAAACCTAATTGAATATCTAACAAATAATTAACAATGTAGAGTCGATTGGTTTGGACAATCGGTGGGAGGGAACGACTTCAGCTGGATTGCCTTCATTTGCAGTCAAGACAAGATTTAGAGTTGTATTATTAATTTGCTGCTGTCCCCAATATATGAATCTAACACCCGAATTTTAAATATGATATTTGCGCATCTCTATATAATTAGTGGTCTACTACAATTACTTCCACATTTTGTAAATACTAAATAGGCCTTCGAAAAGCTTGGAAAACTCCGTTAGGTGAAATATTGACTAAGTGACTGAGGAATGAAGAAAGGTCTACTTCGCTTTCTTCAAAGTTACTCGCGACAGTATGACCACAATAAGGAACTTATTTTATTTTTGGGTTTACTCCTTAAGAAACGATTTTGCATTATAAAGTACGGAAATTTTACGAGGAGTAAAATCAAGTGGTAACTAAAAGTGATGGCGTAACGCTCGTCTGCTTAAAAAGAGACAAACATATACATCTGTAGGATTTAACGTGCGAGAGACTGAGATGAGTGAGTGAAGTCACCAGTAAGCTCCTAAGGAGTAGCTGTGTCAGCAGCAGAGGTGGCATCACACTTAATATATTGCAAGCATTCATAGGCTACGGTAAAGAGAGATTACGAAGCATCGCTCAAAGAGGAGGCCCCGAGAATAGGATACGATACCTATACAACGTATACAATCAGCAACTTAACCATCATTTTTTAATGTTTTGATTTTAAAATATTATTGTATTTCTGTGCATTGATAAGTAGATTTTTATGTTCTATTAAACAAATCAAGTGATTAAAGTTAAAAATATGTTGAAAAATATGGAAGAACTTGATTATGAAGAAGAATCCAAAAAACACGTAGATGCGATTAATAGGTAAGCCTATTGTTACCATTATTGGCCCATTTCTTTTTATTATTTATTGCGCGGACCTTCCAAATGTAATTAAGCAATGTAACTATCATTGTTACGCAGATGATGTGCAGCTGTATATATCAGGTAAACAGACAGACCTAGCTGTATCTCTGCAGAAATTAAATGATGATCTGAGTGGTGTTGCTGCCTGGGCTACTGATAATGCTTTAGTTCCAAATCCAACTAAATCCAAATTCCTGGTACTGGGCACAAAAAAACAGACCGCACTAATAGCTAGTATGAGTCCTTCTGTTAAGATAATGGGCATGGATATAGAACACGTCAGCGAGACAAAAAATTTGGGTGTCATTTTTGATAGCCAGTTGCGTTTCGAAGCTCATATCTTAGACCTAGTCCGGAAGAGCTTTTATCGGTTAAAAGTGTTTTACAAAATACGGAATTACCTTAGTGAAATAGCGCGAATCACTTTATGTGAGTCGCTTATTTTATCCAAACTGAGTTATGGAGACTTAATATATGGGCCCCGATTGCTGCATAAAACTAGGCGCTTGATTCAGCGCATACAAAATGCGTGTTGCCGGTTCTGTTTTAATATACCTCCACGTACACATGTTTCACCATATTTAGATAAAGCATCAATGCTAAATATGGTCTCGCGAAGACAGCTCCATCTTGAAACTCTCATGTTTGACCTTGTTAAATTTAAAAATCCGGTATATCTGTTCGCAAAGTTGAAATTCGTCACGCCAAAGTATGGATCCGGTGCTCTTCGGTTGACGCGTCCACCATTAGCGATACACAAGCACAAAACAGTTGCCTTTACTGGCAGTTTCCGTTACCAAGTAACCAAATGTTGGAACAATATTCCTCCACCGATTTGAACTCTAACCTCAAGACCTAGTTTTAAAAACCATCTTAAAGTATTTCTTCTAGATAATCAAAGGAAAGGTTTGGTTCAATAGCTTAAGTAGCGGTAACTCAGAGTGTGGTGATGTTCAATACATGTTGTTGGTAGTATTGACGGTTTAGCTTGTATGTTGTTGATTTTATTCTCATTATTGTTGTCATTGTAACCTTCAAATGTGATGATGGCTGACACGTCTGTATCGTTCGAATGCGCCCAGCACCTATTTACAGGCAATAACTGAAAATCAGTGTTTTGCTCTCTGAGCAAACCCAACACTGAGCTATTGCCCATTTGTATCACTGCGACACACGCTCCAACAGGCAAGGGGTTGACACATATATTGGAAAGTGTTATCTAATTGGTTATTTGTAAGTTGTTGTTGTCTCCCTTTGTTTGTTAGCATATATATCTACTGTAGTTTTATATTGTGTGTCTAAGTGTACAAATAAAGCTTTTATCTATCTATCTATCTACTTATGAATAATATACGTTTCATTTGACTGAATGAGGTATGTAAGGATCGAGTCACGTGGCGCTCGGTTCTCTCTGCCTACCCCATAAGGGATTTGGCGTGAAGTTATAGATAGATAGATACGTTTTATTATTATTATTTTAGAAGATGCGTTCATTTGCCCTATTTTTCTATTCGATATATAGGTATATTATTAATAATCGTTCGTAAGGAGTAAACTCCAGTTGTGCGTAGGAGCTGACACGTACTTTTTTTATACAATGTCGGAAGACGTATAAGCGTACGGCCCACGTGGTGTATAGCGGTTACCGTAGCCTATGAACGCTTGCAATATATTAAGTGTGATGCCACCTCTGCTGCTGACACAGTTACTCCTTAGGAGCTTACTGGTGACTTCACTCACTCTCCTAACAACGCCTTCTGTTCTATTTTTCAACTTATTGAAATTTCAACGATTTCATGAAAATGGTTTTTTTTCCAACAAATAAAAACACAAACAAAATTTAGAAAAAATACTATTTTGAGTTCTATATCGATAGCGGAGTCCAACTGCATCACTTTTTTAAATGTCATATTATAAATACCCACAGGATACAGCAACTACTTACCATCAGACAGGCCGTTATTTGCCCTTGGTCTTGACTTGACCCTGCCACGATTTCATTGTGTATATATATTTCGACGAGCCCGGTGGCTCAGTCGTGAAAGACGCGACTTTGACACCAACGCTCGTGGGTTAGATTCCCACACAAGACAAACATTTGTGTGCATGAACATGTCTGTTTGTCTTGGTCTGTATGTTTTAAGAGGGGTAGGGCGCATCAAAGCAGCCCGCCCGGGGAAGTACCTCCACCTCACAGAAAACCGCAGCTAAATAACAACTCCCTAGAGGGTTGTTGTGTTCCTGCGTGTGAGTGAGGTCACCAGTAAGCTCCTAAGACGTTGCTGTGTAAGCAGCAGAGGAGGCATCGCGCGAGTGATATATGTTACGAGCGTTAATAGGCTACGGTAACTGCTTTACATCAGGTGGACCGTATGCTTGTATGCCTCCCGACGTTGTATAAATATATATATATATATATTGCTAAGAAAGTGGGTGAGCGTAAGCGGCTGTCTTCAGCGCCTTAAGAGCTCTGTCTAATTAGAGGCGTACTTAGGAGGCTGTGCAGTATGATACAGATACATCACGGTTAGATTTTAATCTCTCTGAGATGAATCAGCCATGTCTTTGTTAAGTTTTAGTTTTGACTATTATTTCTATTAGGAGGTTTGTAAACTGACTACTACCTAACTATCTATAACTTCACGGCAAATTCCTTGTGGGGTAGCCAGAGAGAACCGCGCGCCGCATGACTCAAACCTTACATGCTTTACGCCCTCACTTCTTTAACATTCATTCCTCTTCTGACGCACGCTGGCTGGTTTGTAATGCTAATGACCTCACTTTCCGATAAAACACGATCAAAACCCGACTTGCTTACAAGAATGTATTTTGTTGTATCTACTAAGTTACCAAAAGAGCAGCAAGGCATACTGGAGAAGCATCCCTTCATCACAAAACACCCGACAGGGGAAGAACCCCTACATCCCAAAAAACAGCCAAATAACAAATCCGTGTAGGGTTGTGTTTCTGCGAATATGTGAGGTTACCGTGATGATTCTGCGAAATCGCCATAATAGCAGCAGAGGTACTTTCTGTATTGTAATCGTTCATAGACTACAGAAATTACTTAACATGTGGTGGGTGGTATTATTATTTATTTATTTATCAACATAATTGGATAGAATCTATCACATACAATATAGCCGACCACAAAAACCTGATGAAGGTTTATGCGTAGCACGGCGAGATCACTGATTCGATACAATACAATAGCATATTTAAGTATATTTATAGATTTAAATGCATAAACTATATCATCATACATTTAGGCTTCAAGAAACTCAATCAAGAGACAGATAAATGTTTTTCAGAGCAGATTTACTTCTTTTGAAATTCATGTTAGTATTATCTAACAGTGTATTACTTATTATTGGAGGCAGTTGATTTATGTATGTATTTATGTATGCTAGTATGTCTCCCGACGTTGTATGAAAATAAGTCTGAACGTGTTGACGGTAAAGGTCGCCGTCCAAGGGTATAAAATTTTATCAAAATCTTTTCTAATTAGGTAAGTTTTTATTATTTACAACATCGGGAAGCATACAAGCATACGGCCCACTTGATGTACAACAATTACTGTAGCCTACAAACACTTGCAATACATTGAGTATCACTCGGGCGATGCCACCTCTGCTGCTAACACAGCAACAAAAAATATGTTTTTATTCTGTATCCTTTTACAAGCAACTCCTTTGGAGTTTACGGTGACCTCACTGACAATCAGGAAAATAAGAACCCTTTAGGTAATTGTTATTTGACTGCGGTTTTCTGTGAGATGGAGGTACTTCCCCAGACGGACAGTTTTGATGAACCCTACTTCTCTTAAAACACCCAGACCAAAACAAACAGACATGTTCATGCGCAGAAAAGTTTGCCCTGTGTGAGAATCGAACCCACGAGCATTGATATCAAAGTCGCGTTATTAACCGCTGCGCCACCGAGCTCGTCAAAAAAGTAGTCTAAGGATCCGGTAACCATTTCATATCAGGTGGTTCGTATGCTTAAAGCAGCAAAAAAATGGACTACCTAGAGGTATGTTACAAGTACAAGTAGTTCGTTATTATGATAAGAGTCAATGCCGACCTTACCCTGACACTGGCCTGTTAAAGACACCAGGTCAAAGGTCCAGGTCCTCAATTGTAGGGCCACATCTAATCTATCTCTAAAAGTTATGTATTTATCACAGTCATTTGATAGAAGTGCACATGAATGTAAATCCAACATGTAGTTGTCCATTAATCACGTGAGATTCGAAAGGATAGGGGAGGGGAGAGGTTCGGAAAAAATTAAGAAATATCACAATTGTAGTGAGACATCTTGTGTATATCGTTTTGGTTAAATAGTTGCTAAAAAACATCTAGTGATTAATGGATGAGCCCATAGCAATGCACCCATGAGCAAGTCTCGGCAGATATTAGAGCTATTGTGAGATATATACTACTCTGTGTAAAAAGTATCGGGAATATGTCAATAAAAAGACCCGCGTAAAAGAGGTCGTTCTAATTTTTTTACTGCATGTTGGTAGCACTGTACTGATTTAGCGCGCAAAATTTGAGCGGGATCTGTCATTTAATTTGTTTTAAACTACACTTTTTGTTGGTCATAGTTTTGAGTCCTCGGCGATTTTTACAATGGAAAATATTGTTGAACAAAGAGTGTGCCTTAAATTTTGTGTTTCAAATGATATTTCATGTGGTGAATCACTAAAAATGTTGCGAAATACCTACGGCGAATCGTGTATATCGAAAACAAGGGCTTATGAATGGTATAAGGCTTTTAAAGAAGGCCGAGAAGTAGTAGTAGACTTGCCTCGTTCTGGTAGACCTTCAACCGCTACGACCAGAGAAAACATCGACAGAATCAAGAAGCTAGTGCTCGAAAATCGACGTATGAGTCTGAGAGAGTTGGCTAGTGAGGTGAACATATCTTTTAAGTCCGTCCACAACATTCTCATTGACATTTTAGGCATGAAACGCGTCGCCGCTCGACTAGTTCCAAAAGAGCTCAATTTTGTTCAAAAAGCGCAGCGAAAGCATGTCGCTGAAGACATGGTATCCCGAGCTTCTACGGATCCGACCTTTATGAAACGTATAATAACTGGCGACGAGACATGGGTTTATGAGTACGACATGCAAACAAGCCAACAGTCTTCAGAATGGCGTCTCGAAAACGAGCCGAAACCCAAAAAACCGCGGCAAAGTCGCTCCAAAATCAAGGTGATGCTGACAGTTTTTTTTGACTACCGTGGTGTGGTTCACTCCGAATTCCTTCCAGAGGGAGAAACAGTGAATAAAGAATATTATTTAGGCGTCATGAAGCGTTTGCGTGAGAGTATCCGCCGAAAACGTCCAGATTTGTGGCAACACAACTCATGGATGCTGCACCATGATAATGCACCATCACACACAGCCATTATAGTGAAAGAGTTTTTAGCGAAAAATTCAACAAAAGTTCTCGACCAAGCACCGTATTCACCTGATATGGCTCCGTCTGACTTTTTTTTATTTCCCAAGTTAAAATTACCACTTCGAGGAAAACGTTTTGAGTCGATAGAAGCCATAAAAGAAAATTCGCTGAATGAGCTAAAGGCCATACCGCAAATAGCCTATGAAAAATGTATGGAAGACTGGGTGAAGCGGTGGAGATGTTGTATTGCAAGCGATGGGGCCTACTTTGAAGGCGATAAAATAAATTTAGATGAATAATTTGTATTTTTTGTTTTATTGACAAATTCCCGATACTTAGTACACAGAATGTATATTATATATCTCACAGTATCTCTAATATCTGCCGAGGCTATTTTAATGTGATGTAGTGATCCCTTCAGATCACATTAAAATAGTTCAATATATCCTCATGATGCTGGGCTATTACAGAAGAGGGACGCTTCCATCTGCTATGAGTATTACTGCTGATTACTATTAATTTTACAATATTGTTATAAGAAAAGGCATGCTCCGTTGCTTCGGACATGTAGAGAGAATTCAGGATGAAAGTATGACGAGACAGATATATGATGCGAGAGTGGATGTAGGTGCCGAGGAAGACCAAAACTAACCTACTATGATCAAAATTGGTCGTGTTTTATCAGAAGTTGATCTCAAGAGCCCTTGGAACCGGTGAGCGTGCATGAAAAGAACAATGAATGTTAAAGAAGTAAGTGAAGTCTATGAGAACCAAGTTATGTGGGGCTCGATTCTGTCTGCTTACTACATTAGGGATTTGGCGAGAAGTTATAGACATATACACCCCACAAATATGAGTATTAGAGGTGTTAAGTTATTTTGCCTGCAGAAATAAGACATTTACTCTTTACATCCAATCACCAAGGGAAACATATCTTTTGTCCAAATCATCCACTCAATTTATTTCTAGACCAAATCGAAATAAATAATGGAGTAATGCTCGAGGCATGATTCCGGAGAAGCCCGCCGGGAGTCGATACAAGCGATTACAGAAATACTGTGTGTACCGCTTTAAAAGTACAAATAACATCCATATTAAATACGTTAACTGCTCAGTCTATAAATTTCATGTTATATCTAACGGTGAACATTTTTGAAGCGAACTTCCCTTTCTTCATTGTAGTTTTGGTAACCGGTTTACATTCGATTTTTTTCACATAGAAGTCTCTCAAAATTTAGCGCTTTTTTAATTTTCTATAATTTTGGTACTCAAAATAATGAGTTCCAAAATATAATACATAACTGTATTTGACTTTTTTTTTATCTAATGTATTTTTTCTTTAATTTTAGTAGATGTTTTTTTCGCTGCGTCCGTGGATCCATACTCATGTTCCAATCCAACCAACCCAGGTTGGATTTTGGGTATTTTAAATGCCACGTTCCAACCTACCTCAGCTTGGACAATGGGAATATAATATCAGAACTATTTTTGGGCTGCAAATGTGCATGGACAGTTGGATAGATTTTGGACTAAATATTGTTACGAACCTAATTTTGTTTGATAAACTTGCGACATTATTATCTGTAACATACTTTTAAGTAAATTGATCTGACATTAATAACATATCTCAAAAACTCGGATACCTATATATAAAAAAGTTTCTATCGCGACTGTACCTCGTTATTATTAAGTTAAATGATGGCAACAAAAAATATTCAGACATTATATTTTGTCCAACCTCAACGTCGAACCTGGATTGGATGGCTAGGTTGGATGATGGGAATGAGTACGTGGTGTCACAAGACTGGTTTCAACTGACAATCAGTGTCCAATCTGTCTCATCGACAACATACATACAAAGTTTGACATACTTTGAGCTGAGACCAATTTGTGACATTGGATAATACTGTTTGCTTTATTCTAAGTTGTTTTATATTTCTTGGCATATTTATATCGATTTAGTGTCACATAACATCATTCACGAGCTCGGTGGCGTAGTGGTGAAACGCGCTGTTACGCTACTTTGACGCCAACGCTAGTGGGTTCGATTGCCACTCAGGACAAACATTTGTGTACAAAAACATGTCTGTTTGTCTTAGTATGTGTATTTTCTATGTATAATAAGTATGTATTTACAAAAAAAATGTATTTACGTACATTTATCAGTTGTCTAGTACCCATAACACAAGCTTCGCTTACTTTGGGGCTAGATGGCGCTGTGTAATTTGTCCGACAATATTTATATTGCACAGTGTTGTGTTTTGTTTCTTTTCTATTTAATGCAATCACCTAGTACTAGGTAATGGCATTAACACGCCTATGCCATGCAAATTGCATTGGTTGTTGTTAAAGAGTACCAAAGACTCACCATTTTATTTATACAACGTCGGGAGGCATGCAAGCATACGGTCCACCTGTAAAGCAGATACCGTAGCTTATGCACGCTGTAATACATAAAGTATTCCCCCGCGATGCCACCTCTGCTGCTAAACAGCAACTTCTTAGGAGCTTACCGGTGACCACACTCTTACGCAGGAACACAACAACCCTCTAGGGAGTTATTTGGCTGCGGTTTTCTATGAGATAAAGTTACTTCTCCAGACAGCTTTGATGCTCCCTGCCTCTCTTAAAAACCATTTGAAGGAGTAAAATCTTCGTTTATTTATTTTCTCCACGACAATAATGACAATTTCATTGTTAGACCTACGTAAATCTGAAAACACGAATTTAGCGGTAAATGCCAGGATCGAATTGGGAACAAGTTTGTCTATAGGACGGTTCTTTATCCACTCTACACTACATACGACATCCTAAAAACTAGCGATTCCAGAGATCTTCCGCGGACACAAGGGTCAGGAATAATTCTAATCCGAGCCAAGAGCTTACAACATGGGTTTCTACAAGTTGGGCCTGAACATTTCAGGCTGCTTGAGTCTGCACCTTCTGATGAAACACTACCAATTTAGACATGGTAGGTGAGTCTTGTTCCTCGACTCCTACATCCACTTTCGTATTGTATATCTGTGTCATCATACTTTGTGCATACTTGAACCAATGGTACATCTCTTTTGTTATCTTAACACCGACACACTCTTTCAGCCATGCAATTCTCTAAGCGACTCGTAATGGCTGTGTGCGTCGCTGAGATCACAAATTTCACAGCTTTGACATCGTCTACTGCGATCAAGGCTTTTTATTTGGTATTCTATAAGGCTGTAAGCGTACGCGAGGCTGTTTGCCTTGTAGAATTCCAATTCCAAACGCAGCCTTGCGGCGCTAGTGTCGTACAACCATGAAAAGCGACACTAAGGAATTGCAATTTTGTGTTCAAGGCTATAACAGCCGATGTTACCGAGGATGTAAGGATGTTTGCTCTTACAGAATTGCATGGCAGACCAACTCTCTTTCTTACGTCATCACTGCGAATGACGCAATAATAAGGCTTTCATTTAACTTTTACTCAATTCTTAGGATCTTTATTCTGAGAGCGTTAAAGAATACTTAAAAACTTGTGTGCGTAATGAAAATATAATTTATTTCAGAAAGTAAGTTCGTATATATTTTACTTTATAGCAAGTTCATGCTAATCTAAAGCCCTCGAAGTTTTTAATATGAAAAAAAATATTTTCTGTAAATGTGAATATTTTTACTGAACATTTGAAAGGCTGAAGGTACGTTTTTCATTAAAGTTGCTCGTAAATAGCTTCATTACGTACAACGCAGCTATAAAATAGGCTTTTAAATTTATTATATCACTTCTTATCTATTCATACGTCTACATTAAAAGCAAATAGTACATTAAAATGAATATAAATGGTTTCTTCTCGTTTTTGTTCAGGTTATTAACATTAAGTCACCATTCAACTGCCGTTTTTTCTATTATTTACCGTTTAAATATTAATCCCACCAAAAACATTCTGTAAAAAACTAGCCAAGTCTCGACGGAGCTGCTTGTTTATCTCTAAAAAGTAATGAAATCTAGACAAAGTCGTGCCAAGTCTAAGGTTCCTTACTGCGATTTCTTTATTATTATAGTTAATGTTGTGTGACTTGGCCGTTGAAAATTCTTTATACGTTAGTGGGTACAAGTCAATTTTGTTTACACGTAATGTTATATCTGTACCTATGTTTATTAAGCGAGATAATAGCCCATACTGGTGTTGGTAATTGGACGCTAGTGTCTCATTTTAGGCTGTTGTTGATTGTGCAACACATGCATTCAGCATTGACAATGCTGACTTCTGCTCTCTTCTTTTTGGAGTGTCAAATCGACCACCGATCCTACATAAAATAGACGTACAGACGGACTTCTATCAATGATTAGAAGTCCGTCTGTACTGGAAATATTTTTTTATATTGTTTGTTTCAGGCTCGCCTATACGTAAGTATTATTGAAATTCGCAGCTTTATCAAGCCTACAATTGACTGGTTATTGAATCAACGTTTTCCAAGTGGCAATTTTCCATCGTCAATGGGTAGCGGTTCTGGCGACAGATTGGTGCAATGGTGTCATGGAGCACCTGGTTTTGTACCCTTGTGTAACCTTCAACGGCCAAGTCACACAACATTAACTATAATAATAAAGAAATCGCAGTAAGGAACTTTAGACTTGGCACTTTGGACTTTGTCTAGATTTCATTACTTTTTAGAGATAAACAAGCAGCTCCGTCGAGACTTGGCTAGTTTTTTACAGAATGTTTTTGGTGGGATTTCACTTCTTTTTGTAGAAACGTAGACATATTGATTTATTTTATTACATTTTCTTATTTGACACAGTTTTTTTCTCATAGTAGAAGGGGGCATTACCATATCTCTAATACAGCTGAGACCAGCTGAGGGTTCTTCATCAGATACTTCAGACCTTCGATTTTTGACATCAAATGAAGCGGCCCACCAAGTTGAACATTTTTTGTAAAGGCGGTATGTCGATCTCTAATAGTTTAGTTGGGCTCTTGTGTTTTCTAATCAGGGTCACCAGGTACTCCAGATCTTTGATTATTCTAGTTTTTATAGTTTTCCCTTTATGTGGCCATTAAACCCTAACTCTGTACCAAATTTCAGCTCTCGGAGTTTATGGGAAGTACTAGTTCTATTTTGATGATCATGAGTGAGTGTCATAAATGCGAAACTTTGCTTTCGCTTAACTTCGGAACTAAATGACCTACAGACTTGAAATTTTGGAATTTAAGTATGTGATTATAGCTTACTGGATGACGAAAATTTCTGCTTTCTGGTCTTATCCAGAGGTTCTCAAATAGGGGCCTGAAAATGCGGCGAAATGGTTCCAGTAAAGGATGGTACGGCAGTGTTTGCTTCGCGCTCGACTTGGCGGGGGCACTGCCGTGCCCCCTGATTTACGTGAATTTGAATACAGGACGAATTCAACGATCTCGGTGGCGGGTGGTTACCTTAACAGCGACGCTCGTGGGTTCGATTCCCACACAGAACAAACATTTATCGGCATGAACATGGCAACAATATGTTTGTCCTGTTTTGTAACTTTCAAGGGAGGTAGAGCGCATTAAAGCTTCCCGAGGGGTACCTCCATCACATAGAAAACCACAACTAAATAACAGCTCCCTGGAGGTTTCTTGTATACATGCGAGTGAGTGATTTACCAGTATGCTGCTAAGGAGTTGCTGTGTTGTCAGCGGGGTGACAACGTACGAGTAACTTCATATATTGCAACAACGCTTGCGTACCGTAACCGCTTTACATAAGGTGAACCCGTGCATGCGTGCATGCCTCTCGATGTGTAAAACATGAAAGACTCCTGTAGGAATCTAAATGTCCTAAAAAGACGGCAGTGGAGAATCTTCGAAACAAAATAATTTCTGAGTCAACACGAAAATCATAGGCGGCTGTAATAACAAATTCTTATCGCTGTTCATTTTATGCAATTTTTTTTTTTATATAAATTCAGCATAGTGGCTCCGTTTTTCCTGATGATAAACCAAAGAGGAGCCCAAATCGCATCTGCAACTGACAAAAGACTACACAGTGTCCTGTCAGTTAACGCTGCCATGCTGACCCGCAAGATGCTTCTTCACGCTTCGTTTGAAGGATCCCATATTGTAGGAAGGAGGGAACACATGTGCAGACAAGGCGTTCAACTTTTTAATGGTTGACATTTGCTTTATATTACGCTGTCAATAATACCTTACTCATCCCACTGCAGAGATACGGGTCTCCCTTCAACCGAAGGGGTTTAGAGCATACTGCACCACGCTGCTCAATTGCGGATTGGCGGAGGCCAGTGTTTTCAAGCCACCCGAGGGTCACTGACTTAGCTTAACGGCTGTCATCTATCCACAATATCCGGGGCCGACGGCTTAACGTCCGAAACATGGAGAAACTCGACATAGAAAAACCCATCCATCGACAGGCTTTTCTGTTATAATCACACGCGCAACGACGCCATCGAGCTGTCAATAATATAAATCAAGTCACGTAATATTTATAAATAGAATAAATATTCAACGATAAATAACTGAAATATAGATTGAAGAATAAAAGCCAACCCCCATAGGGGCGAGAAAAGCGGAAAAGCAGCAGCGATCCGAGACAAGATATTTGTAACATTCATGTTTGTTTGCAACCTGTCACACAAAAAGGGATCGCACGGCGTGGGATCGCGCTCGCTTTTTGCATGACAGGTTGCATATAAACACGCCTCTGTAAGTTTCGACTTTAAACCATGACGAGCTCGGCGGCGCAGTGGTGAATGATGCGACTTTGACACCAACGCTCGTGAGTTCGATTCCCACACAGGACAAACATGTGTGTGCATGAACATGTCAGTTCGTCTTGGTCTGAATGTTTTAAGAGAGGTAGGGCGCGTCAAAGCAGCCCCAGACGGGGAGTACGTCCATCTCACAAAAAACCGCAGCCAAATAACAACTCCCTAGAGGGTTGCTGTGTTCCTGCATGTGAGTGAGGTCACCAGTAAGTTCGGAGTAGCTGTGTTAGCAGCAGAGAAGGCATCGCGCGATTGATACTTAATGTATTACAATAGATAGATAGATAGATAGAAATTCTACAGGAGGCCCAGTAGCCATTCCGAATTGGAATGAGATGTACAAGACAAGTTTTCTTACTTCGCAATATCGTGGAAAACACAAATCAATAAACTGCTTCGCTGCGTATAAATGCTCCGCAGGCTCGCAAAATACGTGTAAATATCTCAACGATTCATGCCTAATAACCAATGGGAGAACGTTTTAGCCAATAAGCCTATAATTGCCGCGATGTTGACCGGTGAACTAGCCAATAAGAACAGCGCGTTTTACTTTACCTTCCGACCCGTTGCGGTGAATTGAGTTACTATGTGCTACATCCGTTTTTCATAGCATTCCCTTCATGAAGCATCTGGGTCCAGAAGATTTTATGCGATTTTGTGGATAATGAACCAGTTGAGAATGCGCAAGCTTGCATTGCCAGAGGAACACCTGGCTCGTCAATTATATAACAATTCATTTTTTTTATTTTTTATTTGTCGGCCATTTTGACCATGCTCCTTAAGAGATAGGAACGGTGTTCCTGAACATTCCTATTCTACTTTTTTATGCTGAATCCGAATCTGAAGTCAAAATTCGAATATTCGAAAAAAACGCACACACAGACAAACATATAGATTTTATATAGGAATGGTGTTCCTGAAAATGATTTTATAAGGTTGTGTGAAGGGCCTCTGAGACTTATTGCCGAGTAGAGCTGACGGTACCTTGCTCCATACTGTTCCACTCACGTATAAGAATTGTGCGGGCAGACGGCAGATTGTAGACCTCGTTTGACATCAATATTGGCGGGAAATAGGAGTGCGCGCTATCTGATTGACGTGGGGTCAGAACAGCCAATCCGGGTCTACAGATAATTAGATCTATTGATATAGAATTTAACGTCGACTGCAGCCTGTCTATGGATGGGTTTATCTATCTCGATATCTTCCCAGTGCTTCGGAGGGCACGTTAAGCCGTCGGTCCCGGCTGTTACCGACAGATGACGTTAAGCTATATCACATGGCCTTCGGGCGACGTGAAAACACTGACCTCCGACCTTGAGCAACGTGGCGGAGTATGCTCTTAACCCCTTCAGTTGAAGGGAAACTTGTATTCCTGTAGTGAGATGAGTTAGGATTGGAATGGTAGATATAGAATTGCAAGGGTAAACTGTTACTGAATTGTTTACTTTTTTTTTGTACACTGTCTGAAGGTATGTAATCCAGTAGCTCACTTTATGTAAAGCTGTTATGCCTATGCAATAGAGGAAGTATCACTTGCTTGTTGCCACCTCTGCTAATAATAGGGGTTAAAGTATGAAATTGGAGTTTTATAGTAATAGATATTTTGAATTGACATTACCTCCTCCATGGTGTGAGATTTTCGAGTGAAACTTTTTTCACATGATATGAGGTTTTACTTTTAAAAATGTGCAATATTAAATTTTAAAATTTCGAATGTTTTTTTTTATTCAGCTTAGGCGGAAAAGATGGATACTTCGAAAATCCGAGTAATTTTTGAATACGAGTTCCGACGCGTAACTGACGCGGCAGAAACGACTCTCAATATCAATGCTGCGTTTGGAGAGGAGACTGCTAATGAACGCACCGTGCGTTTTTGGTTTAAACGCTTTCGTAATGGAAACTTCGACTTGAAGAACGAACCACGTGGAAGACCGCCCACACACGTGATAACGCTGAATTAAAGGTGATGGTGGAAGCCGATCCGTGTCAAGCTACCCAGCAATTAGTGGCATGGTATAATGTTACCTTACCTACAATATTGACTCATTTGCAAATCAATAAGATAAAAAAATATGAAAAATGGGTGCCTCAAGATTTAACTGATTTCCAGAAAGAAACGCGTATTGCCTTGTTGAATCGGTAAAGAAATTAAGAAATATTGGGTCGAATTGTGACATGTGACGAAAAGTGGATTCTTTACGATAACCGTATGCGAAAAATACAATGGCTGGCCCCAGGTCAAAAGCCGCATCAGTGCCCTAAAGCAAAGCTTACCAAGAAAAGGTAAAATGGTGACTGTTTGGTGGTCTCTTCATGCCATTATTCGCTATAGCTTCCTCACGTCTAGTCAAGCAATAACAGCGTATATTTACTGTGCCGAACTTCGAACAATATTGGGAAACTGGCAGTGAAACAGCCCCGACTCGTGAATCGATCTTCACCATTATTGCTGCATGATAACGCAAGACCTCACACTCACGAGAAACCGTTGTAACTCTACAGGAGCTGCAGTTAGAAACCATACGTCATCCTCCGTACTCGCCAGACCTTGCTCCAACTCACTACCATTTTTTTCGTGATTTGGACAATTTTCTACATGGTGAAAATTTTTCTTTCCAGGAGGCAGGAAAAATGCTTTCACTCAGTTTGTCGAATCTAGATCCCCAGAGTTCTATCGCAAGTGCATAAATAAACTTCCGAGTGAGGGTAAATATTTTGATTAAATAAATATGTTATATCTTAGAAAACTTTTCAGTACAAATCGGCAATTTCATACGTTAACCCCTAATAATACATCAACTCTTTATGAGCTTACTGGGATGGAACCTCACAGAAACATAATAACCTTCCAGGGAGTTATTTATCTGCGGTATTCTGTGAAGTGGAGGTACATCCTCAGTCGAGATACTTTGAAGTATCCTACCTGTCTTGAAAACAACCAGACCAACAGATTTGTTCATGCAAACATCTCTTTGGGAATCGAACCCACGAGCCATGGTGTTTATGTAGCCGTTTCTAACCACTCGAGCACCGGGCTCGTCTCTGTATTTTTATTTAAACTCTATATTTATTTCATATGTTCGGATTCTCTATATTTATTTCATATGTTCGGTTCGCCCAGCAAGCGATAATTACAAATAAGTACATAACTTATTTGTAATTATCGCTTGCTGGGCGGTGAAGGAAAACATCGTGAAGAAACCCGTACGGCCAAAGAATTATATTTCAGAAGATGTATGACCTAAGAAAGGAAGATGTATGATTTTTCCAGTGGGTTATGGAGGCCTGATACCAATCGCCCCATGTTAAAATCAGTATCTTCGCCAAAACCTCAGGCTAAGTAATGGATCCTGCTAATCCGAACGGATTAGGAAACGCAGGAAGATAGAAATGGAAAATTTTGCCGCCATCATAAACCTTCCTGGTAGCTCAGTTCCAAGAGTAGGTACTTTGAGAGTGCAAAGGAAGTGCCTGCGGATTTTATGCTACCATCAACACTTGGGGCGCACGACTCCCGATTATGAGGCTTGTCTAATTAAATTTAATGTACAGAAGCTGAAAGCACTTTTATTTATATTTGTAAAATAAACTTGCTTGTGCAAATAACCTTTAATATCCGATATAGTGCTCGTAGATCCAATCACACAGGACTTTTTGCCCTTCAAGTTTACTAAAATAATACTTCCTTTTACAACCCCCTGGTTAGGTTAGGTTAGATTGTCAGTGCAATGAAATCGCCAAGGACAACCCAGCATTCGACATTTCTCTTCCTAAACTGGCATGATATATTAAAATTCTTAAAGATATTCTTTATAACAAGCCGATGACAGTCTAAAAACTCGTACTTGAAATTTTAGCCAAAGATTTAAAATATATGTTTTTACTGAGTTTTATTTTATATAGTTTTTATATAGTTCTTATGTACACACATTTTTGTGGAATGCAACCTAGATTGTAGTGTTTCGATTTGTATATTTTGTTTTATAATAGTTGTAATCTGTTGTGTGTGATAATAATAAAATAAAAGTACTCGACTGGTAATCACAAGCTCATGGGTCCAATTCCACCTAGGCATCAGAGGTGAATGGTTTCGTTGTAAAATATTAGAGAATTTCCGGACACTATAAAATCTTATACTGTACCTTAATTGTATCTTTAACCAGAGAATGAGAAGCAAAAGAGATATGATACAGAGCCGTGTAGCGCTCTGTTCTATCTATCTACTCCCCATGTCCTTATGTCAATTTTTACGTGGATTTCAAGTGTGTCAATTTATTTAGTGAGAAGTAGAAAACATGAGTTAGTATGGCACAAGAAACGTCCTGAGGAAGTCCTCAGTTGGCAACCGTGATAGCACCATGGCTAATACTTCTTATCTTGCAAGCATCTATATGAGAGAGCTCGTTGGCATCGTTGCGCGTGTCACTCGTACCGAATTTTATTTTACACCGCAGGTTAAGCAACTTCAACCGCAGCCTGTCCGTGGATCGATTTACCTATCTCGAGCTTCTGAGGGAACGTTAAGCCATCAGTCCCGACTGCTGCCGATAGACAGTCCTTAAGGTAACTCAGTAGCCCTTGGGCGGCTTGAAACACTGGCCTCCGCCAATCCGCATTTGAGCACCGTGGTGTAGTACGCTCTAAACCCCTTCGGTTGAAGGGAGACCCGTATCCCTGCAGTGGGATAAGTAAGGCTTGATGTGGGTAGAAGCGTATATAAGCTGCGGTTACGTATTTCCGTACACGTTTCCCTTTGATCAAGTTATCGTCAATCAAATTCCAAAATGTTTCCAATATTCCTCATCCCATGTTTGCGAGCATATTAATCTAACACGTAGAGGCAAGTGCGGCACACTGAAGCAATTTACCTTTCAATTTTCATTTCCCACTTCGTTGAATTCACGAATGAAAATGACATCGTATTTCAACGTACAACATCATTTACATTCACCCCCTAATTGCACGCGCCCTTAAAACTAAAGCGATACAGACGAGATTTGTGGTTTTAAGTGGTTATAGGACGGCAAAACGTTTTGTATTTATGGAGATGGTAATTTGGATGCTACGGTTTGGGTATCCGTAAATATTTGTTGCGATTTACAAGCGTTGATGTGTTTAGGTCCATGTTAATAAACGACAAACAATTATAAAATTCTAACCTCAAATTTTACCCATAAAAAAGGTATATGCACGTGTTATTGACTCTCATTATTTATACTTATTTTAGAGTACATATAAGCAAGTTATAAAGCATGCCTTACTAAGTATTAATCGTAAGCACAAGTATGAAAAACACAAGATGTAAATATCTCGCTGGTTCCGTCGAGCGTACATAAAAAGAGCTATGAATGTCACAGAAGCGAGTGAAGTATGTAAGGACCGCGTCTTATGGCGCTCGGTTCTCTCTGCCTACCCTGCAAGGGACTTGGCGTGAAGATATACATACATACATTTTATCTTATTGTCTTACTATTGACCAACTGGTCCTTGGTTCAAATCCTGGCATGTGCCTCTAAATTCGTATTTTGGGATTCATGTATATATTTGTAATGGATTAGACAACAGTATAATCCTAGGAAAAAGAAGAAGTTATGTTGACGACAATTTGTATAAAATAGTTTCTTTTTTATATTTTATAAAGTTCGTGCGTTCGATTCCCACACAAGACAAACATTTGTGTGCATGAACATGTCTGTTCTGTCTTGGTCTGGATGTTTTAAGAGAGGTTGGGCGCATCAAAGCTGCTCGCCTGGTGAAGTACCTCCACCTCACAGAAAACCGCAGCCAAATAACAACTCCCTAGAGGGTTGTTGTGTTCCTGCGTGTGAGTGACGTCACCAGTAAGCTCCCAGGGAGTTGCTGTGTAAGCAGCAGAGAAGACATCGAGCGAGTGATATATGTTACAAGCGTTAATAGGTTACGGTTACTGCTTTACATCAGGTGGGCCGTATGCTTGTATGCCTCCCGACGTTGTATAAGAAAAGAAAAAAAAAATCGCGCAGCTCCTATTGGCTAGTTCACGGATCAACATCGCGTCACTTAATGGCTTATTGGTTAAAATCAGCCATTAAGTGACGCGAATCTTCTGACCAATGGGAGGACCCTTTGGTCAGAAGATTCGAATTGCTGAGATATTTAGACGGTAAAACACAAATTTTTTGTGAGTGAGGGGTGTCTTTATGTGTAGTCAAGTGCGTTATTGGTTAGCATGCGGGCTAGCAACGCCACAAAACATGAATTTACTGGTACATGTTAAGATTCGAAACGGCGACCTGTTGGTCACTAGACCGGTTGTTTATCCACTGCGCTATATTGTTCAATTTATGAGTTTATTAATTCCCAAACATCGGTTAAACGTATGAACACCCTGTAATCTATAGCGCTTTGAGAGCCTCAAGGCAATATATGAACCTTCATATTAATCCAAGTTTAGTGTGCTATATTTGATATGAGCTGTATTATTAATAATTTGTATGCCCGCTACATGGGGAACGATTAATCGTTTCCCATGTAGCGGGCATACAAATTGCTAATCAATTATGTTTGATAAGGCATTCGGTGATGTCTGACCTCGAAGCGAATTCGGCTCCCTCATTAAGCGGCATATTACTTAGTATCTCGGGGAAGATGTGTGGTACAAAGGAAAAGATTATATTATGGCTTTGGTGTAAGTGATAGACCGAGAACTTCTTCCCGCGCTTTTGACGAGTGACATGGTTGTTATACTTGATTTTTTACAATTCAGTATAAAATTTGTGTTATGTGACAATTTCGATAGTATTTTGTAACATAAGTGCTAGTGAAATTATACAGTAATGAAAAAACTCAAATATAACACGTTTATGCACTTTTCGAAGACGTGATAAAGTTCATCAAGAAAACCTTGTAAACAACACTATCGTTTTACGGGTGGTATTTAAACTTGATTGGGTTTGGGTACCCTTCTCAAGTATTTTTTCAGCACAGTTCCTGAAGCTGGAACATAGAATTAAGATTTTGATATGGTTCTAAACTGAAGACTTTGACACTGGCATAAAGTAGCAACACTATTGGCATATATTAAAAAAAAAGTGATAGAACAAAATAAGATATTTCAAACAGAAATTAATCATAGGTACGCGTAGACTAATAGATAGATAAAAAGAATTACAATGGACGTGCAGGTTCCCTCACGATGTTTTCCTTCATCGCCGAGCAAGTGATAAGTACTATTTACAAATATGTACATAAATCCGGAGACACAAATTCGATATTCGAACCGGGGACCTGTTGGTCACAAGGCGATTCCTTATCCACTAGGCTCTCACTGCTCTTAAATAGTAGTTTAATAGTCTCTATTAAATATTTACTTTATTTTTAGGGGTCGGACCACGCTTCTGGTCCATCATGCCGCGACCCTGCCACTCCAATAATTTGGACTGCAATTCTGGACGGAAACCGCACTGGCGCGCGGAATAGGGCGTCCCCCGTAGGCGACGCGCACCGATCCGCCCGCGTCGGTGCGAGATCAATTCGGCGCGTCGAAGAGATCTGAGTGTCGTATAAACACATGGAATGTGAGAGATGGACTACAAGATGCCTGGTGTGCTTTGTGTGTGTCATAGACCAAGCGAAAGGGAAGCGACACCGAAGATCTACCCGGTGGCATGATGGCCCTGTGGTCCGGGGTGAACCAGGACGATCATACTAGTGCTGGCGTAGGTGTCGTGCTTTCATCTAGCTGGGCCGCTGGTGTGAAAGATTACGATCTAGTAGGCCCAAGACTTCTCTGGGTTAAGATAAAACTAGTGATTACCGAGTGGACTCACTGCATGGTTTAGACTTACAGTTGGTCCTGGTAGGTGGCGCAGTAGTTGGATTCTAGGATTTTTCTCTCGGGCAAATGAAAGTCTGTTCGGTCCGCTAGTTAAATTGTAAAATAAAAAATATATCGCTTCCTCTTGTAACTTGAATCGCTATCAGCTCATTCAATTATAACTAATGACTAATGTTGAGGTGGAGTATTCGCACAGTTTACTGTTACATACTATAAGATAAGCTCCAGTCGCTGAATGTAAAAGATAATATACAAGGAATAATTACAGGAAGGCATGCTAATAAAGCAAGCTCAAGCTTTACTGCTTATATGGAAAGCATTCTTCATAATATTTACATAGAGAATATATTCCATATATATTCCATGTGTATCAAGCATGTTTCATTGATTCAAACATGTAGAACGAACGCAAGAAGAACCAATGACGAAAAAGATATACAACGTGAAATTAGTAGGATGTATGTGAGGAATACTCCCACACTACCACCGGAGGCCACCCAGGCACCGGTGGTGTGCGTAAAGCATTTTTCCCCGCGTCATAAAAAAAAAAAAAAAAAAAAAAGGATGTATTTGAGGAAAGTCAAGTCTCACCTACCATGGCGGGTGTTAAGATATAACGAGCCTCTAAAAACCGATGAGCGTGCTTGAAATAAACTATGAATGTTAAAGAAGCGAGTGAGGTGTGCAAGGAGCGAGCCATGTAGCACTCGGTTCTTTCTATCTATCCCGCAACGGACTTGGTATGAAGTTGTATATAAATAGGATACATTGTATACGAGTAGAATGCGTTCCATATTTTAACACGTCAATGAACTCAAAGATAGATATGAGATTGATTGATATTTTTATATACAACGTCGGGACGCATACGCACACGGCGCACCTGACTTAAAGCGGTTGCCGTAACCTATGAACGCCTGTGATACATTAAGTATCACTCGCGCGATGCCTCTTTTGCTGCTAATACAGCAACTAGTAAGGAGGTTACTGGAGACCACACTCACACGCAGGAAAACACCTACCCTTCAGGGAGTTATTACTTGGCTGCGGTTTTTCTGTGAGGTGGAGGTACTTCCCCAAATAGTACTTTAATGCGCCCTACCTCTCGTAAAGCACCCAGACCAATACAAACAGACATGTTCATGCACACAAATGTTTGTCCTGTGTGGAAATCGAACCTAAGATAAATGAAAGGTGTATTAATTTAAGGACACGTTCAAAATATACTGAAATAATGAATGCGAAAATAAAAAGGAACCTTAAAATATATATCCGACTGCATTCTACAAACGCAGTGGAGCTTGGGGTTTAAATAGTATGCGTATGTTTAATATTACGTTGCGTTTGAATGCAATGCGTTAAACAACACTGTTTAATTTTACTCTTGTAGTAAAATTATTTTCAGAAATGGTCATATCGCCGCATGGCGAATGTAATCAAATATGCCAGTTGAACAATGTCAACTGTGGCCTGCTGTTGGATGATTTATCGAGTTTCGGGGCCACGTTAGGCGGCCTTTACACTGGACCGGAGCAGAGAGTAGAGGAGCGAAACTAACTAAATTAAAAATTAATTCATTACATTTATAAAATTAAACGCAGAACTGAGAAGTGGAGTTGAGAAATGGAGCGGGGAAACATAGAAAAAAAATATCATAGAGTGCTATGCGTGCTATGTGAGAGAGAAGGGTGACGCTGTGGTATGGCCAGTGCTCCATATTCTCCGCTCCGAATACTACCTCACTTCGCTCCATTTTCTCGCTCGACGTTAATGAACAAACACAATCCGGAAGTTCGCTTCGCATTACTCTCTCGTTCCGCTCCGCTTTCTCAGTCCGCGTCAATTGTCAGGCAGCCTTAAGCTGGCAGTCGCACTTTAATATTGTAAATAATGATGATGATAATGAAGCTCATTCAGTGGTGTTCGAAGTAACTGAAAATACTTTTCTGTGCTTTTATATGAGACCAGTGTAATGGAAAATGCTACAAAACCAATTGAATTACATTACATCTTATATCATGAATACACTTATACAAAATTGAGAGGCAACGACAAGCATGCCTAACTAGATAATGTGGTTACCTTGGCCTGTGAACACAAAGGAATATCACACACGCGTTGCAATCCCCGCATCTAATACAACAAAAAGTTTCTTTAAAAGTTACATCAAAAATATTCTTCGACAATAAACTTAATATGGGGTTGATGTATATTCAACCATGAATTATAAAATAATTCAGTACAGGCAACCACATATTTTGAATTTTATCACTTGATATCATTATTATTGCACTGATTACTGACATTTACGGCAATAACTGTCAATTTAAAGAATCAATTCAATTTATAGAAATGAAGAATGAAAATCATACATTGTTGTAGTGGCGTACGTAGATTTATTCTAATATTAATTGAAAACCTATACGTATACGTATTCGCAAGTTTCTTTCGGATATTTTTCTTCGCCAATGATTATTTTCGAATAAAGTATAATAAGATTTGAATTAAAAATGTAATACGCGACTAAGTCCACGAGGGCCCAATGGCAAATATATAATGTTTATCTTTAAGTATGACAAATAAAAGAAAGAGAAAAACCAATGTTGTACTGAAACTCACTGCTTCCAAGTTTTATAATATTTCTATTTTGGCGGTATAAATAATTTTGTATATAGCTACTGTTGTACAATATACTCATTCAAGACAGTACACTTATACAAACACACAAGATACAACACTACTATTTGCTGTATGTACAATTATATTCTCTCAATAAACACTTCCATTTCCGCTGCCATAAACGTAATAATCGAGAGCTCCAGCAGAAGAGCTCGAAGCGTTTTCCAAATCGCCCAATAGCGAATCTCAAGATTTTCTATCAAATATTCAATTCTCGCTTATGCACTATTCGCATGCTTATCTTACCTTCATTTACTATTTGTTCTAGAATGTATTCCGTTCCCATGTATGAAAGGAAATAATTTGGGAAATGCACATTTTTCCATCGTAGTTTTACTGCACAAACCCTAACTCATCCTACTACATGGATATGGGTCTTCCTTTAACGGAAGGAGTTTAGAGCATAATCCACCACGCTCCTCAACAATGAATTAGCCAGGGGCCACTGGCAACTAACTAAGCGACTGTCATCTATCAACAACAGCCGAACCAACGGCTTAACGTGTCCTTTGTAGCACGGAATCATAGATTTATATAGCCTGTAATTTTAATTTTCTTAATTAACTTTACAATTGCAATTTGAGAGAAACATTTTTTCCTATTTAGGTTTTTTTTTCTGAATCATGACTCGGAACTTTGTGTTCACAAATATGTCGGTTTACGTACATACCATCACGTCCGTCTGCCATTGGAATAGGCGGGGACTACGGAACTGTAGGTGCACCGATCCAAACATACCTCTTTGACTTCTTTAACATTCATAAATTTCTTCATGATTTTATTTCAGGTAGTTTTTTACCAACAGTCTCGTTTTACAATCGCACGGCTCGCCGGCGGCTGGGAGTTCATCCGCACACACTGGAACCGCAATGGTCGCGCACTGTGCGCTTCACGAAAAGTTTTCTACCGAGAACTATTAAGTTGTGGAATGAGCTCCCCGCCGAGGTTTTCCCAAGGGACTACAGTATGGGGTTCTTCAAGAAAGGCGTGAAGAGGTTCTAACAGGGTCGGCAACGCAAGAGTGGCACCCCTGGTGTTGCAAATGCCCATAGGCTACGGTGACTGCTTACCTTACACCTTAGTGGTATAAAAAAAAGTTTAAATTTTTTACCTTTTCAGCACATCGGCTATTTGTTATGTCAGTCGCACCTGAAGACTTCTGTCTCATCTCGGTTAAAGTGTTTTCTATTACCTGTACTAAATATACTAAATATATTGCCAATGTGTTTATTTACAATTATTTCACGATTATCGACAGAACAAATTTCTCATGTCAGCGAAGCAGCGGCAGGAATTAGTATGTTTATATATTTGCATTTACAAAAAATCATGTATCTTTACCAGTTATTTCGTATATAACCCAGATAAATACCAAAGATAAGCCCAAACTTTGACTAGATGGCAATATTTATTTTAACGGCAAGTGTTCGAGAACCATCGGTAACTAATTGTAAAATTGTGAACATTATTCATCCTGAAACACAATTATCGATGCAGCATTCCCTCTCAACTATGAAACATTTGTCATTTCATTGAGCACAGTGTTTTTTTAATTCTTGTATATAAATTCTATATATCTGTAAAAATGTGCGTTCCAATGCATAAGTTACTATTATTCAAAGTTAAACGTTTTCTTTCTCTAATATCAATATGACCTTCAGTATCAGCATTGAAGCCAAAGCCAATCCCACCTGCTCAAATTAATAATTAATAAACGAGGCTTTAGGGAAAGAGAGATCATCACAATAACCCCACTGAGGAAGTATCTTCACGTCACAAAAGAACGTTATTTTGCGAAAGTCAAACTGACATGTAATTTGATGTAACCCGCTTTGTGTGCTTCCGCCACTGTCAATTCAATGTCAGTCAATTAGATATTACAAAAACAAAAAATACATAAGCATATCGGTACAATAATGATATCAAATGGTAAAATTAAAATCTATTAAGGACAGGTAGCTGTGCTGAATTATTTCCAGACATCTTTGTCAGCTACATATTCATCAATTCTATAATAAGCCCTTCTAATAAATATGTACATAAATCCGAAAATACGAATTTAATGGTAGGTACATGCCCCGCTACGATTCGAACCGGGGACCTGGTGGTCAATACGCCGGTTCCTTAACCACTGGGCTAACACTGATCTCAATAAAGCGTTGAATGTTTAACCTGTGTCTTCTGACTTTTTTTTTATATGGCAATAGTGTTGCTACTTTATGCCAGTGTCTTCAGTATAGGACCATTTGAAAATCTTAATTCTATGTTCCAGCTTCAGGAACTGTGCTGAAAAAATATTTGGGAAGGGTAACTAGACCCAATCAACCCAGTTTAAATACCACCCGTAAAACGATAGTGATTTTTACAAGGTGTTCTTGATGAACTTATTCACGTCTTCCAAAAAGTACATAAACGTGTTATATTTGAGTATTTTCATTACTGTATAATTTCACTAGCACTTATGTTACAAAATACTATCAAAATTGTCACACAAAACTAATTTTATACTGAATTGTAAAAATTTCAAGTATAACAACAATGTCACTCGTCAAAAGCGCGGGAAGAAGTCTTCTGACTGACTTCCATCCCTTACCTGTAATACTAGAGTAAATATACTTCGTATAGAGGTTATCCGCTGCAGGTTCTCGTAATTAAACCTACAATTGAAACGAAGCAGTAACCAATACCGAGCCAATACCACAAATTGTCGTCTCAGGTGAGCTTTTCCATTCTTATTGCATTGCATTCCGTTTCGAATGAACTTCTTTAAGTTCTCCGAGTAATTACAAATAGCTTTTGGCCGAGCTTTGGCTTTGATTCCATTATCGCGTTGATAAGTTATGTATCTTAAACAGATATACAATTAAAATTATGACCAGCTCGGTGGCTCAGTCGTCAGACATGTTCATGGTCGCAAATGTTTGTCTTGTGATAATATTTGTGCGGGGATCGAAACTAAGAGCGTTGGCGCAAAGCAGCGTTACTAACCACTGCGCCAGCGAGCTCGTCATTGTGTCATTTTACGTGTATGTATTTTTATGTTACTATCAGATGACATAACCAGTTGAGATTGCGCAAGCTTGCATTGCCAGAGGAACACCTGGCTCGTCAATTATATAACCATTAATTTTTTTTTAACTTTTCTGCCATTTTGATCATGTTCCTTAAGAGATAGGAACGGCGTTCCTGAACATTCCTATTCTACTTTTTTATGCTGAATCCGAATCTGAAGTCAAAATTCGAATATTCGAAAAAACACACCCAGTCAAATGCACAGACAAACATATAGATTTCATATAGGAACGGTGTTCCTGAAAATACATCCACATAAAATGACATTACAAGGAAATCAGATCCGTTAAAGGAAAGTAATCCTGTAAAGAAGATATCAAAGTAGTCCAGAGGGTTGTATTTTTGATGAGTATCAAATCAGATATATACCGTTCATAGCCTGAGTTAACCTATATGAGGTTACCGCAGTCTATAAATACTTACAATGCGAGAAGTATCAGTCGTGTGATATTACACCTGCCGCTAACACAGCAACTTCTTAGCAGCTAATAGATTCTGACGTTGTTTGCGAAATATACACACATCAAAAGTGTCTAGGGATCAAGCATTTTTATGCGGATTTCTTGAGATTGAGATGTGGCTTTGTAATAAAAAAATATATAAAATATATAAAATATATAAACGTATACGACACTGGAGAACCCCTGGACGCCAACAGCGATTAAAATCCTGCCAGGAAGTCCATCCTTATAGTGGTGGAACCATCATGGTATGGGCGGGTATTTGGATCGGCGGAAGAACTGAGTTGATTTGGATCAGGGGCAACCTCAACGCTCAAATTTATGCTGAGACGATTGTATCAGACGTCATCGTTCCTCTACAAGTGCAAATCGGTCCCTTATTTCAGTTAATGCATGATAATGCACGACCGCACACCGCAAGAGTTGTAAGACAGACTCTCGCCGCAGCTAACATCAATGTCATGCCCTGGCCTGCTCAGTCGCCAGACTTGAACCCGATTGATGCATGGGATATGCTACAGAGAAGAGCTCTGCCGAATATGGAGGGTATCCAGTCGCAAGAAGACCTTTTTTTGTTGTTGCAACGAACATGGGCGGCCATTCCACAGCGTGATTTGGATGAACTCATTTTGAGTATGCCAAACCGATGTTCTTGTGTTGTTAGTGTTCGCGGTAGAAACACGGATTATTAATTGTTTAAGTTACCCAATAAAATTTTAAAGAAAACTGTTATTTCAGTCTTTTTTTCGAACTTTAATGTTAGTGGTTCAAATGTCAAAAATCCCTTTATTATGAAAATGGCAAATTTCTTTATTAATGCAAAGGTGACTTGGTTTATCGTTACTGTAGACAAACGAAAACACTTTATTTGATGAATCCTTAAAGAAAATTTTAATTAATATCAATCAGGAGAAAAGTTATTGCAAAAATATATGTTGATCCCTAGACACTTTTGATGTGTGTATCTTCTTTACACGTGTTTTCTTATGCTACGTCGGAAAGCATACAACCCAGTGGATAAAGGGCCGGCCTATCGACCACATGGTCCACGGTTCGAGTCCTGGTGTGGCCATATACGTGTTTTCGGATATATGTTTAAAGAGAGGTAGAACGCATCAAAGCAGCCCGTCTGGGGAAGTACCTCCACCTCACAGAAAACCGTAGCCAATTAACAACACCCAAGAGGGTTGTTGTGTTCCTGCGTGTGAGTGAGGTCACCAGTAAGCTCCCAAGGAGTTGTGTAAGCAGCAGAGGAGGCATCGCGCGAGTGTTACTTAATATATTACAAGTGTTAATAGGCTATGGTAACTGCTTTACATCAGGTGGGCCGTATGCTTGAATGCCTCCCGACGTTGTATAAAAAAAATGAACATATTTATCACTCGCTCGGCGATGAAGGAAAACATCGTGAGGAAACGCGCACGTTCAAGAAATTATTTTTCGAAAGACGTGTGACCTAATCTAAAGAAATATCCGGGTTGTCTCATGGCAGTCGGTCTATATGAAAATCTGTGTCTTCGCCAAATCCGTAAGCTTAGGTAGCGGACCCCGCCAAATCTAATGGATAAGGAAACAGGATAACGCGAAGAATAAGATGAACGCTTGTAATATAGTAAGTGTCAATCGCGCGTTGCCACCTCTGCTTCTAACAAAACATCTCAACCTCACTAACTCGCGTTAACACAACCCACGGAGATGATATTTAGCTCCTGTTGTGAGGTCAAAGCGCATCCCGAGTCGGGCTTAAACACGCCCTTTTTGTTCTTATTTGCGTTATCCGTTTCCCAATCCACTGGGATTGGTGGGGTCCCATACCTAAGCCTAATGATTTGGTGAAGATACTGAATTTTACATGTGGCGACTGCTGTCAGACTGTCACAACCCAGAAGGAAAACCAGACCTTTCTTGCGGGTTGCGATGCAATGGTCTTATTTGCCGGCGAGCAAGCAATAATTACATTTTGTTTGCTGTTGTATGCTGTTTAGATGTTTACCTCTGTTAAAACTTTGTTCATCACCAATGAAGGTGTGCTTATTAGGGTTCCGTACCCAAAGGGTAAAACGAAACCCTATTACTGAGGCTCCGCTGTCCGTCCGTCCGTCCGTCCGTCTGTCACCAGGCTGTATCTCATGAACCGTGATAGTTAGATAGTTGAAATTTTCACAGATGATGTATTTCTGTTGCCGCTATAACAACAAATACTAAAAAATTGAATATAATAAATATTTAAGGGGGCTCCCATACAACAAACGTGATTTTTTTGCTCATTTTTGCTCGATATTGATAACGGCAACAGGTAGACGTTTGAAATATTCACAGAATATTTATTTATATATTCACTTTAAGAATAAATAATTCAATTAAAATAAAACAAATATTTAAGGGGGGCTCCCATACAACAAACGTGATTTTTTTTCCGTTTTTATCGATAATGGTACGGAACCCTTCGTGTGCGTGTTCGAGTCCGACTCGCACTTGGCCGATTTTTGTGAATAAGCACTTCGTACAATCCAATTTTAATAGTCATAAATTGCACCTTCTAGCCAGGCATGGGCTACCAAGTGGGTCGTAGATTAATAAAACGGTTTATTAATTAATCGTGGACTGGATGCGAGCCAACTCTTCAGCCCAACCGAAGTGGGTCGTCCACTGATAAACTGAGTTCGGGAAGGCGGACAAAAATGACGAAACTAATTGTATTTTATGGATACGTCTGGTTTTCAGCAAAGTAGAGCATTAGGTCTGCCTTTTCTACTCTTTTGTAGACAACAAAGCCTTAATAAATACAGGCTGAAACGTTGAATGTGCATAGACCTAATTTATAATATGCCTGTAACAAGTTATACTTCTTTTGCATACCAAAACAAAAATAACTCCAAAAATTTCATCGCCCGCGCCTATACTCTAAGTTTGTAAGACAAATTAATCCTACTAATATTATAAATGTGAATGTCCGTTTGTTTGTTACGCTTTCACGCGAAACCTACTGAACCGATCGTCATGAAACTTTGTACACATATTCTTGGAGGTATCAGAAGTAAAATAGGATACTTTTTATTAATTTTTTTTTTATCAATGCGAGCGAAGCTGCGGGTAAAAGCTAGTAATATAATAAATTATTAATAAATATAATTCACCACCGTATCCAATTTAAAAACACATCCACCCATCCACATCAACCCTTACTCATCCCACTGCAGGGATGCGAGTCTACCTTCAACCGAAGGGGTTTAGAGCATACTCCACCACCGGCCGTACGCCGGTGTTTTCAAGCCGCCCGATAGCCACTGACTTAGCTTAACGACTGTCATCTATCGACAACAGCCGGGACCGACGGCTTAACGTGCCATCCGAAGTACGGAGAAACTTGAGATAGATAAACCCATCCGTAGACAGGCTGCGGTCAACATTGCTTAACCTGCGTGTCCGATTTGAGTGACATGAGCAACGACACCATAGAGCTCTCTATTTATATATCTCTATTTATACATAAATATGTTTTATCTGCAAGGACGCAAAGGATGAAAATATAATATTTGCTTTTTCTAATATGTATTTTAAAGTTGTAGAGTTGAGTTCAGTTTGTATGAAACACAAATACTCATAAAATAACTCTCATATATTTCGAAAAACTGTTTTCCCATATATTTTGAACGCTTGTCGCGCAATCCCTCCTCTGCTACTAACACAGTAACTCCTTAGGAGCTTACTGGTGATCTCACTCACACGTAGAAACACAGCTCTCTAGGGAGATGTTGTTTGGCTGCGGTTTTCCGTAAAGTGGAGGTACATCGCTAGACATGCTATATCATATCATGCTATATCCATACATACTTTGATGACCCTTACCTCTCTTTACTCATATACTGGTTACAAATATATTATTGTCAGTAGGATTGAGGAGGGGAAGGGCAATGAACGGAACCTGGTTGTTGTTATGAGCTATAATTATATCATATTGTATTAAATAAATGGAAAAACAGAAATACAGAATATGAATCCAAATTGAAATGACGAAACAGATATACAATGTCAAAGTGGAAGCATGTAGGAGCCGAGAAAGATCAAGACTCACCTGACCAAATTGGTCGTGTTTTATCAAAAGGTGATGTCTGGAGTTAAAGGCGTAAGGTGTGTAAAGGGTGTCTTATGGTGCTCTGTCCTCTCTGCCTACTTCACAGGGACCTGGCGTATAGGTATACATTCATTATATTAAACAGTTTTCAACCTACACAGACAGATTTAGTTTCATTGTGTAACGGTGCAAACCCGATTTTCATGTTAATTGCGAATATCAGTACTGTCAACGTCATCTGTTAAGAAGAAGATGACTTCATGAGGGCAACACACAGCAATCAATTGGTAGATTGGTTTTGACAGATAAGTCTTGGCAGGTTGGCAGAGGCCACGTTTTTCTTTGGGGAGGATGAGTCCGGACCCGTGCTAGAATATTCAATTTTGTGAAAGATGTAAAGATTTAATATATGATTGCATTCTCTTTATATCAGTTTGTATATTATTTCTGTTAAACCTTCCTGATAGATTTATCTGGTGGCGCCCTTTCTTTCTCTTACCTATAGTCTTTGAGACAGACTATATTACGAGTATTATAGATTATTAATATACTGGTTCTGGCCCGCAAAATAACCCGAACACACTCCCTCTGCTCTGCCGACATATCAGCTAGCACACACAACTGTTATAACTGTTAGTACAGATTGCTAGGAAATTAAAAACAATCCTTTCTTTGCGAAATTCTACATCCTAGGAAACTCTCCTTAGGAAAATTTCAAGTACGTATAACTAGCGACTATGCGTTTGTATGTCGATATCTGATATATGTACAGCTATCTTTGAACAATAAACCTGCAATTAATAACAGTCATGCATAAATTCAGTTTCCACATCGACGACTTATTGCGGATTGAAAAATTGGCGAACGTCCAAACTTCGTGGAATTAAACCCTACCTCTGCCACCAGTGCCCCGGTGAGACTGAATAGGTGGTACAATTTAAAATAGTTGAGAGCTCTTGCAGTGAACGTTCAGCGGTAAAATTAAAATAGTTAAAAGCAAAGAGTTTGTAGGTCTCTACTTTGAATCTGTACTTATCACCGATGTAGTCTGGGTAGTTATGCAGAAACACACAAAAGGAACAAAGTCGTGTTGTTGTGGTTCGGTGATGTGATTCGTATTAAGTGGGAAAAATAAATTCAGAGTACATTTCATGATGACGTAAGAAAGAAAGTTGGTCTGAAAGAGAGTGTCGGTGTTGAGATAACAAAAGGCATGCCCCGTGAGTCGGACATGTAGAAAGAATGCATGATGAAAAAATTACGAAACAGATATACAATGCGAAAGTGGAAGGATGTCGGAGCCGAGGAAGACCAATACTAACCTACCATGACCAAATCGGTCGTGGTTTATCAGAAGGTGGCGTCAGGAGCGCTAGAAACCGGCGAGCGTGTATGAAAAGAGCTATGAGTGTAAAAGATGCGAGTGAAGTGTGTAAGACCCGCGTCTCTTGTAGCTAGGTTCTCTCTGCCTACCCCGCTAAGGGACCTAGCTACATACATACATACATGATAAAAACAAATGCTGGAGATCCCTAAATGATCCGAAGAACATCATATCTAATAATAAATTACGCCAATTAGCTTGAAATGTTTTGTGTTAATTAGAACTAAGATTTGTTTGTTTGTTACGCTTTCACGCGAAACCTACTGAACCGATCGTCATGAAACTTTGTACACATATTCTTGGAGGTATCAGAAGTAAAATAGGATACTTTTTATTAATTTTTTTTTTATCAATGCGAGCGAAGCTGCGGGTAAAAGCTAGTAATATAATAAATTATTAATAAATATAATTCACCACCGTATCCAATTTAAAAACACATCCACCCATCCACATCAACCCTTACTCATCCCACTGCAGGGATGCGAGTCTACCTTCAACCGAAGGGGTTTAGAGCATACTCCACCACCGGCCGTACGCCGGTGTTTTCAAGCCGCCCGATAGCCACTGACTTAGCTTAACGACTGTCATCTATCGACAACAGCCGGGACCGACGGCTTAACGTGCCATCCGAAGTACGGAGAAACTTGAGATAGATAAACCCATCCGTAGACAGGCTGCGGTCAACATTGCTTAACCTGCGTGTCCGATTTGAGTGACATGAGCAACGACACCATAGAGCTCTCTATTTATATATCTCTATTTATACATAAATATGTTTTATCTGCAAGGACGCAAAGGATGAAAATATAATATTTGCTTTTTCTAATATGTATTTTAAAGTTGTAGAGTTGAGTTCAGTTTGTATGAAACACAAATACTCATAAAATAACTCTCATATATTTCGAAAAACTGTTTTCCCATATATTTTGAACGCTTGTCGCGCAATCCCTCCTCTGCTACTAACACAGTAACTCCTTAGGAGCTTACTGGTGATCTCACTCACACGTAGAAACACAGCTCTCTAGGGAGATGTTGTTTGGCTGCGGTTTTCCGTAAAGTGGAGGTACATCGCTAGACATGCTATATCATATCATGCTATATCCATACATACTTTGATGACCCTTACCTCTCTTTACTCATATACTGGTTACAAATATATTATTGTCAGTAGGATTGAGGAGGGGAAGGGCAATGAACGGAACCTGGTTGTTGTTATGAGCTATAATTATATCATATTGTATTAAATAAATGGAAAAACAGAAATACAGAATATGAATCCAAATTGAAATGACGAAACAGATATACAATGTCAAAGTGGAAGCATGTAGGAGCCGAGAAAGATCAAGACTCACCTGACCAAATTGGTCGTGTTTTATCAAAAGGTGATGTCTGGAGTTAAAGGCGTAAGGTGTGTAAAGGGTGTCTTATGGTGCTCTGTCCTCTCTGCCTACTTCACAGGGACCTGGCGTATAGGTATACATTCATTATATTAAACAGTTTTCAACCTACACAGACAGATTTAGTTTCATTGTGTAACGGTGCAAACCCGATTTTCATGTTAATTGCGAATATCAGTACTGTCAACGTCATCTGTTAAGAAGAAGATGACTTCATGAGGGCAACACACAGCAATCAATTGGTAGATTGGTTTTGACAGATAAGTCTTGGCAGGTTGGCAGAGGCCACGTTTTTCTTTGGGGAGGATGAGTCCGGACCCGTGCTAGAATATTCAATTTTGTGAAAGATGTAAAGATTTAATATATGATTGCATTCTCTTTATATCAGTTTGTATATTATTTCTGTTAAACCTTCCTGATAGATTTATCTGGTGGCGCCCTTTCTTTCTCTTACCTATAGTCTTTGAGACAGACTATATTACGAGTATTATAGATTATTAATATACTGGTTCTGGCCCGCAAAATAACCCGAACACACTCCCTCTGCTCTGCCGACATATCAGCTAGCACACACAACTGTTATAACTGTTAGTACAGATTGCTAGGAAATTAAAAACAATCCTTTCTTTGCGAAATTCTACATCCTAGGAAACTCTCCTTAGGAAAATTTCAAGTACGTATAACTAGCGACTATGCGTTTGTATGTCGATATCTGATATATGTACAGCTATCTTTGAACAATAAACCTGCAATTAATAACAGTCATGCATAAATTCAGTTTCCACATCGACGACTTATTGCGGATTGAAAAATTGGCGAACGTCCAAACTTCGTGGAATTAAACCCTACCTCTGCCACCAGTGCCCCGGTGAGACTGAATAGGTGGTACAATTTAAAATAGTTGAGAGCTCTTGCAGTGAACGTTCAGCGGTAAAATTAAAATAGTTAAAAGCAAAGAGTTTGTAGGTCTCTACTTTGAATCTGTACTTATCACCGATGTAGTCTGGGTAGTTATGCAGAAACACACAAAAGGAACAAAGTCGTGTTGTTGTGGTTCGGTGATGTGATTCGTATTAAGTGGGAAAAATAAATTCAGAGTACATTTCATGATGACGTAAGAAAGAAAGTTGGTCTGAAAGAGAGTGTCGGTGTTGAGATAACAAAAGGCATGCCCCGTGAGTCGGACATGTAGAAAGAATGCATGATGAAAAAATTACGAAACAGATATACAATGCGAAAGTGGAAGGATGTCGGAGCCGAGGAAGACCAATACTAACCTACCATGACCAAATCGGTCGTGGTTTATCAGAAGGTGGCGTCAGGAGCGCTAGAAACCGGCGAGCGTGTATGAAAAGAGCTATGAGTGTAAAAGATGCGAGTGAAGTGTGTAAGACCCGCGTCTCTTGTAGCTAGGTTCTCTCTGCCTACCCCGCTAAGGGACCTAGCTACATACATACATACATGATAAAAACAAATGCTGGAGATCCCTAAATGATCCGAAGAACATCATATCTAATAATAAATTACGCCAATTAGCTTGAAATGTTTTGTGTTAATTAGAACTAAGATTTGAACGATTTGGAACATTTTGAAAACTAACATAATTTTGACATATATTCCATGAACCTCTTACTCATCATCCCCGTGGGCAGTTCAGGAAAATAGTGTTACCGAAATGTGGAATATTAAAATAAAATAAAATAAAAATTGTTTATTTCAGATAATTTAAAATCCATACAAAAACAATTAACGCAGTTTACAATTAAATTAAAGAGAGAACATTACTTCATATTACTCTTCCCACTAAGCATTTCCATAGTGGGGAGGTACAATCATCCGCGATTATTTTAAGGATGCTGTTGCCACTGTCACGCGTTGTGTTTATCAGGGATACAGTTTTCTTACGAATTAAGGCGTGGAAACCGTCAGTTCGATAATGCGCAAACATCCCCGACGCACTACAGAAGCGCGGCAGTCCCAACAGCATTCTGAAAATATTATTATATTGGATACGTAGGGCATCAAGCGATCTTTTGGCATGATCCACCCATAGAGCCCCGGTATAAAAGCTCTGACAGTACGCTTTAAAAAGTGTTATTTTTACTGAGTCGGTACACCGGAAGAATCTACGAGCAAGCATGTTACCTCTGATCGCCAGAGCCCTACGCTCCCTGTCAATGTCCATATCGTCCTTAAGGTCTTCGGTAAGGTAATGGGCCAAGTATTTGAAATTGGTGACTCGTTTTATGGTTTGATATTGATATTGAAAGCTTTGATCTCCAAAAGGTTATAACAGATGATTACCAGAGACAAATATAATTATGAAGTATGAATGTATTTTATAACGTAGTGACATTAAATGTAATTTATAACTGTAAATATACGAGTAATTAATGTATACAGACGAGTGAGAGTGAGAGGGCTCATATTTTAGTAGTATATTATTTTACTGTAATTTTTGCATTAGTTTTAAGAAAAACAACACAACCTATATTGTTTATGGGGTAAAATAAAAAAAAATCCAAAAACTTGTTTGACTTTATAAAATATTACATCGTCAAAGATGATTTCCATAAGTACTTCTTTCTAACTTTATAAAAGGTACGTAACTAACTTTATAAAATATTACGTTGTTAAAGATGATTTCTTTAGGCACTCATTCTTTCTTCTATGACGAGCTCGGTGGCGCAGTGGTGAAACGCGCTGTTACGCTACTTTGACACCAACGCTCGTGGGTTCGATTCCCACACAGTACAAACATTTGTGTGCATGAACATGTCTGTTTGTCTTGGTCTGGGTATTTTCTATGTATAATAAGTATGTATTTACAAAAAAAAATGTATTTACGTATGTTTATCAGTTATCTAGTACCCATAACACAAGCTTCGCTTACTTTGGGGCTAGGTGGCGCTGTGTAATTTGTCCGACAATATTTATTTATGTATTTATTATTTATCTATCTACTATTTTGCTCCGATATAGACAGAACCGAGCATCACATGATTCGACATTTTAACGTTCATTGCACTTTTTATGTACGCTTGCCGGTTCATCTCACTGTTCATGTTCATGTTCCTGTCACCACTGATAAAACACGTTGTGGTAAAGTCTTGATATTCCTCGAATGTAGAAACATCCATCCACTTTTGCATATTACAAATACACAAACTCTGCGCTTGATAATTCGTTTGTCTCCCCATAAATTCCACCGGCTCCCTTATTCTCCGCCATGCTGCTCAGCTGCGGATCGGCGAAGGCCAGTATTTTCAACGCGTCCAAAGGTCACTGACTTAGCTTAACGACTATCGTTTATCGACAACAGCCGGGATCGATAGGCTTAGCGTGCCAATCGAAGGCACGAAGAACAGTGGGATATGTAAACCCTTCCATAGCTGCGATTGACGTTGCTTAACCTGCATGTTCGATTAGAGTTATAAATGCAATGGCGCCGTGGAGCTCTTTTCTCCATTTATTTATATTTGACCATGAAGTAAATAACCTATGGAGACCCAATGATACGATTTTGCACAGTAATTAAAATCACCGCTACGGGTCAGGGATTGAGTAGAATGCGCGCCTCTTATCGGCTGGTTCACCGATCAATATCGCGTCATTTATCGGCTTATTGGTTTTGACGAGCTCGATGGCGCAGTGATTAGTGCGCTCGTGGGTTCGATTCCCACACAGTGCATGAACATGTCAGTGTGTCTTGGTCTGATTGTTTTTAAGAGAGGCAAGTTAAATCAAAGCATCGTCTGGCGAAGTGCCTGCACCTCACAGAGGGTTGTTGTGTTCTTGTTTGTAAGTGAGGTCACAGAGTTAACAGCAGAGGTGCCATCGCGCAATTGATACCTAATGTATTGCAATCGTTCAGAGGCTACGGTAACCACTCTATATCCGGTAAGCCGTATGCTTCTAAGCGTTACGACTTTGTATAAAAATACCCTCCCTTATAGTAAAGAGTTTTATTGATTTGTGTATTTGACTCCCTGTGGAGACAACTGTGTTCTTGGGTATAACAATTGACTCCAGACTACAATGGGGCCCACAAATTGAAAAATTATCAGGAAAACTAAGTTCTGCAGCCTATGCAGTGAAAACTATTAGACGGCTCACTGATATTGATACGGCTAGAATAGTTTATTTCAGCTACTTTCATAGTATTACGTCATATGGAATTCTTCTTTGGGGTAACTCCGCGGACATTAACACCATCTTTTTATTGCAAAAGAGAGCCATAAGAGCTATCTACAAACTTGGTCCCCGGGAGAGCCTTAGAGAAAAATTCAAAGAAATAAATATTTTAACAGTCGCATCGCAATATATCTATGAAAATCTTTTGTATGTCCATAAAAACATAGACTCATTTTGTAAAAAGAGTGATACTCATAGCATAAATACTAGATATAAGCATAATTTTGTGTTACATGCAAGCCGTCTCCACAAAATAAGTACATAATTCTTTTATGGGGCAATGTATACGGTTCTATAACAAACTTCCCAGCAATATAAGAGAATTGTCAATAAACAAATTTAAAACTACTATTAAAGCCAAATTGTGTAGCAGGGCATATTATAAAGTATCTGACTATATTAATGATAAAAGTGCCTGGGAGTGAGTCGATCCAATTATAATGTAATTAATAAATTATGCAAATTTGTTTGGATACCAAAAGAGGGATGCCTGAGTTTTTTGGCAGTATTTTTATCAGTGCTCACCTAGTCATGAACTGCACGGTAGGGAAAAAAATTGTGACGATTCCAAACAAATGTAGCCATTTTTACGGAATAAAAAGATTTTGACTTTGACTTTGACAAAAGCTGAGACGATTTACCGGCAATAGATTCAGTATAGAAACTGTATCAGCAGTTATTGCACTAGTATTACCATTTCAATAGCCGGATAGAAATTGGTATACGGCTATGTCAAAGGATAATTGATTTAACGTGGAAATCACATAAATCCTTTTTGGCAACGAAAGATGTATTACGAAATCGTGAATACAGCACATCAAAGAGTCTGAATGGATATGAATATTTCAGAAATGGAAAGTGCTGCGGTGTCCATGACACTTGGGGCCGAAAGAGACAGAGAACGATATAAAAAAATACACTTTACTTGTAACTTTTTCTGTTTAGCTAGGTGGGGCGGTGGTGAAACGCGCGTTACTATGACACCAACGCTCGTGGGTTCGTTTCCTTGACAAACATTTGTGTGCATGAACATGTCTTTTGGTCTTGGTCTGGGTTTTAAGAGTGGTGGGGCGCATCAAAGCAGCCCGTCTGGGGATGTACCTCTACCTCACCAAAAACCGCAACCAAACAACATTTCCCTAGAGGGTTGTTGTGTTCCTGCGTGTGAGTGAGGTCACCAGTAAGCTCCTAAGGAGTTGCAGTGTACCTAAACAGCAGAGGAGGCATCGCGCGAGTGATACTTAATATATTACAAAGTGTTAATAGGCTACGGTAACTACTTTACATCAGGTGGGCCGTATGCTTGAATGCCTCCCGACGTTGTATAAAAAGATCGGCTAAGTGCGAGTCGAACTCGCGCACGAAGGGTTCCGTACCACTATCTATAAAAACGGCAAAAAAAATCACGTTTATTGTATGGGAGCCCCCCTTAAATATTTGTTTTATTTTAATTTAATTATTCATTCTTAAAGTGAATATATAACTAAATATTCTGTGACTATTTCAAGCGTTTATCTGTTGCCGTTATCAATATCGAGCAAAAGCAAGCAAAAAAAATCACGTTTGTTGTATGGGAGCCCCCTTAAATATTTATGTTATTCTATTTTTTAGTATTTGCTGTTATAGCGGGAACAGAAATACATCATCTGTGAAAATTTCAGCTAGCTAACTATCACGGTTCGTGAAATACAGCCTGGTGACAGGCGGACGGACGGACGGACGGACGGACAGCGAAGTCTCACTAATAGGGTTCCGTTTTGCCCTTTGGGTACGGAACCCTAAAAAATACATTCACGTAAAGACAGTACACCTTAGGAGTCGGCCCAGGCACAGAGCTACCACCAGGTGGGGTATTAACATTCCCTCGGAAAGCCATTTTCGAATCGGAATCTAAAAGTTATCTGTCAAAATGTATCGAATCTATAAATAAATATTGTCGGACAAATTACACAGCGCCACCTAGCCCCAACGTAAGCGAAGCTATGGGTGCTAGACAACTGATAAACATATTTTTTTTATTGTAAATACGTACTTATTTTACATAGAAAATACCCAGACCAAGACAAACAGACATGTTCATGAACACAAATGTTTTTACTGTGTGGGAAGCGAACGCACGAGCGTTGGTGTCAAAGTAGCGTAACAGCGCGTTTCACCACTGCGCCACCGAGCTCGTCAATATCTGAGTGAAAAGTTTTCGAATCCGTTTCAAATATGGCTTTCCGAGGCAATATGATACCCTCACAGAGCTCGGCGTCTCCTCGCGGAGCTCGGCGTCTCCTCGCGGAGCTCGGCGTCTCCTCGCGGTGCTCGGCGTCTCCTCGCAGAGCTCGGCGTCTCCTCGCAGGGCTCGGCGTCTCCTCGCAGAGCTCGGCGTCTCCTCGCAGACCTATCCTAGCGACGGGATCGTGATCTGCGACCCTGAAACCCCCCGAGTTCACATTATCAGGCCTATTTGGCAGTGTTTATTCAATTATTTGCTCATTTTTTAATTAATGGTGAGGGGGGGGGGGGGATTAAAATAATTTGAGTTCCATTTGTCTACATATTTTTCCCCATCGAATGCATCCTGTTTCAGCCCGATCAGTTGTTATTTAAAAAAATTAAATAAAAATACCGTATTGACTCCTCTAAATGGACAAACAGTGGATCCTTAACGGTAAGGATCCCTAAAATGCATTAGATCGTATTTGTGTCCTCATATAAAATCCATAAAAAGATATTCATATTCCAGTAATATTTTGAACACAAAGAACAGGTAACAGAGTTGAGAATTCGGCGAAATAAGTAAGTAAATAAATAAATGTACAAATGTGTTAATCAATAGCGTTTCATTAGCTGACTTTCTACTGAGATTTATTTATTTTTAAAAGGAATTCCAAGAAGGCCTTTCCAGTATTTCGTATCTAGCTGCGTCTCCTGGCTCCGTGTGTTTTGATACAACGTCGGGAGACATGCACAAGGCCCAACTTATGATACCGGGGCCTATGTTCAGGAACACCGCTCCTATATGAAATCTATGTTTTACTGTGTGTGCGTTTGTCTGTGCGTTTTTTTCGAATATTCGAATTTTGACTTCAGATTCGGATTCAGCATAAAAGCGTAGAATAGGAATGTTCAAGAACACCGTTCCTATCTCTTAACTGCTTAAGGAACATGGTCAAAATCGCCATCAAATTAAAAATAAATTGCATTGTTATATAATTGACGAGCCAGGTGTTCTTCTGGCAATACAAGCTTGCGCATTCTCAACTGGTTTTTTAGGGTTCCGTACCCAAAGGGTAAAACGGAACCCTATTACTGAGGCTCCGCTGTCTGTCTGTACGTCCGTCCGTCCGTCCGTCTGTCACCAGGCTGTATCTCATGAACCGTGATAGTTAGACAGTTGAAATTTTCACAGATGATGTATTTCTATTGCCGCTATAACAACAAATACTAAAAAATGTAATAAAATAAATATTCAAGGGAGCTCCCATACAACAAACGTGATTTTTTTGCATTTGTTATAGATAATGGTACGGAACCCTTCGTGCGCGAGTCCCACTCGCACTTGGCCGATTTTTATTTATACTACGTCGGGAGGCATACAAGCATACTGCCCACCCGATGTAAAGCGGGCACCGTAGCCTATTAACGCTTGCGTCATATTAAGTATCACTCGCGCGATGCCTCCTCTGCTGCTTATACAGCAACTCCTTGGGAGCTTACTGGTGACCTCACTCACACGCAGGAACACAACAACCCTCTAGGAAGTTGTTATTTGGAGTACCTTCTTTTTGACGAGCTCGGTGGCTCAATCGTGAATGACGCGACTTTGACACCAACGCTCGTGGGTTCGATTCCCACACAAGGCAAACATTTGTGTGCATGACATGTATGTTTATCTTGGTCTGGATGTTTTAAGAGAGGTTGGGCGCATCAAAGCAGCCCCAAATACCGTCGCTAATAGGTTGGTTCTTTATCCACCGGACTATAACTGCTCTGGCACTCAACTTCGCTCAACCTTGTTCGTACCGTTTTTTGCTGTTATTCCAGCGTAGCAAATATGTCAGCCAATATAATAAATTAAGAAGAAGCACATCAAAGTAAATTCAAAGGACATTATCAACGTAAGGGTTAAATTTAACAATTTAGCATATAAATGGGGTTCGCTTTAACACAACAACATGAGAACTCGTTTATTGTTACTCGTAATTAAATATCACTGCATTAATTCTATTTGTTCGCTCCAACGCGCATTCATTGTTTAATTTTAATTTAAAACGAAGGTATGCGTCCATAATATAATAATTTATACCACCAATATGACATATATAGTTTTCCTTTCACGGTAAATGGTGATCATTGATTAAAATTAGTTAAATTATTTCATGAATCAATCGCGGTGTAAGTACCACTTGAGAGCTTTGAGGAATGAAAGATGATGTAGTGATACAAATTGAGAAGAGTATGCTGAGATGGTTTGGTCATTTAGAAAGAATGGATGACAAAAGAGTTACGAAAGAAGTGTATCAAGCAAGAGTGAATGGTGATGTCGGGAGGGGCCGCCCTAGACGCACACATATAGATCAAATTGGTGATGTGTTGAAAAAGGGCCAAATCAAAAGCACCCAAAACCAAAGAGCATGCATGAAGAGGTTGAGAAGTGTGGAAGAAACAAGAGAGGTATATATGGATCGGTGCACCTAGCGTTGCATTGTCTCTGCCTACCCCAATGGGAGACAGGCGTGATAATATGTACATAAGATTAAATATAAATATAAAACAAGATGAAACCTATAGTTAATAGATTCAGGAGTTATTTTGCTAAAGTCAAATTTACATGCAATTTGATCTAACCAGCTTTGTGTGCTTCCGCCACCAATTAGTTCATGCGGCCTAGCGCCGGCCGGCACCCACCCACTACTGTTAGTACGTGCTACATGCCGACGCTGCCATGGCTGCTCCGGTAGTCTCTGCCTCGGCTCCTGCGGTCGTCCGCCATCTGGAACAGAATCCGCGTGCCTCCACCACCACCGTCGCTGCCACGACTGGCCTGGTCGTCGCTGCGACACGTGTTTCGCCTCTCCACGAGGGATCATCAGGCGTTGTAGACGTTAATCGTAAGAATAACATGCTACAAGTGACAAATCCATCGCATTGCCGTCCCATATATTGAATTGAGGGTGGGGGTGGATGGTGTGAGCGAAAAGATATTTAATAGTGGGGAATGGTTTACGTCATGTCTGTTTGTTCGTGACTCATGTCATCATCAGTAGTGGGTGGGTGCCGGCCGGCGCTAGGCCGCATGAACTAATTGGTGGCGGAAGCACACAAAGCAGGTTAGATCAAATTGCATGTAAAGATGAAACCTGTAAACCAGAATTTAAAAAACTGAAGATTTTGACACTCCCGTGCATGTACATATTGGAATTGTGTAAATTTGTGAGAAAACATCTGGCTTTTTATTCCAGAGCCTGCGATGTTCCTCACCGACATGCTTTACGTAACAGAGATAAGCTACTCCAGGTTGCACCAAAATTGACATTACATAGCACTGGGCCCTATTCAATGTCCATAAAAATCTACAATATTTTATCTATACAGATAAATAAAATTGGAGTTTTTTATTTTAAGAGAGAGATTTCTGTTGATATGTAATTTTGTGCAACTAATAGTATCCATCTAATATATATATCTAATACATCTAGTCAACCTGAGTCATACATTCTAAAATAATTTAAATTTTTGGTAAGAGTTCGTTTGAATGCGCTAATTTCTGGAACTGTCAGTTGGATTTGAAAACTTCTTTTTGCATTTGTTAGGCAAATTCTAAGTCTGAGCGTTTTTAAGAGAGTGGTAAGCACGGCGCATCTAAGCAGCCCGTCTGGAGAAGCACCTCTATCTCACAGAAAATCGCAGCCAAATAACCACCCTCTAGAGGGCTGTTGTGTTCATGCGTGTGAGAGAGGTCACCAGTAAGCTCCCAAGGAGTTGCTATGTTATCAGCAGAGATGGCATCGCGCTGATACTTGATGTATTGCAAGCGTTTATACGCTACATGTGCTTGTATATGGTACGTGGGCGTATGCTTAAATGCCTCCCGACGATGTATAAAAAAAATTGCCCAAGTGCGACACGAAGGGTTCCGTACCATTATCTATAAAAACGGCAAAAAAATCACGTTTGTTGTATGGGAGCCCCCCTTAAATATTTGTTTTATTTTAATTTAATTATTTATTCTTTAAGTGAATATATAACTAAATATTCTGTGAATATTTCAAGCGTCTACCTGTTGCCGTTATCAATATCGAGCCAAATCGAGCAACAAAATCACGTTTGTTGTATGGGAGCCCCCTTAAATATTTGTTATATTCTATTTTTTAGTATTTGTCGTTATAGCGGCAACAGAAATACATCATCTGTGAAATTTTCAACTATCTAACTATCACAGTTCATGAGATACAGCCTGGTGACAGACGGACGGACGGACAGCGGAGCCTCAGTAATAGGGTTCCGTTTTACTGTTATTAGCAATGATGAGGTTAGAAGCAGGATTGGTCTGAATGAGAGCGTCGGTGTTAAAATAAGAAGAGGCATGCCCCGTCGCTTCGGACATGTAGAAAGAATGCAGGATGAAAGAATGACGAAGCAGATATACAATGCAAAAGTGGAAGGATGTAGGAGCCGAGGAAGGCCAAGACTTACCTACCATGATCAAATTGGTCGTGTTCTATCAGAAGGTTATATTAGGAGCCTCAGAAACCGGCGACCGTGCATGAGAAGAGCAATGAATGTTAGAGAAGCGAGTGAGGTATGTAAGGATCGAGTCACGTGGCGCTCGGTTCTCTCTGCCTACCCCGTAAGGGATTTAGCGTGAAGTTATAGATAGATAGATGTTTAATTGTATGTAGTAGAAGAAATATTTATATTTATGAGCTTGACGTTCTTGAGACTCCTCAGTTTAATTTATACTTTTTAGACACTCCAAGTCGAAGAAGACGACCAAAATAAAAGATAGATGGATTATTTGAAGGATGATGTGAACGATAATGGAGAGGATGACTCGATAACGACTGACGGTGATGAATTGGGGGAAAAAATTATCCGTGCCCACCCCAGATGTGACCATGGCAGATAAATGATGATGATGTCTACACTGATGTTATTAACTTGACACGAATAGGTTTTTAGGGCTCCACTGTGATATGTGATAAAAAAAATCGGCCAAATACGAGTCGAACTCGCGCACGAAGGGTTCCGTACCATTATCTATAAAAACAGCAAAAAAAATCACGTTTGTTGTATGGGAGCCCCCTTAAATATTTATTGTATTCTATTTTTTTAGTATTTGTTGTTATAGCGGCAACAGAAATACATCATCTGGGAAAATTTCAACTGTCTAACTATCACGGTTCAAGAGATACAGCCTGGTGACAGACGGACGGACGGACAGCGGAGCCTCGGTAATAGGGTTCCGTTTTACCCTTTGGGTACGGAACCCTAAAAATGAACCCGTAGGATGCGGCTTCGTCTGTCTGCCCATCTGTCCGTTTGTGACAGTGGTATATATCAATAACAGCGAATACTATCGATTTGAAATTTGGAATAGTATTATATATTGCTTATACAATCTTATTGACAATGTAAAAATGGTAAAAAGCTAATATGTTGTCTAGTTTAAGTAGGGTAGACACATTTTAGTGACATCCCTGGTGTTGCAAATGTTCATAGGCTACGGTAACTGCTTACGCTTGTTTGCCACATTCGTGGTATAAAAAAATGGTATTAACGCCGTCAAGTACGAGTCCGATTCACGCACCGAGTGTTCTCTTCTCGCAAAAAAGAACTATATTTTTTGTGATGTGAGAAGAAATTTACAGTTTTCGGATTTTTCCCTTTACTTGTGATTCATGACCTTGCTTCTTACCAAATTTCATGATTCTAGTTCAACTGGAAGTACCCTATAGGTTTTGATTCCCTTGCGAGTGTCAAAATATGCGCATAAACGAGGCACAAACAGGCGTATCTTTTGATTGCGTTGACATTGATTTTTTCACTGCTCGAAGGGATTGCAGACCTGAGTATTTGATATTAATTTTAGCTTGATAGCTCCAACCATCCCTGAGAAAAAGAGTCTTGACAGACGGACAGACAGATGGACAACAAAGTCCTATAAGGGTTACGTTTTTCCTTTAGCGGCACGGAACCCTAAAACGAAAACAATTTTCAATATACCATGTCATTACCAACTGATGACAACAAACTTTAAAAGGTACCTTCTTCCCTCCTCCCTCTTTTGTTGAAAGTTTTTAAAGCTATGAATGAAACAATTACAGGCGAAAAAAGAAAACAAGAAATTTCTAACTAGGACAATCTTTTTGTAAATCACGAACAATCATTGACAATCAAACTTAGATATAGGTTTGATTATAAAGCAAATGACCACCGGTTCGAATCCTAGCTTATACCACAAATTTCGTATTTTCGGATTTATGTACATATTTGTAATTATCATTTGCTCGGCGGTGATGGAAAACATCATGAGGAAACCCGCACGTCGCAAAAAATATATTTCAAACTAGCTACTCGACCCAGCTTCGCACGGGTGATCCAATCGTTACCAAACTTCACAAGATTATCTACTAAGCTAACCTGAAGATTCCCTGAAAATTTCATCAAAATCTGCCCAGCCGTTTTTGAGTCCATAGAATCATACAGACAAACATTCATTTTTATATATATAGGTAAGCCTAGGTTACGGACACTGCCAATCCTAATGGATTAGGCAACGAGATAATGCTAAGATGTCAGGTTTGGACAAAAAGGGTTAGATTTTTAACCAGCTCAGTTTCGGAAGCAAATTTAATTTTCCGGTACATGCAATTTACGGAAGTCTGAGTGCGAGCTGAATTCTTTTTCCCTAGCCTTGTTCTAAAGAGGTAAACTCACGACACCCGCCCACAGCTGTCACCTGAGCAGCCAGGATTAAAAGTGGCGACCAACTAAATAAAAGACCAAAACCACACCTGTCTTCGAACGCCCGACAAATTTAATCTGGAAAAAGTTTTAAAGTTAGCTTAGTATTGTGAGAGATACTCGTAGCAATATGAGTTTTAAGAGAGGTGGGGCAACGGCACGGCACGTATGTGAGCTAATATTGGCGCTTCAGTTATAAGATCTACTCTAAGAGTTGGTTTATTATAAGTACTTAACGAGCTCGGTGGCGCAGTGGCGAAACGCGTTGTTACGTTACTTTGACACCAACGCTCGTGGATTCGATTCCCGTACAGGACAAACATTTGTGTGCTTGAACATGTCTGTTGGCCTTCGACAAACATTTGTGTGAATCAACATGTCTCTTTGTCTTGGTTTGGGTATTTTTAAGACAGGTAGGGCGCATTGAAGCAGCATCCCGTCTGTAGAAGTATCTCCACCTAACAGAGAACTGCAGCCAAATAACGACTCTCTGGGTTGTTGTGTTCCTGTGTGGAAGTGAGGTCACCAGTAAGCTCCTAAGGAGTTGCTATATACCAGAGGTAGCATTGCGAGTGATACTTTATGTATTATAAGCGTTCGTAGATTACGGTAATCGCTTTCCATCAGGTGGGTCCTATGCTTGTACATGGGGCCCACTAAAAGTTTTGCACTTCTAGCTAATCGGAACTATTTGAATTTCGAATGTTATATTTTTTGAAACGTTGCAACCTACTTAGTAATAAAAAAAAAACAATTGGCGGGAAATCATTTGTCAATTGTTTTTTATCACACATCAAAGTTCTACGTACGCAACGAAAATGGAATTGAGTCGAAAAGATTTTAGAGCGATGATATTTATGATTTTAAAAGTTCTCTCTCTCCGCAAGACTGTGCTGCTCGTCTTCAAAATGCTTTTGGGAGAGAAGCACCTTCTTTGAAGCACCGTGAGGCGATGGTTTGCTGAATTTGAGAGAGGTCGAGTTTCTTTACATGACGAATTTCGTAAAGGGCGGCCTTCAACTGCCGTCAACGTAAATAATGTGGCTACTGTTAAGCGGCTAATTGAAAAAAACCCGCGGATTACCTATGAGACAATTCGAGAACTATTGGGGATTGGTATGAGCCAAATTCAGAAAATTTTATACGAAGAATTGAAAGTTCGGAAACTTTGTTGTCGTTGGATCCCTCGTGGACTGACAGCGGAGCAGAAGCGGGCTCGCGTGGAATGGTGCTCACAGATGCTACTGAAGTACGACCACGGACATTCTAATGCTGTTTATGACATTGTCACAGGAGACGAAACATGGATTTATTGTTTTGAACCCGAAAAAAAACAGCAATCTTGTGAATGGGTGTTTGAAAATGAGAACAGGCCAACAAAAGTGAGGCAGGCGAGAAACGTTGGTAAAAAAAATCGGCCAAGTGCGAGTCGGGCTCGCGCACGAAGGGTTCCGTACCACTATCTATAAAAACGGCAAAATATCACGTTTGTTATATGGGAGCCCCCTTAAATATTTATGTTATTCTACTTTTTAATATTTGTTGTTATAGCGGCAACAGAAATACATCATCTGTGAAAATTTCAACTGTCTAACTATCACGGTTCGTGAGATACAGCCTGGTGACAGACGGACGGACGGACGGACAGCGAAGTCTCAGTAATAGGGTTCCGTTTTACCCTTTGGGTACGGAACCCTAAAAATGATCGCGTTTTTTTTCTCAGCTACGGGTCCCATCTGCACAATTCCACTTGAAGATCAAAAGAGTGTTAATGCCGAGTGGTATTCTACCATTTGTTTACCCAGGGTATTAGAAAAAGTTCGCGAAAGACGACCAAAAAGCCGCGTTCTCCTACATCATGACAACGCTTCTTCACACACGGCCAACAAAACACAGTCATTTTTAACTTCCAAAAAAGTACAACTCGTTACCCATCCTGCGCATAGCCCCGACCTAGCACCCTGTGATTTCTGTATTTTCCCCAAAATCAAAGATTTGATGAGAGGTTTCACTTTTACCAACTCCGAAGAGGCAGTGATAGCGTTCAATCAGCACGTAGAAAACATGCCTTCAGATCTGTGGTCCTCCTGTTTTAAAAAATGGTTCGATGGCATGAAAAATAGTGTAAAATGTAAAGGAGAGTATTTTGAAAAGCAATAAACATAATATTTTGGTTATAACATGTTGTTTCTTTAAGTTACGCAAAACTTATAGTGTGACCTACGTATGCCTTACGACGTTGAAAAAAATGGAGGTTAGTTCAGTTGCTAGCGGAGTGTAGGAGAATTTACATAGATTAATATTCTATTTTTAATATTTTTGTTACTATGATTAACGCTGTTATATGCAATCCTACTAATATTATAAATGTGAATGTCCGTTTGTTTGTTACGCTTTCACGCGAAAACTACTCAACCGATCATCATGAAACTTTGTACACATATTCTTGGAGGTATCAGAAGTAACATAGGATAATTTTATTAAAAAAAAAAATTTTTTATCAATGCGAACGAAGCCGCTGGTAAAAGCTAGTAAAGAATATATATAGAATAATACTCTATAGATTACGTACCCTTCTACTCTCCGCTACTCTTGTACTACTCCTATACTCCGCTAGCAAATGCTTAGAACTAACCTCCATTTTTTTACACGTCGGAAGGCATACAAGCATAGGGCCCACCTGATGGAAAGCGGTTACTGTAACCTATGAACGCTTATAATACATTAAGTATCACTCGCGATGCTACCTCTACTGCTAACACAGCAACTTCTTAGGAGGTTACTGGTGACCTCACTTCCACACAGGAACACAACAATTCAGAGAGTTGTTATTTGGCTGCAGTTCTCTGTTAGGTGGAGGTCCTTCTACAGACGGGCTGTTTTGATGCGCCCTACCTGTCTTAAAAACACCCAGACCAAGACAAGGTGACATGTCCATGCACACAAATGTTTGTCCTGTGTGGGAATCGAACCCACGAGCTTTTGTGTCAAAGTAACGGAACAACGCGTTTCGCCACTGCGCCACCGAGCTCGTCAAATACTTATAATTAACCAACGCTTGGAGTAGATATCATAACTGAAGTGCCAATCGCATATTGGCTCCCATACTTACCGTGAAGGGCCGATGTTTACGTAATTTCATCACGATACCTCGGGGGAAATTCACAATATATATATCCACATAATAAATAGAATCAACACCTTTCAGCTTGGTATCTATTACAATATTACATAACGTATTGAACGTTCATAAAGTTATATAATATTCAATCCAAGCTGAAAGGTGTTTTCATTACGTTATATAATATTCTTATAGATACCAAACTGATAGGTGTTATTGTGTCTATAACTTCACACCAAATCCCTTGCGGGGTAGGCATAGGGGACCGAGCGCCACGTGTCTCAACCTCACTCGCTTCTTTAACATTCATTGCTCTTCTTATATACGTTCGTCGGTTTCTAAGGCTCCTGACGTCACCTTCTGATAAAACACGATCAATTTGATCATGCTAGGTAAGTCATGGCCTTCCGCGGCTCCTACATCCTTCTAAGTTGAATATTTGTTTCGCAATTCTTTCTTCCTGCATTCTTTCTACATGTCCGATCCAACATGGCATGCCTCTTCTTGTTTTAACACCGACACTCTCTTTCTGTTTTCTGAATATTGCATCATAAGGGTTTTAATTGTATAATTGTAGTTATATTATATAATAAGGAATCGATTGATTTACCCATAATAACATTTGATCGATTTTTTTTTAGCGTCAGATTACACAAATACACGCCCACCTGATGTAAAGCGGGTATCTTAATCTACGAATGCTTGCAATACATGAAGTTATCTCGCGGTTTGGCACCCCTGCTTATAATACAGCACCTCATTATGAGCTTATTGATAACATCACTCACTCGCCAGGAACAGCCTTTTAGGGGGTATGTATGTGCATTGTATGATTACGGTTAAATCTTTTGCAGAATGTCGAAGTTGTTATCATAGTCAAAAGTGTTCATATTCATCACAAGAATCATTTCTTTTTACCTTTTTTTTTTTTTTTTTTTTTTTTTTTTTTTGTGACGCGGGGAAAAATGCATTACGCACACCACCGGTGCCTGGGTGGCCTCCGGTGGTAGTGTGGGACTCCCCGTCGGCTGTCCGACGGTATACCCACTAAACAACCCCGCGAAATGCCATCGGCCGCGTTGGTGTGGTGCCCCGGATCTGTCAGCAACAGGGCACCACTACGACTGGCCAGCCCCTCAAAAGGGGCCGGACTTCTTCTCTCTAGGGGCCATCCCGGCAAATTGGGACAGCCCCTCCGGCGGCGGGACCATTATGGGGCCAGGTTCCCATCCTGACCCCTAGTCCCACAGGTTAGGGAGGCGGCAGTAGGTGCGCATAGCGCCTACGCCGCACTCCCGTCCGCCGTCTCCGGAGCGGGACAGCCTCCGGATCGTCCTCCCTGTCCCGCTCCGAGGCCTCCTTCTGGGACATGACCGTCTCACAGAAGGAGGCCATCGCCTGCCAGGCTCTGTCACTCCCGAGCATGGAGCGGACCACGCTCGGGAGCGAGAGGTCCGCGCTTCCTAGCGCGGACACCAGATCGCGGCGCTGCCGAGACCACTTGGGACACCGCTCCAGAGTGTGCTGAGCGGTGTCCTCGGCCGCGCCACAATCGTGGCAGCCCGGCGTTACCTCCCGCCTCGCGACCCGGTGCAGGTACTCACCGAAGCACCCATGTCCAGTGAGCACCTGCACCATGCGGAAAGTGAGGGGTTTGCGCCGGCGGCGCATCCACGCCTCCAGGACCGGGCGCAGCGCATCCGCAACGCGGACTCCGTACCGCGGCTGCGCCAGGTCCTCCCCCCACCTCCGCATCATCTCCACTTGCCCTCGCTGGCGATACCGCCCCACCTCCACCGACGTGGGGCGCTCGCCGAGACTCCTCCTATCAGCAACGAAGCCGTATACCTCGGCGAGCACCTCCGCCACCAACTCCCAGGGCGGGTCGCCAGCGAGGGCGGTTGCGGCCGTCCAAGCTACCGTACGGTACCCCCTTATCGCCCTCTGCGCTATGACCCGCTGCGCTCTGCGCAGCTGGGCCCTGTTGCGGCTGCAGAGGGCGTCCGCCCATATTGGGGCACCGTACGTGGCCATACTCCGGCAGATGCCGGAGTACAGCCGCCTGCACGCGGCGCTGGGCCCGCCCACATTGGGCAGGAGGCGACCCAGCGCCGCCGCAGCTCTGATGACCCTCGGCCCCAACCGCTCGAAGTGGGGGCCGAAGGTCCATCTCCCGTCCAGGGTGAGGCCCAGGTAGCTCATCTGGGCACTCACCCTTATCCTCTCTCCTCCTATTTGGAGGTGTGCTCCGGGGGGTGGGCCCCGTCTGCCGGTCCCGCGGAAGAGGAGGGCCTCGGTCTTGTCCAAACGGACCCGAAGCCCAAGCCTCTCTATACGGCTGACCACCAGTCCTACTCCGACTTCGGCCAGCCGCGCCGCCTCCACAAAGGTCTTACCCCGGGATGCGACAAGGGTGTCATCTGCATAGCAGATGACACTCATCCCGGGGAGGAGACGGCCCCGCAGGACCCAGTCGTATGCGAGGTCCCACAGAATGGGGCCCAGAACGGACCCCTGCGGGACCCCGCACCCGACAGACCTCCTGACCATACGGCCCCTCGCATCCTCGAAGCACACCTCCCTGTCCTCCAAGTATGCCTTCAGCAGTCTCCCCAAGTACGGAGGCACCTCAAAGTATTTGAGGGCCTCCAGTATGGTACTGTGGGGGAGGCTGTTGAAGGCATTGGCGATGTCCAGCGACACCGCCACCACCACCTTACCCTCGCGCTCCGCATTCTCCGTCACCGACCTTAGGCGCCTAATGGCGTCGACGGTCGACCGTCTGGCCCGGAACCCGAACTGGGCATCCGATAGGCCCGGTCCCGGGCCATCCTCCAAGTGCTGAGCGAGGCGGGAAGCGACAACCCTTTCTAGGGCTTTCCCTGCCTCGTTCAGCAGAACGACCGGTCGAACCGCCGACCCCGAGTCCGGGGGCCGGTCTCCCTTCAACAGAAGGCAGAGCCGGCCCACCCTGAAGGGTCCCGGGCAGCACCCCGACCGCAAGCAGCAGTCGAGGAGCTCCCGGAACCTGTCTCCGAGGTGCACGAGAGCCAACGCTAGCACCTTCCCGTGCACCCCGTCCGGACCCGGCGCCCTCTTCTTGCCTCGGAGGCGGTCAACGACCGCCTCCATCTCCTGGTCGGTGACGGGCGGCGGAGCGCCCTCCTCCTCTCCTCTGGATTCCGACGATCGGGCCATCCTCGGGGGAGCGTAGCCCCGTGGGTTGTCGGGGAAGAGTTCCCCGACAACCCTCTCCAACAGGGCCGGCTGGAGGGTCTCCGTCAGTGGGGCCGACTGAGCGCGGATTTTGTTCCGCGCTCCCCTGTACGGTCGGCCCCACGGGTCCCTGTCTAGGCCCTCCAGCAGCTCCTGCCACGCTCCCTCCTTGGCCCTACTTATGGCCATCTGCAAGGCTCTCTTCTTCTCCACGTAGATGCCGTGCAGATGGCCATCTCTTCCTTCGTCCCGGGGGCGGCGACGCCTGCTCCGAGTGTACGCCCTACGCGCCCCGTTGCAGGCGTCCCGGAGGTCGGCTATCTCCGCCGACCACCAGTAGACCGCCCGCCTTGGAGGCGGACGCCCAACGCTGGGCATGGCCGCCCTGCACACCGCCGTGAAGGCGTCGCAGAGACGACCAGCCCCCTCCTCGGCGTCCAGATCATCCATTGGCGGGAGGCCCCAGCGGCCGACAATGGCCGCCTCCTCTGCCAGTTCCCGGTCGAGCCTGGTGAGCGCCCAACGCGGGAACCGGCTCCGCCACCGGGACGAAGTCGTCGGACTCCCGGGGGCTGGAGACACCTCGAATCTGATATAACGATGGTCCGAGAGTGTCTCCACCCCCGTCTCCACCCTCCAACCCTCCACTCGGCGTGCGGTGGACGCGGTGGCGAAGGACAGATCCACCACCGACCCTCCGTTCCACCGCACGCACGTGTGGACTGTCCCCCTATTCAAGAGGGACAGTCCCGCGGCCAGCGCCCACTCCTCCACCATCCGCCCTTTGGGTTGCGTGGCCGGGTTCCCCCACGCCGTGGACTTGGCGTTGAAGTCACCGGCCACGACAACCTGGGCGGGCGCTAGCCGCCTCACTGCCGACCCCAAAGCGTCGAGCAGCCGCTCCAGGGCCGGCAGGTCGCGGTTCGGGGAGAAGTACACACCGATGATTGCGTACTCTCCCCGAACCGCCGCCACGTAACCCGCTCCCCTCCCCCACACCACGAGTGGGGGGCTGGCGCCAGGCCTCGCGACGATGGCCACGGAACCGTTCAGATCCCCGGCCCAGTTAGGCCGGGAGGGCACGGAATATGGTTCCGCAACCACCGCCACGTCCACGTCCCACTCCGCCATGGTCTGCAGGAAAAGGTCCTGAGCCCCAGCGGAATGGTTGACGTTGGCCTGCAGGAAGCGAGGATGTCCGGTCATTACTCGGACATCCTAGCCTCCGGCGCCGTCTGTCGCCCACTCCCGCGAGAGATGGGGGGCGTTCTCCCGCGGACGGATGGGGGGTTGCAAAGACGGCCCCCCATCACGTGCGTCGCTTTCCGCCCGGCGTCTGCGCATACGGCACAGCGGGCCTGGGCCGAGCAGGCCGAGGCGATGTGCCCCGGCTGCCCGCACCGGTAACACAGCCGGCTGCGGTCCTCCTTGGAGGGGCACAGCTCCGCTGTGTGCCCCTTCCCCATGCACTTAAAACAATGCATGGGGCGCGCTTCCAGCAGGTGGAGCTGCACCCGGCTCCAGCCCACCCCGATACTGCCCAGCTCGAGCAGCTTCTTCGCTGCCGTCACCGGGCAGCGCATCAGGGCGGAGCTGGAGCTCCGCCAGTCCGGGCGGATTTCGCCCACCCGGACCTGCTCGGGGGTGCAGCCCCCCTCGCGCGCGACCGCAGTCTTGACCCGCTCCGCCGTAGCGGCGTCGTCCAGACCCGTGAGGCGGAACTCCGCACACTTCACGGGCCTGGACACCTCAGCAACGCCGGACAGGGCAGCCGACAACCTGGCTGCCAAGGCGTCAGCCTTCTCGTGACTGGACGAGCCGGGGACTTCGATAAGCCTCGCTCCGGTCGCAGACTTGCGAATCCGGAGCGAGCCGATTCCCAGCTCGCCCAGGTTCACCTCCCGCTCGGCCTTTAAAAGGGCCGAGGCATACGATGCCCCCCCTTGGGCTGCCTCCGGCCGTAACTTCAGAATTACGGCCGTGGAGCCGGGGAGCACCACCTTGGGCTTTCGGCCCTCCTCCTTGCCTGCGGGAGTGTTGGCTGACGCCTTGGATGGCGCTGGCCTCGCAGGAGTCGCGGGGGCCGCGGTTTTCCGCGGCTTGCGGCGGACCACGTCGGTCCACGACGCCTCCTTAGGGACCTCGGTGGCCCCTGCCGCTGTCGACGGCGTCGCCGCGGCCCTAGATGTGGACGGGCCGAAGCTCGTCCACGTCTCCTCGCTGGCACCAGTTCGGCGGGCGGGACCGATTTTTGCGGCCCGCCTCGCCCGAGGGCGCACATCGAGCTCGGCCGGCCGGGTCGCCTTCTGCGGTACCGGAGCCGGTCGTCCCGCGCTCTCGATGGCCGTTCTTGCGGCCTTGGCCACCGCAGACTTGTCACCCGCCAATGGCGGGCGGGTGACCGCAGAAGGAGGCAGCCGGGACTCCAGCTCCGCGAGCCGTCCGTCTACAAGGTTGCCGACGAGCCGGGCGATGTTGGATTCCAGAGCCTGGAGATCAACCGGGCCCGTCGGCCCCTGCGCCCTCCTCTCCTTCCGGAGCTCCTCGAACTCCCGGCGGTGCGCATGCACCTCCTCCCTGAGGGAGGCGACCTGCCTCTGCAGCCGTGCGTTATCGGCGCGGAGGCGGTGGGTCTCCTCCGCCTCCGTGCGCACCACCAGGGTCTCGAGGATCTCTCTGATCCCGCCCGCAGCCTTCGCTATTTTAGCGGCGTACCCCCCCTTGAGGCTCGCCGACTTGCCGGTGAGGTCGAGGATAACGCCCAGCATCTCCTCGCCCCTCACCATGAGCTCATCGGCTCCCCTCTCAATTGGGCACCCCGCATTCCCCTCAGGGCATTTCCCTTCGGGGCTCTTCTTTTTCCCCGTCTCGGGGCTTCTCCCCTCGACGCTTCCGGCCGCCACTGCCGCGTCCTTTTTTCCCGCCCGCTTCTCCAGGAGCGCCTGAAAGGCCGCCTCCTTTGACTCCTCAGTCCGCTCCTTGAGCAGCCGACGGGCTCTGGCCAGACTCGGAGCGATGCCGCCCCGCTTCCCGCGTCTGGCCGTGGATACCTTCGCCCGCTCGTCGGGCGTCTCCGTCTCCGAGCCGGAGAAGAGGCGCTTCCGCCCCAGTTCCGATTCCGAGAGGGTGGGGACCGACATATCGGTCTCCTCTCCTCCGTCACGCCCCCGCTGCAATGCCACCGCCTGTGGCTCCTCCGGTAGGTCACTCTCCCCGGACCCCTCAGGCCCCGACATCATCCCCACACCCGGAAACCCCGGGACTCGGCTGTCCAGATTCGTTCTCGAACTCTAGACAACACACACACAACGACAAACACACAAGACACCAACAAAAATCAAGAATGGTTCCCGTAGGAAATCAAAAATTTCCACGGGACACGCTCACACCACCAAAACAATCAACGAAAACGTCGAATACTCCTACTCTACTCAACCACCTCGCCCACAAGTATTGTTTTCTAGCTTTAGTCACCACTCACCGGCCACTGCGTTACCGCGCACCAGGTGAGATGGGTCCAGGGCAGACTACGTGGAAGCACTAGAAAACACTTGGGGCCTGCCCCATCATTTCTTTTTACCTTGATTCTTGTTAATCCAGTGGAATCAACCCCTGTCACGGTAATTATATATTATACCAATTATATTTGGCAGAGCTGCGATAGCCAGCGGAGCCACATTACCCTCAAAATTGCCGTTTGGGGTAGACTGATGTCATCCAGCTAGCGTTTAGACGGTAATAGTGAGAAACTCCAAAATCGACACACTAATAGCTAACATATTGTAGTTTTGTATCCTTTAATTTGAAATTTAAATGTTCGTTGGTGAGGAAGAACGGTCCAAAATCGTTCCAATTAGAAAAAAAAACATATGGGAAAACGTATGGCCGGCCACTCTGCAGTGCAGAGTCTGCACTGCACTCCCATCAACAGAAAAAGTAACAGCACTCGTCGCTAGATGTCGTACAGGGTTCCATATATTTTAAAAAAATTAAAAAATTAAAAATAAAATATTTAAATATTTTTTAAATTTAAAAAATATCAGCTCTGCCTACACAGCTTGCTGTTATTTACTTATTGTGCAAAAGCAGCTCTGCCAATGCGCCGCAGGCCCAGGACCCCTAGTTATACTGTGGAATCAGGATGTAAATTGAAGTAGACAAAATCCTTTAGCCTTGAAAATACATATTTATATCACTTTTTACAGACGCACTCAAGTGGTGATGGAGTATCGCTCCGTTGCTAATGTAGCATCTCCTTAAGAGTTACCTGGTGGCTTGGCTCACTTGCAGGTGCATAACAACCATGTTGGTCACTGTTATATGACTGCAGTCTTGTGAATAGACAAATTTATACTTTATGATCCGACTGAAAAAGAAAGAAGAGCAACTACATGTCTCTGGAACATGCTGCCCGATTATCTCAAAAGCATTTCAAACAAATTCAGTTCTAAGAATTAAATGCATTACTGAACAATAACAAGCATACGGTCCACCTGATGTAAAGCAGTTAACAGTAATTATTACAGTTTTTATGTATGTAATGATTGTGTATGTATATTTACTGTACGCTGTAATTTTAAAATGAAGTATATCGTATTGGTTTGCTTTCTGTGATTATATTCCCTGTATATACACGAAGTAAGAACTATACTCGTATACGTAGGTAAGTATACTCTTCCAATTAAGGCTATCTGGCAGAGAATGCTATTTGCATTAAGTCCGCTAGATATGTGGTGAATAAAGTTTTAATAAATAATTGTGTGAATTTATATTAAGTCATACCTCGGCTAAGTATAAACTGGATTTGAACCATTTTTAACGAGTAGCCAGGTGCGTGTCTGTCCTAAAAACTACGTCAATAGTAAAATTTTGCATAAGTAAATATATAAGGCCGTTCACGCGTACTGCTCTTTCTTAAAATTACTTACTGGGGAAATACCTCCACCTCACATAAAACTGCGATAAAATAATAACTTCCTGTACGATTATTGAGTTCTTTCGAGCGAGTGAGGTTACCGGCAAGCTCCAGTGTTTAAAGAGCTGGGCGCATCAAAGCAGCCTGTCTGGGGAAGTACCTCCACCTCATATGAAACCGTAGCTTCCAGTATTCATTATTGTGTTCCTTCGAGTGAGTGAGTGCCCCGCTATATAAGCCAAAGAATTTATCGATGATATTGCTTGCGTCACCCCGTTCCCTGGGGTGATCGCTTCACATGAAGCCTTAGACGCCTCCCCGGCTAAAGGCAGTCCCAGGGGGTGTTTTAGTCAGTAAGAATCTGACATCACTAGTTCGTTCGCACGAAACAGTATCTTATGCAAGATCTCACCTCCTCCCTCCCGTTTTCCGGAGGGTGCCCCTCACGGAAGAATGACTAATGCACACCCGCGTGTGTGGGTTGGTCCTTCTTTTGTGGGTCCACAATTTTCTTGGGCGAAAAACGAAAAAAAAATCGATGATATTGACTTTGACATGGAGCGACTACGGTCAGACCACAGCCCCAGAGGAAAATCCAGACTTTTCTTAAGTTGAGTCACATTCATAACCTTTCTCATACACTGAACTATAAATCTTGGGACTGGCACACCATTGTGTATAGCAGGCTGTCCATTTGGCTTAAACTTTTACTTCTAAGTTTTCGCAACGCTACATTCAACACAGTCTACACTACACTCTACAGTCTACAGTCTCTTCTCATTAGCCGATGAAAGTGACGCGAAAATGTTCGTATTTATGCCACTTGAAAAAGTATATATGTAATGAACCCCTTACTTTTGTTATTTCAAACAATACTCAGTGACTATTCGATAAAAACTGGCCAAGTGTGAGCATACAACTTGATTTGCCTACCTAGGGACCGTAACACTATGGGAAAATTATTTTTTTACCTACCCAATGAAATCAGAACATCACCGATTCAAAAGATATATCAAATAAATACATAAGTACAAAAGAATAAGTGTAGTCACTCACTCATATTTACACATCAGCCTTTCATTCCTGTTAAAATAGCATCCAGTTTGACGAGCTCGGTGGCCCAGTCGTGAAAGACGCGTCTTTGACACCAACGCTCGTGGGTTCGATTCCCGCACAAGACAAACATTTGTGTGCATGAACATGTCTGTTTGTCTTGGTTTTTTAATGTTTTAAGAGAGGTAGGGCGCATCAAAACAGCCCGTCTGGGGAAGTACCTCCACCTCACAGAAAAACCACAGCCAAATAACAACTCCCTAGAGGGTTGTTGTGTTCCTGCGTGTGAGTGAGGTCACCAGTAGCTCCTAAGGAGTTGCTGTGTAAGCAGCAGAGGAGGCATCGCGCGAGTGCTATATGTTACAAGCGTTAATAGGCTACGGTAACTGCTTTACATCAGGTGGACCGTATGCTTGTATGTATATTGTGTAAAAAAAAAACAAGATTTATAATCTCATGCACTTGTCCCAACACTACGTCATCTTTTCTTAAACGTGCGGTTTCAAAACGATGTTTTTAATTACCGTTGTACAAGTTATAATAACAAATATGCACATAAGTCCAAAAACAGAAACTTAGTGAAACATTCCTACACTAAGTTTCGAACCTGGGACCAATTTCTGAAAAGATACCTATCACTACTCTTTGTTACTGTGTCTCTCTCACTCTATTACAATTTGTCAACTAAGACAGACTTTTGTAAGTGTAGGACACATGAACACTTCTATAATATTGGTATTTGTAGCACTATGCAACGTATATGGTGGAGAACGATATACAAAGTCATCCACTTTATTACTCTGTAATAGCAAGGAAGTCTACATTCACGACTAACTTTCCAAATTTATGTGCGCTAATTCCGTTGACATCAATTCATAGAGCATTCAATAGAAAAGTTCCCCTTTGTGAATGAAAAGTGAACTAGAGATAATTGGTAAACAGAAAAGTTGCGAGTTTTAACGAAGTGCAAAACGTCAGGAACATCGTTCAAGTTTCCTGCAAACATTTTGTTTGGATGCCCATAGGAACGTCAGTCATCCTAATCGCTTTAATTGCTCTAGTAATCTTCTAATATCAGAGCGTTTTCGTATACCTAAACTTTGGGTTGAGCGAAACTTCGATGTTCGCAATAACAAGACATTCATATTAAGGGGTGGTTCACATTTGAGAAGAGTATTTATCTACAACCGGAATGTATTTAAGCTATAATTAATTTTTCGCGTTGGGAAAAAATGATGATAGTGAATTTTTACGACACCGACATCTAAAATCCACACTACGAAGTTGGTTGGTTAACGTCTCTCAAGTTTTGTGTATGGCTATATTCAAGGTAGTTATTCAAATACTTATTTAGGTCCGGGTGCGCAAAGGGGGCGCCTCCCATGGATACATATAAAAAAATCTTCAAAATTTCCAAAAAACATAGCAGTCAAGTAAGACTGAAAACATAACGAAAATTAAAAAAAAAAATACTTTTTCAAAATTTATTTTTTTGCGTGGTTGGGGGGAAGATTTTTTTTATATGTATATAATATGGGACCACCTTTGCGACACCCTAACCTATGTGTCTTTAAATTGTGAATGATATTTATTGATAATTTATTAATTATTATTTGTTCGCGTCAACTAATATAAATAAATATATAACCGTCGCGCGTAGTATAAGTGAGACACATTTTTATAGTTATAGTTGTTTCTTATAAGTTGTTTATATAAATGAATAGAATAGGTTTACACAGTTTACATATGTACTTAGTTTGTTAGAGATAAGTTTTACATGTTTTAGTATAGGTACGAGCTGTTGCAAGCCAAGTATAATAAAGTTATAACATTTGATTAGTGGCTGCAACAGCTCAATAATGAATAGATGTACCTGTGAACATAGTTTTAAGTTTATAATGAAAACATTTATGTGTAAAAATCTTAACTGACCCATAGGTTTTGGCAATAACTTTTAGCAAAAGTTTTATGAGTTTATATAAAAAAGGGTCAAATGTATGGAAAAATAGAACAACTTAGAAACATTTTTGACACAAATAAAGCAAGCACGTTCAGGTAATGCCTTCAGGTCTGGGCGATTTTGGCTATATCTGTCTCTTTCCCACAAATGTACCTCTCGCTCCCACAGCGGGGGTATAAATATGGGCCATAGAGCGGTGATCGGCTCTAGTCCGGTGACGTAGTAACAGCCCACTCGGAGCTAACTACATAGTCAGGTCAAAAAAAAAAAAAAAACGTTGATCGGCACCAGTCGTCCGCCACACTCAGCGCTCACACTACAGTGAAATAGCCAGCCAAGTCACTCCGAAGCCAGACCAGTCCAGACCTGGAAGCAAGTACCTACGGCTCCATACTTCTGAAGACAGCATCAGGCGTTTCATTCTGCACCAACCGAGAGACCTGCGACTTACAACCGGAGGTCGAAGAACAAGCCCGCCAGTACCTACATACTATTATTTTACAACATTCGTTTACGAAAGCGTATGGGTCGTATCGAAGGGGCCCGTACATTATTATTTGATGAGGCACGCGGAATGAAATTTTTAGAGTTATTTTTGTTTTGATATGCGAAAGAAGTATAACTTATGTGCGTAGGTACACAGGGAGGAAACTTACCAGCGACATTTCCGATTCTTAATCGATTTGTAATAGTTAGAAACATATATTTCATTCTTTATTTTCGATTTAAAATAAATCATTTTCTCTCCTCCGACAACCCAAAGTCATAGCGCATGATCCGTCCAGCGCTAGAACACACGCGTACGCAAAACGGTAGAGCGCGGGCGAGCCGAACCTATATTTCTATGGCGGTATGGAAATAATGGAAATAACGCTCTTAAAAACCCCTCATCTACTTGGAAATACACGAAATCTACCTATTACTTAACACAATTGCAAATATAATAATGTACGAGTACCTACATCTCATGGATTTAAAGTTTAAGCCAAATAAAACTTAACTACTTTTACATTCGGTGTTCAAACGATCCACGTTGGTCGTCCTGAGCAATACGAGGCACGATTGATCTGTTACTTGCATATAGTCTTTTATGATCACTCTAGGATTTGCTGGATATGGTAGAGGATACATGTTTCTTACATACATACACTAACATCAAATCCACAATCACGCGTACCTTCACATTAAATCAATATGATTACAATTGCTTATTATTATCCACAGATTTCAGAACGAAATAATACTGATTACCACTGAACTGACTAATAAAAAATCGCCCAAGTGCGAGAGTCTCGCGCACGAAAGGTTCCGGTACCATTATCTATAAAAACGGCAATAAAATCACGTTTGTTGTATGGGAGCCCCCTTAAATATTTCTATTTTTTAGTATTTGTTGTTATAGCGGCAACAGAAATACATCATCTGTCTAACTATCACGGTTCGTGAGATACAGCCTGGTGACAGACGGACGGACGGACAGCGAAGTCTCAGTAATAGGGTTCCGGTTATCTCTGAGATACTTCCCAAGACTGCTTGATGCGCCCTATTTCTCTTAATAACAGCCTAAGCAAGACAAACAGACAAGTTCACGGGCAAAAATGTTCGCCCTGCGTGGGAATCGAACCCACTTCGTATTAAAGTAGGATTGCTTAATTAAGAGAGGTAGATTGCATCAAAGCAGCTCGTCTGGGGAAGTACCTCCACCTGACAGAAAACCGCAGCCAAATAACAACTCCCTGGAGGGTTGTTGTGTTCCTGCGTGCGAGTGAAGTTACCAGAAAGCTCCCAAGGAGTTGTTGTGTAAGCAGCTGAGGAGGCAACGCGCGAGTGATATTTAATATATCGCAAGCGTTAATAGGCTACGGTACCCGCTTTACATCAGGTGGGCCGTATGCTTGTATGCCTCCCGACGTAGTATATAAAAAAAATGACACAAATATATATATTTATAAAAACGGACGAATTTAGTGCAACATGCACGCTAGGATTCGAACCAGGGACCTTCACGTACTAGGCTGGATAACCAGCCTAGTACGTGAAGGTCCCTGGTTCGACTGGGCTAACACTACTCTTAATAAACTCTATGTGGTAAAAATTTTTTTAAAATAAAAAGTTACAGCAAAATGTTTAATGTACGCAAGCCTTTACTCAGTAGTCCCCTAACAACGTTTCTATACCTGCAAAATTAGCATTATGAAACAGGGGCATGCAATTAAACACCGTTTAGTGTGGTGTTACGACAGCATATTGAACGCCGTAATTGCATAAAAAGCACTGGAGCATAATTAATTACGTCCAATGAATATTATTTGTTCATATTATAGGATACTGTGTGATTACTTAATACGCAAGTATTTGCGGATGTTGCAATTAGCAGATTAGTTTGTGGTTTACGGGCTTTAGCAGTGTAATGCAAACATATAGGACTCTTAAACTAATACTATATTTGATTACATACAGTCAAGAATAAAATACGAATTTATAAATATAAATCTATATAAATATATATTAAGTTCTCAACACCTAATGTAATACAGGTGGCTACCAATGTACATGTTAATGGAACTAATTTAGCCCCTGTGGAGACAACTGTGTTCTTGGGTATAACAATTGACTCCAAATTACAATGGGGCCCACAAATTGAAAAATTATCAGGAAAACTAAGTTCTGCAGCCTATGCAGTGAAAACTATTAGACGGCTCACTGATTGATTGATACGGCTAGAATAGTTTATTTCAGCTACTTTCATAGTATTATGTCATATGGAATTCTTCTTTGGGGTAACTCCGCGGACATTAACACCATCTTTTTATTGCAAAAGAGAGCCATAAGAGCTATCTACAAACTTGGTCCCCGGGAGAGCCTTAGAGAAAAATTCAAAGAAATAAATATTTTAACAGTCGCATCGCAATATATCTATGAAAATCTTTTGTATGTCCATAAAAACATAGACTCATTTTGTAAAAAGAGTGATACTCATAGCATAAATACTAGATATAAGCATAATCTTGTGTTACATGCAAGCCGTCTCCACAAAATAAGTAATTCTTTTATGGGGCAATGTATACGGTTCTATAACAAACTTCCCTGCAATATAAGAGAATTGTCAATAAACAAATTTAAAACTACTATTAAAGCCAAATTGTGTAGCAGGGCATATTATAAAGTATCTGACTATATTAACTATAAAAATGCCTGGGAGTGAGTCGATCCAATTATAATTTATTAAATATTTTATCATAAATACTAGATATAAGCATAATCTTGTGTTACATGCAAGCCGTCTCCACAAAATAAGTAATTCTTTTATGGGGCAATGTATACGGTTCTATAACAAACTTCCCTGCAATATAAGAGAATTGTCAATAAACAAATTTAAAACTACTATTAAAGCCAAATTGTGTAGCAGGGCATATTATAAAGTATCTGACTATATTAACTATAAAAATGCCTGGGAGTGAGTCGATCCAATTATAATTTATTAAATATTTTATTTCGGTGTAAATCCATAGTTTGTTAGTAATACACAATTTACTTACTAGCTACATTAAGTGCATTATGTTCGTCCAGAAATACAGGAACAGCGTGAAAATTATCAGGGTATTGCCATATACCGTGATTATACGTAGTGGCTGGCTGGCCCGGATAACGCACACTGTCCCTATATTCTGCTTCCCAAAGAGACTGCAATACAGTGTTTCATTATATTACAATCAAAACGAGACGCAATTAACTCCAGAATGCTATTCGCGCTGCCCCGCACCCGCTGCAGTAGAGAGGCTGCTTTTTTTCTAACAATGGCATGAAAACCATCAGTGCGGGCTTCGGCGAACATACTAGAGGCACTGCAGTTACGAGGCAGCCCCAATAGCATCCTGAAAATGTTGTTATATTGGACTCGTAGTTGATCGATCGCCCGGCGCGTATACTTCACCCATAAGCTGCTCGCGTAAAAACTCTGACAGTATGCTTTAAATAGAAGTATTTTAACAGAGTCTGTACAACGAGCAAACCGACGAGCTACCATATTGCCCCTAACTGCCAAAGCTCTACGCTCCCTCTCAATGTCTGCGTCATCGCTAAGTTCCTCGTTTACAATATGACCCAAATATTTAAAACTAGTGACCCTTTTCAACAAGCACCCATTCAATAATACAGGTGGCACGAGTGCAGGAGTTTTTTTATCAGCTTTAAATACGATAAGTTCACTTTTTTTACTATTGTAAATGAGTCCATGCTCTTCAGCGTATTTTTCACAACAATGTAACAATTTCCTGATTCCATTAACGGACGGGCCCATCAACACCATGTCATCAGCATAACTGAGGTTATTAACACATACACCATCAATATAACATCCGACATGGCTGCTGCTAAGCTCACAAATCAAACTGTTCATATATAAATTGAATAGTGTAGGCGATGATAGTCCTCCCTGCCTTACACCGCATTCGAGCACGTACTCATCAGAAAGACAACCATCCCATCTCACTAGGTTAACCTGGTTGGCATACCAATAACGTAGTAGTGAAATGTATTCTTTCGGCATATGCGTGTCTTCCAGTTTCTGCCACAATTTTGTATACAGCACCATATCAAATGCCCTGGATAGGTCTAAAAAACACGCATATACCGGTGTTTTTCTCTGCGTGTAGTAATTGACAGTATGTTTCAGACATAATATAGCGCTGTCGGTGGATAGTTTTGCTTTAAAACCAAACTGTGCTTCATGTAGGTTTACATATTTCTGAAGGCGACTATTAATTATGCTGTCAAGTACCTTTGCCAAGACTGTAGCCAATGAGATAGGACGGTAGTTATTTCTGTCTGATACATCACCAGTTTTATTCTTCAGAACAGGTACAACCACGGTTTTCAGTAAAGGCCCTGGAAGATACATGTGCCTAATGCACAGAGTAAATAACATGGACAAAACACGTGGCAGGTACACACCTGCATTTTTAATATGTTCAACACTGAGACCGTCATGCCCGGGTGACTTTCCCCCTTGCATTGATTTGATTACTTGCTGGATTTCAGATGCGGTGAAGCTTTCATTTTGCACGGCGGGCATCGCGGTCCCACCGTTACTCTCACTGACGACGTTATCAGACAATATTCTAAAATGGTCCTTGAAAGAATTAGCAATTGACATAGGGTCACTAATACCACCAACACTAACAGGCAAGCCCTGATTTTTATTCATACGATTTGTATGATTCCAAAATTGTTTAAAATGCTTATTTGTGTGTTCTCTAGCCAAAATATCCATCTTAATCTGCTCATGACGGTCCTGACATTGTTTCAGCTTCGATTTAAATTTCCGCCTACTTTCACACATAGCTACATATGATGGGCCTTGTTTAGGCTTCCCATCTTCAACCCAGGTTAAAAATTTATAACGGGCTTCCCTGTGGTGGTCAGCTACGTATCTGTTCCAACCCATAACATAACCACCTCTCCTACGTGGCGGGCACCTCTGTCTAGATGTAGATAAAGAAGCCTGACTTAGTATATCTATGATATTATCATACATGGAATCCAATACTTTACAATGTTCGGGGTTATTACACATATGGTCAGCACATTGACTAAATTCCTTAGGAAAATCTAGGTCTCTTAGTTTTGCGTGACACAGATGATGATATGCACTGATTTGTTCCGGTGACCGCTCACCCCATTTTACACCCACTTCCATAGTAGCAGGTACAGAAACATGTTTTGATCTAATCCTACTTATATCGCATTGTACCAAGAGCGGGAAATGGTCAGACCAATAAACATCATGCTTAACCCAAAGGTTCATTATCGTTTCTTGGGCAGCCTCAGTCGCAAGGCAGTGATCCAACCATCTCACACTCCCATGAGCTTCACTAACAAAAGTATAAGTGTCTGAACTTACCCCGAAGAAATTTAGATCTGTGCATATCCACCTCTGCTCCACACAGAAGTTTAACATCTCATTATAGAACAACTCACCAGGGTGCGCATTGAAATCTCCTAATATATAAACAACTTCTGCGTCATCCTGACTATCAATAATAGCACTTATGTTACTCAAACACTCAGTAAATATTGTCAAGTTTTCACTGCAATTCGTAGGCATGTACACACTGAACACTAAGACTAACTTATTGCATACTACTAATTTCACAGCTGATATTCGTACGTTGTTACACTCAATTACATGCACATTCATAAACGCACTCTTCCTGAAGAGAATTGCAACACCGCCGTATGGCCTGCCAACTAACACACCAGAAGATGTGTCAACCGCCGATGTTCCCGTATAGCCAAAATCGTTGTCAATGGTACTCAGTAAAGGCAAATCATGTGGTAACAACCATGTCTCTTGAAGGGCGACAATGTCTGCCGACCTGCATAATTCCCTCACTCCGTCAATGGACCGTTTAAGTGACTTACAATTGAACGTAGCTATGTTTACATATTGGTTATTCATTATGTTATGTTTTTATTTTCTGGCTCGTTATCCTTTGACCTCGACCTCTCTTTCATGTTCACAAATCTTCTGAAAGATATTCCAGATGGCCAAAAATTATCGTCCAAAAATATACCCAGCCTATGCTTATTAATATATACTTTATACGAATTATAATCTTTTTCAAATCTCATATTAAGTTTCACCAATTCGACTCTTTCATTAGTTTGCGCGTGTTCTCATTGGCTGTCTCCCGCTCGAAGTTATCTATATACGAAGATATGGCCTCTGGTCCGCTATTTAAATAATACCCTCCGCGTTTTTTCATATTTATATTATTAGTACCGCTCAAATTAATTATTGAATCATATTTTTTACAATTCCACTTTTTTTCGAGTTCTTCAACCTGTTCAATGGTAGCGTAGTTTTCTTTAATATTATTAATTTCATTTTTAATACGCGTCAAGTCCTTCCACATAGTAACAGCATCGAGGTGATCTTCAGAAATTGGCGGCAATTTTTGCAGGTCACGAGCCACAAAAATGGGAATAGCATCAGGTTCCATTTCCTTAAAGAAGCATATAATATCATCCAGACTTCTTTGACTCTTCCCCTCCTTGCGACGGTTTACTTTCTTCCGCTGCTCGGCTGTTACGGATTCAAACAGTAAACTTTTTGCATTCATAATTTCAGCCTCCGTAAATGTGGCTTTACACATTTTCACTAATGTAACATTGTCCATCACATCATGCTTATGTTGTACATATGATAACAGTTCATTAATCACGATATTGCAATTATTGCACTTTAATGTCATTTTTTCGCACTGATGACACGACCGCGCAACTGACGTTCCGCGCGCTACTGTAATAATAATAATGTAATTAATAAAATATGTAAATTTGTTTGGATACCAAAAGAGGGATGCCTGAGTTTTTTGGCAGTATTTTTATCAGTGCTCACCTAGTCATAAACTGCACGGTAGGGAAAAAAATTGTGACGATTCCAAACAAATGTAGCCATTTTTACGGAATAAAAAGATTTTGACTTTGACTTTGACTATAACTTCACACCAAATCCCTTGCGGGGTAGGCAGAGAGAACCGAGCGCCACGTGACACGATCATTACATATCTCACTCGCTTCTTTAACATTCATTGCTCTTCTCATGCACGCTCGCCGGTTTCTAGGGCTCCTGACATCACCTTCTGATAGAACACGACCACCTACATCCTTATTTTATTTATTAATGTTAAGACGAGCTCGGCTCAGTCGTGAATGACGCGACTTGACACCAACGCTCGTGGGTTCGATTCCCACACAAGGCAAACATTTGTGTGTATGAACATGTCTGTTTTTCTTGGTCTGGATGTTTTAAGAGCGGTAAGGCGCATCAAAGCAGCAAATATTTTTATTAAATTCAAATTTAAAAGTACTTTTACTTTATAATTATGAAAATTAAATTAAGATATTACTAAATACTTAATAGAAATAATTTACGATTTTAGTATTTTTTTTTTATATACAACGTCAGGAGGCATACAAGTATACGGCCCACCTGATGTAAAGCGGGTACCGTAGCCTATTAACGCTTGCGATACATTAAGTATACGTTAGGGCCATTACATCACTCGCGCGATGTCTCCTCTGCTGCTTACACAGCAACTCCTTGGCACCTCACTCACACGCAGGAACACAACAACCCTTTAGGGAGTTGTTATTTAGCTGCGGTTTTCTGTGATGTGGAGGTACTTCCCCAGACGGGCTAACCTCTCTTTCGCCAGAGCCTTGTCTGTTGATAAGCAGGGTGCATTACTTTTTTTATCCATACTCACTCGCAGAATCCTTCCAGGTATTGTGTTTGAATAGAGTCATCTTTGTGCGATTATTTTTTCAATCGACCTACTTGGATATTCCTTCACGCCCTAGTGAGTATATATAAAAAAACAATATTCCAAAAGCATAGCACCATCTCCTTTTTTGAACTCAATTAAAACCAGTTGAGAATGCGCAAGCTAGCATTGCCAGAGGAACACCTGGCTCGTCAATTATATAACAATTCAATTTTTTTTTACGTTTGTCGGCCATTTTGACCATGTTCCTTAAGAGATAGGAACGGTGTTCCTGAACATTCCAATTCTTCTTTTTATGCTGAATCCGAATCTGAAGTCAAAATTCGAATATTCGAAAAAAAACGCACACACGGACAAACGCACAGACAAACATATAGATTTCATATAGGAACGGTGTTCCTGAAAATATTCGAAAAGCATCATCAATAATATTTTCTCGCGACCAAAACGTTGTCAATTAATCTCTTTACTGCATATGGAAGCCCCCTTCAGCTCACATATCAAAACAAAGTGTTGTAGAATCTAAGAATCTCAGATTCGAACCTACTGACCAATAAGGGAAGGTATTTTTATACAACGTCGTGACGCTTTCAAGCATACCGCTTACCCGATATAGAGTGGTTACCGTAGCCTCTGCACGACGAACGAACCCCTTTTTTATTTTTTTTTGTGACGCGGGGAAAAATGCGTTACGCACACCACCGGTGCCTGGGTGGCCTCCGGTGGTAGTGTGGGACTCCCCGTCGGCTGTCCGACGGTATACCCACTAAACAACCCCGCGAAATGCCATCGGCCGCGTTGGTGTGGTGCCCCGGATCTGTCAGCAACAGGGCACCACTGCGACTGGCCAGCCCCTCAAAAGGGGCCGGACTTCTTCCCTCTAGGGGCCGTCCCGGCAAATTGGGACAGCCCCTCCGGCGGCGGGACCGTTATGGGGCCAGGTTACGACGAACGAACCCCTGCTGTTAACGCAGCAACTCCATAGGAGCTTACACCATCTCCTTTTTTGAACTCAATTAAAAAAATATGTAAAAAATAGTACGTACATGAAAAGCAATTTATCAAACAATCGTGTTAAAGCAATGACAACATGAAAGCACCTTACAAATCTGATTCCAAATTTACAAGTCAACGAAACAAATAAAATCTGAAATATAATTTTCCGTAACCATAAGCCCGCAACCACGTCCAATTGTTTCATACACCTACATTTTTAAAATGCTTGTTGGACCTTTGTCACGGGAATGGAGGCTTCGTTGGAAATTGAATCATGAACACGACGAATGGAGCTTCTAGCTTACGATAATTATGTATATCTTTACGCAAGGTCATTTACTGGGAAGGCAGAGAGAACCTAGCGCCATGCTGCGTGGTTCTTACACGCCTTACTCGCTTCTTTAACATTCAGAACTCTTGAATTAAACAATTTTTAACGGAAGTATCGCGTGTTTTATTTATTTTGTTGAACCTGACGTTTCAAATGCTTTGCAGCATCCGTGGTCGCAGGAAGACTAAGGTGACATTTGTCTTACATTGGTTATTCAATTATTACATCTACCGACATGGATGGATTAATTATATATGTTCCGATTCACACAAAAATCGCTCATATATAATTAATCCATCCATGTCGGTAGATGAAATAATTGAATAACCAATGTAAGACAAATATCACCTTAGTCTTCCTGCGACCACGGATGCTGCAAAGCATTTGAAACGTCAGGTTCAACAAAATAAATAAAACACGCGATACTTCCGTTAAAAATTGTTTAATTCAATGTGTAACAATCGCGAAAACCTAAGAAAATACTAATCAGAGCTCTGTTTGCGCACGCTAGCCATTGCGAATGCGGTCACAAAGCGTTACACCGCAAATTAGGCGCAATGCTCGCATCTCGACAGCATTTATTCTACTTTCATCCTCCCTCTGCTATAATGCTCCCTCTACGATAATTAACACATGTAAAATAATGACCGTACCTATGATATGAATAAACAAACAAGATTCTTGTAATATAACTTAAGGGGGCAGGTTTATAAATCCAACATTAGACTTATCCTTTTATATGGTAGCGAAGCGTGCCCTGTACTTGAGCGGCACAACCGGAGCTGCGTGTCACAGAGATGAATATGCTGCGCTAGATGTGCGGAGTGACGCGAAAGGATCGCGTACGGAACTCTTGCATTCGCAGTAGCCTTTGTGTCCGTGACATAGCAGATACCTAAACTTCAAGAGTATCGCCTACGGTGATACCGTCACGTTTTACGAAAACCGGCAAGTTACGTGGGCATCAAATATTTAGCCGCCGGGTCCCGGTAGCCGGTAGAAGGGGGAGACCCAAGAAGTGTTGGCTTGATGTCGCGAGGGACATGTGTGCCAGTGGTCTCACTATAAGGGATGCCGAAAACCGCGGAAAAAGCCGTTTCTTCTTATAACACAACTTACCTGCTGAAGGCCACATCTTTATTACATATATATACCTATACCTAGTCTTGCCATAAATACTGAAACAAAGAAAAAAAAAATCTATTGCAAATTGCATTTATTACTTTTATTACTTTTACAGTGTGTTAGTTTAATACATTAATATAAAACAATTTAAAATATAAAAAGCTTATTCGAAGTGGTCTCCATTGGCTGCCATACAGTCCTATAAACGTTGAGGCCAGTTATCAATAGAAGCACGCACTCTTTCCATGGGAAAATTCTTCACTGCCAATCGCACGATTGTTTTAGGGACTCCAAATTATCATGGCGTTTAGAGCAAGCCGTACCTACTCTCTAAAACTGACCATAAATCATAATCCAGTGGATTAAGATCGGGACTAGACGACGGCCAGTCTTCAGCTCTGATGAAGTCCGAAACGTTCGTTTCCAACCAAGACTGCGTAGACCGAGCTTTATAACCCGGCGCCGAGTCTTGCTGGAAGGACCATTCTTGGTTATTGAACATGGTGTTGTTAAGGGGTTTTACTACCTTCTCAAGAATGGTATCTTGATACACTTGTGCCGATGTTTTGATACCTTTTTCACAAAAGTATGGCTCAGTCACTCCTTCATAGCTAATACCCCCCCAAACTATCACTGAAGTCGGATAGTGCCCACGTTGCACTCTGTCGACTAATTGGGAAGCTTCCTTAGAGCTTTGAGCATAAATACGGTCATATTGTTTGTTAAAATGTTGCTCAATTGTAAAAATGTTCTCATCCGTAAACAAAATTTTTCTGTGACCTCCCTTTGCGTACCGCTTCAGTAGATGTTTCGATTTTACCACCCTATTCTTTTTTAAATTATCAGATATGAAATGACCAGTACGTCTCTTATAGGCTGCAAGTCCTAACTTATCTTTTAAAATACGCGACATGAAATCGAGATAAAATCTTTTGCTTTCGGACAGGATTACTTCGAATTCTTTCCCTTACCACCTTTTTCGTACGAACACTACGTGGACGGCCAGATCTTTTTCTGTCACAAATAGAGGAGGTATCATTGTACCTATTAATAGCCCGGTACACAAACATTTTACTAATACCAAGCGTATGGAGAGTTTTAAAAATTGCATTTGGCTCCATACCTACTTTGTGTAATGCAATCACAGCGATTCGGTTCTCTTTATCCCACTCCATTTTAATATCGCAAAATATTGTACAATGTAATGGCGTCAAAATGAGAAAACTCAATGAACAATCATATAAAAATGACAGATTCCAAATTCAAATGTAATATTTTGTTTATTTTTAATTGTAACAGTATTTATGGCCAGACTAAGTATATAGCCCCTACCTCTTTAGTGGTAGCAGCTATATAGGTATACAAAAAAAAAATCGATCCCACCGCCACCTACCGCGTCCAATTGCAAATCTAAACCATCCGGGCCCACTCATGTACATACAAAAAAACAATTCGGTCCAACCGTTTAGGTGGCGTTCAGTCTGTAATTCTTCTGTATGTGTGTAGGTTACACACATACAGAAGAATTACATATGTAACGATTAGTAAAGATTGCCTTACAAATAAAATTTTAATAAGTTCTTATTATTTCTCTTCTAAGCGTTATCCCATTTCATAAGTAATATGTTAGAATTGGTGCGTTACCTAAGGCTAAGCGTTTAACGAAGATACTGATTTTTGGCATGGAACAACTCCAAATCTCCGGGGAGAATATGAACCTTTTCTTGGGTTAGGTCACACGTCTCCCGAGATATATTTTCTTGGTCTAACAGGTTTCCTCACGATGTTTTCCTTCACCGCCGAATTAGTGATATTTACAAATACGTACATAAATGACTAACCTACCATGACCAAATTGGTCGTGTTTTATCAGAAGGTGATGTCAGAAGCCCCAGGAACCGGCGAGCGTGCATGAAAAGAGCTATGAATGTCACAGAAGCGAGTGAAGTATGCAAGGACCGCGTCTTATGGCGCTCGGTTCTCTCTGCCTACCCCGCAAGGGACTTGGCGTGAAGATATACATACATACATACGTACATAAATCTGAAAACACAAATTTAGTAGTACATGCCAGGATTTGAACCGGGGACCAGTTGGTTAAAATAACGCTTAGATCTAATTCCTACAAATCGTATATTTTGACATTAGTAAAAATATAACTTGCATTAATACTTTTTGCAAATTGCCAGACATTTTCCAGGCGCAATACGGTAAAAGCTATTTGCTAAATTTGATTTATGACTTGTAATCACTTCTGAATACGTTGAACGGTCGAATATCGAGGTCTGCATGCGTGAAGTTATTGATAGTTACCCGACCTTCCTCACCTTTGGGTATATGTATCTTCATCAAACCTTGGGTTTAAGTAGTGGACTCCACCAATCCTAATAGATTGTAAATGGTTAAGGTTAGAAAAAGTGTTGTGTGATGATTTATAAGATTCAGTTCCCAAGGGTGCCAACGGGACGCTTTAAGCATACTGTTTTCGTGTATTTATCTTTCAAAGGACTCACACTCAGACACTATCGGATGAGATCGCAACTATATCCATACAAATATATAGGTATATTAAATATGCCCGCTATACTTTTAATCCATTAAGATTGACTACCATCAGATCTCCACGTTCGTAATGATGACGTAAGAATGAGAGTTGGTCTGAAGGCAGTGTCGGTGTTAAGATAAGAAAAGGCATTCTCAGTTGGTTCAGACATGTAGAAATAAAGCAGGACGATATAGTGACGAAACAAATATACATTGCGAAAATTGAAGGATGTAGAAGCCGAGGAAGACCAAGACAAACCTACCAAGACCAAATTGGTCGAGTTTTATAAGATGGTGATATCAGGAGCCCTAGGAACCGGCGAGTGTGCATGAAAAAGAGTCATCAATGTTACAGAAGCGAGTGAGGTGTGTAAGGACCGCGTCTTATGGCGCTCAGTAGGCCGACTCTACTAAAAACGTGCAGCTGCACGTTTACGCTTGTTATTTGAGTCGTGTAGGAATAGTGCAGTGCCAATACGTGTATTCTATTAAAATTACCTATACTGCAACGGCACTGCAACTACGCTGCAACTGTCGTATGCTGCAAATGAACTACTTAACACCTGTCATGTTACCATATTTGAATCTAATAAATTGGATTTTTACTTAATGTTGACTCCTATACTTTCAAACCCCATTGCCCTTGATTGCCGGCGTGGAGGTATTTCTAACTGAAAAGAAGTTTTACTTAATCATACATTCCCACAAACATCTCCAAAAACAAAACAAATATTTTCTAATATAAATCACCGCTTCAGAATATTAATTTCACTTTGCAAAAGTTGCTTGAGACTAATGTTAGCAAAACTGCAAATAAACTCATTCAAAACTTCGGTCACCGCTATACAAATGTCATACACTTTATCAGAATACGATTATATTGCAGGACGAGGTCGGTGGCTCAGTCGTGAATGACGCGACTTTGAGTGACGCTCATGAGTTCGATTCCCACACAAGGCAAACATTTGTGTGTATGAACATGTCTGCTTGTCTTGGTCTGGATGTTTTAAGAGATGTAGGGCGCATCAAAGCAGCCCGTATGGGGAAGTACCTCCACCTCACAGAAAACAGCAGCCAAATAACAACTCCCTAGAGCAGGTATGGGCAACCTTTGACATGTTGTGGGCCAAACTTTAGCATGCAAATACGTTCGCGGGCCGCATTTAAAAGTAGTGCATATATATAAGTAGATTCCGTGAGTATATATAAGTAGTGTACTTAATTTTTTTTAATTGAGTTTTTTCAAAATGTCTCGCGGGCCGGATCAAACCTTACAGCGGCCCGGATCCGGCCCGCGGGCCGGGGGTTGCCCACATGTGCCCTAGAGGGTTGTTGTGTCGCTGCGTGTGAGTGAGGTCACCAGACGGCTCCCAAGGAGTTGCTGTGTAAGCAGCAGAGGAGGCAACGTGCGAGTGATACTTAATATATCGCAAGCGTTAATAGGCTACGGTACCTGCTTTACATCAGGCGGGCCGTATGCTTGTAGGCATACAAGCATACGGCCCGACGTAATAAAAAAAAAAGAATAGGAAACGTGCAGGTAGCAGGTGCAGTATAGGTTTTTTAATAGAATAGCGAGTCATTTACTGCAGCGTTGCTGCTGTCAGATCGCTTTATAGAATAACGAAACGTGAAAATGTACGCATTTTGACACACGCCGCGCAGCAGTGCAGGTTTTTAGTAGAATTGGCCTACATTTCTCTCTGCCTACCGCGCAAGGGACATATCGTAAAGATATACACATATACACACATCAAAAGTGTCTAGGGATCAACATATATTTTTGCAATAACTTTTCTCCTGATTGATATTAATTTAACATTTTCTTTAAGGATTCATCAAATAAAGTGTTTTCGTTTGTCTACAGTAACGATAAACCAAGTCACCTTTGCATTAATAAAGAAATTTGCCATTTTCATAATAAAGGGATTTTTGACATTTGAACCACTAACATTAAAGTTCGAAAAAAAGACTGAAATAACAGTTTTCTTTAAAATTTTATTGGGTAACTTAAACAATTAATAATCCGTGTTTCTACCGCGAACACTAACAACACAAGAACATCGGTTTGGCATACTCAAAATGAGTTCATCCAAATCACGCTGTGGAATGGCCGCCCATGTTCGTTGCAACAACAAAAAAAGGTTTTCTTGCGACTGGATACCCTCCATATTCGGCAGAGCTCTTCTCTGTAGCATATCCCATGCATGCTCAATCGGGTTCAAGTCTGGCGACTGAGCAGGCCAGGGCATGACTTAGATGTTAGCTGCGGCGAGAGTCTGTCTTACAACTCTTGCGGTGTGCGGTCGTGCATTATCATGCATTAACTGAAATAAGGGACCGATTTGCACTTGTAGAGGAACGATGACGTCTGATACAATCGTCTCAGCATAAATTTGAGCGTTGAGGTTGCCTCTGATCCAAATCAACTCAGTTCTTCCGCCGATCCAAATACCCGCCCATACCATGATGGTTCCACCACTATAAGGATGGACTTCCTGGCAGGATTTTAATCGCTGTTGGCGTCCAGGGGTTCTCCAGTGTCGTATACGTCTTGTATCCGGTCTCATACCAAAACGAGACTCATCAGAAAAGCACACGAAACGCCATTGTTCTTCTGCCCAATTTCTGTGTTCAAGAGCCCATTGATATCGAATCCTACGATTGTGCATTGCTATAGGTGGTACCCTTAGCGGTCTTCGGGAATGAAGGTTCACTTCATGCAAGCGGTTTCTGACTGTTTGGTCGCTAATTAAGTTCCCTGAAGAGTGATGAAGCGTCACGGCTAACATCATGGCGGTTATTGTTGGAGCTCTTCGAGTTGTGATTTGAATGTATCGGTCTTGTCTCCGTGTGGTGCAGCGATACCGTCCTCCATGGCGCTCAGCCGTGCCGAAGCACTGGTACCGTCAGTGCTTCGGTAACGTGTCCAAAGTCGACTGATAACACTCTGACTTGTATTTTTGTTGTTGCAACGAACATGGGCGGCCATTCCACAGCGTGATTTGGATGAACTCATTTTGAGTATGCCAAACCGATGTTCTTGTGTTGTTAGTGTTCGCGGTAGAATCACGGATTATTAATTGTTTAAGTTACCCAATAAAATTTTAAAGAAAACTGTTATTTCAGTCTTTTTTTCGAACTTTAATGTTAGTGGTTCAAATGTCAAAAATCCCTTTATTATGAAAATGGCAAATTTCTTTATTAATGCAAAGGTGACTTGGTTTATCGTTACTGTAGACAAACGAAAACACTTTATTTGATGAATCCTTAAAGAAAATTTTAATTAATATCAATCAGGAGAAAAGTTATTGCAAAAATATATGTTGATCCCTAGACACTTTTGATGTGTGTATATATATCTCCACAGATAGGAACCAGACCTTTCTAAGGTTAGATAATTTCTTGGACATGTTGGTTTCCTCGCGATGTTTTCCTTCATCACCGAGCTAGTGACAATTACATTATCCCTTATGATCTATTGGCCAAAAGTAAAATAAATAAAAACATAATTACGTCTAACTAATAGCTTTTAGATAAGCTTAAAAGTTTGTATAATTGCTAAGCTAGAACAATACATTTTTATCACTTGAACAATCAACTTCGTATTGCCCTCTTACAAAGACTGTGTTTTATGCGACAACCGACCTCTTTACCAGAACAATAGACACCTTTGTTTAGCATTATTTGTTTTCAAGTGTTTAACTTATAAGTACAATTAAACTGGGCAAATTGTAGTGCTGTACCTTTCAGTTCCAGTATTATATTAGCATCAGTAATTATAAGCAAAAATAAATAAGTTTAGTAAATTAAAGAGAGTGCAAGTTAACACTTGCGCATCGAGACTTCTGTACAGTCCTTAGACAAATATATAGTTATTAGGAATTGCATCAACTAGGTACACTACTACTCATGATGGAAATAACCTGTGGAGAAAAAATGAGACTGATTTTACGTAGTAACTCAATTCACCGCTATGAATCGAGGGGAAAAGTAGAACGTGCAGCTCTTATTGGCTAGTTCGTGGATCAATCAGTAAGACGGCTCGGTGGCTAAGTCGTGAATGACGCGACTTTGACATCAACGCTCGTGGGTTCGATTCCCGCACAAGACAAACATTTGTGTGCATGAACATGTCTGTTTGTCTTGGTCTGGGTGTTTTAAGAGAGGTAGGGCGCATCAAAGCAGCTGGGAAAGTACCTCCACCTCATAGAAAACCGCAGCCAAATAACAACTCCCTAGAGGGCTGTTGTGTTCCTGCGTGTGAGTGAGGTCACCAGTAAGCTCCTAAGAAGTTGCTGTGTAAGCAGCAGAGGGGGCATCGCGCGAGTGATATATGTTACAAGCGTTTATAGTCTACGGTTACTGCTTTACATCAGGTAGACCGTATGCTTGTATGCCTCCCGACGTTGTATAAAAAAAAAAACAACATCGCGGTAATTATCAGCTTATTGGATAAAATATATACACAGATTGGTCAGTATCTATTAGCTCGTATCGCTGAGATATTTAGGCGCTAAAACGCAACGCTTTTGTGAGCGCGAGGTGCCTTCATCATCAAGTGGTTTATTGGTTTGAGCTATCACTACACCAACCTTAACACACTACAGGGATACGGATCTCTTTACTCTGCTCTAAACCCCTTTAACCGAAGGCGTTTAGCACGCTGCTCAACTGCGGATTGGCGGAGGTCAGTGTTTTCAAACCGCCCAAATGCCACTGACTTAGCTTAACGACTGTCATCTATCGACAACAGCGGGTACCGACGGCTTAACGTGCCCTCCGGAGTACAGAGACAAGATAGCTAAACCCATCCATAGACAGGCTGCAGTCGACGTTGCGTAACCTGCGTGTTAGGTCAGAATGGCACACGCAACGACGTCATCGAACTCTCAACTACAGCACCTAACCACTTTAAAAATTAAAAATAATGATAATAAGCTGCTCTCACTAAATAGGTCTGATCTATCAGATCTATCTTGGTAATAGACCGGACGCTACTACGTGGAATCCTTGATGACGTCATCTACGTGACGAGAACCTCGTGAGTGAGTACTTGGCTTTAGTTCAGGAGATTGACTTGTGGCATGTAAGTTCAACGATTTATTGTTCCGATATTCGTGACAGAAAATGGGCAGTGATAGCCCAGTGGATAAAAAACCGGGCCCATAAAGGCAACAGGTCACCGGTTCGAATCCTGGACACTACTAAATTCATGTTTTCAGATTTATGTACATATTTGTAATTATCACTTGTTCAGTTGTGAAGGAAAACATCGTGAGGAAACCAACACATCCAAGAACTTATATTTCGATAGACGTGTGATCTAAGAAAAGTCTGGTTGCCCCTCTGAGGCTGTGGAAGTCTGACGGCAGTCGCTCCATGTCAAAATCAGTATTTTCGCTAAATACTTGGGCTTAGTAGCGGACCCCGCCAATCCTAATGGATTAGGAAATGGTATAACGCTTTGAAGAAGAGATTCGTGACAGAAAATGGGCTTACAGCAATTAGCTATCGCTATCTTGACAAACTCTCGCTTGGCGTTTGAATCAAGAACCCAGATGTGGAAGGCGGGTCTTCTGGACGCGGCCCGATTTACGAGAAAGTTTCTTACTCTAGAGTTCTGCATCGGTAGCTTGGATCTTCATTCCACTACACGCGGTTGCCCCCGTTTTATATGTATTTATTTGTTTATAAGTACAAGTCAAATCGATATGCAGCAGAGCGCCACACTCGGTGACTTACACACCTCATTAGCTTCTTTAACATTCACAGTTTTTTCTTATATACACTCGCTGATTTCTAGAGCTTCTGACATCTTCTGATAAAACACGATCAATTTGGTCAAGGTAGGCCTTCCTCGCCTCCTACATCTTTCTATTTTCGCGTTATATATCTGATTCGTAATTCTTTCTTTCTGCATTATTTCTACTTGCCAGGACTACAAGAGCATGTCTCTTTTTACCACCAATATTCTGTTTCACACCAACTCTGTTCCTTGCAAAAGCAGCCTACAAGCGCAAGTCCAGAAACTACGCGCAATATTGATTTTCGAAATTCCGTCTGAAAAAAATTATTAAGTTACAATGGGATTTTATTCAAAAAGTGTATGATAGGGCTAACTGTCCGCGAAGGCCCAATGGCAAATGACTTTTATCTTTATTTGTGGATACTAAAAACACGGTTACATCCTTAAATTAGTCGAGGCAAATATGTTTGTAAAACAGCAAAATGTCAGACAGTTCTTAGATATGAGGATAGACGCCTAATTTATGGCAATCAATGATGTCATACAGCGTACTATAAACTCAGTGCCATGTTCTCCTGGTACCTCCCGAGAATACTTAGATACTTAGATAAAATCAAAAAGTACCACAACTATACTCGAAAGCGAGCAGATAAATCTAGCAAGGCGTTTAGTTTCACGGCAATTTTATTACACAAGATATCAATAAATCATAATAGCGCGCCTCCTGCTATCTTGTCTAAAGCCTGTGTCACACTAATTGCGACGAAGCGAATATTCCCCTTATCGCGATGTGTAAAATAAAGTTGCTAAGTTATTCAAGTGGAGCTGAAGGCACTTCTCTCTCGTATATGGGTAATTTTCAAAATTTTTGTACATTTTGGGAGTAATAAACGTCCACATTGAGTTTATAATAATTTGTCCATATTTTTTAAATAATGTTTTATTATACGCGAAGTATAAGTAGTCCATAATAAAAAAATTACATTTTCAAAAATAAAATACACTTAAATTAACTAAATTCAGCTATTTTATTTATAAATCTCCCATTATTTCTATACAAATAATGATGTCCTAATTCTCCTTATTGTGACAAAAAAGGATTAAATGTTAGTTTTATTCATTATTCCTTAAGTTAGATAACTTATATGTATTTATAGAGACATGTACTGCACCCATGTGTATTAGATTTATTATAAATTTGATATTATTTATTTAAAATAATTCTTGAAATTGTGTCCGGAAATCTATTCCTTTGCGTAACTCTTTTTCGTAACGCAAATAATTCGTAGAATTCGTTTTTATTCAATGGCAACATTATTAATTAATGAACGACCAATCACATGTTACAAGTAGTAATAGTCAGCCATTTTGTCGGCGGCCATTTATGTGTACATGTTGTGTTCGTGTTGCGTGGCGAATCTATTTAGCTGCAAAATTATCAATTTTGTTTTATCATCTGCATAATTACCGGTAAGTTTTTTATAACTACTTATTCATAATTTTAAAAGCATTACTTTGCTTTGTAACAATATGTAAGACTATTTAAGATATCGATATTTTAAGTTTACTTATATTGTTTAAGGTTATATCAACGTCTATTTTTTTTTTCCTTTCCGTGATACATTGTAACGTTTTTTGTAACGTTGCAAAAATGATGTCACAAAAAAGAAGTAAAGGTAACTTCATATTGGCCATCTATGCTTATACTATAAAAATAATGTAAAAGTAATTTTACATTATTTTTATAGTATAAGCCTGTTTATTTTTTTATGTTTGGACGACTAAACTTTTAACGATGAAATTTTGTATGAAGTTACTTGATTCTAAAGAATTATGCAGGAAATCGTTACGATCTGGGCTTTAAAAAAAAAAAAAAAAATTTGCGCGTACGCAAGGGATCGAAGGACGTACCGGGTATAAAATTACCAAATGTACTATAGCTTGATATATATGATTTGATTTATTTACATGACCGTACGGGACTTACCGCATACATTAGTGATGTAAATAACGCTGAAAGTTAAAAAAAAGTATTCATTTTAAATTCGCATTTTTAGAGACCTATTTTGAAAGTTCATATCTGATGGGATAAAAGCAAACTGACAATCTTTTTATTTCTTTTCAACCTTATTTTGATTCAATTAATACATCCAAATTTGAAAGAGAGGGACACGATGTTAGCCCGATAGGGGAAGTGCCTCCACCGCACAGAAGACAGCAGTCAAATAAAACTCTCTTGTTGGAGGGTTGTTGTGTTCCTGCGAGTGAGTGAGGTCACCAGAAAATGAGGAGTTGCTTTACATCAGGCGAATCGTATGATTGTTTACTACCCGTCGTAGTATAAAAAAAAATGCAACCTCGGTAAACTATTATAATATCACTATTTCTTGCTTGTGGAAGTATAGACGTAGGCGACAATCGTTGCATTAACTCAAATTATGTTTCATTTGTCTTTTGTTGTAGATTATGCCAATGACACCCGCAGAACGTCAGCGTAAATATAGAGAAAAATTGAAACAGGACCCTAAGAAATATGAAGAACTTAGAATAAAAAACTTAGAAAGGATTAAATCCAAGTATGTTAGTATTTCTAAACTGTCGGAAAGCGAAAAGGTTATAAGACGAAGAAATTGGAGAAGGCTTAAAAAAAATCAGAAAATGATTAACAATAATGATGAAAACAAAACTAAATCAAGGAAAATATACATGAAAAATTACTACATTTTAAGAAAAACTATTGAGAAACAGAAAAAAAAAATTATACAGCAACAGAAAACAATAGCCGCTCTTAGAAAAAAAGTATATAGGCAGAAAATGTTGCTTGAATGTCAAAAAACGAACAGCATTTGTGAAAATAATGAGAATGAAGAGAAGATTGCAAAGCTTACACCAAATTCTAAGGCTAATTCATTCGTGGATGGGTTGAAAAGTGTTTCAAATCAAGACAAAGAAAATGTAAAAAGGCTTATTTTACAAAATGATGCTCTAACTGAAGCTTTGAAAAAACAATACGCTGAATCTGAAAATAATATTGAAAAAAATATATGGAAAAAACTTTACAATGTAGGAATCATTCGAAAATACAAATTGCGTTCGGTCCTAGGACGTTCTTTGGGGTTAGTAGGCAGAATCAGGTTCAGTAAAAGAAACATTCTTAATAGACGTAGTAAAATAGCCAAGAAAATTAAGAAATTCTTTGTACAAGATGACGTCAGCAGGGCAACTGCGGGGAAGAAAGAAACAAAATCATTTAAAAAACAAAAAAAACAAAAACGATATCTCCTTGACACTATGCTCAACTTGTATAAAAAATTTAAACAAGACTCAGGTATTCGTATATCTTACACGACTTTTACTAGAAACAGACCATTTTATATAATGCGACCACGAATTGCTGATAGAGACACGTGTCTTTGTAAAATTCACACAAATATGGATTTTAAATTTGCGGCACTAAAAAAAGCAAACATTTTGAACTCATATAACAAACTAAGTGACCTTGTGGAGCATACTGTATGTGATAGAAGATCTATAGAGTGTATGTATTCCGACTGTGGCACGTGCAAACAAATTTCCATAGACTTTGATATGAATGGTATTCTAAAGGAGAAAGTGGTTTCATGGACTGAGTGGTCAGTAAAAAATGTAGAGTACAAGAAAGGTAATGAGATAAAAATATCAAAAAGAGCAGTACCTGAGATAAAATCCAGTAATGTTGTGGATTTCATATCTCTCTTTAAAGCAGAACTTAACAAGTTCAAGGTACATGAATTTAATGTCACACATCAATATAAATCTTACAAAGACTTAAAAAATAAGCTAGAGGATTATGAAATCGTAGTTCATTGTGATTTTTCAGAAAACTACACTTGTAAGATGCATAAAGAAATTCAGGCGAAACACTTTGGGGCGTCTCAATATCAAGTTTCGTTACATACAAGTGTAGTGTATAAGAAAAATGAGAAACCTAAAAGTTATTGCACGTTTTCTGATTCTAACAATCATTCCCCAGAAGGTATTTGGGCACACATGAAGCCGGTATTGACTGATTTAAAATATAAATACCCCCAGGTCAACTCTTTGCATATATTTTCGGATGGACCAACAACTCAATATAAACAAAAGAAAAATTTTTACTTATTTAAAAAACTGATTAACAGGTTAGGGTTTAAAAAAGGTACTTGGAATTTTTTCGAGTCATATCATGGAAAGGGGCCGGCTGATGGAGTTGGGGCAAATATTAAAAGACTTTTAGATGAAAAAGTATCTCACGGAAATGATGTTTTGAATGCAGTATCAGCATTTAATCTTCTAAAAAATGAAACTAAAGTGAATCTCTTTTGCATTAATGAATCAGATATTAATAAAATCAAACATGAAAATAAGATCGCTTTTAATGCTTTGTTAGCTGTGCCCAAAACACTCAAACTACACCAAGTACAGGTTGCAAATGACGAGTCTAATGATATTTGTTACAGGATTTTAAGTTGCTTTTGCAATACTTCAACAAAAAGAGGATTTTGCGACTGTTTTTCTCTGCAAAAGCATTCTCTAATTAAACTACAACCAAAAAAACGTCTATTACCAATCAATTCTTCAGATTCAGATGAAGACGATTTTGTTTTGGGGAAAAGATCTACTATGAAGGCTCTTTCTACAGTAAAGCGATTGAGACTAATTTCTTCATCTGAATCTGATGAAGAAATAATTTCAGTTCCAAAAACATCCACTCTTGTATCTAAATTACCTACTGTAAATTCAAGTACAAGTAAAATTGGAAAACCACCAATAATTGGATCTTTTCTCCAACCCGTAACTTTCATTCGACTCAGGTCAATAATTTCAACTACTGTCAGAAAACCAATTTCTCATTCAAATGCCCACATGCCAACAGTCACAAAAGATATTCCCAATACTGCCAGTTTTGGACAAAACAAATCTTCGAAATCTATAACAGTTTTATCCGATATTAAAATTGAGCCAAATATTATTTTAACATCCTTATCTCGTTATAATAGATCATCGATGTCAATAAAAGATGATTTTCCGGAGCTTACTGTAGAAAATTTTCCAGAGAAAAAGCCCAATCATCGGCCAAAACCACCACAATCACCAAGCAAGCAAGCAAAGAAGCTTAGGGCAATGGCTTGCAAGTTTTTGGATGTCAGCAGTGATGACAGTGACAAATAAACTTTAACATACTTTATTTTTATAGATAAAGAAATTATCTTCATATAAACAAAGAAATATTGAGTTAAAAATAACATATAATGTTATATATTATAATAAATATATAATATGTTACGAATAGGAAGCATCGTGAGACATTTTATGTTTCTATTTTTAAACGTATAAATTACTATTTTATAAGAATATGTTTTTATTGTGTAGATAAAATTATGTGAATTAAATAAATGTATATGTCTAAATACCCTGAAAACATTCACTATTTGATCTCTTGTAATTTAGACATTTTTTATTATTTTTGAGTAGGCATAGGAGATGTTATTTGATAATCTTTTGTTTATTTACAATTATATGAGACTAACGAGTAAGTCTATAAAACTTTACATGTACTTAATTTTGAATAGGTATGTTTAGTTAAACGTGTTCTGTACTAATATTTTACGATACTTACTTTTATTTAAAACAGTATTAAATACCAATTAATTCATTATGAGACTGATTTATAATAGCAAAAATTTCAGACGAGTAAGTCTATAACAGTTTATATGTACTTAATTTTGAATAAGTATGTTTAGCTAAACGTGTTCAGTACTAATATGTTACGATACTTACGATAGTTACTTTTAATTAAAATAGTAAAAAATACCAATTGGTTCATTATGAGACTGATTTATGATAGCAATAATAATACACCGGTTCTCAATTTATAGGACTGTCTTGAATCTACACTGTTTTTGAAGTTTGTGTTAATCTCGATTCTATAATTAATCATAATTCTTGTTGACTAATGGTAACGCTTTTTTTTAGTTTATGTATATTACACAGTCTTACAATATGATTGTTAACGATTGTTATGAGAAAAATTGTTTTATTTAATGAAAAATTAAAGATATTGATTAAAACCTCGTTTTTTTATTTCAATGTGGAGCAATCCTTATTGTTCCCTTTTGTTTCTATTTTGTAATACTTTTCATTTTTGTGACACATTTCATTTTTGTTTCATTTTGATGACTGTACAAAAATTTTGAATATGACCCATATAACAGGATTTTAGCGCGATAATCTCCACTTGCGCAGCTACACGCTCTTCAATCGGTTTATATATTTCAAGCGTAATGTATGTATCGATATTATTAAAGCCTAAATAGTTGATCCATGGATAGCTGTGAACTACTGTCACATTTTCTCGTTTTTCTTAGTATTCACCTAATCATTTCCATAAAAATATGTCGCCGCGTCCGCTTAGTTCATCTTAAATCAATGTCAAGAAAAGGAGGTAATTCGTGTTTGAAATATTTTTTCTTATAATATGTTCACCGAGAGGGAAATTATCAATAGATTATGATAATTGAAATTGTGTTCTGACAATATTGAGAAGTTGGTCCCAAGTACCTTTAGTGTTTAGTTAAAGTTTCTAATAAAAAAACTTTAAAAAATTTCAAATAAAGAAATAATAACTAATAAATGAAATGTGTCGAAGTAAACTTATATATAATAATCTGAATACATTTCGCATTACATTTTTATTTAAGGATTGTTTTCGTTTTTATTTCGAGCGAACATCACAACGATCAATTGTGTGAGACCGTGCCTGTTCGCTGTACGTGGTAGACGAAGTTTTCTCACGCGAATATCTTGGCGATGTATGAGGCCCCAGCTTTATTGTACAGGATACATACAATGTACAAATATATGACATAAATAGACGATAAAGCAGTCTTTATAGTTCCACTTTTCCATGAAGGAGAGAAAGTTATTTAGCGTACTTTTGATATGACTTTAGGGCGTAGTATTTAGCATTAGTAGTACTAGAATGTTTATTAGTTATAATATAACAAATAACACAAGTAATATTTCTGTTCCACAATCATAACAAATCGAAGCATCAAGCAGTATATAACTATCATATATAAAAGATATCTCGGAAACAGCCTAGCTGATTTGGATAGCTTATTTATATGTCGAAACTCATATATTGGGGTGAAACTTTAGGTTTAGATAAAAGTTATTTCAATTAAAGTTACTAATTTATCATTTCGTTATGGGTAAAGACAGAGCATGAAACTAGGATAAAACGGTCAAAATGCGAGCGTTGCGCAAAAATTTATGGCGTAACTATTGTAGACCGTATTCGCAATGATGATGTAAGGAAACAGAATTGGTCTGAAAGAGTGTGTCGGTGTTAAAATAAGAAGAGGCATGCTCCGTTGGTTGGGACACACAGAAAGAATATACGAGTAGGAAGAAAAAAATAGGAAACAGATATACAACACGAAAGTAGAAGGATGTAGGAGCTGAGGAAGGCCAAGACTTACCTACCATGATCAAATTGATCGTGTTTTATCAGAAGGTGATTTCAAGAGCCTTGGATACTGGTACGAGCGTGCATAAGAAGAGCAATGAATGTTAAAGAAGCGAATGAGGTTTGTAAGGATCTAGTCAGGTGGCGCTCGGTTCTCTCTGTCCGCAAAGAATTTGGCGTGAAGGTATAGATAGATAGATCATTTCGTTCATGCAAATGTGTTTGTATAACCACTTAAGTTTCGCAATAAAAAATATTCCTTCTTCTTTTTCCAAGTGTTATCTCCTAATCCATTAAGATTGTCGGGTTCCGGTACCTAACATGAAATAATCTTTATATATACCTAGTCTTGCCATAAATACTGATACAAAGAAAAAAAAATTCTATTGCAAATAACATTTATTACTTTTACAGTGTGTTAGTTTAACACATAAATATAAAACAATTTAAAATATAAAAAGCTTATTCGAAGTGGTCTCCATTGGCTGCCATACAGTCCTTTAAACGTTGAAGCCAGTTATCAATAGAAGCACGCACTCTTTCCATGGGAAAAGTTTTCACTGCCAATCGATTGTTTTAGGGACTCCAAATTATCATGGCGTTTAGAGCAAGCTGTACTCTCTAAAACTGACCATAAATCATAATCCAGCTGATTAAGATCGGGACTAGACGACGGCCAGTCTTCAGCTCTGATGAAGTCCGAAACGTTCGTTTCCAACCAAGACTGCGTAGACCGAGCTTTATGACCCGGCGCCGAGTCTTGCTGGAAGGACCATTCTTGGTTATTGAACATGGTGTTGTTAAGGGGCTTCACTACCTTCTCAAGAATGGTATCTTGATACACTAGTGCCGATGTTTTGATACCTTTTTCACAAAAGTATGGCTCAGTCACTCCTTCATAGCTAATACCCCACCAAACCATCACTGAAGTCGGATAGTGCCCACGTTGCACTCTGTTGACTAATTAGGAAGCTTCCTTAGAGCTTTGAGCATAAATACGGTCATTTTGTTTGTTAAAATGTTGCTCAATTGTAAAAATTTTCTCATCCGTAAACAAAATTTTTCTGTGACCTCCCTTTGCGTAGCGCTTCAGTAGTTGTTTCGATTTTACCACCCTATTCTTTTTTAAATTATCAGTTAAGAAATGACCAGTACGTCTCTACGTATCTATAAAAACGGCAAAAAAATCACGTTTGTTGTATGGGAACCCCCTTAAATATTTGTTTTATTTTAATTTAATTATTTATTTTTAAAGTGAATATATAACTAAATATTCTGTGAATATTTCAAGCGTCGGCCTGTTGCCGTTTTTATAGATAATGGTACGAAACCCTTCGTGCGCGAGTCTGACTCGCACTTGGCCGGTTTTTTGTGAATAGGAGTGCCTTTAAACACCGTCAAGTGGTTTATTGATTACAGCTATAACTACACTATGTTATGTAGGCAGCAAAATTGGCAAATATTTTCTACAGCCAATTCATTTTCTTCATTATTTCTAAAACCCTTTAGATTACATTTTCTGTTTCACTGGTATTCTCGGCGCTATCATATTTCAAATTGACCACATGCTCTCTCAGGGCTATCACAAAGGTCCTGCTGTGTGCGCGATGTAAATCAGTCACGGGTTTCCAGGACATTTCCTTTTAGTGGCCGACGTCAAAGGATAAAAAGTATTTGTAACAGACGAAAACATAGCCGTTATGTTTCATTGGGTTTTGTGCCCTACACATGTGGAATACAGTTTATTTGACGAGCTCGGTGGCGCAGTGGTGTCAGACGCGACTTTGTCAACGCTCGTGGGTTCGATTTCCACACAGGACAAACATTCGTCTGACAAACATGTGTCTGGGTCTGGATGTATTTAGGAGAGGTAAGATACATCAAAGCAGCCCGTTTGAGGAAGTACATCCACCTCACAGAAAACCGTAACCAAATACCAACTCCCTGGAGGGTTGTTGTGTTCCTGCGAGTGAGTGAGGTCACCAGTAAGCGTCTAAGAGGTTGCTGTGTTAGCAGCAGAGATGGCATTGCACGAGTGACACTTAATGTATTGCGAGCGTTCATAGATAAGGTAACCATCAGGTGGGCAATATGCTTGTATTGATTGACGAGCTCGGTGGCGCAGTGGTGAAACGCGCCGTTACGCTACTTTGACACCAATGCTTCGATTGGTTCAAAATGAATGTTGAACAATGAATGAAACATGAATGAATGAACAATGGGTTCGATTCCCACACAGTACAAACATTTGTGTGCATGAACATGTCTGTTTGTCTTGGTCTGGGTTTTTTTCTATGTATAATAAGTATGTATTTACAAAAAAAAAATGTACTTACGTATGTTTATCAGTTGTCTAATACCCATAACACAAGCTTCGCTTACTTTGTGGCTAGATGGCGCTGTGTAATTTGTCCGGCAATATTTATAATTTATAATTGTATGCCTCCCAACGTTATATAAAAAAGAGAAATATTGGTAACGTCACGAATTCATTAAGGCTGATTATTAGGGTTTGTGAATCTGCATAACTATTAAATTTGAAATATGAAGCAGCAGTGGCTGCTAGGTTCAAAAAAAGTTGTTTGCTATACACAACGCGGTGCTAATCCCAACGTTAACTTATGTTTTTATTAAAGTTAATTATGGCAGAGAGAGCATGAAAGTAGAATAAATGCGGTCGAGATGAGAGCATTGCGCAAGATTTGCGGCATAACGCTTGCTGACCGCATTCGTAATGATGACGTAAGAGAGAGAGTTGGTCTGAAAGAGAGTGTCGGTGTTAAGAAAAGGCATGCTCCGTTGATTCGGACATGTAGAAAGAATGCAGGATTAAAGAATGACGAAAGAGATATACAACGCGAAAGTGGAACGATGTAGGAGCCGAGGAAGACCAAGACTAACCAACCATGACCAAATTTTAAGAGAAATTATCTTTTGACCGTACACCTACCGTATAAGCTTAAGCTTTGAGGCTACTTATATAAGTGCATATGTACTCCATTTTAGTATTCTATTGAAATTGTACTATTTATTAACTAATGTTTTTAGGGATAGTATTAAAGCATTTTGAATAGTTTTGTGATCTTCTAGGAAGCATAAGCCTATTAATAGCTATTGTTATAAGCAGGTCAACTCTCCATTATATTAAGTTGTTTTACAGCTTACTTGTGTGGAGTGATTTATATACAGGAAGCAAGATGTCCAGTATTTAAAGTAGCTTATATGTTGACCCATGTTGCAAGCTATCGCTGTTTAAAACTTCATTCAAATCCATTGAGTAGTTTTTGCTTGAATTATGAAAAAGGAACAGACGGAAATAAAATAATTTGATTTTTACACATCGCTTTTTCTTCTTATTCCGTTTCCTTTTCCGTTACGATTGGCGGGGTCCGCTACCTAAGCCTAAGGATTTACCGAAGATACTGATATTTACATGGAGTGACTGCCGTCAGACCTCCAGAACCCAGTGAAAAACCAGACCTTTCTTAGGGTAAGGTGGTAAGGTATCTTTCGAAATATAATTTCTTGGCTGTACGGATTTCCACACGATGTTTTTCTTCACCGCCGAGCAAGTAATGTACATAAATTCAAAAACATGAATTTAGTCGTATACGCCAAAATTCGAATCGGTGACCAGTTGGTCAGCCTTCTTATTTACTTACTACTTTGTGGTAACAAGCGATATTATATCTAACAAAGCTCGCCCTGCTATCATTCAGGGTGTATTAACGCCAACATTGATGTACGGCAGTGAAACATGGGTATGGCAGAAGAAGCATGAAAGTAGGGTGAATGCCGTAGAAATAAGAGCGCTGAGGAGTATGTGTGGAGTTAAAATGATTGAAGGAGTGAGAAATAGCACGATACGAGGACTGTGGAATGAAAGACGATGTAGCGATAAAAATTGAAAAGGCTTTGTTGAGATGATTTGGTCATTTCTAAAGAATAATAACAAAAGAATTACGAAACAAGTATATCGGGCAAGAGTTAATGGAGATGTCAGCAAAGGTCGTCGAGAAGCGCACACATGTAGATGAAATTGGTAATGTGTTGAAAAAGGCCAGATCAAAAGCACTTAAAATCGAAGAGCATGCATGAAGAGGATGATGAGTGTGGAAGAAGCGAGAAAGGCATGTTTGGGTGGTTGGTGCATGGTCCACCTGACACCGCATAGTCTCTGCCTACCTCAATGGGAGACGGGCTTGATGATATGTATATATATTAAATGTAAAATAGGCAATATGATAAATACGGCCCTACGATAAATAAAGTTGGGGTAATTTCTAAAGATAATGATGTACTAATTAATGATAACTCAATAATAACCTGAGTAAACAACAAGTCGTATATAAACATACCCTTTCCTGTGTATGTTTTGGTGACGTATATTTACTCATTGTCATCATATTCAATACTAGCAGAAGCCCGCTGCTCCGCACGCGTGAGGTTTGGGAAATTGTCTCTGTTTAAAAAAAAAACAAAGTTCAGGGTCGTAGATACAACCATAGAGCGATTCAATTTTCGTACAGCGCCATCTATTCACCTTTACAGGAGGGAACGTATATGTATTTTATTTATATTACATAAAACATGCGTAGTTATTTTATGTTACAAATAATACGTATTCTATAAATAAATATATCTTTATCTTTATGAAAATAATAAAAATAAAATTTCAAAGTCCCCCGAAGGGGAAGATATTTCCCCCTAATTTTAACAGTTTTTCATTTTTTACGCAGGAAACCTAAATATTTACGGAATAAAAAGTACCCTATATTCTGCTCTGAACAGTCTACCTACCATACTCTACCTACCAGTGAAAGTCCCGTTAAAATCGTTTCAGCCATTTCGAAGATTAGCCCGGACAAACAAACAGACAGACAAAAAAGTTAAAAATGCGTATTTAGGCTTTGGTAACGTGAAAATAATAATATGAGCGATAAAGGCTTTATTTTGAAATCACAGACAGACACTTAAATTTTATTTATATGTATAGATTATAAGCCATATAATGCAATAGTTTCTCAAACTATTTCATATATTTTCAGGAATAAGCGACGCAATGTCTACGTCGCGTCATTATCTCAAAGGCTACAAAATTCAACCCACACTCATATCTTTTCAATGTTTAACATGTCTCTTTCAGCCATTCCCCGTAAAATACTTGCGAGATTTATTATACACTAGCTGCTGCCCGCGGCTCCGTCCGCGTGGAGTCAAATAATGTAGCCTATATGTTAATCCAGATCATAATCTAACTACGTGCCAAATTTCATTCAAATCCGTTCAGCCGTTTAAGCGTGAAAGAGCACCAAACATCCATCCATACATACAAACTTTCGCATTTATAATATTAGTAGGATTAGTAGGATTTGAAATTGCACCTTTTTCATAAATTATATCGGTGTCTTTTTGTCTGTGAGTATCAATAAATTAAAGAAAATCTAAAGCAAATAACCCACCATCGTGATTATTTAAAGGTTAGTTGTTTATACGAAAATTAATTAAATCATAGGAAGATAGAGATACTGATACTGGCTGATAGATATAGACACTGTATAAGCTATCGCTACTCGTATATATTATAGACAACAAGAAGAGTGATAGCCCAGTGGATAAGGTTACTGGGTAAATCAATATCTCTAATAAATAGTTACTATAACCTATGGATGCATCTCTCTGCGTAGACTCGGGCGTAGTTTTTTTAATACCATTGTTATTAAATCATACACAATACATGCGAATCTATTGAGGTAAATATATATTCTGTAAATATTTCTGTCGCTAGTAAATGTACAAATTGTGTACAGAAGAGAGTAACTCTCCTGAATAAAACATACACTCAGAGCGATGAAGTCGCTTTCACAAACAAAAATAACAAAGGGTTAAATCAGCAAGATATGGCCCAAACGATTTTGTAATTATTTTGTTGTACACGTTTCAATAGTATACCATTAATATTATTTTTTATCGGGACGCATACAAGCACGCTGCCCACCTGATGTAAAGCGGTTACCGTAGCCTATGAAAGTTTGCAACACATTAAGTATCATTAACGCGATACCATCAGCTATTAAGCTTACTCGTGACCTCATCCACTCGCAGGGACACAACAAACCTCTAGGGAATAGTTGTTTTTTCGAATATATTATATATATATTTTATTGTATTATTACACTGTCTATTTATTTATGAATTCCGCTATGACCCTTATGGGGTAGGCAGAGAGAACCGAGCGACATAAGTCGCGGCCCTTGCAGGTTACGCTTGCCTCGTTAACATTAATAACTCTTTTTAAGCATAAGTTACAATAATATTAGGTTTTAATTATCGTTTCTTTATTCGTAATCTTCAGTGAATATATTAAATATAACAGCGGAAGTGAAATTTTGTTTATTCGTTGGCTACTAGATACGTTATGTTGTGATTATAGAATTGAATCAACTATTATATAAAAGATACTCGCTGTACACAACACGGTGTTAGAGCCAAAGCGAACTTATGAAGTGAAAGCTGGGTATGGCAAATATAGAGTGATCGTAAAATGTGCCGCGACGATGACGTAAGAAAGAGAGTTGATCTGAACGAGAGTGTCGGCGTTAAGATAGGAATTGACACGCTCCTTTGGGTCGAGTATCTAGAAAGTATGTACGAAGAAAGAATGATGAAACAGATAGACAAGTAAAAGGATGTAGGAACCGAGGAAGGTCACAACTCATATACCATGATCAAATTGGTCGCGTTTCATAAGATAGTGATATCAGGAGCCGTAGAAACCGGCGAGCGTACATGATAAGAGTTGTAAATGCTAAAGAAGCGACCAAAATATGAAAGGATCTCGTCTCGGTCGATTTCCTTTGTCTACCCCGCAAGGGACCTGGCGAGACGATATAGATAGAAAGATAAATAACAGATTCCCCAACTAGCACACAATCTAAATGGGGTTTCTATTGTCTCTACTAAAAATACTTATATTTTTAATAATATTTTGCCGTGTCTCTTCTAGTAAATGTATAAAGCCCACAAAATAAAGTGCCAATAACTGCCATAGAGGTGCAAAAAGTTGGCGTGAAAAAGATTGTAGTTACACTGCTCGCAAGCTAAACGCGCCAATGTTTACATTAGAGTATTGTCGAGCATTTTAATTTCTATTTCTTATATCTTCTTCTTCCTATCACTATCCCGTTTCCTAATCCATTAGGATTGGCGGGATCCTCTACTTATACCTAACGATTTGGCGAAGGTACTAATTTTTACATGGAGTGATGGCCGTCAGACCTCTACAACCAACAGGCAGTAGCTGAAAATCGGTGTTTTTTGCGCATTGTGCAAAAGTCACACTGAGCTATGGGCTATTCGCTTGCTGCAGGCCCACGTGCACCTATTACTGGAAATGTTTTGAGCAACGCCTGCTTACTCCTTCTTGTACTGTTATATTATATTTGTATGTGTTTGACCGTAGTAGCTAATAAACGATTATCTATCTATCTAACCTAGAGGGAAAATCAGACTTTTCTTTTGTTTAGGTTACATGTCTTTCGAAATATAATTTCTGCAACGTGCGGGTTTTCTCACGATGTTCTCCTTTACCGCTAAACAAGTGATAATTACATAAATCTGAAAACACGAATTTAGTGTTACACACCCACTCCAGGACTCGAACCGGGGACCAGTGGGTCAATACACCAGTTCCTTATCCACTGGGATTTTACCTTCTATATTATTAAGAATAAAAACCGCTAAAGGGTGAGAGCCGCACCGATTATGTTCTGTTCAACGTTCGTAAGTTGCACGTAGAGCATTGATCAGATTTATAAGGAGGTGATGCCCAGGGGTGATGCCTCTATGATCCTGCCCTGATGGTCTTATAAATGTTTACTATGGTAACCGCTTACTTGTGTATGCTTTTAATGATATTCAAAATATTACTGACAAGCTTGTCATGCACCCTTGACAACTCCGCGATGAACCCTTAACAAGCTCTCCATGTACCTTTGACAACCCCTACATGTACATTTGAAAAGCCTACTATGTTGCCTTGACAAGCCGGTCACGTATCCTTGACAAGCCCGACAAGCAACCTGGATAACCTTGCCATGTACACCTTATACTGTGTCATATACCCTTGCCATGCCCGCCGTGCACCGATAGACACCGATACGCGCAGAAAACTGAGCATCATAAAACGTGGTCCTTACACACATCACTCGCTGCTTTAACATTCATAGTTTCTTTTTATGAATGTTAAAGTAAAATGTATGAAAATAAATATGAGCCGACAAGCAATGCGATTTTGATCCGTGAACTTGCGCATAAAAGTAAGATAAGCGAACATGCTCGAAAGGCGAGCGTTACGCAAAATATGTACGCGTTCGCAATAATGATGTCAGAAACAGAGTCAGTCTGAAAGCGATGTTAAAATAAGAAAAGGCATGCTCCGTTGGTTCGACATGTAGAAAAAATTCAGGAAGGAATTACGAAACAGATATACAATACAACAGTAAGGATGTAGGAACCGAGTAAATCCAAGACTTACCTACCATGACCAAATTGATCGTGTTTTATCAGAAGATGATGTCAGGAGCTTTAGAAACCGGCAAGCATCCATAAGTCTTCTTATGCACGCTTGCCGCAAACGCATTGAATGAAAAGAATTTTGTATTTTCAATCACTGAATTTTATTTTAATTATCTTTTTAACATTTTAAGTTAAGTGATTGTATGATTGTGTTTTGTTATTACTTTTTGAATGGCTGATTAAGCAGGAATTGTGATTAGATTTTCGGTACATAAATATGTTAAAGTTTTAAGCCAGTTTGTTATTGTTTTTTTACACTTAGATTTAGGCTGATGATAGATTGGTAGAAATGAATTAATTTTGTTGTAGATGTAGATACCCAGGAAGTAATATTGTCTTTGAGCTAGTGAGGTAGAGACTTGGATATTAGGACAAACTTTGTTATTTCTCCTCTTATCATGCTTTAGTTTAGGATCATAGGATAGCTCTGAACGTTTCGTTAGTAGTGTTCTAAGAATAAACAGTTTTCTGACAGAAACAACATCCCATTATTTGTATAATTCCGTAGTAGGATATCTAAAGGGAAGACAAGCCGCAGTCTTGAGAACAGCACGCTGAGCTCTCTCTGCTTCAATCATGTTTGATTTTGCTGTGCTACCCTATGCTGTAATACAGTATGCTATGATTGATTGACACAATGCGATATAAATTGTTCTGATTATCTTACGATCAGCTATATGTCTGAGAGATTTCAAGACGTATATTAAATTAGTAACCAAAATGTCAATTGTATTTTGAAGCTAAGGACTATCTAGAACAATCCCTAAGTATCGAATGCTATCAACTCGTTCCAGCGCTGGACAGGTACAGTTGGAACTTTGCGTTATGTCATAGTAGTGGGTGTGAATAGTTTATCTAACGGGCAACCTCTCTTTTACTGGGAGCGAATGTTGAATATTTGGGTTTTGTGACATTTAGAGTGAGCATATTATTTTGTAACAATGAGCAAACATGGTTAAAACACTTTTGGACGCAGTTAAACGTTTCGTCACACGTGTCTTCAGTAAACAAGAGAGCCGTGTCATCGGCAAACACAATAGTCTCACCCTAAGGTATTGGCATTTGGCATAGCTTATTTATGTATAACAGCAACAACGTGGGGCCAAGGATGCTTCCCCCCATATGTTATGGGAAGTTTATCACTCCCCGTTTCACCAATTTTGACTACGTGACTACGGTTTGCAAGATAGTCCGTAAAAAGTTTTAGTGGCAAATCCCTAACACCCACCGCCTCCATTTTTTTTTTAACAACAGTGGAATACAGACCTGAAAATATTACGAGACACTTCTGTTTATTGTCAAGCCCACCAACAAGAGCATTGATCAGCTTTAACACAGTACCTTCAGTGGATCGGCCAGATTGGAAGCCACATTAAGGAGATGATATAATTTTATTTGATTCAAGAATATTGATCAGTCTCCTGTTAATAAGTTTCTCGAAAATTTAAGAGAGCATCGGTAAAATTAAAATGGGTCTGTAATTACTAAGAGTGTATAAACTAGTTTCGTTTTGTTTGAGACAGCAGACTGCAATGCACTGACTAGAAATCCGGTCGTTTGGTTAGTATCATGCATATGATAGAAAGGAGAAATTTGAAGTTATTTAGGTAATTTGATACGCCTTCCCGGTTTACAAGATGTCGGTTACCGGGAGTATAATTAAATTTAGAGGAACAAAAAAAAGTTAAATTTACACTGTAGTGATCGGTTATATCGGCCTCTACAATATAACAGCATACATGCTTTTTCGTTTTTAGCATAGCATGATCTAGGCATGTATGGTTATGTGTTGGTAACGTGTGGGCCGGTAATTTGCCATAAATGCAAGTACATTTAAGTACTCAAACGCCGATTATAAATAAATAAATAAATATTGTCGGACAAATTACACAGCGCCACTTAGCCCCAAAGTAAGCGAAGCTTGTGTTATGGGTACTAGACAACTGATAAACATACGTAAATACATTTTTTTTTGTAAATACATACTTATTATACATAGAAAATACCCAGACCAATACAAATAGACATGTTCATGCACACAAATGTTTGTACTGTGTGGGAATCGAACCCACGAGCGTTGGTGTCAAAGTAGCGTAACAGCGCGTTTCACTACTGCGCCACCGAACTCGTCATTTTAGCTACGGACGAACGTTTAAAACACATATTAATAATGTATACGATCTGCAATTGAGACTATTAAAGACTATTGTACCGACATATATCAAAGAAATATATAAGGATAATGACATAGGACTGTTTAAATTTTGCAAAGTTATAAACAAGTGTTCTAAATAAATTTAAAATAGCCAATTTATGAACATTACGAATATATAAATAATATAAACAAACAGAACGCGTTCAAATAACCTGCGAAAACTTACATATTTGCCTAAATTTGTACTACCTAAATATAATAATTTATATGGAATGAGAGTTTTCATGTTACCTAAATTATTAAATCAACTGCCTCCAATAATATGTAATAAATTGTTAGATAATAATAACATGAATTCCAAAAGAAGTAAATCTGCTCTGAAGAATTTTTATCTGTCTGTTGATTGAGTTTCTTAAAGCCTAAATGTATGATGATATAGTTTATGCATTTAAATCTATAAATATACTTAATTATGTTATTATATTGTATCGAGTGAGTGATCTCGCCGTGCCATGCATAAACCTTCGTCAGGTTATTGTGGACGGATTTATTATATGTAATAGATTGTATCCAATTACGTTGATAAATATAAAAATAAAATATATAAATAATAAATCTGTAGAAACCGCAGAAATGTCAAAGTTTATGTCGCCCATTTCCGTCAGGTTTTTGTAGTAAGACAAATTGCTTAGCAAGATATTCAGAGATAAGATAAAGTTAGTAATGTTTTTGTGACTTGGCGGACGATAAATACCAATGATACAGGTGTCAGGGTTTAATTTTAAAGTGAGACAGTTTGCATCAATTATTTGTGGTTCTTCGATCTGTGGATTAATGGACGACTTGTAGTAGATAACTACGACCTCATTTTGAGTCTTCTTGTTCAGCGTTTGAGCAAATTTGTATCCATCCAAGGTAGGTATGGGTTTATGACTTTTTAGCCAGCATTCTGAAGGTACAATTATATCCCAGTCCGCCTCCGACCTACATAGAAGAGTATAGAAACTATCTAAGTTGCAGTTTATGCTTCTTATATTTTGTGATATAATAATCAACTTTTTTGTATTCGAAGGTAAGAGACTTTTTACACTATCTATACAACAACTTATAGGATTAGAAATCTCAAAGGCCTCCAGATATGTGTTGATCATTTCATTGTTTAAGCCTAAAGTAGCCATTTTAATATTGAACAGGATTTGAGGGCAAAGGTGTCACGTTAAATCGACGAGTTTACAAATATTTTAAATTGAGCTTGTTGTATACGTGAAAGATTGTATTTATTTACATTTATCCATTTACTTAGAAGTTGGTACGATAATTTATAGAGTTTATATGTTATTACGACGCAGAGGAGAGGTTTAGCAAAATATGATCTATATTCAGCTGTTACAATACTAACAATAAAATAAATACAAAAACAGATTATGAATATGTTGCATATTATAAAAAAACTCTCTAAATCCCATTCGTCATTAATACGATTGGAGGGCTTTCCTTCTTCCTTCCTTATATATATTTTCCCGTATGACGTCCAGACAGCCATGATTTTACACTATTTGACTGACTGCCTTGCTTTGAAATCGATGCGTCGGGCTTCCAGTATGAATACAGGCCGCGTAGGACCCATAATCTTGAGGGTTAGCCTGCTAAGTTGTGGTTGTTTAAATAGGCGTTGCGTTTTGTTGTGTTCTTTATATTTTTGAACAAAGTATTCCTTTCGCGAAGTCGTTGTGAACTACGATCCCATTTGTTTCATTTCTATATATATCACGTACTTCTATGTCTTGGAGGCGGGGCTCCGCTCCGACGACCAAGCACAATTTTCGCATCGTATTAGACAGAGTCTGTTTATTCTTCTGCTCCTCCTTAGGGATATTTCTGATTTCGAATGAATGTTAAAGAAGCGAGTGAGGTTTATAAGGATCGAGTCATGTGGCGCCTACCCTGCAAGAGATTTGGTGTGAAGTTATAGATATATAGAAAAGATATGATGTCTCTGAATATTATGACCTATTTTTTATTTAATAGTTGGCAGGTACACAGCACATTAGCTGTTTTAATAAATATTTTTTATTCCATAAACTTAGCACAAGTAAGAGCAGTAATTGACAAATTTTATGCCGCAGGCACTCCGCTGCTCCGCTTTTAGTTTGTCAATAAAATATAGTAATTTATCTTTCCTTTGCCTAAAATTTCTAAACGTTATGGAATTTTATCGTATTACTTCAAAGGGATAGAAAAGGTGTCGCCAAATTGAGGTAGAAGAAGCCAAGCGGATCACGCCCCAGGAGCGGAGGAAGGACAGGAAGCGGCCCAATCAGAGAAACTATTTTCTTTGATGAGAATTATTATCAGGTGTATGAAGGATATGGATACAATTTTGTATGAATGTAATTATTTATCGAATTTGAGAATCTCGGTAAGTCGATGCGGGCTTTTTAATGGCGCAGTGGTGAAACGCGCTGTTACGCTACTTTGACGCCAACACTCGTTCGATTCCCACACCGGACAAACTTTGTGTGCATGAACATTCCAGTTTGTCTTGGTCTGGGTATTTTTAAGAGAGGTAGGGTAGGGCGCATCAAAGTAGTCCGTCTGGGCAAGCACCTCACAGAAAACCGCAACCAAACAACAACCCCCTCGAGGGTTGTTGTGTTCCTGCGTGTGAGTCAGACCTCCAGTAAGCTCCTAAGGAGTTGCTGTGTTAGTAGCAGAGGTGGCATGGCGCGAGTTATACTTAATTTGTTCCAGGCGTTTATAGGCTACGGTAACCGCTTTACATCAGATGGGCATACGGCCTTGTATAAAACCATTAAATTTCAGATAAAAACAAATGGTTATATACCCATTAATGACTATTTATTTATTTATCTTGTATAAATAAATAAACACCTAAACGTGAAGAGTGCGTTCGTGTCTAAAGTCGTTGCGGTACTTCTTAATTGGAATGAATGATATCGAAGCGGTAGTTTTTTAATGTATTTTTATTACACCTAAAATGGGTTGTAAGTATTTGTTACTTACCATCTTCTTCTTTCTAGAATTATCCCGTTTCCTAATCCATAAGGATCCTTAAGCATATATGGCAGGGTCTGTTACCTTACCTGTGCTTAAGGATTTAGCCAAGATAATAATGTTGACATGGAGTACCTACCGTCAGACCTCCTCAACCCAGAGGAAAACTCAGACCTTACTTTGGTGAGGTTACACATGTTTCTAAATACAATTTCTTGTACGCGTGTGTCTCCTCACGATGTTTTCCTTAACCGTCAAGAAAATGACAATTACAATAAACATGAATCCGAGTATGTATAGAGTGAGAATGATTGATAGAGTGAAAAATAGCACGATACGAGAACTATGTGGAATGAAAGAAGATGTAGTGACGAAAATTGAAAAGGGTATGCTGAGATGGTATGTCATTTAGAAAGCCTGAATGATAAAAGAGTTACGAAAGAAGTGTATCAGACAAGAGTGAATGGAGATATCGGTAGGGGCCGCCCTAGATGCACTGTTGATACTGAACATAGAATTAAGATTTTCAAATGGTCCTATACTGAAGACTTTGACACTGGCATAAAGTAGCAACACTATTGCCATATATATTTAAAAAAAAAAAAACTTCCAGCTTAGTTCTTCCAACCGTGACCGGCATGATCTTAGTCTTGTCCATGTTCATCTTGAGATCCTGGTTGGAAACACTATTGAGGTCATTGACCATAGCGCTAAATTCCTCCAGCGATTTCGTCATGAGAACTATATCGTCGGCAAATCAAAGGTGAGTGATGTATTCACCATTGATGTTTATACCGTATCCTTTCCAGGCCAAGAGCTTGAAAATATCTTCGTTTTGTACTCTGGTCCTGTACTCGGATACACATCGTAGCCTTACTGTATAAGCACTACAACGCTTCGATGTACCGATAGTCAATTTGGCATTGCTGGAGAGACTGTAGCACCGCCCATGTCTCTACAGAATCAAAGACCTTTTCGTAGTCCACATACGCTAAACATAAGGGCAGATAATACTCCTCAGCCTTCTGGTGGAGGGTATGTAGGTAATCCACGATGCTAAAGCCTTTTCGTAATCCAGCTTGTTTGGGAGGTTGAAATTCATCAAGTCTGCGTGCGAGACGGATTGTGATGACCTATGATCGCTTCTGGTTTTCATTATGTAGATCACAGAGACATCATTGAACAAATGCCGGTTGGTCGATAAGCGTCTGCTAGATTTTTTCTTGTAAATTGTATTCGATTCTATAATAAATTTCCTGAGAAGGTTATGTCCTTATCTGACAGTATATTCAATATTCTATCCGTTAAAGGGCTTATTATAGAATTGATGAATATGTCAGACAGAGACGTCTGGAAATAATTCAGCTCAGACAACCTTTTCTTAATACAGTTTAATTCTATTCTTTGATACAATTATTGTACATACCAATATGCTGACATGAATTTATTGATATATCTAATTGATTATTTGCAAAGAAACTTATATAGCAAATTTCTTTCGACATTTCTTCTTCGTCAATGGTCATTTCCGAAATAATAGAAGCTAGTATTAAAAAACCGGCCAAGTGCGAGTCAGACTCGCACACGAAAGGTTCCATCTATGAAAGTAAGAAGAAGGTACCATCTATAAAAACTTAAATATTAGTTTTATTTTAATTTAATTATTTATTTTTCATAGTGGATATATAACTAAATATTTTGTAAATATTTCAAGCGTCTACCTGTTGCTGTTATCATTATCGAGCAAAAACGAAAAAAAAAATCACGTTTGTTGTATGGGAGCCCCCATAAATATTTATGTTATTCTATTTGTTAGTATTTGCTGTTATAGCGGCAACAGAAATACATCATCTGTGAAATTTTCAATTGTCACACTATCACGGTTCGTGAGATACAGCCTGGTGACCTACGGACGGACGGACGGACAGCGGAGTCTCAGTAATAGGGTTCCGTTTTACCCTTTGGGTACGAAACTCTATCAACGAACAACAAGTAACATAAGAGAATTTAATAAGATGCAATAAGCGTACATTTAGCGTTGGTGTCAAAAAACAGAAATTTTAACAGAATTCCGTATTAACTTTCATGAACGAAACCCCTAAAACTGAAATTCGTAATGTTATAAAAGTAGTAGTATTAGCTCTACAACACAGAAGGAAAACCAGACCTTATGTAACTATTGAGAAGCGAAACTGGAGATTCTAACATTGCTATCATAAAGAGATTTAAAAGTAAAACATAAAACTAGATATTGTATTGAATTAACTTTAGCAATTTCCAATTTGTCAGCAAAATTCATTCCATCAGTTTACCTACTTTAAATCATATTAATTTGACTTTAAACGTCCCGAAATCCCCAACTTGTATAATTTCAGTTATTGTTGTTATTGTATCGTTCCTGGAAAACGTATCCAATTGTATTGTTATAAATTAAAAATGATTTACAAATACAAAGCTCCTTAAAATTTGACTGTACGTATGTAATGTATGATCGTATTAGTTATGATTTTATGTTTAAAGGTATATGCAGTGGTAGCTAGCTAAATATTTTTTTTAATTACACAGCAAAGCAAGTGAAGTGGACGTGGGTGGGAAGACAATTGAAAAACATATATATATATATATTATAAACACATATATACATACTTGTGATATATGGAAAACATCCAGACCAATACAAACAGATATATTCGTGCACACAAATGTTTGTTCTGTGTGAGAATCGAACCCACGAGCGTTGGTGTCAAACCAGCGTCAATAACCACTGCGCCACCGAGCTCGTCATCACCTTGTGGTAAAGGTGTGTGTGTATATATAGATTTTGTATCCATATTTAGCCAGTGCTAATCCCAACGCTAATTCATGGAAGGGAAAGCTGAGTATGGTAGAATAAGCAAGAAAGAATATAAAAATAATGCAGGATGAAAGAATAACGAAACAAATATACAATACGAAATTGAAAGGACGTAAGAGCCGAGGAAGGCCAAGACACATGTACAGCGATCAAATTGGTTGTGTTTTACCAGAACGTGATAAAAAAGCTATGAATAATAAACAAGCGAGCAAGGTGTGTAAGGGCCGCGTCTTATGACACTCTGTTCTATCTGCCTTCTAAGCAAGGGACCTGGCGTATATTCAGCTAATTTGTGTACTCCATTCTGTTGGAGTGTGTAAGGATACCATGTTATTAGAAGTAAAGTTATTTCTCTCCGTAGTCTGTAAGAGCCATAAAGAATGATTCAGAGGTTACTGAATCTTCGTTACGTAAACTCCGTCTTGGGTGCTAGACGTATGCAACCCAGATGCCCTGGATTTTTCGGGCGTATCCATCATCTGTAACTACCTCAATCTAATATAAGGGACGGGCACTACTATGAATTTGTAACTGTTGCATGTTATTTTAACGACTAACATATACAGAGCTTGAGGATGCCTCGTAGAGGGGCGAAACACGTGTCGCAATGACCACCAGGACACTCATGGCGGCAACGGTGGCGGCTGTATGTGGTTTCTGTTCCAGATGGTGGACAATCGCGATGACAACCGCAGTAGCTGAGGCAGTGACTACCGGAGCAGCCATGGCAGCGTCGACGGCATGTTGAATCTTCTAACGATAGTGAGTGGGTGCCAGCCTGCGTTAGTCCGCATGAACTAATTGGTGACAAGCACACAAAGCAGGTTAGATCAAATTGAATATAACTACCATACTGCCGATGTTGAGCCGACTGCTGTAGTTATGTCTGGAAAGGCGACCACATCAGCCAAGATAGCAACCGCCATGTGTCTTTTGTTTCAATTATACCACTAGGATGTTAAACAAGGGTACGACCTGTCTAATATGATATATGGAGGCGTACAAGCATACGGCCCACCTGATGTAAAGCAGTTACAGTAACCTACTAACGCATGTAATATATTAAGTATCACTTGCGCGGTGCCTCCTCTGCTGCTTTCACAGAAACTCCTTAGGACCTTACTGGTGACCTCACTCACACGCAGGAACACAACAACCCTCTAGGGAATTGTCTACAGTTTTGTGTGAGGTGGAGGTACTTCCCCAGTACGGTAACATTCATACGTTGTCGATTCTGTAAAAACCTCGACACACGGTTTATGTAGAACCTTATGCTGGAGGAATCCCTTCAGGAAACCTCGGCAGGGAGTTAATTCCACAACGTAATAGTTTCGGAAAAAAAATGCCTAAAATCGCACAGTACGTGACCATCGCGGTTACGGTGTGTGAGTATGAATTCCCGCAGACAGCGAGAGATGCGGTAGTAGAGGAAAGCAGTTCATATCATACTTAACAACTTCTCGAAGCACAATCCATTGTACAATACAAGTACAACATACAAAGGGAGGCAAGGAGTCTTCTTAAACTCAAGGGCTTAATACCGTATGAGCTTAGAATCGTTGGCAATTCTCACAGCTCGTCTCAAAATCGAATCACAAGGTCCTAGCTGGCATCCAAGCGCTCTCGCCCTGAGGTGACTATAGTACTCAAATTACCTGCAACACTTTAAACAACTTAAACCAATCTCCTCGAATGTAGAACCAATCTCCTCACATAGATTAAACGAAATGAAAATTGAAACGAAAGTAATTGTTCGATATGATGCCGACAGCTACTTTTTATAACCCCACCGCTGGCCGACGGCGGGGAGTTCACCCTTACACGCTGGAACCATAATCGTCGCATACTTTGCGGTTTCCAGGGGAGATTTCTTCCAAAAACTCTCAAGCTGTGGAATGAGCTCCCAGCCGAAGTTTTTCCAAGGGACTACAGCATGGGATTTTTCAAGAAATGCGTGAAGAGATTTTTAGTGGGTCAACAACGCATGAGTGACCCCCTGGTGTTGCAAATGTCAATAGGCTACGGTGACTGTTTACCATCAGGCAGGCCGTATGCTTGTTTGACACCTTAGTGGTACGAAAAAAAAAAGAAATCGCATTCCATCCAGGTCACAAAACTTCTTTATATTCATACATAAAATACAATGTCATATTAATACATTGTATCCGCTAGTGAAAATAGTGAATGAGAATCAGTTTTACAGCTGAATTTATTACAATGGGCTTTAAAATGCGGTTGTAAGGGTTGATTCTGATTCTGATTTCGTTCTCAAATTACTGAAATTTATAGCATTGTATATTACTGGCTCACTGCTCGGTCGTATGGCCTTCGACTTTCCAAGCTGTCTTGTACTACTTCGGAAGTCTCACCTGTGTAAAGTGGTTACCGGATCCGTATAAAGATAAAATTTTTGATCAACCCATTTTTGTTTTGTAGCTTTAGTGGAGCGTAGTTTTTTTTATGCAACTATGGAAGGCTTACAAGCATACAGCTCACCTGATGTAAAGCAGTTACCGTATCCTATCAACGCTTGTAATACATTAAGTATTACTCGCACGATGCCTCCTCTGCTGCTAACACAGCAACACCTTAGGAGCTTACTGGTGAGCTCACTCACACGCAGGAACACAACAACCCTCTAGGGAGTTGTTATTTGGCTGCGGTTTTCTGTGAGGTGGAGGTACTTCCCCAGACGGGCTGCTTTCATGCGCCCTACCTCTCTTAAAACTATGCTGTAGATTTTAAATATTGTCTCCATTAGTACTGGCGAGATCCGCTACCTGAGCCTAATAGTTTGGCGAAGATACTGATTTTGACTTGGATCGAGGGCATTTAGGCCTCCAAAGACCAGAGATAAATCACACCTTCCTTAGGTTAGGTTAGGTCTTTCGAGATACAATTTCTTGGACGGGTGGATGTCATCGCAGTATTTTCCTTCATCGCCAAGGCTATAATATAATGTGAACATGAATCCAAAAAGCGGCTGGATTTAAACAAATACTTAAATCTGTATGGAATCTTCAAAATCGTTAACATAACATTATTCTCTACTCTTAAATCCTTATCTGACAAGATTCATTGCCTGCCGTTGAAAGCATCTGAGACGATCAAGGGGAATCGCTTTTAATGGTTTTAAGGAGAAACGTGGATTACGTATATAAAACAGATTTTTTTTCAACCTTCACGAAACTTATATCATTCATTATTCTGACTTTTATTTCTGCTGTTTCCATGTTTAGGGTTCCGTGCCTCAAAAGGCAAAACGGAACTTATAGGATCACTTTATTGCCCGTTTGTCTGTTTGTCTCTCCGTCTGTCTGTCAAGACCCTTTTTCTCAGGGACTGGTGGAGTTATCAAGCTGAAATTAATATCACATACTCAGGTCTCTAGTTCCTTCGAGCAGTGAAAAAATCTAACTTAATTAATTAATTATAAACAGCCGTATCTTTTGATTGCATTGACTTGGTCAATCAATTCATAGTTAACAGTAAAAAAATTCTCTGGAACCGCACAGTACGCGACCATTGCGGCTCCATTGTATGAGGATAAACTCCTAGCCGTCGACGAGCTGTAAAACGAGGCTGGTGTCATTATGTCGAACAGCTTCTCAGAATACAACCCATTGTACAATCGGTAAAACACACAAATGGAGGCAAAATCTCTTCTTAAACTCAAAGACTCAATACTGTCATGTGTAATTGATTATACAATGTACTTACTACCCATTTCAAAATAGACATATATATATATACAAATAGACACAGAGAACCGAGCGCCACATGACTCGATCCTTACACACCTCACTCGCTTCTTTACACATTCATTGCTCATCTCCCAAATCAAATAAAGAATATCCTCTTTTATGCGAATACGTGAGCTTTCTTCGTTTTACATCAATCGGGCTGCACAACTGTTTGCATTCAACGCAGTACATAAAATTTCAGTTCAGTCAAAAGCTTAATCAAGTGTCAAGGGTCGGTGAAACACACCCCAATCAACATACACTGGCCTCACAATGAATTTCGACACTCGGCAGTTGGAATTTCAATCAGACGAGGAAAGCCACCCAATTGCTAACAGATTTAATTTGTTTTAAATTTACATGAAACAGTCCCAAGGGGTCCATTCTGTTCTTCACTGTCGCATTGTTCATTAATTTATGTTTAAGTTCTCGATCACTTAAACTTAATATAGATTAATCCAATTATCATTTATTAATGGGAATGGCAGAGAGAGAGAAAATTTTGTGGCGTAACGCATTTAGACCGTGTTCGTAATCATGATGTTAGAAACAGAGTTGGTCTGAAAGAGAGTGTCGGTGTTAAAATAAGAAGAGATATGCTCCGTTGGTTCAGACATGCTGAAAGAATGCAGGAAGAAAGAATTAAACTCCTGACATCACCTTCTGATAAGACACGACCAATTTGGTCATGGTAGGAGTCTCGGTCTTCCTCGGCTCCTACATCCTTCGTAATGAAGACGTGAGAAAAAGAGTTGGTCTGAAAGAGAGTGTCGGTGTTAAGATGAAAAAAGGCATGCTCCATTGGTACGGACATGTAGAAAGAATGCGGCGCGAAAGAATAACCAAACAATGCAAAAGTAGAAGGATGTACTTACTTAACCATGACCAAGTTGATTGGGTTTTATCAGGTGATGTCAAGAGCCTTCCAAACCGGCGAACGTGCATCAGAAGAGCCATGAATGAATAAAGAAGCGAGTGAGATGTGTGTCTCTCTGTCTGCCCCGCAAGGATTTCGCGAGAAATTATAGATGGCACAGTATAAATTTTAAGTGAGGTAAACCCATCAAAGCAGCCCAACTGGAAAACCAGAAATCAATAAAAGCAGACCTCACAGAATAGAGCGATAGATATAAATTGATCGTTAGTATTATAACCTCTCTTGGAACAAAACTTAATGACCCCAGCATAGATGAAGTTGATATTCCCCGTTGAGATGATGGGAAGACTTCGACTAAAATGTAAACATCAAAGTGGCTATAAAATAGCCGTTGCTAATCACTCAGGCCAGGCTCGTCAAACTAAGGTAATAAAATTACAAGTAGGTGCTTTATTTTACTCTAGACTGATGAAACAGTTAACTGCATAACGTGAGTACAGTGTTTTTGTAGTACTCGTAGTACTTCAAGGAGGGGTAAAGACTTATGTTGTATAAGTCTCAAATAAGGCCGCACTTGGTGTACTGCAGTCACCTTTGGGCAGGAGCATCGTGATACCAGCTCGGGCCATGTGATTCGATTCAGAGACGAGCTGTGAGAATTGTCGACGATCCCAAGCATACACACGTTATTGAACCCTTAAGTTTAAGGAGCTATTTCGCCTCCCTTTGTGTGTTCTACCGATTGCGCAACGGTTGGTTGTGTTCTTAAGAATTGTTCGATATGACGCCGACAGCTACTTTTAATAATCGCGCCGCTTGCCGATGGCGGGGTGTTCACCCTCACACGCTAGAACCGCAATGGTCACGTACTGTACCGTTCCAAAGAAGTTTTCTTCCGACAACTCACAAGTTGAGGAATGAGCTCCCAGCCGAGGTTTTTGCGAGAGATTTACAGCATGGGGATCTTCAAGAAAGGCATGAAAAGGTTTTTAGAGGGTTGGAAATCCATGTGTAACATCCCTGGTGTTGCAAATGTTCAAAGGCTACGGTAGGCCGTATGCTTATTTGCCAACTTAATGGTTAAAAAAATGTGTTTAAGGTGTATAAGGTGCACACTAGCCTTGAACACATTTTATGGTGTACACATATGAAATATAATAAAACAAGTGTTTATTTAACTAACTATTATATTTTAACTTTCACATATATAAATAAAAATGGAGTTCCTGACTAATTCACTGACTCATCAACGCCCAGGCCAAACCCTAGAATTTAGAAAGCTGAAATTTTGCATAGAGAGTTAAGAAAGGATTTTTTGAAATTCAATCCCTAAGGGGGTGAAAAGGGGATTGACCCCCTTAAAGGGTGTAATAGGGGTCAAAAGTATTTCTTGAATTAAAAGTTGAAGTGTTAAGAAACTGATTTTTAAAAATGAGCTACTTTAGACTTTGGAAATATAGGCTCAATTAAAACGACAAAAAAGTAATTACAGCGTTTTTCATAATTCCACCCTTAAAAGGCTGAAAAGAAGGCTGACTCTTTGTATGGAGTAGAAATATTGAATTAGTCACTTAAAACTTTGTACATATACTCTCTATTAGAATAAAACAAAATGGTTTCAGCGTTTTCAAAAATTCCACCCTTAGGGATAATGGATGTTGAGCTTTTTATTTCACCAGCGAATTACGAAAATACAGCTGAGTGATATTTTACACCAATACATAATCTCCGGTCCGGCAGTATTGTTACCGGTTGTATTAATGAGTGTATTAAAATACATTTTGTTTATTTGTGTGATAAGTTGATAACATTCTAAGTAGCCCAGCAAAATTTTTCGACATTTTCAACAGACATCCCTGATCCCAGGTCATCACTAGACATCCCGTGATTAATGAGGGACATAACTGGATTAATGGAATCCAGATACTGATTACCCACTCCTAGCGCGACACTAAGTTGGCCAACGATGGAAACTGTAATTATCGTTTCAAGATACTTAAATTCTTGGAGAGGTTTTTCTTTTTTAAGTTGTGGTAATCAGTCTTCACTGGAAAGTATATAATTTGTGGGGTTTCTTCCCGCGCTTTCGACGAATGATATTATTGTTATTACTAGAATTATTACGTTAAAGTAAAAAAAAACGTTTTGTGTGATAATTTTGTCGTTCTTTGTAACAAATATATGTCGAACTTACTTACTTAAAATACAGCAATGAAAACCAAATATAGTGCTTACACACATTTTGAAAAACGTGAATATTTCGTGAATACCTAGTAAAATTGAATATTGTTTTACGGATTCTATTGAAATGTCAGGATTGGATCTGGGAGCCCTTCACCAGTAATTTTTCAGCAAATTCCTGAAGATGGGAGCTCTAGAATTAAGAACATAGCATTGATAGGATTCTAAACTGAAGACCTGAGCTGTATGGACTAAGAGCATTTTCTCTTTCCCTTCGAGATTAAAAAAAAACAAAAAGTGTATAGTATGTATATTGAGAACACAAACGATGATTAGATTAAACTTAAGATGTTCCAGGATATAACGATTTCAATCGTGTCGTACGAACTACGGAACTCTTTCGATTCTTATCGTTTAATTTAGTAATCGAACTATGCAAGTTTTGTTATTAACAACAGCTTATAGTTAGCATAATCGAATCATGAGCAATATTAGATCCATTTTTTCTTTTTCATTCAAAAATTCATCCTGTTCCAGTTGAAAGAACTGCGCGACATAACCTCACCGCCAGCACTATAATATTTCCCACGAAGAAACAGGTATCCAAAATTTAATCACAATCTTTTCTGCTGTGTTTCTAAATATAACAGCAGCGGTCAATACAAACGTTCGAATCTAGCGTGTTCCCACCATATCCTACCAAAAAGAAATAGACAAAATAAAACTGGCGTTTCGAGTTCGTATCTCCATTATTTGTTTTTGTGCACGTATCAGCTAAAATTGCTTCCTATCATTGTTATGACTTGAGCAGGCAAGTGGAATTCAGAATGTTTTCTCAAACCCTCATTATCTGTTGACTTATCGCAATCATGTATTCAGTTGATGCGATATTACGACATTGTTATTCATAAGAGAAGTACTTCCACCTCACAGAAACGCGCTGTTACGTTACTTCGACACCAACGTTTGTGGGTTCGATTCCCATACAGGACAAACATGTGTATGCATGAACATGTCTTTTTGTCTTGGTTTGGTTATTTTTAAGAGAGGTAGGGCGCATCAACGAAGTCCGCCTGGGGAAGTACCTCCACCTCACAGAAAACCGCAGTCAAATAACAACTCCCTAGAGGGTTATTGTGCTCCTGCGTGTGAGTGAGGTTACTAGCAAGCTCCTCTCCTCCTCCTCCTCTCCTAAGGAGTTGCTGTACTAGTAGCCGAGGTGGCAAGCTTGGTGGGTCGTATGTTTGTATGCCTTGCGACGTTGTATTGTTGTAAAACAAAAAAATATTCTACATTTCTGTTTTGCCAGCACTATTTATTCACAAACACCGTGTTGTAGTAAAATCCGTAGAATAAATGTAAATATCGAATGCAGGATGGAAATATGTTTCATTTTTCCCAATTTACCTACATTGCCTGAAGCTACACACTGAGCTACGTTTCAATTTATTACGTTTATTTGCATGTGTTTTCAGCATGTCCGCAGAAAAGTATTTTATTCAAAAGGTGGGTAGATATGCCTAAAAATGTTCTTTTGCATAAGAACATATAAATATAGCTTTATGAAATATTTTGTGAAGGTTTTGCATAGCAATATAGATGCAAAATCATCAACTAAATGATCGATTTTGTGTCTTGAATGTATCGTATTTTCCTTTATGTTCTCCAGTGTAGTTGAACAGCGACAGCCACTTGGTCCATGACTCGAAACCTGATATGGGTATAGTCTGAATTCGCGTTTTCAGTTTTATATACATATTTTTAAACATTACCTGTCAATAGTGAAGCATATCATCATGAGGAAACACTTACGCCCAAGAAATTATGTTTTAAAGTGTCACCTAACCCAGGGAATATCTGGTTTTTCCTCTGGGTTATGGTTGGCAAAATTATATTTTGAAGTATAATTTCTTTATTGCGAGTTTTGGGTACAACTAATCCACCGAAAAATTGTTTTTCTTCTTTCTTATGAGTTGCGGAGGTTTGATGGCAGGCGCTCCATTTCAAAATCGGCAAATCCTTAGGTTTAGGTAGCGGACCCCGCCAAGTCTAATGGATAATGGCAGTAAATTATACTATATATAATTCGAATATTCGAAAAAAACGCACAGACTAACATATAGATTTCATATAGGAACGGTGTTCCTGAACAAATACAAGTACCTATATAGAGCAGGGTTTCCTAACCTTTCTTTTGTTGAGCCTCCCTGGATTATAAGTATATTTTCACGCCCCCCTTTAATGTACAAAACATCACAAAAAAATCTTGAACTTCTTCTGGAAATTGTGAAGCATTTACAAAAAATGGATGTCTGGTCATGTGACATATAGGTGACTCTGAATAAATGTCTTAATAGTATCGGCGAAATTCGTCTTCCAGCAATTGCAAATGATTTTCTATGTCAACTTTCAAATCTTCGTACAGTTTGTTATTTTTAATTGCTTCGATAGTCAAGAATAAATATCCCCCCCCCCCCATATCTCCCTACGCCTCCTAGGGGAGCGTGGCCCCCTGGTTGGGAACTCCTGATATAGAGTTACTGCTACTTTTGACGACCTCGGTGACGCAATGGTGACACGCGTGGTTAAGCTAGTTTAACAGCAACGCTCGTGGGTTCGATTCCCACACGGGACAAACATTTGTATGCATAAACATGTCTATTTGTCTTGGTCTGGGTGTTTTTAAAAGAGTAGGGCTCATTAAAGCAGCCCGTCTGAGGAAGTACCTGCACCTCACAAAAACCATCAGCCAAATAACAGCTCTCTAGAGGATTGTTGTGTTCCTGCGTGTGAGTGAGGTCTCCAGTAAGCTACTAAATCCTAAGGAGTTGCTGAGTTAGCAGCAGAGGTGGCATCGCGCGAGTGATACTTAATGAATTGCAAACTACGGTAACCGCTTTATGTCAGGTAGCCCTTTTGCTTGTATGCCTCCCGACGTTGAATAAAAAAAAAACTTGCTAGTATGCGAACCTTTGGTTTTCCTCCATCACAAACATGGCAATACATTCAACTATTAAACTGATTGCAAATAAGGCGCAAGCCTCGAAAACAACAATAAATCCTGACAATGTGTTCAAAAAGCACATCAAAATACTCACTGTAAAAAGGTTTACTGTAAAATTGATGAATGGAATGGAAATGGAAATAATTTAGCACAGAAAAGCTTTTCTTAATAATCTTTAATTCTACTATTTGACATCATTATTGTACCAATACGTTGACAAAAAATTATAGTAATATCAAATTGACAATTTAAAAAGAGTTTGGTAAGTTTCTTTCGGTATTTCTTCTTCGCCGATGATCATTCCCGAAAGGCTAGCAGATTAAAAAGAAATTGTAACGTAAGAGAATTGAATGACGTGCATTTCAAAAAGTATAAGACGCGTCTAAGTGCCCGCGAGGGCTCAATGGCAGATAAATAATTTTTATATTTATCTAATAAAAAGTGGCCAAGTATGTCTCGGGCCTATGTTAAGGATTTTATTGTGTGGCAGTACTAAACTGTTGGTACTTGACCGGTTTTCTTTCTCAGTGGCTCGTACATAAACGGTATACTTTTTTTTATACTAGCTCCTGAGTTTGACTTCCACACACGACAAATATTTGCGTGCATGACTATTACTCTTTGTCTGGATGATTTTGGGGGAGGTTGGGCGCATGAAAGTAAATCTGATCGTTCACACCATTGCAACACTCTGTATACATTGTAATATGTAAAGAATAACTTACTTCTTGAACCCTCCAGTTTTCAATACTGCTTAATTCAATTCCATTCCATTCCATTCAATATAAACTTGTTCCTTATATTCGTATTGCGAACCGTACTTTTAAAATGTTTGTATTAAGTTACTTAGCATTCACGAGTTAGTTCGGATTTCAATTCTTATTACAATGTATATATATAAATATATGTATTTATAGGTATTATTTTGTGATAACATAAAGTTACATTAAAGAAAGGATTTACCATATTTTTTTCATACATCGTCGAGAGACATGCAAGCATACGGCTCATCCTGAAATAAAGCAGTTGACTTAGCCCATAAATATGATGTTTATTAAAAAAGAGCAATAATTCTTCACAACCAAACTTGTGGTCGTTTTTTTTAATTTCGAAATCCGACGATCGTGTGTGCTTCTCTCGTTTGACCGGTTACGTACCACATAAAAATAACTGAATGCATTTTCATTAAATTTTAAACGCTACGCTGCTAGCTTTTATCCCCACCACGCTAAAACTTACTCATCGCACTCCAGGAATAGACGGCCTCCCTTCAACCGAAAGGGTTTAGAGCGTACTCCGCTACGCTGCTCAACTGCGGATTTTCTGAGGCGTGGGCCGGGCCCCCGAAAGCTACTTAGATTCACGACTGTTATCTATGCCAACAGACGGCACCGGCCGCTTAATATACCCTCCGAAGCACCATCCCTAGACTGTTTGTGGTCGACGTTACTTAACCTACGTGTTTATTAGAATTATAATACAACGCAACAACGCCATTAAGTTCTTCTTAAATCTCCAGTTGACGCATTATTATGAAAATGTTTAGTATTCCAGTGAAAAACTTAAAAAACGAAACTATAAAAAAACGCAACTCTATCTATCTATGAGTTCACGCCATAGGCAGAGAGAACCGAGCGCCACATGACTCGGTCCTTACACACCTGACTTTCTTTAACATTCATAGCTCTTCTCATTCACGCTGGCCAGTTTCTAAAGCTCCTGAGATCACCGTAAATCTGTTAATATAAAAATATTCATTTACTACCTTCACATAACGGTTATATTCAAAACGATCCGCAAAACTCGCGAGGTTAAAGCGTTCTAACTTGATAATTATATTCCACGAACTTTTGGGATTTTGAAATATGAACTTTGCCTTGACCTCTGTAACAATGTGAGTAACGTTGCAGAGAGATCAGGTAACAAAAGGATGAACATCAAACTATAAATCATAGGATAATATTCAATTGTTCATTTAAAACATTGGATGCAGGAGATAATTGGTTTAGAGTAAAAAAAAATATTGAGTATATCTATCTAACTATAACTTCACGCCAAATCCCTTGCGAGGTAGGCGTAGAAAACCGAGCGCCACATGACTCGATCCTTACATACCTCACCCGCTTCTTTAACATTCATTGCTCTCCTGACATCACCTTCTGATAGAACACGGCCAATTTGATCGTGGTAGGTAAGTTTTGGCCTTCCTCGGCTCCTACATCCTTCCACTTTTGCATTGTATATCTGCTTCGTCATTCTTTCATCCGGCATTCTTTCTACATATACGAACCAACAGAGCATGCCTCTTCTTATTTTCACACCGACGCTCTCTTTCAAACCAACTCTATTTACATCATCATTGCGAATACGGTCTACAAACGTTACGCCACAAATTTTGCGCAACGCTCGCATTTCGATAGCGTTTATTCTACTTTCATGCTCTCTCTGCCATACCCAGCTCTCAGGCCAGCACTGCATTGCAATATACAATCTCGTCCACTTGTTACAACACTTTATCATCAACCGTAATCCTGAAATTGGTTCTGGTTTCTTCTCTTTCAAAAATATTGCATATAAGCAAGCAGTTTAATTATTAATGAGTAGTGTGGATTTTGATTGAACAGTGATAGTTTAATGAATAATGAACCATTATAATCTATATAGATTATGATACGAGATAACGCTAGAAAGAATAGATATGTTTTCTACATGTAACGTCCGAGGTGATATTGTTCTTCTGCTGCGCGTTGTCCCGTTTCCTAATCATCTCATTAGGAGCGCCGGAGTCCGCTACGGAAGCTAACCTCCATAAGGCAGAGAGTAAACCAGACTTTTCATAGGTTAGGTTAGCCACAATAAAAAGACAGTAGATATGAGATGAAGCGATTTGGTATATCTTGCGTCGATTGTTCAATTAGCTGTAGTTTTCAATATATGTTATTTGGAATTCGGAAGTACAATCTAACAATGCAACTAAGGATTATTGCTACGATAATATCTTCCAAAATAGAGAATTTACCGCTTGTAGAGACAATTATCTTTCCTCATAAAACAGTTGACAACAAAAGGATCACAGTAAAGCTCAGAATTCCCTCGAGTAACATACTTCGAACAAAAGCTTAAGCCAAAACCGAATAGAATGGTTTCTGGAAATAGGCGAAGGGTAGTATGGTAACTTTTATGTATTTATGTATACTTTACGCCACGTCCTCAGGGAGGTAGGCAGGGAGAACCGAGCACCATAAGACACAGTCCTTTATAGATCTGTCTCGCTTCTTTAACACTCATAGCTCTTTTCATTACTTTAAGGGGAAGATATTTTAATTACACCATATATACACAGTTTGATGACGTGTTTCCTGAAATCGGGAACAAAGTTTGTGTCTCTGTTGTTTTATGACATTTTTAAAAGACCGATTGTGTGTGTTTTATGTTTCCTTTGTGGGAAAGTAACTTTTATATACACATTTAAATTAAAAACTGATTTGAGCTGAACTGTTAAAGTTATTGAGTGAAATCCTTATGTGACATAGCCATACTATAATATTAACCAGAATAGTAGTTACCGAATTATTAAAAATGGAAATTGTAAATAATTAGAAGTTACTTTTACACGCCTTAAAATGTACAGTTTTTGTCAATTTGACACAAACACAACAAAATACCTCTGCATCTAGCTTTTTTGCACATCAGTTATGTGGGATAGTAAGCAGTTACCGTAGTTTATGTATGTTTGCAATACCAGAGGCATCACGCAAGCCGAGCCGACACTTCAACAACCTCTTCATACCTCTTTTAAAAACTTCATGCTGTAGCCTCGAGATAATCTTGAAAGGGAGTTCATCCCACAAATTAAGTCTTCGCGGAAAAAAATCTTTTCGGATTCTCATACTTCGAATAATATGAAATTATGCTAGTGAATTATTAATTTTATCGAAATTTTAGTTTTTTTTTATACAATGTCAGGAGGCATACTAGCACACGGTCCACCTGATGTAAAGCAGTTACCGTAGCCTATTAACGCTCGTAACATATGTCACTCGCGCGATGCCTCCTCTGCTGCTTACACAACAACTCCTTAGGAGCTTACTGGTGACCTCACTCACACGCAGGAACACAACAACCCTCTGGGGAGTTGTTATTTGGCTGTGGTTTTCTGTGAGGTGGAGGTACTTCCCCAGATGGGCTGCTTTGATGCGCCCTGCCCCGCTTAAAACATCCAGAGCAAGACAAACAGACATGTTCATGCACACAAATGTTTGTCTTGTGTGTGAATCGAACCCACGAGCGTTGGTATCAAAGTCGCGACTTTCACGACTGAGCCACCGAGACCGTCAAAAGTTAGTTAGTTGATTATGCATTAAATTAATCAGCGGCTACTCATATATGTCTGTAAACAAACACGTGTGTAATAAAAGTTAGTAACAATATAAAGATGAAAACGGAACAGGGACCTCTATAATATGTTTTTGTCTTAATTTTTTGATGACTTAATGATGTTTAATAATATAATTTTGTTGAATTGTAATAATGAAAATATATGTAAAATGTAAACCACGAACATAATAATAATACTCTATTGACGATTGTTACGCTATCGCATTGGGTAGGACGAGCCTGTAAGGATAGCTGTGAATATTGATGAAAATAAATAAATGAAATGAAAATGTTTATTAAACAAATATGTACATGCATAAACATTGAGCATAATCTATTATACACATTACATTACATTACTACGGTAAAACGAAAATGAATAAAGGTTACGTATAGAGAGATATAGTTAAGCAGAGACATTAGAAAGATAGTGGGTTTTTATAAGATTTTCGAAGCAGAGCTTAAAAAGCAGTGCATTGCTGAAGGTAGATCGTGCAGGGATATTATTAATAGTTCTAGTGAGGAACTAACGCGATAAATCTTTTGACGTTCTTTTGACACTTAGGTACTGAACACAATTGTAGGGCTTTTACAGACCTTCTTCGTATTTTAATGAGATGTGCGGCAGGAACAGGAACGTTGACTTATTTTACAGTAGCGACGGGTAGATATATTCGTAAACACGTCGCAAACGAGACCTTTGGTGATGATTGCGCGCCTAGTAGCATTACTCCTTGTTTTTGTGTTCATATTAACACTTGAGAGCTCGATGGCTTCGTTGCGCGTGTCATTCTAACCGAACACACAGGTTAAGCAACGTCGATCGCAGCCTGTCTACGGATGGGTTTTTCTATCTCGAGTTTCTCCGTGGTTCGAAGGGCACGTTAAGCCATCGGTCCCGGCTGTTGTCGATAGATGACAGTCGTTAAGCTAAGTCAGTGGCCCTCGGGCGGCTTGAAAACACTGGCCATCGCCAATCCGCATTTGAACAGCGTGGTGGAGTATGCTCTAAACCCCTTCGGTTGAAGGTAGACCCGTACCCCTGCAGTGGGATGAGTGAGGGTTGATGGAAGCTTACCACATGAAGAGCAGTATTAGCCCAGTGGTTAAAGAGCTTATTATTGATCAACAAGTCCTCGGTGTTTTCGGGTTTATGTACATATTTGTAACTATTACTTCCTCGGTGGTGAAGGAAAACATCGTGAGGAAAACACACCCAAGAAATTATATTGTGTTACCTAACCTACGATAGATTTGGTTTTCCCTCTAGATTATGGTTGTCTGAAGGCAGTCTCTCTAGGTAAAAATCAGTATCTTCGCCAAATACTTAGGCTTAGGTAGCGGACCCCGCCAATCCTAATGGATTAGGAAACGGGATAGCGCGAAGATGAAGATGCGGTAGGAACAGGAACATTGACTTATTTTTACAGTTGCGTCGGGTATATTCGTAAACAGAATATAAACGAGACTCTAAGTGATTATTGTGGCCCCTACTCTCCTTATTATACGCATATTGTAAGTTACTCACATTCTTTTCCAAACCAGTATTAGTATAGATATTAAGGAGAAAAGATTTAAGAAGAAAGAGAATACTTTGGATGGAATGTGCCAATATTTAGGTTTTAGCGGTGGATGCCTTCAATCTTTTTTTTTAATTTGGAAATTTTAATTCGGGTATTTGGTACAACATTTGAGTTTGAGCGGCAAACCTATTGTTTTAATTTTTTATATTAAGTACCTTACCCTACCCCGCAAGGGATTTGGTGTGAAGTTATAGATATATAGAAGTAAATTAAATAGTATTAAGATTGAAAGTAATGTATTGATAAAAAGTTTGAGAGACTTGTCGACATTCATTTATGACGTGTTTATTTTTTATTATATTATTAAATATTTTCGAGATTACTTCTTAAAGTGCCAATAATTGGGTGCTTTAGTCGAGTTCCTTATTACGAAAACAATTTAATATCTTTAAAAAATTTATTGGTTTCCTATTTATTGGGTCAAAGTGGTGTAACATAAAATTGTAATCACATCATGTTACATTTTTATTTCGATGAATAGCGAAGCATTTTGTAACATGTAATTTATATAAAGATCGTTTCTATAATCAAGAGATCTTCCGTCTGACTTTTCCCTCAAATAAAACAAAGACAATAAGACTCACTTCGCAAAACTATCTTCATATAAATCAGCCTTGGATACCTACTTTCCCCGAGAGCACGTCTAATGCATGCCGCAGTCCAACCAAGGATTCCACATAAATTTCTCGTTTTATTGCATCTCAGTAATCTGTCAAGGAAATTGGATGGCGCGTGGGTCCAGGGCCGTCTTCTTTTGTGAAGTTACGACCTATTTTAAAAAGCTGACAACTATAAAAGGCGCGTAAGAGTCCTACTTTTTAACTAGGTTTTTTAAGTCTAATACTTATTCAGATGATTTGCAACTTAATAGGATATTTTGTATTAGCCTTTGAAAATTAAGTAATACATGTACATACATCTTTACGCCAAATCCCTTGCGGAGTAGGCAGACAGTAGGTGTCGAGGAAGGTCAAGACAGAGAGTCCTATAACATGTAACATAAGAACCGTAACCAAATTGGTCTTATGTTATCAGAAGGTGCTCTCTAGAGCCCTAGAAAACGTTCATGAAAAGAGCTATGAATGCAACTTGATCTAACCTGTTTTGTGTGCTTCCGCCACCAATGCACAGTAGCGGAAGCACACAAAACAGGTTAGATCAAATTGCATGTAATTTGACTTTCACAAAATAACGCCTGGATCTATTAACTATTTAATGAGAGCTATGAATGTTAAAGAAGCGAGTGAGTTTACATGCAATTTGATCTAACCTGTTTTGTGTGCTTCCGCTACTGTGCATTGGTGGCGGAAGCACACAAAACAGGTTAGATCAAGTTGCATGTAAATTTGACTTTCCCAAAATAACGCCGGGATCTATTAACTATTTAATGAGAGCTATGAATGTTAAAGAAGCGAGTGAGGTGCAATACACGAATGTTTTAATATGTAAATTTATTTAGATGTTAAGCTATTTCCGGTTGGTGAATATCTTATGGGTTCGCTTCACCAACATGCTAATATCAACAGTACATTATAGTTGGAAGTATCTTCTTTTTAGCAACAATGCTAAGAAGAAGATACTCATAATGGATACTTCTAATGGAAAAGGAAACAGGTTTTTCTAAACTGATGTTTCATCGCCTATAACCTTCTTCAAGAATTGAGCTATCAAATAAAAATGTTTTTTTAAAATCCGGCAGGTAGTTTCAGTGATTAGATCGATCATAAATAAACTCTTTCGCTTTATATGTTAGTATAGATAACACTGTATCACGTCAATAGCTCTTAAATCAGCAAACTAAGGGAAGGAATATTTTCTTGTCTTTACCTATTTTAATATAGATACTCGTACCAATCACAGGGGAACATGAATAATATGAATCCGTTTTCCATTTAAATCTGTTTGAATTTAATTTTAAGATGTTTTGAATAATGCCTATATTACAAATCGTATTGCTTCAGTTTCCAACCCAATGGATTCCTGCCAATCTCTCACGTCTACGTACTTCAAATCGGACACAGCCAGGGATTATCTTAGAGGTATCCGGGATAATCAGCAAATTTCGTTGAGAAGGGCGATAGATCAGTTCGATCTGGCCCTTTCTTGTTAACCGTCTTGAAAATAACGCCCGAACTGTTTATATAGATTTCCCTGGAGGATACAAACTATGATTATAGATTTTTTCAATCTATCTGCGAGCTAGATTTTCAATTTACCACTATCTTTATATCAAAACTGTGAGATAGGTTGTGGCATTAATGTAGTATATAAGGTACACCAAAAGGTCTATTTAGAAGGTGTGTCTATTACGAAAAACATAAATAGTAAACATTTAAAATATCAATGTTGTGTCGTGTGTGTTAGGCAAGCTACTTATAAGGAAATTGCTGACACAGATATCAACTTTGCACACGGCTCTGTGTTATTGCATCATTGCACACGGCTCTATTTTATTGCATCATTCCGCACGATTGCTGACGGGACATTATTGGCCGTGGCCTACGTGACTTGAAGCGCATGGAAATATTCCCACAACTGAAGTAAGGTGCTGACGAGGCAACGCCGGCCAGCGACAACACGGCCGCCGCGACGACACTTCGTATCATACTTCGATCGAGTCAATACCTAATTATAGTTATTAATTGTAAAACTTTTTATATCTCTATTAATTAAATTTCTTTAATAAAATTTTGGTTTTTTTTGGACCCTCCGGCTCCAAGTTACATTATTGGCGCAGTCGAAACGGAGGCTCGAGCTAGGCGCGCGCGATATCGTGATCAAGATTTCCGCTTGAACTACAGCCCGTGTCCCGCGTGACTAGCTGGTTCTCACACCTTCATCGAGTCCACCTACTCCCCTACGTGACCAGCTGAGGGCCGAGGAGATATCCGGAAATCGATATCACTCAGAGAAACCAGGTATCGAGAGATGATTTGGTAAGTACATTACATTTATTTCGTAGTGTTGCTTTCCTTTAGTCCTAAATTTTACCCCTTCCACGATTTTTCGCCCTCATAAAGCGACATCTCGGCCTGCATCAAGACAGGCCAGGGATAACTTTATGGATAGTCATAGAGACATAGATTTAGATTCAGAACGTAACTTGAACGTAGGTAATAGCGTAGAGATGTCTAAGATTGATCCCGATGTTATTATCAAGGCCCTTCGATTGGTGCCGGATTTCGATGGTAACCCTCATATTTTGACAAGATTTATTAAACTTTGTGACCAGATTGTAGATGCTTATTCTGGAGGGGATACTCTAGCTAACTTATATTTGATTAATGGCATTTTAAATAAGGTGACTGGCCCCGCGGCTAGGACAATTAATTCCAACGGAATTCCGTCGGATTGCCAAGTATTAGAAGCACATTAATTAATAATTTCAGTGACCAGAGAGATGAGACCACTCTCTATAATGACTTAGCTATGCAGGTGCAGGGAAATAGCACACCGCAAGAAATTTTTGATCGGTGTCAGACTCTTTTTAGCACCATTATGACATTTGTGACCTTACACGAGAATGTAGAGACCACAATAACCGCTAAACGGGATTTATATAGAAAATTAACCATGCAAGCGTTTGTTCGCGGTCTTAAGGAGCCTTTGGGTTCTCGTATAAGGTGTATGCGCCCCGAAAATATAGAGAAGGCATTGGAATTTGTTCAGGAGGAGTTAAACACTCTATACTTACAGCAACGAAATGATGGGCTTAGTAAACACTCTCAAGCTACCTCGCACTCTAGACCTATACAAGTACCAATGCCGTTTCCACAAATTTCACAAGTACCACAGGCCCCTAAACCTTTTGCTTTCGGACCTGAAGTAAAATTTCCTAACCCACAAGGTCCACCGCGGTATGGCATTACTAACCAACCTTCTAGGTACGTCCCGCCATTTAATGCTAACCTACCACGAATGCCTACACGTACGCAGCAGATGTTTAGCGCACAACCACCTAATTATAACCCGGGCAGTAACACGTTTAGATTGGCACCTCGAAATTATAATAGTAATTTTAACTCTGCTCCGCGTCCTATGAGCGGAGTCCAGCATTATACTCCTAGGGTGCTACCACCCAGTGGGCATGATTGGACGAAACACGGCAATCCACCACCCACTAATTACTTCAAAACTCGAGATGTAAATCTAAATGATTGCTATTCATATGACAGCACGTATGATTATTATTACACCGATAATTGCGAACAAGTTACAACTCCTGACTATAGCGATTACGGGTATAACACGTACTACGAGTACGATAGCAATAACCTTGTATACGAAGAACCTATACCGCTAGAGACGAGTTATAGTTCTCAGAATGGGGAAGAACCCCAACCATCTACTAGTTCCTCTGGAACCCTTCAGGATTTTCCGATAACGGGCCGTTTAAAAAAGTCAAAATAGAAGTCAACTTTCAAACGCAAAGACAATTACCATATTTGGAAATATCGGACCCACCTTTAAAGTTATTATTAGATACCGGAGCTAATATGTCATTTTTAAGTCCGGAGGCAGCCTCGAAATTTTACCCTGACACTGAGCTCCGTTATGACCCGTTCGAAATTACGAATATACACGGGAAATCTAGGAACGACTACTCGATAATAATACCTTGTTTCCAAGAACTTAATAATAGCGAAAGTATCAAGTTATTCGTATACAAATTTCACAATCATTTCGATGGGCTTATAGGGCTAGATTTGCTAACCCAATGGGAAGCTAAGCTAGATCTTAAGGACCGATTAATTGTTACCAATAACGCAGTTAACCCCATTAAATTCCATGATACGCGAAATGTTAACTACTACGAGGATATTATCCCGGCTAATAGTTCGAAACTAGTTAGAATACCTATTAACTCTCAAAATGGAGATGTAATTGTGAATGAGCAGGTCTTAGGTAACTGTCTCGTACATGAGTGCATAACTACTGTTAGGGATAGCCGCGGCATTGTAGAAATTGAAAACCCTTCCAACAGCGACGTGATATTTTCGTTAGATCGACCCGCTGAGGCGGAGGTATTTACCGGTGAGTGCACAGATACCGAACCGATTACGGACCGTACAAAAGAGGTTCTATCGCGTCTACGTACTGATCATCTTAACCCGGAAGAGAGAGCAAATTTATTGCGGCTGTGTTCTCAATATTCAGATATTTTTTACCTAGATGGAGAACCCTTAACCTTTACCAATCAAGTAAAACACTCTATTAGGACCACAGATGAAGTTCCAATATATACAAAAAGTTACAGATATCCTTTCGTACATAGGCAGGAAGTTCAGGATCAAATTAGAAAGATGTTAGATCAGGGAATTATTAGACCCTCAGAATCAGCCTGGAGCTCCCCAATTTGGGTGGTACCCAAAAAGATGGACGCATCTGGCAAACAGAAGTGGCGACTTGTAGTGGATTTTCGTAAACTAAATGAAAAAACTGTAGACGATAAATATCCTATACCCAACATTAGCGACGTACTTGACAAGTTGGGGAAATGTCAGTACTTCACCACCCTTGACTTAACATCCGGATTTTACCAATGCGAGATGAACCCATCAGACATACATAAGACGGCGTTTAATGTAGAGCACGGGCACTTCGAATTCATTAGAATGCCCATGGGTCTTAAGAATGCACCATCCACTTTTCAAAGAGTGATGGACAATGTTCTAAGAGGCCTTCAAAACGAGATATGTCTCGTGTATCTTGATGATATAATCATTTTCAGCACATCTCTCCAAGAACATATCCATAACCTCGATAGGGTTTTTCAAAGACTTAGGGCTTCAAATTTCAAAGTCCAAATGGATAAATCGGAGTTCCTAAAGCTCGAAACTGCTTATCTAGGGCATATTATAAGTAGTGATGGCATTAAGCCTAATCCGGACAAGATTTCAGCAATATCTAAATACCCTATCCCAAAAACCACGAAAGAAATTAAGCAGTTTCTGGGACTTCTCGGTTACTACCGAAAGTTCATTCCCGACTTCGCGCGTATCACAAAACCATTGACCCAATGTCTCAAAAAAGGTCAAAAGATCGTCTTAGACCCTGCCTATATTAAAAGCTTTGAGAAATGTAAGATACTACTGACTAACGATCCCATCCTGCAGTACCCGGACTTTGAAAAGGACTTCTTACTTACAACCGCCGCCTCTAACGTTGCTATAGGTGCAGTTTTATCGCAAGGACCTATAGGTTCGGATAAGCCAGTTTCATACACCTCTCGCACACTCAACGACAGTGAGATAAATTACAGTACCATCGAAGAAGAGCTCCTCGCCATAGTATGGGCTACCAAATATTTCAGACCATACCTTTTTGGACGGAAATTTAAAGTGCTTACATATCATAAGCCATTGCAATGGCTTATGAATATGCGAGAGCCTAACTCTCGTCTCACGAGGTGGCGGTTGAAACTCAGCGAGTACAATTTTACCGTAATATATAAAAAGGGCAATCAGAATACCAACGCTGATGCTCTCTCTAGAGTTGAAATATATAACGAGGAACTTGAATCAATAGTTGCCAACCCTAGCGAGAAACCACCTAGCCTAAATGGTTCATCAACTGCAACTGTGCACACTAGTGAGGAAAATCCGATTCTAGAGGTTCCCATAACAGATGACCCCGTCAATAGATTTCATTGACAAATAATAATGACCGTAGTAGGAGACGTTAAACGACGACCGACAGTGACTAAGCCATTTGACACACACACACGCATCGCAGTCCAAGTGTCAGAAGGTAACCTGGAACCAGACGTTATAAACACCATAAAAGAATATGTTAATCCAAAAGTCAAAACTGCTATTCTATTAAATCCCCCTTTGGCAATGTACTCAATTATACCAATTATTCAGAATAATTTCAAAAATTCAGTCATGAACCTTGTATTAGCAAAGCGTGAATTGGAAAATGTGAAGGAATATATGCGTCAACAGGAAATTATTCGCAGCTATCACGATGGCAAAACTAACCACCGTGGTATCACCGAGTGTTTCTTGTCACTATCTTACCGTTATTACTGGCCTAAAATGAAGGAACACATAACCAAATTCATTAATGAATGTACTATATGTGGGCAGGCCAAATATGACAGAAACCCCATTAGGCCTCAATTTAATCTCGTCCCACCTGCAGCCAAACCCTTTGAGATAGTTCATATGGACCTATTTACAGCGCAAAATGAAAAATATCTTACTTTTATAGATGTCTTCTCGAAATACGCACAGGCGTACCTTCTCCGAGATGGCACAGCGCTCAGTATCATTCAAGCTCTTCTAGCATTCTCAACCCACCATGGTCTGCCTTTGACGATCGTGACAGACCAAGGGACTGAGTTCACAAACCAGTTATTTTCCGAATTCGTAAAGCTACATAAAATCAACCATCACAAAACTTTGGCCCACACACCAAGTGATAATGGCAACATCGAACGGTTTCACTCCACTTTGTTGGAACATTTGCGTATTCTAGGTTTAAGCCATAAGAAAGAATCTGTAACGAATCTTATGCCGTACGCTATAATAGCATATAATAGCTCAGTACACAGCTTCACTAAATGCCGACCCTATGACATTATAAATGGACATTTCAACCCGAGGGACCCAATTGACTTAGATGCGACTGGACATCTGATGCAACAGTACATACAGACTCACAAAGACAAAATGAAATTAGTTTACGAACTAATCCACGAATCCACATCAGCCGAGCGGGCAGCAATCATTGAAAACCTAAATAAAACTAGGGAACCTGAGGTAGAATATCAGCCCGATCAGCAAATATTCATAACTAATCCGTTAGCTAGTCGTCAGAAAATAGCTCCGCGATACACTCAAGATACGGTTTTGGCTGACCTGCCGATTCATATTTACACTTCAAAAAAACGCGGTCCCATTGCAAAAGGTAGATTAAAGAGAGTACCCAAATCTGCAAAATTGTTGCAGGTTACTACTAACGCTGACCATAACCATAACCCGAGCCCAAGAAATAAAGATTGACAGCCTGGATGATGGACCTGGAATATTGCCATACAAACTGGGACCTATGAGGTTAACAACGCATTATCACGTTTTCCTTCAATACATTGAGCTTCAGCCCATACACGACCACCTAGACTTAGTTAAACACCAGATCATACAATTGGGAAATAAGCTTCCTAACGACACTTTTATGCTTTTTGAAATACAAATTGATCACCTTGGCGTGAAATTAGATAATATACTCTTAAGACTAACTAGCTTAGAACCTCATCGCTCGAAGAGAGGTCTCATCGATGGATTTGGCTCCGTGATTAAATATGTTACCGGAAACTTAGATCATTCAGATGCCATTAAATATGACGAAGCTATTAGAGCAATTAAAGTTAATGAAAATAAAGTAGTTAATAATTTAAATAATCATATTAGCCTTAGCAACGAGTGGATGAAAAGTCACACGAATATTTTAGTTAGTTTAGCCGAAAACGAAAATAGATTAAATCTCACTATGCATGAACTTTTGGACTACGAAACGCATGGAAATAGCAACTTAATTAAATATGCTAAATTAGCTCAACTCCTAAGTATAGTAACAAATAACGTAGATGAATTGTCAGATGAGCTACAGAGAATTGAGGATATGCTTGCTTTCACTCGTACTTCTAATGTACACCATTCAATGTTAAGAGTAGATGTATTAAGCGGTATTTTAAGGAAACTTAGGAACTTATATAGGATAGATCAGTTACTAGACATAGACCTAAGAGATTACTACGACATTATAAAAACAGGATCCTATTACTCAGGTAGACAGATAGTTATAGTATTTAGAATTCCAATTATTTCTTCAGACATTTACGAATTATATAAGCTACCGTTAGCACCCAATAGATTAAACGAAATCCTTATTCCTCCCCATCCCTTCCTAGCAACAAACGGGAAAATGTATATGTACATAGAGGCTGAATGCCCGAAGGTAAAATCTCGGTACTTATGTCAAGAAGAAACAAACCAACGCGTACAACACGGTACGGACTGCATCCAGACACTCATCTCGAGACAAACCGTAGACGACTCTTGTCAGCGCACCACTATTACAGTTACTAAAGAGACGGTCGAGAAGCTTGACGACAGGCGTTATATTATCGTCCTTCCGAATCCAACGAAAGTACGATTGACCTGCAATCGAGATGAATACCGAACTCTACATGGAAGTCATCTTGTCGATATACCACATCAGTGTTCGCTGCGAACAGATGAACTCACCATATACAACACCAACGATCGAGTGGATGGTCAACCAGTAAAAATATTCAACATTCTCCCCAGTTTGAAGATTGATGCTGCACCCCAACCGTCGATCGCAATTAGCTCAGTAAATCTTAAAGGACTTCAAGAGATACAGAACAGGATCTTAACACAGAAAGCGTTACAATTAGATGAGAATCCTACAGCATCCTTTTACCACACCACTGTACCATTTTATGGGATTCTAATAATAGCCGTAATCACGTCAGCACTGTTACTATATAGAAAATGTCTTGGAAACAGCCAGAGAACATCGAAAATATCAGAAGCGACACCATCTTATGCAGAGATAACACCAACCAGTATCCAGCATCCAAGCCATAAGAACCCTCTCGCAACATTTTCGTCAAACACTCGCAAATAGTTGCGAATCTGAGGGCGGAGGTGTTAGGCAAGCTACTTATAAGGAAATTGCTGACACAGATATCAACTTTGCACACGGCTCTGTGTTATTGCATCATTGCACACGGCTCTATTTTATTGCATCATTCCGCACGATTGCTGACGGGACATTATTGGCCGTGGCCTACGTGACTTGAAGCGCATGGAAATATTCCCACAACTGAAGTAAGGTGCTGACGAGGCAACGCCGGCCAGCGACAACGCGGCCGCCGCGACGACACTTCGTATCATACTTCGATCGAGTCAATGCCTAATTATAGTTATTAATTGTAAAACTTTTTATATCTCTATTAATTAAATTTCTTTAATAAAATTTTGGTTTTTTTTGGACCCTCCGGCTCCAAGTTACATTATTTGTGTGTACTTATATACATATATGTATGTAGGCAGGTAGGAAATTATACTTCCTTCGTGTAACAAAACAAAAACAACTCCAAAAATGTCATCCTGCGTACCAGTACGTTTGTAAAACAAAATGAATATATTTATTCGTAGGATAATACAATAAATTATCAACCACCCTCAAAAATCACCTCACAGTCATTTACCACCTTATATAATTTAAAGACAAGCGCATACATATATTATATATATATTTATACAACTAGATTGGAAAACAAGCATGCGGTTCGCATTAGATGGTAAGAGGTCACCGCAGCCTACTGACGCTCGCAACACCACGGATGTTGCTCGCGCGCTGCCAATCTTGTGACCTAAGGCTGTTTCGTCACAGTACCTAGTAATTTCTCTGCCTTATGTCACCTTTCAGACCGGAACGCAGCTATATAAATATAACTGCTTGGCGGTAGAAATAGGTGAGACAGAGGTACCCACGGAGACGACTTTTGTACAAAGTCTCCCTCTGGTGAACATAAATACATTTTATCTAAACTGATATAAAACACATGTTGTAGATTCATAAGCAATTTGAAAACCTAACTTGAATATAGTTACGAACAAAACTTGAGAGACATTTACCAACCAACTTCGTGGTGTTTTATATGTCGGCGTCGGTAGCGCTGCCTTTTTTTATTTCGCTCATTTGGTGCAACAATGACGCAATTATACTTTTTGTCAAATATAGTTAAGTAACAAGAAAACTCGCGGAAAGGTGTTTCCGCGAGTTTTGACATACTTAACTATATTTTGACAAAAAGTATAATTGCGTCTTCATGCGTCAAAATATAGTTAAGTATGACAAAACTCGCGGAAACACCTTTCCGCGAGTTTTCTTGTTACTTAACTATATTTGACAAAAAGTATAATTGCGTCATTGTTGCACCAAATGAGCGATTTGTCTCGTTTCATTATTCGGCAGGAGTGCAACGATAATTGTGACATGGTTAACGAACGATACGATAGTGTCACGCGGGTGTCTCACGCAGAAATGTGCAAAGTATGAAATTACGGAAAATGATCGGTCGCGTTCGAGGCAATTATGACCAGCTCATTTTTTTTTTCTATTATATTATCTCAGCGTAGTGGCTCCTCTTCGTCTGTTGGTAAGCGAAATGAGGAGCCCAAATTGCAGCGGCAACTGACAAAGGACTACTATATCCTGTCTGTTAACGCTACCATGCTGGCCCGCAAGGTGATTCTTCACGCTTCGTTTAAAGGATCCCATGTTGTAGGAAGGAGGAAGCAGTTGCAGGCAAGGCGTTCTACTTTTTAATAGTTCGACAGAGATAGGAGTTGCCGAACTTTTTAGTACGAGAACAAATGTCCTCAACAGTGCAATGATGACATCGCAAGCCTGCACGTGTGGTTCTATGACAGGAGAGGGTGGGATAAGGGAAAATAGTTCTTCAGAGCACTCACCATGGTACAGGCGGTAAAATGTACTTAGGGAGCCTATGTCCCTACGAAGTTGCAGAGGTTCTAGGTATTTTGTGATCTCTTCGTCGTCGATTATGCGGATAGCCCGTCGCTGCAACCTATCGAGAGCCTCGAGAAGATACTGTGCGGAGCCGTCCCAGAGATGCGAGCAATACTCCATGCAGACCCGAACTTGAGTCTTATAAAGAAGACAAAGTTGGTCCGGCGTGAAGAACCGGCGCACCTTGTTCAGGACTCCGAGTTTCATCATTAACACCGACGCTCATGGGTTCCCACACAGGTCAAACAATTGTGTGCATGAACATGTCCGCTTGTCTAGGACTGGGTGTTAAGAGACAAAGGAAGTCCACCTCACAGAAAACCGCAGCCAAAAAACAAGTTCCTGGAGGGTTGTGTTCCTGCGTGTGAGTGAGGTCACCAGTAAGCTCCTAAGGAGTTACGTCGCTAGCAGCCGAGGTGGCATCGCGCGAGTGATATTTAATGTATTGCAAGCGTTAAGAGGTTGCAGTAACCGCTTTCCATTAGGTGAGCCGTATGCCTCCCGACGTAGTATAAGAAAAACGAGAGGTGGAGCGGGAGAGATTACATATGTCGCTCCAGTAACTTTGGTTTTGCGGACAGGCCTTCGCTTCCAATCATACCCGCGTGCAGAGGTGCACTGTTCTGCGCTAATTACGAGTATCAACAACATATTATGTAAATGTGATGGCCCAGTGGATAAGAAACCGATCAATTGATCAACAGGTACCCGGTTAGAATCCTGGCATATAGCACTACATTCGTTTTTCCGATTTATATACGTATTTGTAATTATCACTTGCTCGGTGGTTATGGAAATATCGTGAACAAAACCCGCACGTTCAAAAAATTGTATTGCCATAGACGTGTGCCCTAACCTAAGAAACGTCTGATTTTCCCTCCGGCTTGCGGAGGTCTGACGGCAGTGGCTCTAGCGTAGCGGACCCCGCCAATTTTAATGGATTAGGACACGGGATAACGCTAAGAAGAAGAATAAAATGATAAATATATGTTTCAAATTGAGTTTTTGTTTTCTGTTGCTTATAAATGTTTATGGGGAAAGAAAATTAAGTTGATACATTTTGTAGGAGTAACGTATACATATATTGTATCCTTTATGAGAAACAAGACGTCACAAGAGGTCAATGTCCAGTAGATAACGGCGACTGAGCGCCAGCCGCGCTATGGCCATTGATCTGCGACACGTTCATGTACGAAAAATATTATATATATTGTCGGACAAATTACACAGCGCCATCTAGCCCCAAAGTAAGCGAAACTTGTGGTATGGGTACTACTAGACAACTGATAAACATACGTAAATACATTTTTTTTTGTAAATACATACTTATTATACATAGAAAATACCCAGACCGAAACAAACAGACATGTTCATGCACACAAATGTTTGTACTGTGTGGGAATCGAACCCACGAGCGTTGATGTCAAAGTAGCGTAACAGCGCGTTTCACCACTGCGCCACCGAGCTCGTCAACTAAAGTATGATTTTTGGAATGGATACGACAAGCATTACCTCAAACTTGTGAAGTTAATAATAATTCTTGGGTCGGCAACGCGAGAGTGACACCCCTAGTGTTGTAAATATAGGCTACGGTAACTGCTTACCAGGCAGGCCGTACTCTTGTTTGCCCCCATGTAATTGTTAGATCATAACATATATACAATTTGTGATTCTATTACGTCACATCGCCCGTTGTAACAATTCAATGTACGGCAAATAAATAAATTTCTGTCAACATTCTGCTGTGTTTTCCGGAATCGATGGCCTCAATTGAGATATATGACACGCGGATACTTCAGCCAACCCCCTCGTTGACTTCCAGCCCTGTTGTTATTTTGTAAGTTTATCTCAGTTTTATGATAATAAATAATATTCTACGTATGATGACTGTTGAGAGTAGTGATAGCGCAGTGGATAAGTAACCGGCCTATTGTGCAAATGGTCCCCGGTTCAAATCCAGGCGGGGCCATGTACCACTAAATTCGCAGTTTCGGATTTATGTACACATTTATCACTTGCTCGGCGGTGTAGGAAAATATCGTGAGGAAACCCACACGTCCAAGAAACTGTATTTCGAAATACGTGTGTCCTAACCTAAGAAAGATCTGGTTTTCCCTCTGGGCTGTGGAAGTCTGACGGCAGTCGCTCCATCTATAAATCGGTGTCTTCGCCAAATCCTTAGGCTTAGGTAGCGGACCCCGCCAATCCTAATGGATTAGGAAATGTGATAATGTGAAAAAGAAGGAGATTGTAAATATCTTAACTGAAGGGAAAATAAAAGAAAATAAACACAATTTGACACATATATTTGCTATTTTCTTCTTCTTAGCATTATCCCGTTTCCTAATCCATTAAGATTGGCGGGGTTCGCCACCTAAGCCTAAGGATTTGGCGAAGACACTGATTAAGAACACAAGAGTTGCTGTCAAAGTAGAATAGGGTTCGATACTCACACAGAACAAACATTTGTGTGCATGAACATGTCTGTTTGTCTTGGTCTGGGTGTTTTGAAGAGAAGTAGGGCACATCAAAGCAGCCGGTTAGGTAAATACCTCCACCTCACAGAAAACCGGAGCCGAATAATGAGTCCCTAGAGGGTTATTGTGTACCTGCGTGTGAGTAAGATCATCAGTAGGCTCCTAAGGAGTTGCTGTATTAGCAGCAGAGGTGGCATCTCACGAGTGATACTTAATGTAGATATTGCAAGCGTTTATAGGCTACGGTAACCGCTTTATGATTCAGATGGGCCGTATGTTTGTATACGTCCCGACGTTGTATATAAATATAAATACGATTGGCTTTGATTAAAGATTTATAGTAAGCAATCACCGTAACCTATGGTATGACTTACAACACCAGAGGGAACACCCGTGCAGTTTAAAGCATTAGATGGGTAATATGTATATGTTTATCACCAAACTTAGTTAAAAATATATAAATAAAATGATATGTAATAAGTTGAAAACTTTCCATTTAAGCGTATGAGAAAACTGCATAATCCGACATGTTCGATTGAACTGAAAATTTGATCTACTGAGCTCTGATCATATTTTCAGCTTACCTAAACAAGTAACTGCTGAAGTAAAGGGCGTGGGTGTATCTTGACGTAAGCATACCTCCATCCACTTGATTCAATGATTCGAAAGAAAATTAAATTGAAACCTTTTGTTCACATGCCCGCGAATAAACACACGGAGAGAATCATCTCTCAAAAGTATTAAAGCGGTTACCTAAAATGCCAAGTTAATAAATAACCTAATCTTCTTCATCTTAGCTTTGTCCCGTTTCATTAGAAATCGCTGGATCCACTACTTAATCCTAAGGATTTGGCAAACACAACCCTCCACAACCTAGAGGAAAAAACAGACCTTTCTTAGGTAAGGTCACACGTCTTTTACGTAATTTCTTGACGGGTTTCCTAACGATGTTTTCCTTCACCACCGAACAAGTGATAATTACAAACATGTACATAAATCTAGAAACATTAATTTGGTCGTGTGTGCCAGGATTCAAACCAGTGATCACTTGGTCAATGGGTCAGTTATTTATCCACTGGGCTATCCCTGCTAATATTCTCATCATTTCAGTCCGTATTCGTCCACTGCTGACTATAAAGCTTCCCTCTATTGAGCCATTTGTCTCGATACTGTGCCACCTGCATCCATATATTGCTTACAAACCTCTTGAGGTCGTCGCTTCATCTAGAGAGGGGGTCGTCCCACACTGCATGTGAGAACCTTTCTTCTCCAGCGGTCGTCGGTTCTACGAACTATGTGGCTGGCACGCTGCCATTTTAGCATGCTTATCCTTAGTTCTGTTGCGAATGTCGATATTTCTGATCATATGCGAAGAAACCCCGAGCATAGCTCTTTACATAGCAAGTTGAGCGACTTCGAGCTTCCCCATACGGCCGCAGTTGATGTAGACAAACAAATTATGAGTAATTTTTTAATTTCTCCTAGCTTTCATAATTTTGCTATATTTGTCTCTATGAAGTAATAGCTTTGCTTCCATATTAATATATATATCCTAGTCTTGCCATAAATACTGAAACAAAGAAAAAAAATTCTATTGCAAATAACATTTATTACTTTTACAGTGTGTTAGTTTAATACATAAATATAAAACAATTTAAAATATAAAAAGCTTATTCGAAGTGGTCTCCATTGGCTGTCATACTCTTGTGTTCGACTCTCGTTTGACATTATTTTTGTCATTTAGATGCTGTAAGTGGAAATCTTGTAATTGGCCATAAGCCATTATATAAATATAATGATTGTTTTGCTAGCCGTAAGTTTCCCGAAAATAATAAAATAAAATAAAATACAGTCCTTTAAACGTTGAGGCCAGTTATCAATAGAAGCACGCATTCTTTCCATGGGAAAATTATTCACTGCCAATCGTACGGATTGTTTTAGGAACTCCAAATTATCATGGCGTTTAGAGCTAGCGTACTCTCTAAAACTGACCATAAATCATAATCCAGCGGATTAAGATCGCGACTAGACGACGGCCAGTCTTCAGCTCTGATGAAGTCCGAAACGTTCGTTTCCAACCAAGACTGCGTAGACCGAGCTTTATGACCCGGCGCCGAGTCTTGCTGGAAGGACCATTCTTGGATATTGAACATGGTGTTGTTAAGGGGCTTCACTACCTTCTCAAGCATGGTATCTTGATACACTTGTGCCGATGTTTTGATACCTTTTTCACAAAAGTATGGCTTAGTCACTCCTTCATAGCTAATACTCCACCAAACCATCACTGAAGTCGGATAGTGCCCACGTTGCACTCTGTCGACTAATTGGGAAGCTTCCTTAGAGCTTTGAGCATAAATACGGTCATTTTGTTTGTTAAAATGTTGCTCAATTGTAAAAATTTTCTCATCCGTAAACAAAATTTTTCTGTGTCCTCCCTTTGCGTACCGCTTCAGTAGTTGATTCTATTTTACCACCCTATTCTTTTTTAAATTATCAGTTAAGAAATGACCAGTACGTCTCTTATAGGCTGCAAGTCCTCATCAGTCATCTTTTAAAATACGCGACATGGTTCTAGGTGCTATCTTCATCTCCCGAGATAAAATCTTTTCTTTCCCATACTGCTTTGACCACCTTTTTCGTACGAACACTACGTGGACGGCCAGAACTTTTTATGTCACAAACAGAGAAGGTCTCATTGTACCTATTAATAGCCCGGTACACAAACATTTTACTAATACCAAGCGTATGGCGAGTTTTAAAAATTGCATTTGGCTCCATACCTACTTTGTGGAATGCAATCACAGCGATTCGATTCTCTTTATCACCCCATTCCATTTTAATATCGCATAATATTGTAGAATATATTGGCGCCAAAATGAGAAAACTCAATGAACAATCATATAAAAATGACAGATTCCAAATTCAAATGTAATAATTTGTTTACTTTTAATTGTAACAGTATTTATGGCCAGACTAAGTATATATATATACTCAAAATGAACAATGTAAATATCGATAACAATTACGTATATTACGATATCATACCATCATCAATCTAAAAAAGAAGGTGCAGGAATGGTTGGAACCCTTTAGTTATGAGGAAATTGAAAAATTAAAACAATAGGTAAAATAGAGGATTACGAATGTTTACAAATGATAACAAACTGACCGACGACATTCAAGATATACATGACAGACAGACATATTAAACTGGGATTTTTTAGCACTAGGTTACATTAGTTATTTTAGTTTTATGGAAGGAATCTTAGCATGTTTATACTTTTATAAATATATAGGTACATATGGTAATGGTAGAGCGGTATCTCCTGGCACAGGCGTAATGTTTAAAAGGAGATACCAATCAACTTCGGAGTTTTTGTAAACACTTATTTTGGAATAAATAAATTATTATTCATGCCTAACATAAAAAACTTGCTAATTCTTCAAAAGTACACAAAATCATTTTAGTAGCATAAGCAGAACTTTTCATAAATGTTTTAACACACAGAATATATCGGCATTCCTGATTCTATCACGTAGTAAAACCCCGAGCTCAGCACGCTGAGCGACCTTGAACTTCCCCATACGGGCCACAGTGAAGAGCCACACTGCTCGCTCGTAGTAATTAATAAATATTCGTACACAATAGATATCATAGTTGTCAAACCAATAGCAAAAAAGAGAGAACACTCTCTCGTCTCGTCACAAGGATGGGCGGTTAAAAAGGTTTGTTTACACTCGCGCGAAGAGCACTAGAGACAGCCCCGAGCGGCCCGCAGCGTCTGTACTAATGAACCCAGGCACCGAGCATGCTTGAACATGTCGCGAGCTCCTCGCTGGGTATGTCCTAATTTTGTATTAGGCTTATACGTATGCTATTAGTATACCTATGAAAATGCTATGAAATTGTTTAGAATCACAAATCAATAAACCACTTGATGTTGACTAAGCCTCCTCGCCTGTCCTCACTCGCCAATATGTAGTGCTTTGAGCCTTCTGACCAATGGGAGGATGTTTTATCCAATAGGCCGAAGTGGCTCGATGTTGATCCGCGAACTAACCAATAAGAGTTACGCGTTCTGCCTCACCTCCCGACCCGTAGCGGTGAGATTTTATACCGCGCAAAATTGTATCTTTTTTTTTTTTTTTTTTTTTTTTTTTTTTTTTTTTTCAAATAAAAAGTTTCCACAGGCTCTTTGGCCCGTGCCATTGTTTGTTTGAGAGGTTGTTTGTCAGGTTGTTAGTCACTTTAGTGTTCATCGCTCCGCAAGTGCGATTTCAATAGAATTAGTAGTGCTTACATGCTATTGTTTTAGACAAGTCAGGTTGTTTTTTTTTTTTTTTTTTTTTTTTTTTTTTTTTTTTTTTTTTTTTTTTTTTTGTACATTAGTTTTTGTTATAGGCAGAAAGTGGGACGAGAGACGCGGGCAGACCAGTCCCCCCGAGCGGCACCCGTTCACGAGTTGACGCAGAGGGCAGCCATCACCGTGCTCAACCATATTGTAGGGAACTCGATGACCCGCCCCCCAACGCCGCCGCTCGTCTAGACATTTTAGTGAGCATGACTGCTCGCATCTCTCATCCCTGTCTCTGCTTTATTACAGTTTGTCAGTTTTTCCGGAAACGAAGGGAGATGGCATCCCGGAGCCTTGCCATGACGCCCTTCCCCCCTCTCTGTCTGCTGGTTTGGGAGGAGGAGGAGGGACCGCTCGCTGGGCCCTCGGAACTTTCAGTCAACTTTCTGATGACCTTCTCGTCTCTCGCCCTCATCGCCATCTTAAGGTTATAGTCCCTGATGTGTTCCGTTATCGCGGTCTCGGCTCGTAGGATAAACCGAGCTGTCGCGTCATTGTCAGTACAGTCTGTGTGGTATACACAGCTGTCCGTGTGTCTAGAGACCGCGACAACGGCATGGGGGACACTTTGGAGGAGGTGGGATCTTTTGGAGGTTGTACGCACAATAATCACTGACTCGCACGTTAGTCCCTGTGCTTCGTGTATGGTTAGGGTGCGGGAACCCGAATTTGCTCCGTAGCCCTGGCTGATAAGGAGTGCCTTCTCAGCCTGGGTGTGGACAAGGTAAAGCGTGTTGTCCTGTTTCGGGATCCGCTCCCCTGTAAACCGCTTCAACGACAGGGATCTAGCTCGAGTCTTGGCCGAGTATATGCCACTGTAGATTTCTCTTAGAGCATACGCTACGTCCTGTGGATTCCTGTACGTACAAAGGAGATTTTGGGAGATTGACGTCACAAGGTTGGGTCTGTTATATAAGGTGTTGAACAGATTGTTCCTGTCGATGTAGGGAAGCTGGTTGTCGTCTCCGATCAGCAGGGCTTCACTGGCTCTGGCTAGTTGTATTGCCATGACTATGGATCCGAAATGGTTCATAAGGGCTTCGTCCACCATTAGGCGTGTACACGATTCGCCCTTATGTAGTCCATTTACTAGTAGGGATGCCATAGTCCGCACTCTCTTTTTGGCTAGATCACCAAAGCGCGTTTCCAGTTTTTCCCTGAGATCGGTGGCGGCCTCAGTTGTCGTTGTCACTATGATGTCTCCAGCCAGGTCGGCTTGTGACACCACCCACGTGGATTTCCCGCAGCCGGGGACTCCGTTAACCCATGTGATAGTGGGTCTCACCCAGTGCTTCGGGCTTCCGCCTTTGAACAGGTCCCCTGCTATAGCTTCTGCCATTTCGAGGATCCTGTCGTCCAGCATTACCTTTGTGCACTTGGCTACCACCACAACCGGGTCTTCGGTCGGTGTTTTAAAGGTGATCCTTCCTTCCTCGCTCTTCTCGTCCAGGGGCACAAAACCGCCGGTTACGCTGTATGCTGCCATGTACGACCCCGACATGTTACCCAGTATTACTAGGTTCCTGTCGCTGTCGTAAATAGCTGCCTCAGCTTCGCCCAATTTTATCCGTAGCAGTTCCTGCGAGCCGCGGTGATAAGTCTGCAAGATGGAGTTGCAGGTATCCATATTTACTTTCCGCGTTGCTCTGGTGACTGCCATGAACTCGATGAAGGCGTTTACCATGTGGTCTTGCGGCTCCCTTGCCGGTCTGAGTTTGGGGGGGGTCACTTGTCCCATGTCTGCTCTTGTGCGGGGGCCAGTGGGGGGTTCCGATCCGTGGCGGGGAGGCGTCTGTGTGAACTTTTCGACCGCCGCTTCCAAGGATAGGGCCCTTTCCGCTGCTCTTTTTTTTCTTGCGGAGGGTTGGGCCACCGATTGGACACTCCTATTGAGGGTCGCCAATATGGTGGAGAGTATGTAGCTAGGTTCCTTGCGCTTCTGTTCTGCCAGACATCTTTCCTGCATCACCCGTTGTTGAAGGCGTTCCGACCCACTGACGTGGGGATTAACAATCGGGTGATCCCAGCAGTCCTTGGGTATCAGTTTGGCGCCTGGGTCCCGGGATTGGGCCTTAAGGAAACTTAGGTTTTGTCCTCTGTCCTCGTATACCACGATTTCGTGATGCTGCGAGGCCAGGAGAGCTCCTTCGTAGTCCTTGGTTCTCCCACTGAGGTATCCCACGACCATGGCGTCAATACTGATGATCTTGGCAGGTTCGGCTCTTTGCCCCATGAACTTCAGCACTGCGCACATCTGTTCGAACTCAGTGACTTCGTCGTCCGTGCAGAACAACGCGATAGTTTTGTTGTTCTTTCGCACTATTCTGCACGTCTGGTTTCCGATTGTCACCTTTGGTAATTCGTTGAACATTTTGCGCCGCATGGTGGTCTTGCGAGTGCTTCCGTTTAGTAGGACTCCGAGTCCAGGCGAGATCGTTACCGTATTTTTCGCCATGGCATTGCAGAAGGCAATCCCTATTCTCTCCGCATTGTCGTCCATATATAAGGCGACTCCTCTTAGGCGCAGTCCTGGTCGTCCGTCTTCTCCGCATGTTAGAAGGTTGAAAGTGTCATTGAGTGATGTTTGTGTCGTTGTGTCAGACTGTGGTGTTTGTGTGTCGATGTGTGGTGTGTGTGTCAAGTCCGGGAGTTGAGTCATGTCCGAGGGGAGAGGAGGGTTAGGATAGGTGCTGTTTCGCCGCGTTGCGACTGATGCCACCTTATCCATGAAGGCCAGAAGCTTGGGGCGGGATTTATTGCACTCCATGAGCTTTCGGAGATTATGTCGTGTGAGCTCCAGTTGAACAGAGCACTGCAGGTTGAATCTTTCTAGCTGGAAACGGGGGCAGTCGAGTAGTATGTGCCACACCGACTCGCTGATTTGGGGATCGCACTCGCACCCCGGGCTGGTCTTCAGATTGAACCTGTAAAGGTACTCTCCGAAGCCGCCGTGTCCTGTCAGGATTTGGGTTTGAAGGTGGGTCAGTCTCGTTCCTCTCACGATGCGATAAGCTGTGCTCACATCGGGGAGGAATGCTTTCGTGGCCGAGCCCGTCTCGGAGGAGTCGTAGCGCGCTTGCCATTTGTGGACCGACTCCTCTCGGATCTTTTTCCTGACATATGAGAGTGGGACCTCTGCGTAGTCGGGGGTTGTCTCCCTGCTTGCAGCTGTTTTTGCAAGCTCGTCTGCCCTTTCGTTTCCTGCCGTTCCTACATGTGCTCTTAGCCAGAAAAACCGCACTTTTCTGCCCTGCTTTCCCATCCGCGCCATGTTCTCCTTCATGGCCTTAGCCAGGGGGTGGAGCAGCTTGGGGTTATTCAGTAACTCGAGTGACGATCTTGAGTCACTCAAGATATTTACTGTTTCCCTTTTGCTGTCTTTTGCCCTGATTATGGCCCTGTGGAGTGCATACATTTCGGATTGAAAAACAGTGCATGTTGGGTCGAGGCTGAAGGTCTCGTAGGCTGTTTCCCTTCCGTTCTCCCACCACGTTAGCGCCGCCCCGACTCTCCCTTCCATCTTGCTGCCATCAGTGTAAATTTGAGGGCCGACAATTTGGTGGGTTTCTTGAGTGGGGGGGTCCATGTCCTCGAGGAGCTCGTACTCTGTTGATATTTGAGTTGCAGGGTGTGGGAAGTCCTGGAACTTCACCCTTTTTTCGAGCTTCCTTCCGGGTGGCAGGAATGCGGTCGAGATGCCTTTTTTGGCCTCGTATAGTGCGGCGTTTTCTTGTATTCTTAGGTCCAGCGGAAGCGTTCCAGATAGAACCAGTGCTGATGTTAGTGACGTGGTTCTGTAGGCCTTGCATATTTTCTGGGCAAACCCCCTCTGGAGCGCCTCCAGCTGTTTTCTATTCATCTGGAGCTGTGTTGCTTGCGACCACGCGCTTGCTGCGTACGTGGCGATCGGCTCGATGACCGCGACGTAGATCGTTCTGATGATTTCTCCGTTCAACCCCCAGGTAACCTTAGCTGCGCGCGCTAGCTGTTTGTAAATATCGGCTGCTTTATCGGCTGCTTTCTTGCAAATGGCCGACACTTGCGATTTAAAGTTAAGGTTCCTGTCTATTATGAGGCCTAGGAGTTTGATCTCATCAACCAGTGCTAGTCTCGTATTGGACATGTGGATGTTCGGGGGGCTGAACTTCAGCTTGTTCGTCAGCAGCATCATTTGAGTTTTGTGTGCCGCGAAGTTCAGCTTGTTTTTTTGCCCCCATGTCACAATTTTGCCTAACACTTTGTTGATGTTATCCTCCATACCGGCTATGGTTTTCCCGGAGAATGCCAGAACACCGTCGTCTGCGAACGCCTGACAATAGACTTCCTCACTTGACAGTTCATGTAGCAGAGGATCCAGCACGAGATTCCAGAAGGTCGGTCCTCCGATGGATCCTTGGACGCATCCCTTCGTAGTCTCCCTCTCACTGGACGCTCCCGCGTAGTGAACTGTTATTTTCCTTCCCGTGAGGTATGAGTCCACCATCTTGTACAAGTTGCGTGGGCATCGCCTGATCGCAAGTTGGTTTTTAAGAGCCGGCCACCACGCGTTGTCGAAGGCCCCCTCTATGTCCAATGAGACTACGATTACGGATTTCTTTTCTTCGATCCTAGTTCGTATGTGTCTCATGAGGTCATAGAGGGCGTCCTCGGTTCCGCGCTGTGGCATGAAACCGTACTGTTTTGGACTGAGAGTTGGAAGAAGGTGCCACTGCAACCGCCCCACCAAAAGCTTTTCTAGGATCTTGCCCAGCACTGATAACAGGCCTATGGGTCGATAAGACTTCGGATGGGTGTAGTCGTCCTTTCCAGGTTTCCTAAGGATGACTACGTGAGCTGTTTTCCACTGTTTGGGGAAGTAAGAATGCTTGCATGCCTCTTTGTATCTTTTTATACGACGTAGTATAAAAAGATACAAAGAGGCATGCAAGCATACGGCCCACTTGATGTAAAGCGGGTACCATAGCCTATTAACGCTAGTGACATATTAGTTATCCTCCTCTTACCTGTGACTTAGCTTACCGGTGACCTCACTCACACGCAGGAACACAACAACCCTCTAGGGAGTTGTTATTTGGCTGCGGTTTTCTGTGAGGTTAAGGTACTTCCCCAGACGGGGGCTGCTTTGATGCGCCCTTCCTTTCTTAAAACATCCAGACCAAGGACAAAGAGACATGTTCATGCACACAAATGTTTGCCTTGTGTGGGAATCGAACCCACGAACGTTGGTGTCAAAGTCGCGTCATTCACGACTGAGCCACCGAGCTCGTCAAATTTTTATCCAATAGTGAATAAGTGGCTCGATGTTTATTCGCGAACTAACCAATAAGAGATGCGCGTTCTGCTGAATTTTCAGACATTCTCGACAAATCTTTGGGATTCTAATTGGAGGATGAGCGAAGTCACTATCGTAGCCTATAAACTGTTACAACACGAGAAGTAATATCTTTATAATTAATAGCTTGCGCGTCGTCTACCCCGCTACTTACTGGTAACCTCTTTCACTCGCACGAACACACCCGAATTGAGTTGCTATTTGGCTGCGGTGGTTAGTGATGTGCAGTTAGGGTGAATCGAGTCGATAATTAAATACGTATTTATCCTACTTGACTCTAAAAATCGGCCAAGTGCGAGTCGGACTCGCGCATGAAGGGTTCCGTACCACTATCTATAAAAACGGCAAAAAAATCACGTTTGTTGTATGGGAGCCCCCCTTAAATATTTGTTTTATTTTAATTTAATTATTTATTCTTAAAGTGAATATATAATTTAATATTCTGTGAATATTTCAAGCGTCTACCTGTTGCCGTTATCAATATCGAGCAAAAATGAGCAAAAAAATCGGTCAAGTGCGAGTCGGACTCGCGCACGAAGGGTTCCGTACCACTATCTATAAAAACGGCAAAAAAAATCACGTTTGTTGTATGGGAGCCCCCCTTAAATATTTGTTTTATTTTAATTTAATTATTTATTCTTAAAGTGAATATATATCTAAATATTCTGTGAATATTTCAAGCGTCTACCTGTTGCCGTTATCAATATCGAGCAAAAACGAGCAAAAAAATCACGTTTGTTGTATGGGAGCCCCCTTAAATATTTATGTTATTCTATTTTTTAGTATTTGTTGTTATAGCGGCAACAGAAATACATCATCTGTGAAAATTTCAACTGTCTAACTATCACGGTTCGTGAGATACAGCCTGGTGACAGACGGACGGACGGACGGACGGACGGACGGACGGACGGACGGACGGACAGCGAAGTCTCAGTAATAGGGTTCCGTTTTACCCTTTGGGTACGGAACCCTAAAAAATCACGTTTGTTGTATGGGAGCCCCCTTAAATATTTATGTTATTCTATTTTTTAGTATTTGTTGTTATAGCGGCGTTCGTGAGATACAGCCTGGTGACAGACGGACGGACGGACAGCGAAGTCTCAGTAATAGGGTTCCGTTTTACCCTTTGGGTACGGAACCCTAAAAACGACGAGCTACTTATATATTTATTTATCTATTATTTACATACAAATATTAAGCCTTACAGATAAATCCAATGCGCTCAATATTGTCCAAACATTGACATTATTTATTAGGTACACATAAATTCAATTATATTAAATACATTCAATTGTAATTAAAACACATTTGCATAAAGTTCTTACTACCTAAAACCCTCGGCATATTCTACAGCCGTTCTGTGAAACTGTACTTTGATACATCTGAACAAGTCGACCGCTGGCTAATGCCAATGCATTAAGCAAATGTGGTACATGGTAATTTAGTGGTACGTGCCAGGATTCGAACGGAGGACCAATTGGTCAATAGGCCGGTTCTTTAACCACTAAGCTATCGCTGCTCTTTAATTCTGAATTCTGTTAAATAAGATCAGATATTACATACTTACTACTTACTTATCATGACCAAATTGGTCGTGTTCTATCAGAAGGTGATGTCAGGAGCGCTAGAAACCGGCGAGCTTGCATGAGAAGAGCAATGAATATTAAAGAAGCGAGTGAGGTATGTAAGGATCGCGTGGCGCTCGGTTCTCTCTGCCTACCCCGCATAGGATTTGGCGTGAAGTTATAGATAGACAGATAGATATTACAGTTTATACATTTTTTTAATGGCCAAAAATCCAATTGCTTTTTAATGGTTGCACCATTAAATAGCGCTTGGACCAGTCTTTCCCCGGAGAACTCTTCAATCGCTTCAGTGGAATACATTTACCACCGATTGTAGACTCGTAAAACGTCTGTCTGTGTACTTTGTATTTAGTTTTATGAAACAAAAAGAAGTTGTCATTTGGGAGATCTGGGCTGTATGGCGGATATGTAAATCAACATTTGAAGACTTTGAATTTTTCAATGTAATTGCCAGATAATTATCAAAACGATGAAAAGTATCGTTAGTGAGTTCTATTTTCAAATTTCATAATTTGTTTAGGAAGAAAGAATTACGAAAAATATATACAACGCGAAAGTAGAAGGGTGTAGGAGCGGAGGAACGCCTTACCTACCATGACCAAACTGATAGTGTTTTATCAGGTCATGTCAGGAGCCTGAGAATGTTAAAGAACAAGAGGTGTGTAAGGATCGAGTCATGCGGCGCTCGGTTCTCTCTGCCTACCCTGCAAGGGATTTAGCGTGAAATTATAGATAGTAATTGGTTCTAGTTATCTTATTATAAATAACTCTATATATATATATATATAGCAGTACCAGAAACTTTCAGTATGTTCAATGTATAAATAGGCTGGTGTAGGCATTGGTGATAAGTTACGCCTAAAATAGCGCTCGATAGCCACCGTTTGGTATTTGGAATACTAAAAGAAACCAACATGGCGTAGGTACTACTGAAATCGATACCTTCGAGGCAACTGTTATGTTACCACTATCACTTTCAGAATCGTCCAACTTCCTGATAACATAAGATAAAGTGTTATTGGCATTACCCTATTTCCTTTTCGTTTTCAATAATACTAAAAGGAACGTGATCAGTAAACGAAAGGAATCAGTCTCGTTTTTTTTTTGTATACACAGTCGGGAATACAGGATGCGTGCGGCCCACCTGATGATCCAATATTCATTCATTTTCATTTATTTTGGAAACAAGTCCATATGGCGTTAATAACAATACCTCTTACGTACTAATGTTATTGGACATTTTTGTGAAATAAATAAATAGAATAAATAAAAAAACTGCAATACATTAAGTATCACTCGCGCGATGCCGCCTCTGCTGCTAATACAGCGAGTCTTTAGGAGCTTACTGGAGACCGCACTCACACGCTGGAACACAACAACCCTCTAGGGAGTTGTTGTTTAGCTGCGATTTTCTGCGAGGTGGAGATACTTCCCCAAACAGGCTGCTTTGATGCGCCCTACCTTTCTCAATGAGGTGGAGGTGCTTCCTCAGAAAATATTGAAAGTAGCAAAATTTTTCATTACAATATCAACTAACTAGCATTCTACAGACTAAGCCGAAGATGTGTGTAACTGAAAAAATATTTTCGGTGTCAAAAAAATTGGTATAATTATCTAGCACTGAGGCCGCAGCGTTCCTGTCGTATAGGTATTGATTTGCTAGCAATATTTCAAATATCTATAACTCCACCCCTTGCGGGTTAGGCAGAGAGCACCGAGTGCCATGTGACTAGCAACATTAAAATCGATAACAATATAAAACAAGAGCACTGATAGCCCAGTGGATAAGGGATCGACCTATTGAACAATCGGTCCCCGGTTCGAATCTGGAGCATGTACAGCTAAATTCGTGTTTTTGGATTTATGTAAGTATCACTTGCTCGGCGGTGAAGGAAGATTTGTGAAGAAACGCACACGTCAAATAAATTATATTTCGAAAGACGTATGACCTAACCTAAGAAAGAACTGCTTTTCCCTCTGGGTTGTGAAATCGGTATCTTCGCCAAATCCTTAGGCTTAGGTAGCGGAGCCCACCAACTAAAATCCATAACAATATTATACTATCTATAATTTTCTGAACTAAACTGAAAATTAACACCTATTACTACTTACAGACAGACAAAATTGAAAAAGAAATGATATTTTGGTGTACGCACCGTTTATATATTCGTATGCATTTACTAAAGAGATGTTATTTGGACATTACATACACTTTATTTACTTGCATGGATGTGATGTGGTGCTCGTTAAAATCATCAACGTTACGATTAGGTACTAACGTCACGTTTGTACCTGAAAAGAAAACAAAAACAATTATTAAGCAAAAGCATATACACATTTCGTTTGTACTTATTACAACATTGTCTCATAGGTATTGAAACCATTTATATGTTTTTATACCTATGACCTATTTCCTAATTTCTTCTTGTACTAAAAAGTTCGGCAACTCCTATCTCCGTCGTACTATTAAAAAGTGGAACGCCTTGCCTGCACATGTATATCTTACTTCCTACAATATGGGAACTTTCTAACGAAGCGTGAAGAAGCACCAAGCGGGCCAGTATGGTGGCGTCAACTGACAGGACACTGGTGCCCTTTGTCAGTGGTCGCTGCAATTTGGGCTCCTCTTTTAGATTATCAACAGGCGAAGCGGAGCCACAATGCTGAGACAATATAAAAAAAACGTAATTAAAATGGTAAATAAACATAGTGACTGCCTTATGTTTAAACAATTTTATGTTAAGCGAGAGGAGCACGGTGGCGCAGTGGTGAAGCGCGCTGTTACGCTACTTTGACACCAACGCTCGTGTTGAGTATCACTCGCGCGATACCACCCCCGCTATTAATACAGTAATTCCTTAGGAGCTTACTGGTGACCTTACTGACTCGCAGGAACGCAACAACCCTCTAGACTCTGGGGAATTGTTAACTGGCTGCGGTTTTCTGTGAAGTGGAGGTAATCGCCCAGTCGGGCTCCTTTGATGCACCCTACCTCTCATAAAAACACCCACATCAAGACAAACAGACACATTCATGCACACAAATGTTTGTCCTGTGCGGGAATCGAACCCACAACGAAGTCTGTGACGAAGTCGCGTTAGTAAACGCTACGCCACCGAGCTTGTCAATATGTGATGTCCGCCAGTAAGTGCTTATTCTAACTGGCTTTAAAGACGCCCCACTGATTTTAAACTATTTGCATAAATCACTCCACGTAAATACGTGAGATATTGACGACAAATGACGCTCTCAACACATCCGGTGGACTGACACTGGAAAGGGAATGGAAACATTAAATCGTAGAATTCCAGCTTCAAAATGAAGCATATAAAAACTTTAAGAAACTTCCCCAGGGTTCCAAACGTTGTAGTATGTTGTCAACCATTGAACCGATCAAACTAAATGTATCATCACATTTTACATTGGTACCCTCAAGAATTCCTTAAGGTAAGTACTCATTTCGTTTGCACAAACGTTAGCTTTTTAGTTCTCAATGTTCCATTGAGCAGTCAGAACCCGTTATATACGTTTTCCCATACATTTCGCGGTCGTATTCGACCACCCGGGTCTCGAAGGGTCTCTAAAACAATCTGATTTTTTTCATTTTTGACGAGCTCGGTGGCGCAGTAGCGAAACGCGCTGTTACGTTCCTTCGACACCAACGCTCGCGGGTTCGATTCCCAGACAGGACAAGCATTTGTGTGCATGAACATGTCTGTTTGTCTTCGTTTGGTTATTTTTAAGATAGGTAGGGCCCATTAACGCATCCCGCCTGGGGAAGTACCTCCACCTTACAGAAAAACGCAGACAAATAACAACTCCCTAGAGGATTGTTGTGTTCCTGCGTGTGAGTGAGGTCACAAGTAGCTCCTATGAAGTTGCTGTGTTAGCAGCAGAGGTGGAATAACGCTAGTGATACTTAATGTATTGCAAGCGTTTATAGGCTACGTTAACTGCTTTACATAAGGTGGGTCGTATGCATGTATGTTACCCGAATTTGTATAAATAAAACAGCAAAAGCATTGTATACGTTTCTGTTTATACACGTATTTCGTTTTATAATAAAAAAAACTTAACCATCTTGGAGAAACATATGTACTGTAGCGCCCTCTGGCGGTCCATAACATTAAAACTTACCTAAGAATATACCCAAAATTGAGACTTGTATAAATCGAAAAACGTTTCTTAATTTACCTAGCGGCACCGACAAAAACACACAAATAACTTTTACCCCAAACGCATGTACCTCCTCCGCGGTCGTCGCGGGTAAAAAGAAAAATATATATCATTGAATTAAACAATTTTTAACGGAAATATCGCGTGTTTTATTTATGTTTTTTAACCTGACGTTTCGAATGCTTTGCAGCATCCGTGGTCTTCCTGCGACCTTCCGATATTTCCGTTAAAAATTATTTAATTCAATATGTAACAATCGCGAGAACCTAAGACAATACAATATATATCATCTTAGTCATCCCGAACATCCATTTTCAATGCCGATGGTTTAAGTCTATACGAAAAAATACACGTGTGCAGTTCACACGCGATAGATGTAAAACCTTCACACTGACAGGTGACTACCAATGTACATGTTAATGGAATTAATTAAGCCCCTGTGGAGACAACTGTGTTCTTGGGTATAACAATTGACTCCAAACTACAATGGGGCCCACAAATTAAAAAAATATCAGGAAAACTAAGTTCTGCAGCCTATGCAGTGAAAACTATTAGACGGCTCACTGATGTTGATACGGCTAGAATAGTTTATTTCAGCTACTTTCAGAGTATTAAGTCATACGGAATTCTTCTTTGGGGTAACTCCGCGGACATTAACACCATCTTTTTATTGCAAAAGAGAGCCATAAGAGCTATCTACAAACTTGGTCCCCGGGAGAGCCTCAGAGAAAAATTCAAAGAAATAAATATTCTAACAGTCGCATCGCAATATATCTATGAAAATCTTTTGTATGTCCATAAAAACATAGACTCATTTTGTAAAAAGTGTGATACTCATAACATAAATACTAGATATAAGCATAATCTTGTGTTACATCCAAGCCGTCTCCACAAAATAAGTAATTCTTTTATGGGGCAATGTATACGGTTCTATAACAAACTTCCCAGCAATATAAGAGAATTGTCAATAAACAAATTTAAAACTACTATTAAAGCCAAATTGTGTAGCAGGGCATATTATAAAGTATCTGACTATATTAATGATAAAAATGCCTGGGATTGAGTCGATTCAATTATAATGTAATTAATAAATTATGTAAATTTGTTTGGATACCAAAAGAGGGATGCCTGAGTTTTTTGGCAGTATTTTTATCAGTGCTCACCTAGTCATGAACTGCACGGTAGGGAAAAAAATTGTGACGATTCCAAACAAATGTAGCCATTTTTACATAATAAAAAGATTTTGACTTCAAAAATTTGATCTTAATAATCACGTCAATATTCTGCATTCCATTTCTGCACACTTGTAAAATGTTTTTATTAAAATATTTATGCAAACAGTACACGTGTAAGATATAGAAATCTCAGCCGGAGAACCCAAAAAAACCAAAATTATTTAAGGTATTTATTGGGTAGAAATTACAATTTAAACTTAATGTCTAATTCCGACCGATGTTAGATACAGAATGAATGTATAATTAATACTTAAAATTACGAAATTACAAACTAGGTCAAATGCTGGCCTTTGTCACTGCAGCGTCAGCGTTGTCGGTCACGTAGTCCATCGTGGTGTTTCGCAATGTATATGTGGCCGGTGCATAGTTGCAGTTTCTATGATGGTTATTACTATAACACCTCCCCCCTCAGATCAGCGATTATTTTTGATGCTTTAGATGAGAAAAGAACGCTGAGTGTGGAGTCTGGTTGTGAGAGTTCTCTGGTTCGGCATATGTCCTCTCCTGCTGGGTTGTCTCTTTTGATTTGCATTCAAACATCTTCAAGCGTTTTAAGATGAAAAATGTAGCGATTACAAGGGCGCTCAGCAATATCATGTACAGCGGGATCGTTGTATGGTAAAGATAACTTGAGTGTGCATGTTCTAGTTGCAGGTGAGGTTGCTGCATGACTTTGTGTTGGATGTCACGTAATTTGCGGAGGTCTATTGAGTTCAGGTTCACGTGGGTGATATCCTTGGGTAACATCTCAGCATTGAAGAAAAGGTTTTTTATCTTCAAAGGCCTTCCATCTACTCTATCGTAAGAGTTGGTGAGCGTGAATTCATGTGTGTAGAGATGGCAGTTCGCAGGAATGGTCGCGAGATAACTGCCATTCAATATGCTGTGAGCTTCCTTTCCGCATAATGTATGTACCCTTGTTGCATTGGAAAATGATATGACATAGTGTTTCTCGTCTAGCTCCTCCATAGCTGCAGTAGATAGCGTAACCGTTGCAACTTTACAGGTATTATCCAGACGTTGATCCATAATGAGATTCTGCACACAGTCTGGTGTACGGCGAAGCTGGTGGTCCATTTTCTCTTCGCAGAGGTACCAGTTGTTATACTTCGGGCATTCAGCCTCTATATACACGTAACCATTCCTGTTGGTTGCTATCATAGGATAAGGAGGGATAAGGATCTGCTTAAATTTGTTTGGTGCTACTGACAGCTTAAATAAATCATAACTATGGCTTGTGAATAGAGGCAATTTGAAAATAATTACTATTTGGTATCCTGAATAGTAATAGCCTGGTTTAATTAAGTCGTAATATTGCCTAGGTTCTATGTCTAATACTTTGTCTTTGCCATAAATGTTGATTAATCTCTGGATCATTTCACTCAAAACTTGAATGTTAATCATAGAATGATGGGAGCTAGAAGCATGGATAAAAGCTAACATGTTTTCTATTCTAATAAGTTCATCTAAAACTTCGTCTATATTATCGGTAATAATGGTTAAATATTGAGAGAATTTGGCATATTTGATCAAACTATAGTCTCTATAGGCTTGTTTATCAAGAATTAACTGTAATGTTTCATTTATCTTTGACTGGTTCTCTACTAACTTGCTAATAATATTAGAATGCTGGACCATCCACGTTTTACTAAGACTAACATGATTATTAAATTCTTGTGTGATTGCGTCATTATTATTTTGGAGAATTTTGATTGCATCATTATACCTTATGGCATCTGCCTGATCTAGGTTACCTGTTACACTTTTAATTATGGAACCTAGTCCATCTATGAGACCTCTTTTTACCCGGGGTGGCTTTAGTGTGTCTAAGTGATTCGTTATGTCTTCTAGTCTACTAGACAGATATTCAAACTGTACTTCAAATAGCAAATAAGTGTCGTTGTTTAACCTACGTTTGTATTCTATAAGCTGATCCTGTATCAACTTTGTTTTTTCGTCAACGTTTCGAAGTTCTATGGATTGCAGGAACGTATGATAGTGTGTTATGAGCCTTGTTGAACCCAGTCGGAACGGTAATAGTCCGGGTCCTTCATCCAGACTCTCAAGTGTTATCTCCTGATTCGTTTCCTGGGATGTTGTCATAGGAACAATCAGGACCAGTAGCACCCTGTAACAATTGGGCACTCTTAGGTACTCGTTTCAGACGGCTTTTGGCAACGGGTCCGCGCTTACGCGACGTATATATGTGGATTGGCAAGTCTGCTAAGACTGTATCCTGACTGTATCTAGGTGCTAGTTTTTGACGACTTGCAAATGGATTCTTTACATATATGCGTTGCTGTGGTTGATATTCGACTTCCGTTTCCCTATCTTTGTTGTGATTTTCTATAATGTGAGTGCGGGTAGCTAGGCTAGACTCATTGATCATGTCATACACTAGTTTCATTTGATCCCTATGATTCTGTACATACTGCTGCATTAGATGTTTACTCAAATCTATGTCCAATGGATCACGAGGGTCAAAGTGCCCAGTGATGATGTCATAAGGCCTACATTTAGTAAAACTATGAACTGAACTATTATAACCTAGTATCGCATATTGAATGAGATTACCTACATCTTCGCCCTTATACTGTAGCTTGAGAATACGTAAATGCTCTAGTAATGTAGAGTGGAACCTCTCTACAATACCATTGGCGTTTGGTGAATGGGCTAAAACTCTATGGTGATTTATCTTATGTACTGTAATGAATTCGTTGAATAGTTGGTTGTTGAATTCCGTTCCATTGTCTGAAATTATAGTAATAGGTAGTCCATGATGAGTACAGAATCTTAGGAAAGCTTGAAGAATGCTAATAGCTGTACCATCGCGGACGTGATACGCTTGAGCGTATTTTGAAAATACGTCTATTATGGTTAAATATTTCTCACCCTGTATAGTTAGAAGGTCAGTATGTACAGTCTCGAAAGGTTTTGTCGCAGGAGGCACGATATTAAACTTTTGCTTGATGGGTTTACGGTCGTACTTAGCTTGGCCGCATATCGAACAGTTATTAATAAATTTTGTTATATGGTCCCTCAACTTTGGCCAATAGTAGCGCCTAGACAGTGCTAAATGACATTCATTTATACCTCGGTGATTAGTTTTGCCTTCATGGTACAGTTTTATTATTTCTTGTTGTCTCAAATAGTCTTTAACATTTTCTACTTCAAATTTGGATAATACTAAATTCATGGAGGAACTTTTAAACTTATCTTGTATGATGGGTACGACATCGTACATAGATAGTGGTGGGTTTATAAGCAGAGCGGTTTTTACCTTTGGATTGGCATATTCCTTTATAACATCTACGATGTCATCCTCTAGATTTGTTTGAGATACTTGTACGGCGGTTCTCGTATGTGTATCGAAAGGCTTGGATGCTGTAGGCCGTTTTTTTATATCGCCAACTACAGTTATACGTATCTGTCTATGAAACTTATTTAGAGGCTCATCGACAATGGGGATTTCTAAAATAGGATTTTCTTGACTTGTGTGCGCGGTAGCCGTAGAAGAGTTGGCGACAGAGGGTGGACGTTCAGATGCATTTACAATTAACGAATCGGTTTCCTCGTTGTGAATTTCCACTCGAGAGAGAGCATCAGCGTTGGTATTAGATAACCCTTTTTTGTAAATGACGGTAAAGTCGTATTCGGATAGTTTGAGCTTCCATCTGGTAAGCCGAGAGTTAGGCTCTTTCAGATTCATAACCCACTGAAGTGGTTTATGATCTGTTACAATTTTGAACTTCCTACCAAATAGGTAAGGTCTAAAATATTTGGTTGCCCATACTATCGCAAGTAACTCCTTTTCAATTGTGCTATAGTTCATCTCGCTCTCGTTTAGGGTACGAGATGCATAGCAAATCGGTTTGTCTGTCCCAATAGGCCCTTGTGATAAGATAGCACCTAAGGCCACATTAGAGGCATCTGTGGTTAGTACGAAGTCTCGTGTGAAGTCCGGATATTGTAGAATAGGATCATTAGTTAAGAGCTGCTTACATTTCTCAAAACAACTTATGTAATCAGAGTTAACTATGGTCTTTCTACCCTTTTTAAGACACTGTGTGAATGGCTTCGTAACCCTAGCAAAATCCGGGATAAACTTTCGGTAGTAGCCTAGCAATCCTAGAAATTGCTTAATTTCTTTCGGAGTTCTAGGCAGAGGATATTTTTCAATCGCCCGAATTTTGTCGGGGTTTGGTTTGATACCGTCTCTTGTAATTACATGCCCTAGATAGGAGGTTTCTAGCTTGAGGAACTCAGATTTATCAAGTTGAATTTTGAAGTTCGACTCACGCAATTTTGAGAAAACCTTTTCCAGGTTCAGCATATGCTCTTGCAAAGACGTGCTGAAGACAATAATGTCATCTAGGTAGACCAAGCAGACCGTGTTCTGAAGATCTTTGAGAACATTATCCATCACACGTTGAAATGTTGATGGCGAATTTTTCAGACCCATCGGCATACGTAAAAATTCGTAATGGCCATGCTCTACATTGAAGGCGGTCTTAGGGATGTCATCGGGGCTCATTTCCACCTGGTAGAATCCGCTGGCAAGGTCAAGAGTTGTAAAATATTGGCAGTTACCCAATTTATCAAGGACGTCACTGATGTTAGGTATAGGATATTTATCGTCGTACGTTTTTTCGTTGAGCTTACGAAAGTCTACGACTAGACGCCATTTCGTTTTCCCTGAGGCATCTGCTTTCTTTGGAACAATCCAGATTGGAGAACTCCAGGCAGATTCAGATGGTCGAATTATACCTTGGGTCAACATTTTACCTATCTGATCTCTGACTTCCTCTCTGTGTATGTAGGGGTACCGGTAACTTTTGGTATACACTGGTATTTCGTCTGTGGTATTAATTCGATGTTTGATCTTATTTGTAAAAGTAAGTGATTCACCGTCTAAATAAAACACGTCAGCGTATTTTCCGCATAGGGTCTCTAGATTAACACGCTCTTCCGGATTGAGGTGATCTGTACGCAACCGCGATAGTACTTCTTCAGTACGCGAAGGCAATACTTCGGTAGGTATGCACTCGACATTATAAACTTCGGCATTCACGGCTCGGTCCATGGAAAATATTACGTCATAAGATGTTGGGTTCGTAATTTCCAGATAACCACGGTTATTTTTAACTGACGTCAGACATTCGTTGATTACGCAGTTACTCATTATTTGTTCATTAATAAACGCATCACAGTCGTGAAGGTTAATAGGGAGCCTAACTAATTTGGTTGTGTTAGCGGGAATAACGTCTTCATATAAATTAATGTTTCGCGAGTTGTACATAGCTATGGGATTAACTGCGTTTCGGGTAATAAGAGTTTTATCTTTAAGGTCGATTCTAGCTTCCCATTTTTCCAATAAATCGAGTCCTATAAGTCCGTCAAAATAATTGTGGAATTTATATACGAATAATTTAATGTTTTCTCGTTCTTGAAATTCAGTGAAACAAGGAATTGATATTGAGTGGTCATTACGCGTGGTAGCATGTACGTTAGTAACTTCGAAAGGATCATATTGTAGAGGCACGTTACTAAAGAATACTTTCACGGCTTCTGGGCTAAGAAAAGATTGATTAGCACCAGTATCGATTAACATTCTCAGTGGCGGGTTAGAAATTTGTATATATGGGAGTTGTCGCTGAGATTGTATGTTTAACTCTATTTTGAGTTTTCGAACTTCCCGCGTTTCGGAAAATCCTGAACTTCAGCTGAATTAGCAGATGGTTCGAGATGACCATGGGAAGTAGTTGGAATTTCCTCTACGGTCTCGTAACTAGAGTCACCTTCATAATAAGGTTCCTCCACGTTGACATATTCTAAAGTGCTAGGGTAGTAATAATCATTAGGGTCGTTATACATAGGCATACTATATTGCGGATAGTAGTAATCATTATAACTAGCGATCTCGTTTACGTTCATCTCCCTCGTTTTGAAATAGTTTGATGGCGGGGGATTACCTTGCTTACGCCAATCATGACCCGACAACTGACCCTGGTGCGGTCTATCCTTACTAACATAATGGCTTACACCACTCATAGGTTTGGGACCTGTATAGTGAGATTCGTTTCTAGGTGGCATTTGGAACCTATTCTGAAACGGATTATAGTTTGGTGGAGGCGCCCGGAATATTTGTTGCGTGCGCGATGGCATATGAGCTACTGGTCCCGGTCTATATGAAACGGGCTGATTAACTGGAATGTTAAATCTTGGTGGCGGTTGTTGAGCTTGCCAACCAGACATATGCGGAGCTGGTGCAGAGAAGTTGAATGATTTCAATGTAGGTACCTGGGTTAATGTCGCAGGTTTAGGCAACTGAGCCCTTTTATCGGCATTCGGGTCACTACGATTTTGGAGATACAATACATTTAACTCATCTTGCACAAACTGGAGTGCTTTTTCGACACTATCAGGACGCATGCATCTTACGCGAGAGCCAAGGGGCTCCTTCAACCCGCGAACAAATGCCTGCGTTGTCAATTTTTTATACAAAGTACGCTTTGCTTCAATCGTTGTAGCAATAGTCTCATGAAGCGTAACATATGTCATGATAGTGCTGAATAAGTTAACACACCTATCATAGAATTCTTGAGGCGAACTATTCCCCTGTGTAGCTAACATGAGATCATTGTATAAAGCGGTCTCATCTCGCTGATCGGAAAAGTTATTAATTAAGGAGGTTTTAATGCAATCCCAATTCTCAGTTATACCATTAGAGTTAATAATACGCGCGGCTTGTCCAGTAATCTTGTTAAGTATACCATTAACAAGGCAAAGTTTACTTAATTCGGTACCATCAAACTCCCTTACAATTTGATCGCATAAATTTATAAATCGGGGTAATATGTGGGGATTCCCATCAAATTCCGGGACGAGGCGCAGGGCCTTAAAAATCCCATCTAGATCAGCCATTGTACAGTGCTCAAACTTTTCTAAAGTATTAGAGCTCTCGGCGGAGCTATTTAAATCTACACTTATATCACTTATGTCTCTATTAGAATCTAATTCGAGTCTACGTGCTTGTCTATTACGAGCAGGCGCTCTAGGGGTAGTTTGCCTAGGGTGAAAAATTATGATGGCTAATAATTACCTACTAAGGAAAATGAAAGCAACACAGAAACGATATTAGTGTACTTACATAGACATCATTTTGGTACCTCTGGGGTCGATTTCTTGACTTTTTCTCCGACCGGAAATTCAGGTTCTTCTTATAGGATGCTCGTTGACGCGATCGCTCGCGACGGTAGCGATTTCCGTGAGCGCGGTATTCGATATGAGAAATACCAATGTCTCCTCGAAACGCTTCGAGTATCCTACCAATACGACTGCGCCAGATATAGAAATCTCAGCCGGAGAACCCAAAAAAACCAAAATTATTTAAGGTATTTATTGGGTAGAAATTACAATTTAAACTTAATGTCTAATTCCGACCGATGTTAGATACAGAATGAATGTATAATTAATACTTAAAATTACGAAATTACAAACTAGGTCAAATGCTGGCCTTTGTCACTGCAGCGTCAGCGTTGTCGGTCACGTAGTCCATCGTGGTGTTTCGCAATGTATATGTGGCCGGTGCATAGTTGCAGTTTCTATGATGGTTATTACTATAACATGTACAATACACCACGGTTGTTATGATGCCTTAACCCACGCTTTGTAATACGCAGGCGCGGACACACACGTACAACGCGCGGACCCTGTAATAAACAACGTATAATGCCTTCTATATCATTCTCTCACACATCAAATATTATAGATGTATGTAGTTGTCTTTTTAATGTCGCTTTTTCGTTTCATCGAGTTTCAAATCACGACGATGCTAAAGAAATTTTCACTTCAAAAAACGAAATGTGTCCTTGTTGTGGACACAGCCGTAAGTTTTACATGAATACGTCTTCGTAACGGGTAAATACAATTAAGTTATACTAAAAGAAAATAAAAATTATAAAAGAAAAGAAAATTATATGATGCAGCGAAATAATGTCAAAATGGTGGCGCTTTCCTCCCCGCTGCGTGCGATGCATCGCAGTCCTTACTCAATGCAACAAACTCTTTGATTATTTAGCTATCAAATGGTGTAATTAAACTTTGGATGTAAATGATAGATATGTAGCTATAACACCAAACTCTATCCCCCGATTTTGTTATCATCAATTTTCTGTATTGCCTCCCACAATGGAAGCAAATTTAAAGAAGATTCACGTCTAAACTGTCAATGTCTTGTGACTCGGCACGCTTGAGTATCCAAAGAAAGCATTTTGCGCTGTGGTCCAACTAATGTGCCCCTACCTTTATGACCGACCTGTTTCATCCAATAAACAACAATGTTATTTCTCGACTCAGTTTTACTACAATGCTTATATACTTTCCTTATTGCGGAAAAGAGCTCTGGAAAAAGCCGCTTACATTCAACACGTTGGGTATTTGTACCGTCTACTGTTTTCGGCAAATATTTACCTTGTAAAGCGATTTTATATGTCTATAAATACATGAAGTGCTTCGTATAGGGAGCAAATAAAAGCTACTCGACCATTTCGTCCACGGGGATGTTTTCTAATACCTGTGGTTGTGTTTGTAAATGAACTCAGTTGTGATCAGATCGGACTCACCTTCCGTTCTTTAATTCCTTACGTTTTATAATTTATACATTTATCTAAACTGACTAACTAAAATCTAAACTGTGAGAATTATGGTAACCTATGACATTTTCCATTTCAATCGAGAACCACACATCTGACCGCTTTACAGTTAAAACTATTCCATTTTGAACTTAAAAGCATCATTTCATTTTGTAGTTTTTTCAGATGAAAGTGAAGAGTTCGAATTTCAAATGTAATTTCAAATACTAGTTAATACTATGTGAATTGTACATGACGTTAAAAGCTGTTGCTATTAAATATTTATTTTATTCTATATTTTAGTATTTGTTGTTATAGCGGCAACAGAAATACATCATCTGGGAAAATTTCAACTGTCACGGTTCATGAGATACAGCCTGGTGACAGACGGACGGACGGACGGACGGACAGGGGAGTCTCAGTAATAGGGTTCCGTTTTACCCTTTGGGTACGGAACCCTAAAAACGGGTTGCACTCCGGGAGTGCCGGCAGAAGTGAAATCTTGAATATTAACTTGTGCATTTTTGAATATTTTAGAATGATTAGGGAATAATTTCGCACGAATTGCTTTATTTATCAGTATAAAAGTACTATCATGTATGTGGTAAAATAAAATATTCATTTATTGCGCTATCGTACACAAACATGACAATTTATATTACATTAAAAATTTAACACTTCGGAACTATTACAATTATTTTACATTAAAAAGTTTATCTCTCAGAAAAATCAACTTTCATCTATTTTTTCAACGACTCTTTCGCCATCGTCATTACCAGCATCATCATCGCTAATCTCTTAAACTCAAACACACGCGCACACTCGCGCAAGCGCCCTGCACCGCTTAAACCAAACAGCGATGTTGATAAACTACGTTGAACGAAACGCGTAAGCGCCAAGAATTTCATGGCGCTTACAACGTTTTGGTTGCGAGAAAATAATGCCCTATGAACGATCTAGCGCTTCATGTTTTAATTGTTTAATTAGAGGTAACTAATGTTTTACTCATCCCAAAAAGTGCACAACGCCGTTAAAGAAGTTTTCACTTCAATAATAAGTACTCTACTATTCATGTGTCGTCCTAGCGTGATCTCGTTTCCTAATCCATCAGGTTTGGCAGTATCCGCTGCCTAAATCTTAAGGCTTTGGTCAAAATACTATGTTTTATATAGAGCGGCTGTATTCAGACCACCACAACCCCGAGGGAAAAGAGACCTTTCTTAGGTTAGGTGACACGTCTTCATATAATTCAGAGTGAATGAGATTCCTCACAACGTTTTCTTTCATCACCGATCAAGTGACAATTCCAATTATGTACTCAAATCAGAATTCCAACCGGGAATCAGTTAGTTAATGGCCTGATCTTTATCTACTGGGATACCATTGTTCAACTCTTACTACTCATGTCTGTTTTAAATTAAAACAAAAGACTCGTAATTAATTCCTTAGCTAATAAGACCATAAACGCAAATAAAAAATCAAATGAATCACCGTTAGCAAATAAAGTTTCATTAGTCATCATCGATGGATGCCCGTATCAATGGAGTCAGTTTCAATGGAGTCAGGAGCCCAGAAATCTTTCAGCATGTATGAAAAGAGCTATGTATGTTAAAGAAGCAAGTTAGATGTGTAAGGACCGAGATACGAGTATGTTGCGCTAGGTGATCTGTGCCTACCCCGCTAGGGACTTGGGCGCAAGGCGTATTAGAAATAGCGAGGTCCGCTGCCTAAGCCTAAAAATTTGACAAAAATAATAATTTTCATATAGAACGACTGCCTATCAGGCTATTAGTATTTAAAGACAAGATAAAGATAGAAAATATAGAATAGAAAAATTCTTTATTTGCGGGCACTTAGACACGTCTTACATTTTTTAAAATATAGTCTTATTGTATCTTATTAAATACTCCTATTTTGCATTTTTAATCTGCTAGCATTTCGGACATTACCATAGGCGAAGAAGAAATTCTGAAAGAAACTTGCCGTTATAGGTCTCTTTTAAAATTGTCAATTAGATATTACAATAAATTCACATTATCATATTGGTACAATAATGATATCAAACTGTAGAATTAAATATTATTAAGGACAGATAATCTGTGCTGAATTATTTCCCGACATCTTTGACAGTTACATATTCATCAATTCTATAATAAGCCCTTTTACAGAGAGTATTTTAATGTGTTTTTTGAATACATTGTCAGGAAAGGACAGAACTATTCCATTATTAAATAAAATCTATTAGACAACAAAAGTAAAACTGTAAATAAACTTAAAAATGAATTAGATAAGGATAAAAGCAAGTATGTGAACAACCGTTATATTGAATGAAATACTGTTTTGTTTCTTAGCGTTTCTACAACGGATAAAACTTGTACAGTACCTGCCACCACAAAAACTGATACATAAATTTTGTAAGACTGTATTAGATGCTTTAATTAGTTCCACTGGACAGTTCTAACAAGAGAGAACTAAACAAATGTTCTTATTACAGTTTGGACGTAGAGTAATCTTACTCACGCGGAGAAGTAACAAATTCTTGGCTCTCTTTTATTCTTATTTTTTCCACTAAAATAAAGAAATTACATAGGTTACTTGAGTGTTACATTTTTTTTCAACATCAGGAAACACACAAGTATACGGTGGGCCGTATGATGTGTGTGTGAGATAGGTTTAGATAGATTACTCTTCGAATTTTAATTTTGAACGTTCGGTATTTTAAGCTAATAATTCGGCCTTCCGTTCATAGGCCTTATGAAATTCAACATTCTGAACTTCGACATTATAATACGTACCCGTTTTTATAGATTTGCTATGTTTGGTAAAAGAATAAAAGTTGTGGGCGATACCAAGCGGTATCAAAGGAATGTTCTTGGTGACATACTGTATTTTTTCTCCGTTTATCTTTGACTAGGTTCGATCGTACCATAGCAGGGTGTGTTTCTTGAGGATAGTGTGTAGTATGAAAGCATGTCGTACTGTAAGAAGATTCCACTTCGCATATAGCTCCGCCGTGGGAAATCTAAATGTAAGTCTCACGGCTACTTTCAGAATTACCCGCTACGCTTTTTCAGCCTCCATGAGATGAGATTTCGCACAACCTACCCATGTAGTGATACAATAGTTAATAAGTGATTGAGCTTGGGCGTTGTACACCAACTTTATTTGTTACGTTGGTTGCCTAATAAATTTGCGCAACCTAGCAATGAGGGACTCAATGTGAGGCTTGAATGTTTTTGGAGGGCGGGACATGTTCAATAGCGATAGTGTTTATAGTACATGAGTGGTGCACGACGACTCGTGCAAGTGGCAACATCTGGTTGGTCCTGAGAGCAAGCGTGATATATTTGATTTTAGCGTCGTTTAGAGTGAGTTGCTTTGCTCCGTAGCCAATCACTGATTATGTTCAAGCCATCTTGTGCCACAAGTCATCCCAATTTTCGCCTTTGAAGAATAGGACCGTGTCGTCGGCAAGCGCCAGCACCCTGTTTGAGCTGTAGGTTCCAGAACTCGTTTATGTAGACAAAGTCCAGCATCGATGAGACTATGCTACCTTGTGGTAGACCACATTAGACGGTTAGTACATTACAGATCTCTACCGCTCAAAAAGTTTTCAAATAACTTTAATAAAAGGCCCCGAACGCCTATTTCTTCAAGTTTTGCTATCACGAGCGAAACTTGGACTGTGCCAAATGCTATGGCTAAGTCCAGGAATAGTGTGAGGCACCTGCTTTTTTTATCAAGATTAGTAACTATAGAGTCTACTGGGTCGTGAACAGTATCGTCGGTTGATTTACCGAAATCCAAATTATGCTGGGGAGAGGAAGTTATTAAAATCCTTCTTCGTTTTCGGAGTCAATTTTGTGTTTTTTATAGAGGTGGTTTCGATTTCTCAAACAACGTAGGTGCCCAGTTGTGCTCCAGGGTTTAATGATTTGTTTTCTTTTAGAGATCTTTGCTAGTTTTGGTATTATCTTGTATAGCGCTTGATAGGAGTTTGACTAGTCGGTTTGTCGCTTAGGGTCGGTGCAGGCAAGAACCTCCCATAGGTCTATGTTTTTGATGGCTTCATCAAAACTTTGGAAGTCAAGTCCAGGACATGGTTCATTCTGGTAAGGTGGCTTTGTCAGGGGAATAGATCCAAAACTAAAGGCTACTGTGTCGGGACTCGTGACTGAAGTTTCACATATAAAGCAAATGGCTTCACTTTTTATCTTTAGTATAATGTGATTAAGACATGTGTGACCATTATTGGCTCCGTGAAACCAGACAACATACCGCGAGCGGCCAAGACATTCAGGTAGTCGTATGAGCGCTTATCAGGTGTATCCGGAACTATATCGATGTAGTTATCGCCACAAAGGATGATATTTTTGAAACTATTGAGTTTGTGTAGTAGCTGGTCTATCGATTGTTTAATATTTTTTTTTATTCTACGTCGGGAGGCAGTCTCCTGCAAGGTGATTCTTATTAACTTTTAGAGAATCGATTAGTAATCGGCAGAGTGCACCACGTGCTCACCATATTGACTGGGACTGATGGTGAGCAGAAGATGGTGATTAAATCATACATAATATGCACATTTATTTGTAAAATAAGAAAAGATCACACATGTAAAAACAAATAACTAGGTGGTTTAGTGGTTAGTAACGCTGCTTTGACACCAAAGCTCATGCGTTTTCCACACAGGACAAACATTTGTGTGCATGAACACGTCTGTTTGTTTTTCTCTGGGTGTTTCTAAGCCAGGTAGGATGGATCAAAGCAGCCTGTCGAGGGAAGCACCTCCACCTCACAGAAAACCTCAACCAAATAGCAACTCCCTAGAGGGTTGTTGTCATGCAAGTGAGTGAGGTTACCTGTAAGTTCCTATGGAGTTGCTGTGTTAGCGGCATGTGGCATCGCGCGAGCAATGCTCAATGTATTGCAAGCGTTCATAAGCTACGGTAAGCATTTTACATCAGGTAGGTCGTATAGTTGCATGCCTGATGATGTATATTTTTTTTATCCTTTTTTTATTTGAAAAACTTAAGTGTTCGAAGGCTCATTTCTTGAAACTTAACGGAAATCGTTTCCACTCTCCAAGCCGCGTTTAAAACATCAATTTACTTCAAGCCAAGACCGGACGCTGATTAATCGCAGCCGAGATGAGTTAAGACGAGATAAAGTAAGCCTTTTGTATTAACTTCGGTCCAAGATAACTTTGCCACAGTATAGAGATATATCAGTAAGGCTTTTGATGACTTCTTTCTTTCTTATTATACAACGTCTGGAGGCATGCAAGCGCACGGCCCACCTAGTGTAAAGCGATTCCAGTAGCCTATTCATGCTAGCAATACCTTAAGTATCACTCGCGCGATGCCACCTCTGCTGCTAATACGAGTACAGCAACTCCTTAGGAGTTCACTGGTGACCTCACATACTCGCAGGAACACAACCACCCTCCAGAAAGTTTTTATCTGGCTGCGGTTTTCCGTGAGGTGGAGGTACTTCACGAGACGTACTGCTTTGATGCGCCCCACCTATCTTAAAACAGCCAGACCAAGACAAACAGATATGTTCATGCATGCAATGCACGCACGTTTGTCCTGCATGGGAATCGAACCCACGACTGTTGGTGTTAAAGTTGCGTTACTGACTACTGTGCCACCGATTCTACGTATGAGAAAATAATATGACATATCAGCATAAAAAACAAACATGCACAGCAACATTACTATATTTTCGTATTCAAATTAAAATTAAATCCAAACTAATTGACATTTTCACAAGATATAAGGTACAACACGATAAATACACTGAATTTTGAAGTTTCGGAACAATTTCAAAGCTATATTTAAAATTGACTCCTTTATGGCATCTTTAGCTGGATACAATTTTTAAACAAAACTATTATAATTGTATAAAATTTCGGTCAAAAAACCTAATATAAGATTTATATTTTCAGAATCGAATTCAGTTAGAAATAAATACCATTTTAAAATGGCAATACTAAATGGTAGGTAATGTTACCACGGGTTTCTTAGGATCTTTGTAGAAAAGTCGTAAGTGATGTAGGGTTACAAAAGTCCAACGAAAAGCAAGTGTTATTTATGCGAAAATAAAGCTTATTTAAATATTTTTAATAAAGTATCTGGGCTATAAATTCTGGGCTATCCCCGACGCTATTTCATCTCACCATGAATGATAAGTTGACATTTGTCCCACTGCTACATATTGTCAATGTTATGCAAGCATGGCCTATCCATGCTAACACTGATCACCATGGACGATAGCCACAATAAACTTGAGACTGAATTTGAAGATACTCTGACTAAAGTATTCGCCTCGGGAGATCGAACTTAGTCCAATTCAATCTCATTAATACACGGCATATTAGATATCAGTAAAGTCTACTTGCTGTAGTACATTAATATCACAAAATTCCTCTTGCCATCGCCATGTACAATAAGATTCTGGAGTATAAATCTACAGCTAAAATTGACTTCTAAGAAACTTGGTGTGCTCAACAAAGAGAAGCTTTCAGCTCGGGTCAAAGACTTATGTTTATAAAAGAATCAAGTCAAAGAGTAGGTACATGGAATAACGATATTTCTTGGAAAAACCAAAAATTAATGTGAACATATCCGAGCATGTTAAACGAATTATATATCCTCTTTTTCTTAGCGTGACCCTTTTCTTATACCATTATGGTTGGCAGGATCCGCTACCTAACTCTAAGGATTTGACAAAGATACTGATTTTCACATAAAGCGATTGCCGTCATACCTCCACAATCCAGAGGGAAGGCTTGGCCTTTCTTAGGTTAGGTCACACGTCTTTCGAAATATAATTTCTTAGACCTGTGGGTTTCCTCTCGATAACTTGTTTCACCGCCGAACAAGTATTCATTGTACAAATACCAATGTAATAATATACAAATGTATACAATTTTTATAACAGAATAAGATTTCTTCATTTCATAAAACTACATTAATAGTTAATTATTAAAAAATCGTCAACAATATGAACAGTTTTGTTTGAACATTGAAATTGAAGGCGGACGCGGTGAGTAATATTACGAACATAGCGCCATAATGTGCAAGAAGAGACCTTGATCTATTATACACAAACATATCATATAATGTAAATGTATGAATTTTTGTTGTCAAACATACTCGGATATGTTCGCATTAATTTAAAAAAGAAGCCAGAAAGTTATCTTTGATGGTTCGGTCACCTCTTTGTAGTTACAATGAAACTAAATATTTGTTTGCCAATAATCAATTGTGTCAATTACATAACCGCCCTACTGGTTTTCCTCGAGGATAGCTTTCGAGAAGTAATAAAAGATATCAATTTAAAAGTAATCTCACGAATTTAGGTCCAGCCTATAAATTACGGGCAAAAATCCAAGTATAAATCTTACTTATTTCAGATACTACAAAAGGGACAGACAGATTTAGGGTCTAATACCAATCGCGGTCCTTTATTACCTTTGAGATAACAAGAGACATTTCGTATAAATACCTTTTTTCCCCAAAGTAAACAAGCGTACAACCTGCCTGATGTTTACTAGTCAAAGAAGTGTATGGATACTAAATGTAAGGGTATCACTTGCGCTTTGGCAACCCTATAGAACCTCTAAAGATTTTTTGAAGAATCCCATGTCACTTGAAAAAATCTTAACGTAGTAAGAAACCCTGATTACGTTGTAAAACATCTAACTTCGTCAAGCGCTATTGTTTATTGACATTCATTATATCTTCTGTCAATATGTATCTCCACGCCAGGTTTCTTGTGAGGTAGGAAAAGAGATACAAACACCATGAAGCGCGATCCTTCCACGCCTATTATAGCTATTATAGTCTATTATCATTAATTCATTTTACATTTCTACTAGAGGGAGACTTTGTACAAAAGTCGTCTGCGTGGGTACATCTGTCTCACCTATTTCTACTGCCAAGCAGCTATATCTATATAGCTGTGTTCAGGTTTGAAGGATGAGATGTGGCAGAGAAATTACTCGGTACTGTGACGAAACATCCTTAACATCCCCGTGGTGTTGCGAGCGTCAATAGGCTGCGGTGACCGCTTACCATCTAATGCGGGCCGGGCTATTTACTCATGTTTATCAGTTTTCTAACCCATAACACAAGCTTCGCATAATTTGAGGCTAGATGACGCTGTGAAATTTGTCCGATAAAAAAAAAACAAATAAAATATGTGAATAACATTAGTGAACCCTTAAAAAAACCATTTTTTGGATACAACCCTAAACATTAAAGAAGTCATGCTGGAAAGATAGTCGCAGAAGTTTTTGTTTCAACTGCCAGTACTGTACAGTTAGTACAATAAGCTTTAAATCTTTTAAATTGAAAATCAACAAAAGCATTAAAATACCTTTCAAACTCATCAAAGACTTAATTAAATTCCGTTGCGCCGGGAACTAAATCTATTGATTAAGAAGTAAATAAACTCATCTCGGAGTGTATTGAAGCATCAAAAGCATCCAGTATCGTCAACTGGATATAATTAAACTCTCTGGTCCATCAAAGTTCGTGACACTCAATCCACCATCGTAAATATACTGATGCCGAAACCACACGACCTCTTACTAGTTAATAGGGAATGGTCATGATACGTCCCGTGTAAATTTGTTGAATGCGTGTGGGGTTATTTTTTTTTAAGTTTGGTACAAGTATCTATCTACGAGTATCTATAACTTCACGCCAAATCCCTTACGGGGTAGGCAGAGAGAACAGAGCGCCACGTGACCCGATCCTTACACACCTCACTCGCTTCTTTGACATTCATTGCTCTTTTCATGCACGCTCGCCGGTTTCTAGAGTTCCTGACATTACCTTCTGATAGAACACGATCAATTTGATCATGGTAGGTAAGTCTTGGCCTTCCTCGGCTCCAACATCCTTCCACTTTGTATATCTGCTTCGCATTATTTCATCCTTCATTCTTTCTACATATCCGAACCAAAGGAGCATGCCTCTTCTTATTTTAACACCGACGCTCTCTTTCAGACCAACTCTGCTTCTAACCTCATCATTGCGAATACGGTATAACAATTATACAAGTATAACAATTACATTAAACTGTATATCTGAGGTATACGCTTTTTTCGATTCGAACAAGCAGTTCCAATCCTTGCATGTACCACTAAAAGCGTTTTTCGGATTTATATACATATTTGTGTGCATGAACACAAGGAGACATTGTGTTGAGCTGAGGATTTTTATAGAGGTAGGGTGCACGTCTACCTGATGAGTACCTGAGTTCTGCAGTCACCGTTGGGCGGGAGTACCTGGATACCAGCTTGAACCGTGTGATTCGGTTCAGAAACGAGCTGTGAGAATTGTCGACGATCCTAAGCTTACTCACGGTATTAAACCCTTAAGTTTAAGGAGAGATTTTGCCTCCCTTTGTGTGTTCGACCCATTGTACAACAGGTTGTGTTCTGAATAATTGTTCGATGTGATGCCAACACCTTTTTTTATAATCGCACCGCTCGCCGATGGCGACTTTATACGCTGGTATCGCAATGGTCGCGTACTATGCGGTTCCAGAGAAGTTATCTCCCGAGTAATCTCAAGCTTTGGAATGAACTCCAAGCCGAGGTTTTCCCAAGGGACTACAGCATGGGGTTCTTCAAGAAAGGCGTGAAGAGGTTTTTAGAGGGTCGGCAACGCATGAGTGACACCCCTGGTATTGTAAATGTCCGTAGGCTACGGTGACTATTTACCATCAGGCAGACCGTAAGCTATTATTCTGCTAAGGTACAAACAAATGAGGTACTTATATATCTAAGGCCAAACAACGTACATCTTAAGGTAAGAAAAGGCACGTGCGCTTATGATGAAAGAATGTAGGAGGTATAAAACGCAAAAATTTAAACTGCCAATGAAGGCAAGCTAGAGCTGAACGTCTTACGGGCCTTCTTGAGTTTTCACTCCGAGCGACGAAGACACGCCGGAGACGAAGGCCCTGATCGACTGTCTGGAGCACACGGGTACCCGTGGTATCGCTACGCAAAAACAGCTCGCCACAAGCTGCCCTGCGGGCTTAATGTTATTATTTAATACAAATCGTATTAAAGAGACGATAGAGTGGAACCAAGGCTCCAAATTCTTCGCCAAAGATCTGTCTGTTGCGCATAGAATGCGAATTTATCTAATAATGTATCCTTTCTTTCAATTCGAAAACAGATGATCTATCAGAAATTACTCCTATTTACCACCCCGTTCAGGGTGAACAGCCGAACACGCGATTCCGAGTATCCACCCTAGAATGGCTGTTTCAGGGATAAACGGAACAACCGATATTCCAAGTAGGGTTCAGTCGGGTTAATCTTCACACTAATGCCAAAGACAATCCTATTCGAATGTCGAAGTTTTGATTAATATCTTGTAATTTCTGGTATTTTACTGGATTGCATAAAATTAGTATCAAACTAGACAATCTACCATCAGACTTGAATCGGGGCATCTGTTTGGAACCCGATAACGAGAAATATAATAACAGCACTGAGATGGTACAAAAGAAATATGTGTAACCAGAAATACGATTGTATAGATTTAATTAACACGTTATGCTACAAACTAGCACAGGTGTTATGCGTGGGACTCGGATAAATCTGTTTTCTGTCACTAGATCTCGCACTTATGCCGGAATTCGATCTCCGATAAATCGTCGAACTGATTCATTCATTCGCAAAAAAAATAACGTAGTTAGCGTGTCAAGTAGCATTCATGAACACATCCCCGTTTTACGTGCACTCATAAGTATATTGCTATTACAATTTCACTAATTCATAACACACACGTATCAATTCTTACACATATACCTAGTCATGTCATAAGTTCTGTCAAAAACTTTTGATGTAAATGATACACTTTTTGATAATTATGGAAAAGTTATATATGAAATGAAAGGTAATTAAATGTACAATAAAATTTTATTTACATTATTGGAAATGCCCTCCTCCATTTTGAATACATGCCCTTAATCGACGCGGCCAGTCATCGATCGCAGCACGCACCACATTTATATATATTTCTGCCGCTGCTGTAACCAGAGATGCTCGAAGAGACTCCAAATTCTGATGAGGTTTAGCGCAGACTTCCTCCTCCAAATGTTGCCATATCTTGTAGTCCAGTGGGTTTAAATCTGGACTAGAAGAGAGCCAGTCATCATGCCCGATGATATCAATTCCACGAGCGGTCAACCAGTTTTGAGTACTTCGTGCCTTATGAGCTGGTGCAGAGTCCTGTTGGAATACTCAGTGTCTGTTTTTGAACATTGTTTGAGAAAGAGGTTCTACTATGTTTGTTAGGACGATATTTTGGTAAACCACGGCACTGGTTTTCACACCTTTTCCACAGAAAAACACCTCAGTTAAGCCTGAATGTGAGACTCCAAGCCAAACCATGATTGATGAAGGATAATGCCGTCGCTGGACCCTCAGAATGCGCGTGCTCGCTTCTTCATAACTGTGGGCATACACCTTATCATTTTGTTTGTTGTAACTTTCTTCGATGGTAAAAATTTTCTCATCCGTAAACAAAATTTTTCTGTGACCTCCCTCAGCGTACCACTTCAGTAGTTGTTTCGATTTTACCACCCTATTCTTTTTTAAATTATCAGTTAAGAAATGACCAGTACGTCTCTTATAGGCTGCAAGTCCTAAGTCACCTTTTAAAATACGCGACATGGTTCTAGGTGCTATCTTCATCTCCCGAGATAAAATCTTTTGCTTTCGGACAGAATTTCTTCGAATTCTTTCCCTTACTGCTTTGACCCCCTTTTTCGTACGAACACTACGTGGACGGCCAGATCTTTTTCTGTCACAAACAGGTCTCATTGTACCTATTAATAGCCCGGTACACAAACATTTTACTAATACCAAGCGTATGTAGAGTTTTAAAAATTGCATTTGGCTCCATACCTACTTTGTGTAATGCAATCACAGCGATTCGGTGCTCTTTATCACCCCACTCCATTTTAATATCGCAAAATATTGTACAATGTATTGGCGCCAAAATGAGAAAATTCAATGAACAATCATATAAAAATGACAGATTCCGAATTCAAATGTAATATTTTGTTTATTTTTAATTGTAACAGTATTTATGGCCAGACTAAGTATACACGCACAATATGTGTGAATATGCATTTGAATTTAAAATCCTGTCATGTACCACTAAATTCGTGTTTTCGAATTTATGTACATGTCATATTCATATGATTTTTCGGTCTATCCGATATTATGCGGGCGTATGGTAGGTAGTTGTGCAATGAGAAATCCAATGCAATTCGTATCACATTATAATTTTAAATCAACACTTGTAATCAATGTTCAGGAAAATACGAAACGAGAGGACAGTCCCAAGACGTCGTCACTTGCCGCCGTTTGCGCTAACTCTCCGTTTCTCCCAGGTCGACCTCTTGATTCTGCCAAAGGGCGCCACCGTTCGCGCGCTTCCGTTTCGTTTTAAAACATCCATACTCGTGACGGGATGCGACATAAATATTTGTAATTATCACTTGCTCGGCGACGATGGAAAACCTCGTGAGGAAAGTCATCCTAAGTAAGGTCTAGTTTTCTCTGGGTTGTATAAGTCTGACGACAGTCGCTCCATGACAAAATCAGTATCTTCGCCAAATCTTTAGGCTTTAGTAGCGGACCCCGCCAATCCTAAAGGATTAGGAAACGGGATAACGCTAGGAAGAGTAAGCATATTCGCACAATATGTAAACACAATAAATATTCATAATTCGCATAATATGTTTAAAATTCTGTATCCATAACTTCAGGCCAAATCCCTTGCGGGGTAGGCAGAGAGAACCGTGAGCGACATGATTCGATCCTTACACACCTCACTCGCTTCTTTAGCATTCATTGCTCTTCTCACGTACACTCGCCGGTTTCTAATGTTCCTAAAATCCTAAATATAGGTATATAAGTCTAGTTATTTACATACCTAACAAACGCATCTTGTTTTTCATTTAATTTCGTCGTGGGTTTCATTTTGAACACATTTCACTTCATAATTAATTTGTAACCATTGTGTTGGGTTTACAATACAATAAAAATAAACAAATATATGTTTTTGGATAAGATTGCATAATAAGATTTGAACTGTAAACGTATTTGTGGTTCTTTCAATAGATAAACCAGTTGAGAATGCGCAAACTTGCATTGCTTTTCGAATCTGAAATAAAAATTCAAAATACATATTTTTTAATTTGGTCGGCCTTTTTGAGTATGTTCATTAATAGATAGGAGGTTGGTTTGTCAGACATTCCTATTCTAATTTTTTATGCTGAATCCGAATCTGAAGTCAAAATTCGAATATTCGAAAAAAAGCGACAGACACACACACACAGATAAATGCACACACAGGAAACGCACACAGCCAAACATATAGATTTCATATAGGAACGGTGTTCCTGAAAAGACCAATCTGGATATACTATCATAATCAAGAGTCTAATTACCATTTCGATGTGTTCGGTTTCCAGAGTAACCTTGCAGATGGTTAATAATGCATAAGGATGATTCTTTATCAACTTGGCTGTCACTATTCAATAAGAAGTAAAAAGGCTGGTTCTTTATCCATTAAACCATCGCTGCTCAGTAAGTAAAACTGTTGTGGTTGTTGCAGAAAACTTTATTGTACAATAACCAACACAACAATATGTAAGTACATGGTATGGTGAAAAATAGTACTATACAATGGCGGACTTATACCATTTATTCCTTATACTTGACGAGCTCGGTGGCTCAGTTGTGAATAACGCGACTTTGACACCAACGCTCGTAGGTTCGAGTCCCACACAAGGCAAACATTTGTGTGCATGAACATGACTGTTTGTCTTGGTCTGGTTGTGTTAAGAGAGGTAAGGCGCATCAAAGCAGCCCGTCTGGGGAAGTACCTCCACCTCACAGAAAACCGCAGCCAAATAACGCTATTGTGTTCCTGCGTGTGAGTGAGGTTACCAGTAAGCTCCTAAGGAGTTGTTGTAGCAGAGCAGGCATCGCGCGAGTGATACTCAATATATTACACACGTTAATAGGCTACGGTAACTGCTTTATATAAAAAAACGTGAAACATAAAGAACTTAAAAGGAGATATAAGCTTGGCGAAAGTTTTAGGAACAATGTGAGTAGATACTAAGATCGATAAAATAGGTACATAGATATAAACACTCGTATATACAAGAGAGGTATAGAATGTATAGCACACACATATAGGAAATAGTAGACAGTACCTACACACAATAAATTACGAACATAATACATAACGTTACTTGGTCAATGTAACGGGAGTATTAACCACGTGCTTCATCATGCTGCATTTGAACGAATTAATCGTCTGTGCCATTTTTGCATCAATTGGAAGCGAGTTCCATGAACATTGTTATTTTATTAAATATCTTGAAAATTACCTGACAATTAACGACCCATATCAAAGTCACGCGTCATGGCGCATAATCTACGAGTATCTTAGAAGAGTTCTCATAATGTTCATTTTTATACGAGGATAATATCTTGATTGAAAGATCGGCCAAAGTTCGGAAATACATACGCTTACAAACGGATACAAAGTGAAACCAATTTACGTTAACAAAATGTCTGGAAAAACTTCATAAAACCCTCTTAGTAATAAACGTATGCCGAAGTTCTGTTCGAAGAAATAAATATACTCACTCTCAGTACATTTATGAAATCATAATGTAAGCTACAAAGTTCAGTGCAAATCTTAGAAGCAGGAATAACTTGTATATAGTATATAAGTTTGCTAGGACAGGATATTCGATTCTTTTAAATTGCCCGAAACAGCTTTGTCCTTCTGCGATAATATCTTCAAAAGCATTTATAAACGGCTGAAGGGTTTTGGAGGGAATTCAGCATACAAATGTAGCACATTCTCGGTTAATGCATGAGGTATTTTTATCCCGAATTATTAGGGTTTCTGTACAAGACTTTAAAAAGTCGAACTTCATGCAAACGGAGCTGCGAATAGCGGAATAATAAAAAAGACGCAGCCAGACTAGAGGAAAACCTTTACCCGAATTGCTCAAGTAATGTTTAGGGTTCTAACAGTTCATATGCTACGGTATGTTGCTTAATATCAGGCAGGTTATTATTATTTGTCACTAGACGTAGCATAAACATATATTTTTATTGTCTATTCATAGCCAATGGGCATTACAAATATTTTACGTTTTTTGTATTATACAACATCGAGAGACATACAAGAATACGAGCCATCTGATGTAAAGTGATTACTATAACAGCCTATGAACACTTGCAATACAGAAAACATCACTCGCGCGTTGCTAACCTTTTTTTCTTTTTTTTGTGACGCGGGGAAAAATGCGTTACGCACACCACCGGTGCCTGGGTGGCCTCCGGTGGTAGTGTGGGACTCCCCGTCGGCTGTCCGACGGTATACCCACTAAACAACCCCGCGAAATGCCATCGGCCGCGTTGGTGTGGTGCCCCGGATCTGTCAGCAACAGGGCACCACTGCGACTGGCCAGTCCCCCAAAAAGGGGGCCGGACTTCTTCTCTCTAGGGGCCGTCCCAGCAAATTGGGACAGCCCCTCCGGCGGCGGGACCGTTATGGGGCCAGGTTCCCATCCTGACCCCTAGTCCCACAGGTTAGGGAGGCGGCAGTAGGTGCGCGTAGCGCCTACGCCGCGCTCCCGTCCGCCGTCTCCGGAGCGGGACAGCCTGAGGATCGTCCTCCCTGTCCCGCTCCGAGGCCTCCTTCTGGGACATGACGGTCTCACAGAAGGAGGCCATCGCCTGCCAGGCACTGTCACTCCCGAGCATGGAGCGGACCACGCTCGGGAGCGAGAGGTCCGCGCTTCCTAGCGCGGACACCAGATCGTGGCGCTGCCGAGACCACCTGGGACACCGCTCCAGAGTGTGCTGAGCGGTGTCCTCGGCCGCGCCACACTCGTGGCAGCCTGGCATTTCCTCCCGCCTCGCGACCCGGTGCAGGTACTCACCGAAGCACCCATGCCCGGTGAGCACCTGCACCATGCGGAAGGTGAGGGGTTTGCGCCTTCGGCGCATCCACGCCTCCAGGACCGGGCGCAGCGCATCCGCAACACGGACTCCATACCGCGGCTGCGCCAGGTCCTCCCCCCCCCTCCGCATCATCTCCACTTGCCCTCGCTGGCGATACCGCCCCACCTCCACCGACGTGGGGCGCTCGCCGAGGCTCCTCCTCTCTGCTAACCCTACTCCTAACAAAACATCTCTTTAGTAGCTTAATTTATAACATTCTGTGATTTACTTAGAGAAATAACTGTTCGAAGGAATACATTTTAATGTCCTCATGTTACCTCTCAGCATATATTATGAGAACATAATGTCGTAAAAAATATAAAGTCGTTTTCAAAATTCAGTGCAAATCTTAGCAATATGAATAAATTACGTATTCCGGTACATCGGCTTGCAGAAATTGGTAAATCTTTTCTTGTAAATTGTATTCGATTCTATATTAAATTACCTGAGACAGTCCTCTTCTATCCTTTCGTTGAAACGGCACATCAAACATGCTTTTGTAAAAATACTTATTACAGAATTGATGTATCTTCAGGTACATATATTTTCTCATAAATTTACATGATTTGAAAAAATACCTATATCTATTGGCAAGATTCTTTCGGCATTTCTTCTCCAATGATCATTTACGAAATGCTGGTAGATTTAAAAAGAAAAATTAAAAGTATGAGAAATGATTAAGGTACAACAAGATTTTATTTTCCGCAACTTTTTTTTTTAAAGCGTTTATTCAAAGCATAAGTACCTATTTAAAATGTTTACAAATGCTGCGTCACGAAAACCCACAGGGTTTATCTGTGTACAGCGAGTCGTTCTTCAAACGAAATTATTTATGTAGTAGTTTTTGAACTTCCCTTTAACTTTACATAAGTTATATTTAGCATTTTGTAAATATACATTCTGCAACTGGTCTGGCAAGTCATTTAGATAAGTTGCAGTAAGATAATTACACGTTCTAGTGCCATTTAATTTATTTATTTTTGGTAGAAGATATTTATTTTTATAAGATATGTTTCGTAGATGGCTCGGCCTTGTTTTTTACAAAACTGAATACCAAGATAAATCGAAGTATATTCTATGTTTTTATTATTTAAATTAAAAAAGCCGCAACTAAAACAGAAAAATAGAAATTAGATAAAAACACGATGGAATATTGTGACATGAAAAAAGACTTATTGTCTTCGTGATACTTTTTTCCATAGATAACTATTGAAATTGATCTCATAGAGGTTTGGAATAATTGTGTCGATATAAATGAGCGGATTTCGTTTTTGTACATAAAAAAGGAAACGTAGCAGTGATAGTCCAGTGGCTCTCTATCCAACCTAGTAACCGACGATCTAGGGTTCGACTTCTGATACACCCCTAAATTTCGATGTTCGGATTTATTTACACATTTGTAATTATCACTTGTCAGGCTGTGAAGGACAACATCGTGAGGTAACCTGTACGTCCAAGTTTTAAAAGACGGTCACACGTCGTCCTTTCACGGGTACGGGTTTACGTAATGTGTACAGTATACAATATGGGTTTCGAAAGAGGGCTAATAGTCCCAATACCTGCCGTGACGTGTTCATTGGTATATTGTCCCATTGATATAACCTGGAGCGGGTCACGGCGGGTGTACAATATTACATACAGTCTTTCCTAAGGGGCCTATATGCTTTGGATCCTTATCCCCGCGCACGCCTATCAATAGTTATTGTGGTAGCGTAATTATTTATATATTTTTTTTTGATAACAATTTTAACTAAGTTTTTATTTGAAATTTTTATCACAATTTTCTGTCGAAAGGGTTTTTTTTTTAATTTTTAGTTATACATATATATTTTTTTATTATTTTATTAAAATAAGCCGATTGGAAAACAGCGTAGGCTATTAAACGAAGTAGGAAGGGACCGATGCGACTAAAGACATGTGTTTAGTCGCGGAAATATGTTCGTAATAAAATTAATTACTCCTTGATCCTGCTGTCAACTTTCGTCTCCTGTTCCGTAGTCTGTAACTCTATTCAATAGTCTGTCACCACGCCTTATCTCAACACAGGTCCCTGCTCCCTGGTGAGAGTAACCTTTAATAAATGGTGCTATAGATTATTAATGTAAGTTTGTATAACAAAATACATATAAAGAAAAGGACTATACTATTTTATTTCAACCAAATAATAAAGTGTTATAGATTACGTATGTAAGTTTGAATATGAAAATTTAAATTTAGGTTTGTATAACAAAATATACATTCAGAAAAGACACATGCTATTTTATTTCAATCAAATAATAAAGTGTTGTGGATTATGTATGTAAAATTGAATAACAAAATAAAATGAATGGTGCAATTTTATTTCAGCCAAATAATAAAGTGACATAGACTGCCTAATGTAGATTTAAGTAACTAAAAGGTACAAAATAATTGTTTTATTTACTTAAATGACTATAGATAAACATTATGTGTCTAATTGTGCTTAAACAGAAATTAGAAATATATTTTTAATAGTTAGAATGAAATCAATGTATATATACATTTATTGTTATTTTTGGGGTCCGTGCCAGCCAAGCTTTTAAGGTTTTTTGGGAAATTTCCTTAGATTTACAAAATATTAGTTACGTCAATACGATAATGTAGCAATACATAATTAAACCTATTTACAAACATACACAACAAATGCGCTGGCATCGACTCCAAAAATGACAATAAATGTGTACTTATTGTCTTAATACATTGATTTTGTTCTGACTAGTCTAAAAATATATTTCTAATTTCTGTTTAAGTGAAAATAGACACATAATGCTTGTCTATAGTCATTTAAATAAATAAAACAATTATTTTGTACCTTTTAGTGCGTATTTTCATAGCAGAGGTTTTTGAATCGGTGCTATTTTTTTGTAAAAAAACAATTTTTCTTGTTTTTTAGTGAATCTTGCGTTCCGTAACTGATTTATCGAAAGTGAACATGGATAAACCCACTAAACGTGCAGCACAAAAGAGACAGTGCCGTTTGAATGAGATGAGCGAAGAAAGGGAAATATGAAATATAGAGAGTAGTTCAAAACTGGAGGTAAGGTGAACGATTAACTTGTGTCTACAAATAAGGATGCTTTAATTTAAGTATCTTCATGCTTAGTTAAACTGAAACTCGCCTAAACTTAGTTCAATTTAACCCCGTGAAGACACAAGTTTACGCGTTCACCGCTAAGATCACCATTTGGTTCCTCAATTCCAGAATACACTACTTACCATCGCCAATAGCATTGAGATTCTCGGTGTCGATATCTGCAGCGATGTTAATACAGAACTCACCTGGATGGAAAGGTCAAACTGGCGTCCAAGAAACTAGGTGTCTACTAAAGGGCAAAGCAGCACTTCAATGCAGGGCAAAAACTTATATTGTCTAAGGCACAAGTCAGACCGCACATGGAGTACTATAGTCACCTTTGGGCGGGAGCACCTGGATACCAGCTAGGACCATGAGATTCGGTTCAGAGACGGCCGGTGAGAATTGTTACACACGGTTTTGAGTATTTAAGTTTAAAGCGAGATATTGCCTTCGTTTGTGTGTTCAATCGATTGTACAACGGGTTGTGTTCTGAAGAATTGCTAGATATGATGCTGACAACTTGTTTTTACAACCGCACTACTTGCCGACGGCGAGGAGTTCTTCTGAACACACTGGAACCGCAATGGCTGCGTACTGAACGGTTTCAGAGAAGTTTCCTTCCGAGAACTCTCATGTTGTGGTATAAACTCTCAGCCGAGGATTTCCCCAAGGGAATACAGCATGGAGCTCTTCAAGAAGGAGTCATTAGTAGACTTGAAGTACATACATAATGAGCGTGAAGAGGATTATACAGGGTCAACAACGCATGAGTAACACCATCGGTGTTGCAAATGCGCATAGGTTACGGTAACTGCTTACCATTAGCTTGGCTGCACGCTTGTTTGCCATATTAGTGGTATAAAAAAAATGTGACCGTAAACACCACTCAATAATATATTTTCTCCAGTTATTTTGATTTAAAAATCAAAGTGCTAAATTAATTTTGATAAAATTTCTATGGGGCCAATCTAAAGGAATTAATAAAAAAATATTTTCAAATAAGTTTATAAATGACGGAAATCTGAGGTAACAAACATAAAAAAAATATATATAACGGAATTGATAAACTCCTCCTTATTTTTGAAGTCTGTTAAAATATACATTTAAACTGGTCGAATTGCAAATAAATACTGTCTGGGGGTTTTTTTATTCCTTCGAGTACCGTAATCAGCAAACATGTATTCCGCAATTTCGATATAATACAAAAGAGCTTTAGCTCTTAAAATTTAAAGATCTTTTTACATTAAAAATATCGCTTCTTCAGAAAAAAATGAATTGCGCAAGAAATATTGATATTTCTGTATGTACGTATGTATTTATCTTTTCGTCCCCTTGTGGGGTAGGCAGAAATAACCGAGCGCCGTAAGACGCGATCCTGACACATCTCAGGTAGTAGAGTGCTACTTTGACATCCATAGGTCTTTTCATGCAGGCTCGCCGGTTCCTAGGGCTCCTGATATCACCTGATAAAACACAACTAATTTGGTCTAGGTAGGAGAGTCGCCACCCACCACGCACCGCCATACCGACGGGTCGAGGAGTGACTTGAGTGCTGTATAGGCACATGGAATTGAGATAATTAATAGTTGAATTTATAGTTATGCGCACTAAGCTTCAGCAGAAATACCGCTAACCTCGCCTCGGGATGTACCATAGGTCCTTGACAAATAAGAAAAACTCCCATGCTGAAGGAAGGAAATAGTATACATTAATCATATTTGATTTATACGCGATATATACGAAGTGATATGAAACGGTTATAGTGGTCTAAGTAGGCTTGCAATACAAGGAGCATCGTTTGTGATTGAATATTGTGATTTCAAACTTGATGAAACGAAAAACCGACAGTAAAAAGAGTCAACTAGGTACATACATCTATAGGATCTTTAGGGGTTTAAATTTATAGAACTTCAGCGTAACAAATGTGCAAAATGATTATTAAATTTTATATATTATAAATTTTAATTATCATTTATATTATAAAATAGATTATTATACAGTGATTATTACAGGGTCCGAGCGTTGAACGTGTGTTAGTACGTGTGTATACGCGCCTGCGTATTATGAAGCTTGGGATAAAACGTCATAACAACCGTGGTGTACTGAACACGTGTATTGTTTAAATAAATATTTCTTTATTTTAATTAAAAAAAAAATTCTAGCATGCAGAATATTGTCGTGATTACGATTCATACATTGCTACCCCCACTGCTGACACAGTAACACCTAGCAGCTTACTGGTACTCGCGAACAACCCTCCAAGGAGTATTTTGCTACGAGTATCTGTAAAGAGGAGGTACTTCCCAAGACGCCCAATTTTGATGCATCCTCCCTTTCTTACAATGACCCACACCAAGGCAAAACATCTTTTTCCTGGACACAAATGTTTGTCTTGTGTGGGAATCGAACCTACGAGCCTTTGTATTTAACTGCTCTCCACACTGCCCACTGGGTACGTTAAGTCTTTATTTTTCACGAGCTCGGTGGTGGCGCAGCCGTTAATAATGCGACTTTGTCACCGACGCTCTTGGGTTCGATTCCCACACAGGATAAATATTTTTGTGACGCAACATGTCTGTTTGCCTCGGTTTGGGTGTTTTTAGGAGAAGTAGGGCGCATCAAAGCAGCCCGTCTGAGATAGTACCTCCACCTCAGAAAACTGCAGACAAATAACAACTCTCTGGAGAATTCTTGTGTTCCTGCGTGTGATTGTGGTCACCAATAAGCTCCAAAGGAGTTGATGTGCTAGCAGCAGAGGTAGCATCGCGCAAGTGATACTTAATGTAGGTATTACAAGCGTTCATTGGCTACGGTAACCGTTTTACATTAGGTGGGCCGTACGCTTGTATGCCTCCCGACGTTGATAAAAATCATATCTTCTCGTACTCGGTCCTTGTATAATTTAATAGTTATTTAAAATGTATAATGCCTATTGCATCTAGCGGCTTTTGACACCACCTTTATTCATACAATATTGGGAGGCATACTAGCATACGGCTGTATTCTTCTCTAAGGCCTAACTCCTTCTAAAACTTTTAAAAATTTAATTTAGTCGTCAAACGTTAACAAATAAACAGAAGTACTGTTTCGGTTTTAATATTCGATGTGTACGCAAAAGAAGACTAAGTACAATATTGCGTGAAAATATATTCTGCCAAGACATACTATCGTTCACGAATGATAAATGAGCCAACTTCCATTGATAAGAAAAAAAGAGGGGAAATGATACCTACCCGGGTTTGACAGATGGCCCTAATGAGACCTCGAAGACTCGAAGGCTGGCGAAGAATGTCGAGCTTACTCCATCTATCAATTAGTTTAGTTTTTTATATATATGAAAGATAGGAAGTGGCGGAACAAATTGCGAAGTAGGAAGTAGATATTTTTGTGGTGGTTTACAATATTGAGAGTTTAATTGCAGCTTATTACAGCTGCATTTACCTAAATTTAACGTACCTGGTGGAAGTAAGTTGGAGAGCAGTTAAACACAAAGGCTGGTAGGTTCGATTCCCACACAAGACAAATATTTGTGCCCATGAACATGTTTCTTTGGCTCGGTGTGAGTGATTGTAAGAGAAGTAGGATGCATCAATGTTGCGCGTCTTGGGAAGTACCTCCTCTTTACAGATACTCGCAGCGAAATACTCCTTGGAGAGTTGTTGGCGTGTACCAGTAAGCTGGTAGGTGTTACTGTGTCAGCAGTGGGGGTAGCAACGTATGAATCGTAATCACGACAATATTCTGCATGCTAGAAATTTTATTTTATTAAAATAAAGAAATATTTATGGAAACAATACACGTGTTCTATACACCACGGTTGTTATGGCGGCTTACAGCTGCATTTTGTGTAGTTTCAAAGAAAGAAAAGTACCACATCTGTCGAGTACTATGTCAAATGAAGGGTTTTCTGTCATAAAAAAATATATATACAACTTTTTCTTATACGATGCTGTTAACACAGCAATAGGAGTTTACTGGTAACCTCACTCACTCTTAGCCACACATCAACCCGCAAGGGAGTTGTTATCTGGCTGCGGTTTTATGTTAAGTGGTAGTACATCCCCAGATGCTTTGATTCGCCCTAGCTCTTAATACCCAGGCCGAGACAAACCAGTATTTTTAAGAGAGCTAGGGTGAATCATAGCGTCTGGGAATGTACCTCTACTTAACAGAATACCGCAGCCAAATAACAACTCCCTTGCGGGTTGATGTGTTACTGCCAGGGAGCACATAAATGCTTATTTTGTGTGGGAATCGGTTTTACCAGTAAGATGGTCATAAAAGTAAAACAGGAAGATATAATACAGGTATACAATGTGAAAGTGGAAGGATTATAGGGCCGAAGAAGACCAAGGCTGACCAGCTTCTTCGGCTCTTTACAAAATTGGTCGCGTGTTAATAGCAGGTATTGGCGAGTTCGGTTGCGCAGTGGTTAGTAACGCTACTTTGACAGCAACGCTCGGGTTCAATTCCCACACGAGACAAACATTTGAGTGCGCAAACATTTCCGTTTGCCCGTTAGAATAACTAAGTGAATAAATGACTTAAATTTACAACTACGAGTATGTATTGATTGTGAGCTTCCAATTTATGATGTTTCACCCAACTATACAAAAAATAAAATCGTAGCGAGGTAAGCTATTGTAGTACCCGAGCGAATTGCTCATTTAAATCAATAGGCAAAAATATGCAAAAAGAGAATGCTGTTGTTAGTTGAGCTCGAACCGGCGACCCATGTGACAGTACAGATTATACATACAGCGGACCAAATACGCATTAATGATAGCGTGTATACCTGGTTTAAGTGCTGCTGTTTAACGTGATCTGCAGCTTTTCATGATTTTTGTGTAAAAGCACGTTTTCACAGGAAATAAACTTAACAAGCATAACCTTATCGAAATATAAAATTTGAACGGTAGTGAGTCATGGGTATGGCAGAAGAAGCATGAAAGTAGGGTCAACGCTGTTGAAATGAGAGTGCTGAGGAGTACATGTGCAGTTAGAATGATTGATAGAGTTAGAAATAGCACGATACGAGAACAATGTGAAATAAAAGATGATGTAGTGACAAAAATTGAAAAGGGTATGCTGAGATGGTTCGGATATTTGGAAAGAATAGATGATAAAAGAGTTACGAAAGAAGTATATCGAGCAAGAGTGAGTGGAGATATCAGCAGGGGATGCCCTAAACGCACACATTTAGATGAAATAACTGATGTGCTGCAAAAAGGCCAAATGGCGTTCTATAGTCTCTGCCTACCTCAATGGAAGACAGGCGTGATGATATCTATGTATTATGAAATGTATAATGTCATTAACTTTAATTTTTGATAACATTTACAGCTTATATAACTGACAAAAGTCACAATTTTATTAACAAATGCCATTTTTAAGCAAATTGTATCAAAAACAAAATTTACTATCACAATCTAATTAACCAATACCATTTTTTAACAAAATGTAAATGATTTAAGTGAAGTTCAATCGGCTACCTCAAATGAGCTCGGGACGGAAATTCAGGCGCAATTTGCTTTCGCCGCGATAATACTGAAGGCCGGAGCTGAAGCCTCGGGCCCTCTTCCACCAATTAGGGAGTCGTTCTGACCTCCCTATCTTAATTAAGCAGCCGTTAATGCAATAAACGGGTTGTTTAGTCCATTTGAACGACTATAATGTCTTAGTTAGATAGGAGTCTCGATACTAATCTAACTAGAGCTATTGTCGCCTCAATTCTTTATGACGACCTATTGAAAGGCATGGGTTATCACGGGCCGTGAAATAAATTAATATTATATTTTTTTCTTCTTCTTAGTCGTACATTCTTGGCAGTGTGCTCGTGATTATAGATTATATTTCGATCATGACCGCTGTTCTGCAGAGTTCCTCCATTTGTCTCGGTTGGTGGCGTATCGAAAACATTCCTCGATGGGGCTCTGCGTAGCGGTTTTTACCAAATCAAACCATCTTATTGGGGATCGACAACGCGACTGATTGTCTTCGACTCTACCTTGGCTCACCAGACGTTCAATGCCGTTAACATTACGAGTAAAGTGTCCGAATAATGTTAGGATCCGTAGTTGAACAGTCGAGGAAGGACAATTATTGATTTAAAACATACATATTAATAAAATAACTGACATATTAATAAAGTAAGTACTTAAAACTTTAATGAATGAAAGTTACAGAATATCCACAAATCTGTTTATGTTATCTGTGGGGCAAATAATAACGTTATCGTATCGATCAGCATTGTTTTAACTAGCCTCTATTATTGATATTTCAAAATATAAATATGTGTTTTTAAGGAGCTGTTTATAGTTAATAGATTCAGGCGTTATTTTGCTATAAACTATATATAAGAATATAAACTATATAAGAATAGACCTGTAGCATGTTATTCTTACGATTAACGTCTACAACGCCTGATGATGCCTCGTGGAGAGGCGAAACACGTGTCGCAGCGACAACCAGGCCAGTCGTGGCAGCGACGGTAGTAGTGGGGGCATGCGGATTCTGTTCCAGATGGCGGACGACCGCAGCAGCCGAGGAGAGACAGCCGGAGCAGCCATGGCAGCTTCGGCATGTTGCATTTACTAACAGTAGTGGGTGGGTGCCGGCCGGCGCTAGGCCACATGAACAAATTGGTGGCGGAAGCACACAAAGCAGGTTAGATCAAATTGCAGAGTTGTTTTGAGTAAATAAACTCTTTAAGTAAAAACAAATTAGTTCACTATTAAAAGAAATATTTACTAGTTAAATTAAAATACGTCGATCTAAAAGGTTTCTAATGACCCCACTGAAGCCTCATCGATGGTACTACAACATGGTAGCCATGTTTCGTTATTGATACTTTCATAGCAACTGCATGCGTGGTAATACAATTTGAAAGCTTCCTGTTTTGGCTCGGCTCGACAAACTTCATTACAAGTTGTACGGGTAAAGCCTTTTCAATTTATTTTACTTTACATAATTCAATGTACAAATTACATTCTATATGCTCGGAAATACCCAGGATTTTATTTCAAATTTCAGCTTTGAGAGTAATTTATTGGCAAATATTATTATATGACACAATGTGGGATGCAACAGTCCCTATCGCCAGATAGCTGCAGCGGGAGCTAAATGGTTTAATCGGCATTATGGAGAATCTAATCTTCTTAAGCAGGCTATTTACGAGAATCGTAATGCCACTGATTTGAAACGCAAACTGAATGCTGTCTCGAGATCCAGTAAGAGGGTGATTGCTAGAGCAAAATTGTATTTCATCGGCGCAATTGGCCGGCTTACGAACTTTCCCTTTCGATTGCTGCGTAGTAGTAGAATTGGCAAAACACATAGTATATTTATAATAAAAAAAAAAATCTGGAGCTATTAATCTGGTGTCAAAAACCAATACCTAGCTACATTATCCTCCCGTGTCCTATACAGGTAACTTTTTACATAGGGATTAAGTGTAAAACAAATTCGACGCGGACAGATCCGCGTCTATCAGCTACTGTTATATAAAAAAGAATAGATGAATAGAAAGTCATAGTTCGTGATTCAAAACAAATATTGCATCAGTCACTACCAAGTAAGAGTAAGCCTCGATATCTGAACTCGTGAAATTGTTTGCAAGTGAAATTGAAAACAATTTCAATACAACTGCTGAGAGCAAACAAGACGAGTTCATTCCCATCCATGCTTTATCTGAAGTGAAATATAAACTTTGTTAAATCACTGTAGTATATATGCAAGTAGGTCACATTACACACATTGTAGTCACGTTTTCAAAATAACAAGCCACAGTGCGAAATAATTAAACAAGGGTTGTCATCGCTAACCAATAAAACACTCGACTGCTCAAGGCACCTTCTGCTAACAAAAACTTTTTTGACGAGCTCAGGGGCTCATTCGTGAATGACGCGACTTTGACACCGACAATCGTGGATTCGATTCCCACGCAAGACAAACATTTGTGTGCATGAACATGTCTGTTTGTCTTGATCTGGATGTTTTAAGAGAGGCATCAAAGCAGGCCATTTGGGCCCTCACAGAAAACCGCAGCTAAATAAAAACTCTCTAAAGGGTTGTTGTGTTCCTGCGTGTAAATTAGATCACCAGTAACCTCTACACCCCACCCATAGCGGTGAATTGATTTACTGTGGAAAATCAGTCTCATCGGTTCTCCAAAGGATACTTCCTTCATGGTTGTCACTTTTCAAAAACACAGAGCAGCACTATTTTTAACACAAGTATCGCGTGTTTTTTTTATTTTGTTGAACCTGACGTTTCGAATGCTTTGCAGCGTCCGTGGTCACAGGAAGACTAAGGTGACATTTGTCTTACATTGATTATTCAATCATTACATCTACCGACATAGATGGATTAATTATATATGTTCCGATTCACTCAAAAATCGCTCACGGTGTCCAAATGTTTTTGAATAGATCTCTGGGTTTGTGACTTGATTATTTTTAGAACTGGATCCCAAGCAGGTGGTACTTGCCAACCGTCTTCTCTATTGAAATTGGGGTGTTTTCTTATTTCAATAGCCTCGCGTAGCATTCTAGGCATGTAGCGATTCTCCTTGGCAAGGATTTGTGGACGCGAGGACGCGATACTTCCGTTAAAAATAGTTTAATACAATGTGTAACAATCGCGAAAACCTAAGACAATACTAATAGAGCAGTACTATTTTCAGATTCAGACTTGATTATTTTTTAAACATAGATGGTTATATGAATACAGTTGCTATGTAAAAATTGGTTCTTTCTACATGTTTGGCCACTAGGGTATACAAAGCTGAGCCAACAAGATACAATTTAATATAAAAATGGTAAATGAACCGAGAACGCAAGTGAGACTGGAAGAACTGGAGGAAGACGTTACAGGAGTGAAGTGGGATATAGTAGCATTAAGCGAGGTGAGCGGAACAGGTGAAGACAACCTGAAATTAGACTCCGGCAATATACTATATTACAACGGTGACAATAATTCAGCCATAGGCAGTATAGGCTTCTTAATTCATCGTAGAATCGCCAAGAAAATTATTACGCTAAGTAGCATATCACCTCGCGTAGCGTATGTCGTACTGTACAAAACGCACGATCACAATCGACCACTATATCTTGCTCTTGTGGACTACAAAAAGGCGTTCGATACTGTGGATAACTGCCCAGTCTTCCATTAATTCACTTCCCTAGAACACTGTAGAGCCGATTACAGGTACATTCAAATACTGAAAATCCTACACCAATCGGTAACAATAACAGTCCAAATGCAAGGCAATTCTACTAATGTGCCAATAAACAGAGGAGTACGCCAAGGAGATGAAGAATTCCACAGCGATCGGTCCTGTGCCGCTTGCATCCATTGGCTCCCAGCTATCTGCACAAGATCGTCGGTCCCTCGTGTAGGGGAGCGTGTATGTAAATAAATTTAATAAATAGCAAATAAATATATAAATAAAATGGTAATCATAAAATAATAAAGTCAAACACTTTTATTAGGGAACTGTGAAACACTGTAATAACATTTGCGAAATAATTTATTTTTGTTTAATATAACGTCAGGATGTGGCCCCTATGCTTGCCACCGGATGTAACGCGGTTGCCGTAGTCTATTAACGCTTGCAATACATTAAGTTTCACTCGCGGGCTACCTCTTGCTAACAAGGCAACTCGTCAGGAGCTTACTGGTGACAGAACAGAACAGAACAAACATTTATATTACTAAACTTGTCGTCTTGTTTTGAGGAAGTACCTTCACCTCACAGAAAATCAGATCCAAATAAGAACTCTCTGGAAGGTTTACGTGTTTCTGCGTGATTCATCCTCACGCAGAAACACGTAAGGCCTTTAAACCCCTAAAAGACAAGCTTAGGCATATAAATGTTTGTTCTGCGTGGGAATCAAACCCACGAGCGATTCAAATTACTAAATCGTCAAATATACATGTCTAAGTGACATAATAAGGAACTCTAGTTTATTCTACTTAAGATTTTCGTACTATACGACAATCGTCGCCAACGAAGCACAGATGTCGACAGAACAATCAATCAATTTCCAATTTCCCGCCATTAACCGCCAAAAAGGCCGATTCACCTACAATTTGTACCCTTCGAACTAATAAATTATTCACACGTAGTTGGTGACAGCTTCCAGGACATGGGTAAGCTTCCTGTCTCATATCTGCTGGAGGAACCATTGATCTTCGATGGTTCCTCCAGCGCAGCGAGACGCGTGCTTGTATGCCTCCCGACATTGTAAAAAAACTTCACTCACTCGAATTGATACAATAACCCTCCAGGTTTTCCGTTAGGTTGAGATACTTCCCCAGTCGGGCTTTTGCACCCTACCTCTCTTAGTTTACCTTAACGGCTTTCATCTAGCACAGGACTTAGGACTTTACATGGATACTAATCTAATCTCACTAATCACTCCGTGTGATTGAGGTCACAAGTAAGCTCCTACGGAGCTGCTGTGTTAGCAGCAGAGGTAGCATCGTGTGAGTGATACTTACTGTATTATAAGCTTTTATAGGCTACAGTAACTGCTCTACATCAGGTAGGCCGTATGCTTGTATACCTCCCGATGTTAAACAATACTAATGCATTCAAAACAACTAAACCCATCTACACACGGCCTGCCGACGACCGACGGTACTTCATTTGCCTACTCGATTATACTGACGCGCGCAGTATAAAAAAAGGGCTGCATAAAAAGGAGTGATGCCAGCCTCTAACAGAGTATGTCGTATTGAGTTCAATTATTTGTTGTGCTACCCACGGAGTTCTTTCTTCATTCCGTTCAGACTCCTTCACGACAGCAATAATTGACGAGCTCGGTGGCGCAGTGTTTAGTATCGCTACTTTGGCACCAACGCTCGTGAGTTTGATTACCACACAGGACAAACATTTGTGTGCATAAACATATCTCTTTGTTTTGGTTTGAGTCTTTTCTAAGTATCATAAGTATGCATTTACAAAAAAAAATGTATTTATGTATGTTTATCAGTTGTCTAGTAGGCACAACATAAGGTTCACTTACTTTGGAGCTAGGTGGCGCTGTATAATTTATCAGACAATATGTATTATTTTCTTTTATTTCACGGGTTTTAATCCCGGTCATTTGATAGGAGTGCGCGGGGATATGAATCCAACGCGTAGAGGCCCCTTCGAAAAGAACGATGTAGTATATTACACCCGCCGTGACTTGCTTCAGGGGATATTAAGGAGATAATATACCCATGAACAGGTCACTGCAGGTATTGGGACTATTGGAAATATGTCGGAAAAAGCGGGCTATTAAAATGAGATCTGGAAGCTTTATTGGAACTGGGTTATTGCAGAAGAGGGGCAGACGCCTGCCATAACTATAATAATCTGATGTTACTTTCGGCAGGCGGTGGCTCGCCACTCACTAGATGGACCCCCGAAATGCCACAGATAGTCGGCCGGGGGCAACACCGGTGTGAACGACTCAGGGGTGTCGAGAGGTGTGCTCCGCTTGCTCCGAAATTACTCGCGGCGTTATGCCCTTTAACACTTCCACCCCTAGAGCATAACACCTGATAAAGCAATATGCTCTATCGACTCCTCTCTGGACGGCCAATGAAGGTAAGTCAGAGCTGAGAGTCCTACGGGCCTTCTTGACTTTCCACTCCGACCGACGAAGACACGCCGGAGACGATAATAGGCCCTGATAGACTCTCCGGAGCACTCGAGTACCCGTGGTGTCGTTACACACCAACAGCTCACCACAAACTGCCCTGCGAGATATTTATTATGTCTCTTTAATAATCATGGGCGTTAACCTCGATCATTTAATAGGCGTGCACGGGGAGATGAACCCAACGTGTAGAGGCCTCTTACAGAAGTATATGTAATGTTATACACCCACCGAGACCCGTTCCTGAGAATATGGATGGGCAATATATCCATGAGCAGGACATATAAGGTATTATTCGGGGCAGACGTCTCGTGGGGCAGGGTGCCTCGAAGACTCCAGGATGGCCGGCGGTGGAGGCCGCCCTCTCCTTCGCGCAGGTCTTGGTGACGACAGGGGCGGCGGTAGCCCGTCCTCATCACTCGACACGTTGGAGGCCGGGGGTGTCGCTTATTACTCCTCCGACGACGTGGAGCTTGACGAGGCAGGCAGTGCTGGTGGGCTTGCCTTTAGCACTCGTCTCTTTAAAGATCTTGTAATCGGCATTTTGACATGTACCTACTTAATGTTATCTGGTATGTCTTTCACACTTTTGTATTTGCATATTTTTTAAATTCCAGATTGCCATAAAACTTTATAATAGTAATACGTGAATACTAAAATTTATTTATGAAGTGAATTGTTATGAATAATATGATGAAAAATAACAAATTAAATAAAAATGTATGTAATTTATGTACCACGCTTAGAATATGCTAAAATATGGCTTGGAAATCGTACATCCGTTTTCTCAGAAACACTTGAGCCGCAAACTTGTAGCATTCCAATATAGTCTGAGTACCATCTGACAAATATAGCGCCTGTCCTGAAAGTTTTGATTTATTGCATAGATCCAGATGTGCTGCGATGTTGCTATACGGTCACTAAGACAAATATGATGAGTAGTGACTTTTGGAGTTAGATACGATCAGACAAAAGAAAAGAAACTTGATGCAAAGTGGTTAACTAAAAACAAGACAGGCTTATGCTGTTTTTTATCTTGGACGTTCTATTCTAGGTATACATACTATACTTATATAATAATTAACAATAAATAACTATTGTCGGACAAATTACACACAGCGCTACCTAGCCCCAAAGTAAGCGAAGCTTGTGTTATAGGTACAAGACAACTGATAAACATACATAAATACATGTTTTTTGTAAAGTCATACTTACAATACATAGAAAATACTTAGACCAAGAGAAACAGATATGTTCATGCATGCATAATCAAATATTTATCATTGTCAGGTGTTAAAGTAGCGTTACTAACTACTGCGCTACCGAGCTTATCATCGTCAATATTAAATGAATGTAAAAAAATGTGAAAGTGTGTTTGTTTGTCCTTCTTTCACATCGTTTGAGGAGTTCGGTGGTGGTGGCAGCGGTTCGATTCCCACACAGGACAAACACTTCAACAACTGATGCTGTACATGAGTTAACTGATAGTTGCAATTTGATCAAATTGCATGTAAATTTGACTTTTGCAAAATAACGCCTGAATCTATTAACTATTTAACTGATAGTATTGTTATAAACTGTTATTGTCAAAGAAGAAAAAAGCGATTCCAATATTCCTAGACTGAGCTAAGGCATTCGACACAGTGTCTGCACCACTCTTACTGAATAAACTTGAGAAATTAGGTATACATGATCTCCAACTAAAATTATTTAAAGTCTATCTAACAAATATTCATCAGAGGGTGATGGTAGATAAGTAAACTAGTGCTGACTTACCAATAACGTACAGTGTACCTCAAGGTAGCGTGCTGGGCCCCATACTCTTCCTCGCCTTTATAAATGACCTGTGCAATCTTAAATTAACAAATGGTAAAACTGTACCCTTCGCCGACGCTACGGTAGCTTCGATTTTCCATGGGAACACCCGGGAACATTCGTATAATTTTGCACAATCGGGTTTTAATAAGCTATATTATTGGCTCACTGACAACGCCCTGACGCTTACTATTGAAAAACTAAAACTAAATATATACCATTATCCATTAAAATACTCAGATATCTACATATGATAGTTATTTCATAAGAGCTCATTCATGCAGAAATAGTCACACATGTTCTTGTAAACTACTTACTTTGGCTTTCGACAGTAAGTATCTTGGCGTTATGATCGATAACACCCTTGGTTTTAAATAGTTAATAGATTCGGGCGTTATTTTGTGAAAGTCAAATTTACATGCAATTTGATCTAACCTGCTTTGATCTAACCCCAAAGATGTTGAAAACCAACCAACTAATTGGTGGCGGAACCAATTACTTGGTTGGTTTTCAACATCTTGATCTCTTTGTAACAAGAACGCATAAGTTAGTCTATATTGTCAAAAATCTGCGTCATATTCCTGAAACAAATATCATTAAAATGGTGTACACAGCTTTATCTCAGTCAATAATAAGTTATTGTATCATAGTGTGGGGGAACATCTAAGACTAAACTCTTAAAACTCGAGAGAGCACAAAGGGCAGTTCTAAAAGTATGTTTCTTCCTACCATTTCAATATACCACAAAATGACCTACACACTCTCTAACTTATGTCCTCACTAAAAGTATATTATTCGTCACATCATCCTAAAACAACACTCCGTACTTAATTTTGACCCCACAATTAATGCAACTAAGCGCAATAAACATAAACTCTGTCATTATACTGATTCCTGGACCACAGCTATGTCCCGTAGATTCTTCAGTTTAGCAATATATCCCCTCACAAGATCCAACTGCAAGAGAGCAACCTCATAGTTATCAGCAGAGGTGGCATCTCGTGTATTATTACAAACGTTCATACGAGCAACGGAGTGACGTGATTCTTTGTATGAAGATAGTGGGAGAGCCCGAGAGTAACATAGGCTACTTTGTATCACGGTAAAATAGCTCACTTCCATGAAATAAATGAAAAAATAATAAAACATATCATGTTTTCCTTTCACCACGCAAACGAAGCCGCGGTTAACAGCTAGCACATAAAGTGTGGTTTATCTCTCAATACATTAACACTCGATTTCATGGTTCAAAGTGATACCTTGGTGCTACAGTCCAAAAGTACTACACAAACTTGTAGTAAAGACAAATATACAGAGGAAACAGTTGTTTTCTTCGTTTACTTTTATGCCACAACACATTACGTTCCACAAACTTAGGAGTTAAGGTTATAGCTAAACTTCATCCCCTTAAATAAATAGTTTTAAATATGTAATGTTATATAGAGTGACTGTCACAGTGGGCCGTATGGGGAAGCTCAAGGTCGCTCAGCATGCGTTGGAAAGAGCTGTGGTCAGGGTTTGTCTGCGTGATAGAATCAGAAATGAGGATTTGCTCAGTAAAACTAATGTAACTGACATAGTCAAAAGAATAAGGAAGCTTAACTGGCAGTGGACTAGCCATATGATTCGTAGAACTGACAACCGCTGCGAAAGAAAGGTTCTCGAATGGTGTGCACACAATATGGACCAACGACATCAAGAGGCTTCTAGAGATCGGGGCGAATGGCTCTCTACATTGGAGGCATATAGTCAGCAGTGGACAAATACGCCTGAAATGATCATGATGATGATGTAGAGTCAATCTGATATATTCTTTATACTATAAAAATAAGTTACGCTATTGTGACAAGTTAGTGTAATAAGGGAGTCTAAAAAACATACATTACTACATTAGACATTATATAAATAAACATGCCAGTAAGCTCAACTCCGCCGCAAATACAGGAGCACCAGACAAATACCTAGACTATATCAGTAACTTTTACTTTATTATGTCCTATGATATATGATACTGTTGTGGGTAAGGGTTGCTGACATTTAAATAAATTTTATCTTGCAAAGAGAGATATGTTTATAATATTTTATAAACATATCACTCCTTACTCCCTGTATATAATATTTTATAAGATAGAAACAGAAAACCGCAGCCAAATAAAACTCCCTGGAAGAGTTGCTATGTTCGTGTGAGTAAGTGAGATTATCAGTAAGCTCTTAAAGAGTTGCCATCAGCAACAGGGGAAGGCAATCAACGATACTTTCTGTATTACAACGTTCATAGGATAATCCCACCTGACATCGTATAAAAAAGGTGGGCTCTAGGGAGTCACTCAGAGAACTCTTCAAAGACGTAAATATCCTCACTGTTACCTATCAGTATATTTATGGAAATAAAGTTTATGCCCGCAAATAACATAAAACCGTTTTTAAAATTGAGGGAAAATCTTATATGCAGGAATAAGTTGTATAAGCTGTCTTGCTAGGTATTTTAATCTAAAATGTATTCAATTACATATTATTAGGCGTTTAAGTATGAAATTGCCGATTTCTACTGAAAAAATAAAACTCGTTTTTTTCTAAGATACTTATTTAATCAAAATATTTACCCTCATGATCTATACATTGCTGTCATCTAGTCGGAAGTTTATTTATGCCTTTGCGATAGAACTCTGGGAATCTACAATTTGTAAAATCTGTGAAAGCATTTTGCACTGCCTCTTGAGAAGAAAATTTTTTACCACGTAGAAAATTGTCCAAATCTCGAAAAAATGGTATTCAGTTTGAGCAAGGTATGGCGAGTACGGAGGATGACGTATGGTTTCTAAGCGCAGCTCAAGTAGAGTTACAACGGTTTCTCGTGCATTGTAAGCTCTTGCGTTATGATGAAGCAATAATGGTGAAGATCGGTTCACAAGTCGGGGCTGTTTCACTGCCAGTTTAGCCATCATTGTTCAAAGTTCAGCATAGTAAACATCTGCTGTTATTGCTTGACCAGACCTGAGAAAGCTATAGTGAATAACGTGAAGAGACTACCAAACACTTACCATTACCGTTTTATTAGTAAGCTTTGCTGGAAACTGTTGCAGTGTTTGACCTGGGGTCAGCCATTGCATTTTTCACTTACGGTTATCAAAAAGAATCCACTTTTCGTCACATGTCACAATTCGATCCAATATTCCTTAATTTCTGTGCCGATTCAACAAGGCAACACAAGTTTCAACACGCGTTTCTTTCTGCAGATCAGTCAAATCTTGAGTAACCGATTTTACATATTTTGTTATCTTATTGATTTGGTGCAAATGAGTCAATATTGCAGTTAAGGTAATGTTAAACAATGTCGCTAATTCCTGGGTAGTTTGACTCGGATTGGCTTTCACCATCTCATTCAATTCAGCGCTATTCACCTGTGTGGGCGGTCTTCAAATGGAAGGATTTTTAACTCATAAGCCGACAATTGTCGATAAGAGCTACGCGTTCTACTTTACCCCCTGACCCGTAGCGGTAAGTACATTTGCTAAGCAATTTCGTTTTATCGGTTATTCATAGGTTATTTCCTTTATGCACCGTATATATGGCCTATCTTATATAGTAATGAAGGACTGTCTTTCTGCACATTTTTCCTTTTACCATAAATAAACAAGTTTTGAATGCTTTGCTTGAAAGAAGCAATTTAATTAACATATATCCGGTGTATCCCGGCAACGGCTGATCTTCTTCTTTGCGCAATCCTATTTCCTAATCCATTAGGATTGGTGGGGTCCGCTACCTAAGCCTGAGGATTTGACAAAGACACTGAGTTTTACATAGAGCGACTGTCGTCAGACTTCCAGAGCGAAGACCAGACCTTTCTTAGGTAATGTCACACGTCTTTCAAATATAATTACTTTGATGTGCGGGTTTCCTCACAATGTTTTCCTTCCCCGCCGTGTGAATGATAGTTACAAATAGGTATGTATATAAATTCAATATATATCTATAGAGAATACTATTGTATTTAAATAGTATTGGGCTTGTGGATTAAATTTCTTGCAAGCATCACTTGAGCAATGGAGACTCGACTGCGAAGCTACTGTCAAGTCATACAAGTCACAATAATTTCGACATAATGTTGTCAGTGCTCATTTATTAGTTTTTCTCAATTTTATCCATAATTGGTTATGTTTTATTCATAGAGACATACTGCTTTGAAGAACTCGGTGGTCCAGTGGTTAGTAACGCTACTTTGACACCAACGGTCCTGGGTTCGATTCCCATAGAGATATGTGTGCATAAACATGTCTGTTTGTCTTGGTCCAGGTATTTTCTATGTGTCGTAAGTATCTATTCACAAAAAATATATACATTTACTAATAAACATAGTTATCTAGTAATACAAGTTTTGCTTATTTTGGAGCTAGGTAGCGCTGTGTAATTTGTCCGACGATATTATTATACTATATATGGTTATAACATGCATACTGCTATATATAGGCAGAATTTTATGGATGTACAAAGTGCATACAAAAAGTTCGTAACAGAAATAATAAGTAGTTAATAGATTCAGGCGTTATTTTGCGAAAATCAAATTTAGAATAATATTCCAACGACTAACATCTACGCTTGAGGATACCTCGTAGAGAGGCGAAACACGTGTCGCAGCGACGACCAGAGCAGTCAGGGCAGAACCGGTGGCGCGTGCATGAGGTTTCTATTCCAGATTGCGGGCAATCGCGAGGACGACCGCAGTAGCCGAGGCAGAGACTACCAGAGCAGCCATGGCAGCGACGGTATGTTGCATCTACTAACGGTAGTGGGTGGGTACCGGCCGGTAGTAGTTCACATGAACTAATTGCATACAGTTAGATCAAGTTACATACAAAGAAATATTAAGAATTCCATTATTTTAATTATATCGACAAACAATGATAGATTTGTAACCAAACAATAGTATCATTTCCTAAAAACAGGTGCTAAATAATAAAGCTTTAGTAGTATTAAAGCCATTTCGAAGATGAGTAATATCAATCAGAACTTCATTTATTAACACCATAACTTTGAACGTACTGTCGAAGTAAACTATAAGTAGTTTCGTAGTTAGTTCCTGAACTTAGATTACAATGAACCACTGGACTATAGCCTTTTCAATATATATAGGTAATATTTCAATATATACAGTAATATTTCATAACATTGAGGACAGTGGGTTCACGTTGTGTTAACTTAGCAGTACCACTACATCATTCTTAACATAAATCGCAATAGGTGATCTGACAATATTTCAAAAAGTTATTTAAATTAATGATAATGTATATGTATATGTATCACCACAAAAATCAACCTATATCCTTTCCTAAGCTCTAGTCTATCTCTATACCAAATTTCATAACAAACGGTTGAGCGGTTTAGGCGTAAAAGCGTTACAAACGGAAAGAGTTACTTTCGCATTGTATTATTAGTAGAGATAAAGCATTGAGATACTAGATACAAGACAAGTATTTTTTTTTATATGTCGGGAGGCATACACGTATATGGTTCACCTAAAAATGGGTTACCTTAGCCTGTGAACGCTTGCAATCATAGATAACAGCCGTTGTTTCTGTTATCTATGCTTGCAATACATATAGCATCGCTTGCACGTCGCCACCCCTGTTTCTAACATAGCAACTCTTTATTTCTGTGTCTAGTAATCTCGGGCTCTACCATACAACAACTCTCCAGGCGGTTGTTACCTTGTTGCGGTTTTCTACCGTAGGTAATGATCGACCACTAAAAAAATCAATACCACTAAAAAAAACATGGTCTCCACGACATTGTACCAATGGCCCTCCAGTGTATACGTCTATGTGAACTGTTCCATTTACAATGCTCTCTAGGTAAAAAGTTTCAGATATGATTCCACTCATAACTTTCCTTGTACGAAATATGATCCGATGGAGTCGACAAAGTCGAGAGCCCTGCTAACAAGGAACTTTTTTAATAATAAATATTAATATTGTTCGCGACAACTAATTGTAAATAGATAGATAACCGTCGCGCGTAGTTATAAGTGATGCACATTTTTATATAGTCAATAGTTATAGTTGTTTGTATTAGTTGTTTATGTAAGGATTAGAATAGGTTTACACAGTTTACATACATACTTTGTTAGAGATAAGTTTTACATGTTTTAGTATATAGGTACGAGCTGTTGCAAGCCAGGTATATAATAAAGTTATAACGGCGAATTACTGGCTGCAACAGCTCAATAGTGCATAGATGTACCTATTAACGTAATTTTAAGTTTATAATGAAAACATTTTATGTAAAACTTCACTGACCCATAGGTTTGACAATAACTTTAACAAAAGTTTTTATGGTTTTATATGAAAAGGGGTCAAATGTATGAAATAATAGTACAACTTACAAACATTTTTGACACAAATAAAGCGAGCACGATCAGGTATTGCCTCTAGGTCTGGGCGATTTTGGCTATTGCTATCTCTTTCCCACATATGTACCTCTCGCTCGCACAGCGGGGGTATAAATATGGGCCATACAACGGTGATCGGCTCCAGTCGTCCGCTACACTCAGCGCTCACACTACAGTGAGATAGCCAGCCAAGTCACTCCGAAGCCAAGCCAGTCCAGACCTAGCAGCAAGTACCTACGGCTCCATACTTCTGAAGACAGCATCAGGCGTTTCATTCTGCACCAACCCACAGACCTGCGACTTACAACCGGAGGTCGAAGAACGAAGCCCGCCAGTACCTACATTCTATTATTTCTATATTCATTTACGAAAGTGTACGGGTCGTATCGAAGGGGCCCGTACATTTTGGTCCTTCAGCAGCCGGATACTGGGAATAGTTCTTCAGACGACGAAGAAAAATGCCTGTTACAAGAAGTATGGAGTCGGAAAGGAGGACAACGCCTGCTCAAGTCGACGGAGCCGCCGCCGCCGCCACAGTGACGCCCGCCGCCGCCGCCACCGCCGCCGCACCCGCCGTAGCGACGCCAGAGACGTCTACAGCCGAAACATCGACGACGACGAACACTACGGCCACTACAACGACCGGTGAGACGACGGCAACTGGCGAGACAACAACCGGCAAGACTGCAGCCACACACCGGACAGCCAGCCCACAGAAGGAGGCCTCTCGCCGCCCGCCCAGCGCGCCCCGCACTACGTCGACAATCAAGCGGAGAGCGCTGGCCAAGGCGCGAGAATTCCTTCTACAGAAGGAAGTGGAGCTGGCAGCTGCACGTGTCGCCGCGTTGGAGGCGGACTCCGAAGACGAGATCGAAGCAGACGAGGACTTGGCAACTAGGAACGAGCGAACAACCGACTGGGTCAACAGAAGCACGCTGGCACTCACCATGGAGCCCTACGTACCGAAGCCCGACGTCCCAGGCCCGGACCATCGCAGGACCGATGAAGAGGAGGTTATAGCAGCGCCGCCGCCGCAGACGTGCAGCGACGCACTTCATCGGGGCCACAGCGAGGTCACGCGGCACGCCGAGCAACAAGTACCGGTTCCAGTGAGAGAGGATATAGAGCCAGCACGCTATTGTGAAGAGAGACGACCGCAACGGGAGTTTGACTACAATCAACTAGCAACTGCCATCACACTTGCAGCGAGAGCCGTTCAACCCGCCATTGCACCGAGGACCGTCGAGTTACCGTCTTTTCACGGGTCATCGAACGAGTGGCTGCCATTCAAGGCCGCCTATGATGAAGCTGCAAGTCACCTCTCCGAACAAGAAAGGCTGTCCAAGTTACGTCACAGCCTGAAGGGAGCCGCCAGAGATGCAACACTATGTCTCTTCGTCGGGTCAACGACTTCAGAAGAAGTTATGAAGATGTTAGCCGCGAGGTTCGGTCGTCCAGATGCACTGGCGATGACCGAACTGAACAAGCTCCGTGCGCTACCACGACTGGCCGAGAACCCAAGAGACATCTGCATCTTCGCTTCCAAGGTGCTTAACGTCACAGCCACAGTTAAAGCACTGAAGAAGCACCACTACCTACACAACGCCGAAGTGGTACGCAGCGTCATTGAAAAATTGCCGCCAGCGCTGCGCTACAGGTATTACGACTTCGCCGCCGAACAGCCGGAAGATCATCCAGACCTTCTCACGCTGTCCAAGTTTCTGGAAGTCACCGCCGATCGATGTGGAAGCTACGCACCGGCCGAGCTCACTGCGGTTGAAGACCGGCGGGAGCCTGCCGTACGAAAAGGACTACGTGCTTACCACACTCAAGATCAGAAGTCTACTGCGGTGCAACTAAAGTGTCAAGTTTGCAAGAAAGAGGGTCACCATCCGTACGACTGCAACGTGTTCAAGAAAGCCGACCAATTTGCGAGATGGGAGCTAGCCAGAACTCACAGGCTATGCTTCCGTTGTTTGCGAGTCCGCAAATTTCGGCATAACTGCAAGCCAAAGCAGTGTGAAGTCGACGGATGCAAGTACACGCATCACCCTCTTCTACACGACACGAAAAGGAAAGAAAATGAAGTTGAAAATTCAACAGCCATAGTTACGTCGACAAGGGAAAACTTCACTGCTGCCTATCTCAAGATTCTGCCTGTACAAGTGACCGGTCCGAAGGGTACATACGACACTTACGCCCTTTTGGACGACGGCTCTACGTGCACACTCATCGAGTCGGCAGTGGCGAACAAAATCGGCGTACACGGGCCGCCCGCGCCTTTTTACATAGAGGGTGTGGCCGGCGCACGTATTACGGCCGATACATCGGAACGTGTACACTTCACCATACAAGGAAGAAACTCAGTGAAGCACGATGTGTCGGCGCGTACAATGGACAAGCTGATGTTGACGACTCAAGGTGTGCCACGTAGTGTCGTGAAACACTGTCGTCATTTGGAAGACATAGAAGATCAGCTGATTTATGAGGAAGGCCATCCAACCGTGTTGCTGGGTCAAGATAATTGGTCGTTGCTGCTCACACACGACGTGCGAAGAGGGACCACAGCCCAACCAGTCGCGTCATTAACCGACTTGGGATGGGTATTGCACGGCGCGACGGGAAATAAGAAGAAGCAGCAAGTCCATCGAGTTAGCCATCTGACTACAGTAACACTAACGGAGGAACAGACAATGGATGACCTCATGAAGGAGCACTTCGCCCTCGAGTCTCTGGGTGTTCAGCCTAAACATTCACACACCAACGACGAGCTCAACGCGCTGCGCACACTCGAGGAGAAGACGCGTCGATTACCGGCGGGAGGGTTTGAAACAGGATTGCTATTCAAACAAAGCGATTTTGTACCGCCGGATAACTACAACACAGCGATGCGTCGCCTCGAGTTAGTCGAGAAGAAACTCGACAAAAATGTTGAATTGAAGCGGCGCTACGAGACACAAATGAACACTCTGATACAGAGCGGCTATGCAGAGAGGGCTCCAGCAGTGAAAAGCGACAGAACTTGGTATCTGCCACATTTTGCAGTTATCAACCCGCAAAAGCCCGAGAAACTACGCATCGTGCACGACGCGGCAGCCAGGACCCGTGGTATCAGCCTCAACGACATGCTGCTGTCTGGGCCCGACCTCATACAATCTCTACCCGGAGTGCTGATGAGGTTCCGTCAACGCCCAGTAGCGGTCGCGGCCGATATCAAGGACATGTTCCTGCGCATCAACATACGGGAGGAAGACCGAGACATGCAGAGGTTCCTGTGGAGAGAAGACAGAAGAATAGGTCCACCCACAGAGTACCGCATGAGAAGCGTGATCTTCGGCGCCACGTCGTCACCATGCACGGCGATATACATCAAAAACAAAAACGCCGAGGAATTTAAAGAACAGTTTCCCGAGGCAGCGCAGGCAGTGATAGCAAACCACTACGTCGACGACTATCTTGCCAGCTTTGACACGGAGGAGGTCGCCATACAAGTATCAACACAAGTCGCTAATATACACAAACGAGCGAATTATCATCTTCAACGCTGGGCATCGAACTCAAACAAGGTGCGCGCCGAATTCTCCACTACACCTAAGGGGAATTTAGTGCAACTCGATGCAGAGAAGATATTGGGCATGGTGTGGGACCCGAATGAAGACAATCTGGGCTTCAACATCAATCAACACAAGCTTCCGCCTTCAATATTGGAAGGCACGAAAACACCGACGAAGCGAGAAGCCCTACGTACAGTGATGTCTTTGTTCGACCCGCTGGGCTTAGTTACACCTGTTACAATACAAGCGAAGAAGATTTTACAAGATACTTGGCGTACTGGAATCGACTGGGATGTCAAGTTGCAAGACAGTGAAGCCGAAAGTTGGTCATACTGGCTCTCTCACGTGAGAAGACTACCGAGCCTAGCTATACCAAGGTGCTATCCCGGCGTATCGACCGCACATACGAACGCGATACATACTTTCGTCGATGCAAGTTCGTCGCAATACGCCTGCGCTGTGTATTGGAGGGCACAGGATGCATGCGGGAATATACATGTGTCTTTGATAGCTGCAAAAGGCAAAGTTGCACCGTTGAACAAAGTGACGTCAATACCGAGACTCGAACTCCAGTCAGCTGTACTTGGGTGTCGTCTTGCGCGCACAGCCATAGACGAACACGACATAAAGCCGACCCGCCGAGTGTATTGGTCGGATTCACGCCCGGTACTCTCGTGGCTACGCACTGGCCCGCGAGCGTACAAACCGTTTGTGGCCCACCGGATCGCGGAGATCGCCGAGGAAACGAAGACCAGCGAGTGGAGATGGGTGCCTACCAAGGAAAATGTTGCAGACGACGCAACGCGCGACACTCCACACGACTTCAACTCACAACACCGGTGGTTCCACGGGCCCGCGTTTCTACGCGAGTCGGAAGCAAACTGGCCGCGAGAGGTCAATGAACCCGACCATATGGGTCTGACCGGCGAGGAAAGAGTCAACTTTGTTCGAAACACTACATCACTAAAGGAAGCACTGCCCGACGCAACTCGTTTTTCAAGTTGGTTAAAGTTAGTGCGTACTACGGCGCGTGTACTACAATTCATCGAACTTCTGCGCATCAAGAAACAACTGTGCAACGCGGCCTACAAACGCAATAAGAAAAACGAAGTTGACGATGCTACTTGGACGAAAATAAAGAAAGCAGCGAAGGGAAAAAACAAGAAAATCAGTGCTACGTGTGAAAGTGAAAACAGCTGTTTCATTCAACTTGAAACACATCACTTACATCGTGCCCAACAGCTGTGGATACGCTCAGTGCAAGATGATGCGTTCAGTGAAGATGTCGCAGCTTTAAAGTGCAAAAAACAGTTGCCTGCTAATAGCCGACTAAGTCAGCTGTCCGTCATTATAGACAGCGATGACGTCATACGGCTACGGTCACGAATAGCAGCCGCTGTCGACATCACGGACGAACAAAAAGCTCCGCCGATTATGGATGGCAAACATACATATGTGCAACTGTACATCTCATGGGTACATCGAAGACTCCATCACGGGGGCTTCGAGACCACGACCAACGAAGTTCGACAACACTTATGGGTACTACGACTGCGCAATACAGTTAGAAGTGTGTTGAAAAGATGTCAACAGTGTCGCATCAGGCGGGCCGTGCCCGCTCAACCGTCTACGGGTGACCATCCACGGAGCAGACTGGCGCATCATCAGCGCCCTTTCACCTACACCGGCCTCGACTACTTCGGCCCGATGACAGTCACTGTTGGACGTGCTCATCAGAAGAGATACGGCGTACTGTTTACGTGTCTAACAACGCGAGCAGTACACTTAGAAGTCGCCGGCACTCTCAGCACCGACTCAGCAGTGATGGCATTGCGACGCTTCATCGGCCGTCGTGGATGTCCAACTGAGCTGTGGTCAGACCAGGGTACCAACCTGAAGGGCGCAGACGTGGAGCTGCGCAGAGCTGCGGAGGAAGCCATGAAGGAGGAATCTTCGGTGCGCTTCATACAATGGCGTTACATCCCGCCGAGCGCTCCATTCATGGGCGGCGCTTGGGAGCGCCTTGTACGGAGCGTGAAGACCGCACTGGCTGCCACGCTGCATGAACGAGCCCCGAAGGAAGAAGTTCTCACCACTCTGCTCATCGAGGTCGAACATACACTCAACAGCCGACCACTCACTCACGTGTCAACGGAGGCCGACGACGACGACGCACTCACACCTAACCATTTTTTGATGGGAGGGCCATCACGAGTGCCACTGCCGGGGTCATTCACCGACGCCGACGCAACAGGGCGACGGGAGTGGCGTGCGAGTCAACAGCTCGCCAACCATTTCTGGAGTCGCTGGGTGAAGGAGTACCTGCCAGAACTCCAACACCGGCGGGACCCACGCGCTTCACACGGCGCTATCCGGGTCAATGACCTCGTACTGATAGCAGATGGCACTCTACCTCGTAACTTGTGGCCACGAGGTGTAGTCGTCGCTACCTACCCCGGACCGGACGGAGAGACACGAGCGGTGGACGTGCGGACCAACAAGGGGGTGCTACGAAGGCCCACCAAGAAGCTGGTGATCCTGCCTACAGCGACGGTCGACGGCGCGAACACGGAAAATATCTCCAGCTGAGAATAGCTGCGGCGGGAGTATATGTTCGCGACAACTAATTGTAAATAGATAGATAACCGTCGCGCGTAGTTATAAGTGATGCACATTTTTATATAGTCAATAGTTATAGTTGTTTGTATTAGTTGTTTATGTAAGGATTAGATTAGGTTTACACAGTTTACATACATACTTTGTTAGAGATAAGTTTTACATGTTTTAGTATATAGGTACGAGCTGTTGCAAGCCAGGTATATAATAAAGTTATAACGGCGAATTACTGGCTGCAACAGCTCAATAGTGCATAGATGTACCTATTAACGTAATTTTAAGTTTATAATGAAAACATTTTATGTAAAACTTCACTGACCCATAGGTTTGACAATAACTTTAACAAAAGTTTTTATGGTTTTATATGAAAAGGGGTCAAATGTATGAAATAATAGTACAACTTACAAACATTTTTGACACAAATAAAGCGAGCACGATCAGGTATTGCCTCTAGGTCTGGGCGATTTTGGCTATTGCTATCTCTTTCCCACATATGTACCTCTCGCTCGCACAGCGGGGGTATAAATATGGGCCATACAACGGTGATCGGCTCCAGTCGTCCGCTACACTCAGCGCTCACACTACAGTGAGATAGCCAGCCAAGTCACTCCGAAGCCAAGCCAGTCCAGACCTAGCAGCAAGTACCTACGGCTCCATACTTCTGAAGACAGCATCAGGCGTTTCATTCTGCACCAACCCACAGACCTGCGACTTACAACCGGAGGTCGAAGAACGAAGCCCGCCAGTACCTACATTCTATTATTTCTATATTCATTTACGAAAGTGTACGGGTCGTATCGAAGGGGCCCGTACAAATATTGATTCAAAAACGGTGGACGATGCAAGTTCCTTCTATATATTTTTTTTATGTATTTACACGGCTATATTGAGAACGGCTTAAGGGTTCGAATAATATAATATGAACTGTGTTCTAGTACATTCGAATTTATTCCTGAAAATTTTATTAGTAATATAGTAACTAAAAAAACCTATTTGATGTATATAATTAATATATATGTTTGACGAGCTCGGTGGCGCCGCGATTAATAACGCGACTTTGACACCAACGCTCGTGGGTTCAATTCCCACACAGGGCAAACATTTGTGTCCATGAACATGTCTATCTGTTTGGTCTGAGTGTTTTAGGAGAGGTAGGGCGCATTAAAGCAGCCCATCTGGGGAAGTACCTCCATCTCACAGAAAACTGCAGCCAAATAACAACTCCTTGGAGGTTTGTTGTGTTGCTGCCAGGGAGTGAAAAAATATTGCCAGGCCACTCAGAAAGTATTGCGAAACAAAGTTTTTTTGTAATAGAGACTGGCTAGTTATAATATATTTTGAAAATATGCATATTTGTAAGTAAAAATAGGTGCGTTCCAATTTCAAAATTTCCCTCCACATTTTTTTGCGAGCTAATTTAAATTACCGTGTCTCATTGAAAAATGGATCTGCGCCGGGAACATTTTCGCGTTATGATTATTTACGATTTCAAGTGTCGTCTGAAACCGGACGAATCGTACAATAGACCTCAAATGGCATTCATGGATAAAGGCCCTTCCAAGGCAACCGTGTACCGTTGGTATAATGATTTCAAGCGCGGTCGACTAACTTTGAGGGATGAAGAAGGAAGTGGTCGCCCTTTGACGGCTGTTACAGAAGAAAACGTGCTAGCAGTAGAAAATTTAGTCCAAGACAATAGGCGAGTTACGTATCAGGAGATTCAGCTCATACTGCAGATTGATTGATATCGATACGATCCAGAAACGAAGCGCCAGTCGAAGGTTTGGGTGTTTCAAAACGAATCAACGCCTACCAAAGTGAAGCGATCTAGAAGCAGGGGAAAGATTTTGATCGGGGGTTTTTCAATTTGACTGGCTACCTGGCATCAATTCCTTTACAGAACCAAAGAAACATGAATGCCGAATGGTTACTATCAAATGCTTGGCAGAAGTTTTCTCTGTTGTGAGCAACAAGCGACCAAACACGCCCTGTGCGCGGGCTACTGCTCCACCACTACAACGCGCCCGCGCACACATCGCTCAAACCGAGGGACTTCCTGGACAGCACGCCGGTCAAACTCCTGGGGCCCACTACTTGCAGCCGTGACCTAGTACCGTGTGACTGTTACTGTTGCCTAACTTGCAATACAAGCACTATCGCGTCGCGTGTTTCCACAACCGCTTCTATCACAGTATCTCCTGAGGAGCTTACTGGTAATCCCACTCACTCCAACTTCATCAACAATCTACAGATCGAGAGCTTACGTGCTCTCCGAAGCATGAAGAACTTCTAGATTACCTCCCATTCATAGACAGACTGTGGTCGACGTTGCTTAACCTGCGTATTGGGTTAGAATGACACCCGCAAAGTCGTCATGAAGCTCACATCAGAGAGAACATGCTTAAAAATAATAAGCAAATATATATTTTATTTTAATTTGTGAACAAAGATAAGTGATTAAATGATCAAAAATTTTTAATTAAAAGGGAAAATTACCTAGGGATAAGAGAGTATTTTGTTTTAGTATAACTAGAAATAATAATGAACTTAAAAAAAAGATAAACCAACTTCAAGAAAAACAAAAGTAACATAAGCTAACTAAAAAGCAAAAAATAAATATTTTGTACAAATAGTTTAATACTCATTATTGTTGCGTTTAATGTAATTAAGAAATTATTGTTTATTAATCATTTTATAACTTTGAAGTCGGTGCCAAGTAAAAAAAATATATTTAGTTCCCTGACAGGTACATTGCTTCCTTTAAATAAATAATGGCAATTTAATAAAAGTATTGAATTGTTGTATAAAACATTTATTTTTTGCTTTTTAGTTAGCTTATGTTACTTTTGTGTTTCTTGAAGTCGGTTTATGTTTTCATAAAGATTAATATATTACAATTTTTGGTAATGAGATTTTCCACTTGCTTACCGAGCTTTCTTTTTACATCGTCCGATTTTGTGCAATCATTAGGCCCAGAAAACGACATTGAAGTTCGAGCTGAAAGCTCTCGGGGTTTTAAATCAAGGCACGAGATGGCCATCCATCTCGTACGTTCATTTAAATGTTCTCCCAATGCTCCATAGCATATACTTCAACCAGACAAGACCTCCCCAGCTTTATGGTAAGGTTCAAGATGTCTTTTATCATAATAGTGATTGCTTCCGGTTTGATCACAGTGATATCATTGAAATTTTATTTAACTTTAATTTAATTAATTAATATATATTTTTTTAATTTTAATTAATTTTTTTATTATTAGAAATTAAAAAAAAAACTGTATAATTTATATGACTACTATGGCTATAACTGCTGAAATAAATGAATTTGAATTTGAATTGAACAAATGCCGCCTGATTGTCAAGATGAAATATATTTTGTTTTTCGTCGAAATTACTATTTTTAACGTCTGTAACCGTCACTAACGTCAATGTACGAAATTTCTCGTGTTCGTGGCAGGCACCTAAATTCCATAGTAATTATGTACCTATCTATACCTATAATAATAATATAAATAATTATTAATAAACCCCGCAGGGCAGCTTGTGGCGAGCTGTTGGTGCGTAACGACACCACGGGTACCCGAGTGCTCCAGAGAGTCGATCAGGGCCTTCGTCTAAGGCGTGTCTTCGTCGGTCGGAGTGGAAAGTCAAGAAGGCCCGCAGGACTCTCAGCTCTGGCTTGCCTTCATTGGCCGTCCAGAGAGGAGTCGATAGAGCATATCAGTATCAGGTGATATGCTCCAGAGGTGGAAGTGTTAAAGGGCATAACGCCGCGAGTAACTTCGGAGAAAGCGCAGCACACCTCTCGACACCCCTGAGTCACTCACACCGGTGTTGCCCCCGGCCGACTATCCCTGGCATTTCGGGGGTCATCTAGTGAGTGGCGAGCCATCGCCTGCTGAAAGTAACATCATATGATAGTTATGGCAGGCGTCTGTCCCTCTTCTGCAATAGCCCGGTTCTAGTAATCCCTCCAGATCTCATTTTAATAGCCCAATAATTTCCAACACATTCGCAATAGTCCCAATACCTGCCGTGACCTGTTCATTTGTATATTATCCCATTAATATCCCCTAAAGCAGGTCACGGCGGGTATAATACATTACATCCTTCCTTTCGAAGGGGCCTCTACGCGTTGGATTCATATCCCCGCGCACGCCTATCAAATGACCGGGATTAAAACCCGTGAAATAAAAGAATATAAATAATAAATATTGTCGGACAAATTACACAGAGCCATCTAGCCCCAAAGTAAGCGAAGCTTGTGTTATGGGTACTAGACAACTGATAAACATACGTAAATACATTTTTTTTTGTAAATACATACTTACTATATATAGAAAATACCCAGACCAAGACAAACAGACATGTTCATGCACACAAATGTTTGTACTGTGTGGGAATCGAACCCACGAGCGTTGGTGTCATAGTAACGTAACAGCGCGTTTCACCACTGCGCCACCGAGCACGTCGAGTATATACTCAATCTATATATTCGTGCTCTTTGTCGTTCAGGAGTTTCGTTGTTTCCTATATTATTGAGGATTTTCCTGGTGTATCTCCAGTATTAATGATATTAAAATGGAACCACCTTGCATACTGAACACAACGCAAAAAAATTATTAAAATCGGTGCATAAACAAAGAAATTATGCCTGTACATACACACATACAGCGTTTGGTTTCAAATGTTAAGATTACACTTTGAGTACACCATTTCGGTACATGCATTTGGCTAAATGATTTTTGTTCTATTTCAGTTTACAGGCACTATTTTCAATTTCAAACGAGAGTTTCTAACCGCACGTACTCTAACTGGGAAATAGGAAAAAGTTTTCGTTTCAAACCTCTGGATCCACCACACTGCGAGGTCGTGGAGCCCGGATTTACACTACAAGTAAGTTTGTTTTAGACACCGGCTTATGTTGGCATTTTAGATTTTATTATCACTTTTCCTTTATTTTTTACAAGCTTATACTTAAATTGACCTGTTAGTATGTGTGGATCAAATCTCGGAAGTTAAATTACAACCACTTTTTGGAGTTCGTTTAGACTTAAATTTGGTATACTTGAAGACGACTTTATTTTTTAATTCAACATGGGTCAACCTCGGGGGTAAATAAACATGCGGCCCACCATATCCGCAGTAAAGTGTTTTCTTATACCAAGGAGTTGTTATACGAGCTGCTTTAATGTGCACTACCTCTCTTAAAAATACCCAGACCAAGACCACACGCCAATACACGAGAGTTGCTGTCATAGTAGCGTCACTAAGCACTGCGCCACCAAGTTAGTCGAAATGTTCGTGATAAAAACCATTTATTGACAAAGCACACATTATTTTATTTAATGGGCAGCGATAGTCCAGTGGACAAAGAACTGACTTATTATCCCAGGTTCGAATCCTGGAGTGGGCATGTACCACTAAAATCGCGTTTTTTAATATATGTAAATATTTATAATTATCCTTACATAAGAAAGGTACGGTTATCCCTCTGAGCTGTGCTATGTCTGATGGCCGTCGCTGTATGTAAAAATCAGTATCTTCGGCAAATCGTTAGACTTAAGTAGCAGACCCCGCCAATCCTAATGGATTAGGAAACGAGATAACGCTAAGAAGAAGCTATTTTTTACCTTCACCAAAAATAAACAGAGTATAGGAAAAACGATTAAAATGTCGTCAACCCTCCTTATCTATGGTTCCAACTAATTAGCAGGAAGCAGAGTGTCGCCGAGGCGTGTTTCGCAATTTTTCTCGACAAACTTCCGGAAGATCTCGAACTTCGCCGATTATAACAACTCCATTAATTACCACCCTGTAATCTAAAAAAAGGCCCCCCATGGGCTCCCTGTTTCAAACTCGAAAATTGTTCAATTAAGGCATTTTTTCTTCCACGATTTCATAATTAAGTCAGGAAGATTCGGGAACTTTATTTGTTTAGGCAAATGGTAATATTATTTAACTTAATTTATTCCTCTTTTGTATGTTGATAATTAACACACTTTAATTAGAACCCCCCGCGTAGTTAAATCTAAGTTACGGAATAAGTAGCGTACTACGCGATCCCCAAAAAGTTTTTTAGCGAGAACTCTAGGGATTACAGCATGGTCTTAAAAAAAGGCGTGAAGAGATGTTTACATAGTCACATCGATAATGTTGCTCCAAAGGCTATACCATCAGGCAGGGCGTATACTCATTTTCGACCTTAGTGGCATAAAGAAGGTAACTTGCAACAGTGATGTAAATGATCCGCTATCATTATTATAGTCAAATTCCACTTCAGCCTTCACGTGGTGTGTCCTGCTAGTCAATAAATATGCCTCTGACGAAAGAGAGGTAATGAGAGTGCATTTGTCGTGTCCTCCCTAGTATTGTGTAAGCCCTGACTCACATATTACTTTGTGCGGAGTGTATGTAGCTTAAGAAAAATTATTTAAATTTGCAATGATATATACAAACTTTCTTTCAAGTTTACTTGATGCCCGAATTGATAAATCGACAGAAATGTTATAATTTTTGTATTATTCTATTTCTGCATTATAATTTTGGCATTAATTTTGCGATCACTTTATTTTATTTTAAGTTTAAGTTTGTTTTTTGGCACTCAAATATGAATTCTAATCAGGTCTAAAATATTCTTTTGTATTTGTTTCTGTGTTTATCTTATTTCAAATCACTGCAGTGTTAGTCTATTGAACAGTGGTTGTTTATTGCATCCACGATGTCACGGCAGACTGGTCTCGGACGATATACTCCGCATGGCGAAATTGCTGTAGGAGCTTAGCGCTACGCTCAAAGACCTCAATAGTGTTTCCAATCAGGTAGCTCTCAAGATGAACATGGACAAGATTAAGATCATGTTGAATATCCATATTACACCTATGACGGTCACGGTCGGAAACACTAAGCTCGAAGTTGTTGACGAATAGCCATACGATGAGATACAGGGACGGAACTGAAACGGACTGAGGGAAGGGACAGTAATATATTTCAGCTGTAGCTATATAGGTATATAACTTCACGCTAAATCTCTTGCGGGGTGGGCAGAGAGAACTGAGCGCCACGTGACTCGATCCTTACATACCTCACTCGCTTCTTTAACATTCATTGCTCTTCTCATGCACGCTCGCCGGTTTCTAGGGCTCCTGACATCCTTCTGATAGAACACGACCAACACAGTACCACCCACTACCTAGGGCAGGTTATTCAGTTAGGTAAAACCAACTCGACCGAGTGGTGAACAGACGGATCCAACTCGTCTGGGCAGCGTTCTCGTCCAAAATACTTCAACGTTCGAACAATGTGTGTTGCCGGTGATAACATATGGAACTAAGTCGTGGCCCGTCCGTATGGGAAGCTCAAGGTCGCTCAGCGTGCTATAGAAAGAGCTATACTCGGGGGTTCCCTGCGTGTTACAATGAGAATTGAGGATATCTTCAGTAATACTAAAGTAACCTACATAGCCCAAAGGATAAGCAAGCTGAAGCTGGCAGTGAGCCGGCTACATAGTTCGTAGAACCGACAACCGTTGGCGATGAAAGGTTCTCGGATGGCGTCCCTGTACTGGTACACGCAGTGTGGGACGTCCCCTCACTAAATGGAGTGACAGCCTCAAGAGATTTACAGGGAGTCGATGAATGTAGGTGGCACAGGATCGAGATGAATGGCACTCTAGAGGGGAGGCATATGTTGAGCAGTAGACGAATACGCACTGAGATTAATGATGATAATGTGTATATACACTATTGTGTTGTGTTTTGTACAATATATTTCTTTCTTTCTACGAGTATATATGGCCTCATAAAAGATCGCAGTCAAACTTGCTGAAGGTTTATTAGTTCCTACGAGTGATAAAGTTTTATCAATTTTTTATCTGCGTTTGTAGATTGCGGTAAGTACTTAACTTCGGCGAGAAGTATTCTTGTTTGCCTCCCAATATCGTATATAAAAAAGGGGGTAGGGTGGCTTTTAATCGCTACATAAAATTCGATTTACCAAAATCAAAGCTGCACCGCAAAATTGTATGCAATAAAGTTTTACAATACTAACTTTTACGTACACATATAAAATTAAGGCATCATTATACAGCCTAAAGTTAGATAAGGTACGCCTAAATTTACGAGCGACGCTTTAGAGCTACAACCCTCACGTTACAACTTGGCGGTCTTCCAACTGTCCCTCTACTATTTCGAGGACTTTGTATGCAATTGTGTAACATTTTTTAGGTTGACATGGGCTGTACTTTTTGTCTCTGAAGACAGACGAGCTAACTTATTTTTGTTATTAAAAATGAGTCGGGTAGCCGGTCTATGCGTACATACGATGAGATACAGGGGCAGAACTGAAAGGGACTGAGGGAAGGGGCCCTTATATATTGTTGTTCTATCTATAACTTCACGCCAAATCCCTTGCGCGGTAGGCAGAGAGAACCGAGCGCCACGTGACTCGATCCTTACATACCTCACTCGCATCTTTAACGTTTATTGCTCTTCTCAAGCACACTCGCCGGTTTCTAAGGCTCCTGACATCACCTTCTGATAGAATACGACCAATTTGGTCATGGTAGGTAAGTCTTGACCTTCCTCTGCTCCTACATCCACTTCTACTTTTGCATTGTATATCTGCTTCGCCATTTTTTCATCCTGCCTTCTTTTTACATGTCCGAACCAACGGAGCATGCCTCTTCTTATTTTAACACCGACGTTTTCTTTCAGACCAACTCTGTTTCTAACATCATCATTGCGTATACGGTCTACAAGCGTTACGCCACAAATTTTGCACAACGCTCGCATTTCGACCGCGTTTATCCTACTTTCATGCTCTCTCGGCCATACCGAGCTGTTGTTAAGCTCAATTATTTATCTTGCAATCTCGTAGTGTGTAATTTTAAAAGTTTAAAAGTAGTGGTAGTCCAGTGGCTAAAGAACCTATTAACCCACGGTTACAAGTTTGATCCTGGCGTACCACTAAATTCATGGTCATGGTTTCGGATCTATGTGCATATTTCTAATTATAACTTTTTTATACTACGTCGGGAGGCATACAACCATACCGCCCACCTGATGTAAAGCGGTTACCATAGCCTATGAACGCTTGCAATACTTAAGTATCACTCGCGCGATGCCACCTCTGCTGCTAACACCGTAACATACTGGTGAACTCATTGTTTTCTGTGAGATGGAGGTACTTCTCCAGACGGATTCGTTTCATGCACACAAATGTTTGTCCTGTATGGGAATTGAACCCACCAGCTATGGTGTCAAAGTAACGTAACAGCGCATTTCGCCACTGTGCCACCGAGCTCGTCACTTGCTCGTCGGTAAAGGAAAAGGTGATCGTGAGGAAACCCGACAACCGAAATTATATTTCAAAGGACGTAACGTGTGACCTAACCTAAGAAAGGTCTGATTGTGAGTTGCGGAGGTCTGCTGGCAGTTGCTCCATGTCAAAATCAGTAGTTTTACCCAATCCATAGGCATAGGTAGCGGCCTAGGAAGAAGAAAAATCGGCCAAGTGCGAGTCGGACTCGCGCACGAAGGGTTCCGTACCATTATCTATAAATACGGCAAAAAGAATCACGTTTGTTGTATGGGAGCCCCCCTTAAATATTTGTTTTATTTTAATTTTAATATTTATTCTTAAAGTGAATATATAACTAAATATTCTGTGAATATTTCAAGCGTCTACCTGTTGCCGTTATCAATATCGAGCAAAAATGAGCAAAAAAATCACGTTTATTGTATGGGAGTCCCCTTAAATATTTATTTTATTCTAGTTTTTAGTATTTGTTGTTATAACAGCAACAGAAATACATCATCTGTGAAAATTTCAACTGTCTAACTATCACGGTTCGTGAGATACAGCCTGGTGACAAACGGACGGACGGACAGCGGAGCCTCAGTAATGGGGTTCCGTTTTACCCTTTGGGTACGGAATCCTAAAAAGGCATCTGTAGAAGATCAAAGTTTAAGAAACTGCAAAAAAGTACTACATTAAATACAGATTTACAATTCATCCATTTCCAATACATTTATAAATAGTACCTAATATATATTTTACCTTACAACAGCAGCAGGAAGTTCAAAAACTGACAGTGTTAGTTTTATCACATTTGAATTAAGGCACCTGTAAACACTGCGGTATACACGACGTCGTGACGCCGCCATTATTAAATTATATAATATTATATTATATTGGCACACCGCATTATTGCGCGCCGCGAGGCAGCTGATGATAGCGTACCGTCTCGGCGACGCGCGACGTGGCACTATGTAGTTTCGCACCGCCAAGATCGGTTAGCGGCCGTGTAAATGACGCTTGTCTTTGTGTGCGTGTCTATTCGGGTATTAGTATGAAGTCAAAGTACTGCTTTAGCTTATAAGGCTACTGTGCTATAGGTACGTATAGAAAAGAACGAAAGCGGAAACATCAAACATATTCTACATCTGCCAATTCAAGACTTCCATCAATGTTGCCATAAATTAATTGGAACGAGGGTTTTCTGCGTTACATAAGTGGTATTACGTAATGTGTTACATAAGTGGTGAAAATATGTAGTTATCAATTGACATCAAAATATACTACTAGGGGCACACTAAAAGTTTTGCACTTCTAGCTAATCGGAACTATTTGAATTTCGAATGTTATATTTTATGAAACGTTGCAACCTACTTAGTAATAAAAAAAACAATTGGCGGGAAATCATTTGTCAATTGTTTTTATCACACATCAAAGTTCTACGTACGCAACGAAAATGGAATTGAGTCGAAAAGATTTTAGAGCGATGATTTTTTATGATTTTAAAAGTTCTCTCTCTCCGCAAGACTGTGCTGCTTGTCTTCAAAATGCTTTTGGGAGAGAAGCACCTTCTTTGAGCACCGTGAGGCGATGGTTTTGATGAATTTGAGAGAGGTCGAGTTTCTTTACATGACGAATTTCGTGAAGGGCGGCCTTCAACTGCCGTCAACGTAAATAATGTGACTACTGTTAAGCGGCTAATTGAAGAAAACCCGCGGATTATCTATGAGACAATTCGAGAACTATTGGGGATTGGTATGAGCCAAATTCAGAAAATTTTGCACGAAGATATGAAAGTTCGGAAACTTTGTTGTCGTTGGATCCCTCATGAACTGACAGCGGAGCAGAAGCGGGCTCGCGCGGAATGGTGCTCACAGATGCTACTGAAGTACGACCACGGACATCCTAATGCTGTTTATGACATTGTCACAGGAGACGAAACGTTGATTTCTTGTTTTGAACCCGAAAAAAAATAGCAATCTTGTGAATGGGTGTTTGAAAATGAGAACAGGCCAACAAAAGTGAGGCAGGCGAGAAACGTTGGTAAAAAAATGATCGCGTTTTTTTCCCAGCTACGGGCCCCATCTGCACAATTCCACTTGAAGATCAAAAGAGTGTTAATGCCGAGCTGAGAGAATGTTAAATACGACCAAAAAGCCGCGTTCTCCTACATCATGACAACGCTTCTTCACACACGGCCAACAAAACAAAGTCATTTTTAACTTCCGAAAAAGTACAACTCGTTACCCATCCTACGCATAGCCCCGACCTAGCACCCTGTGATTTCTGTATTTTCCCCAAAATCAAAGATTTGATGAGAGGTTTCACTTTTACCAACTCCGAAGAGGCAGTGATAGCATTCAATCAGCACGTAGAAAACATGCCTTCAGATCTGTGGTCCTCCTGTTTTAAAAAATGGTTCGATCGCATGAAAAAATGTTTAAAATGTAAAGGAGAGTATTTTGAAAAGCAATAAACATAATATTTTGGTTATAACATGTTGTTTTTTAAGTTACGCAAAACTTATAGTGTGACCTACGTATATACTATATATATTTTATGCATTAGTTTTGCACAATAAACAGCAGGTTAAATTAGGATTATTTTTAATTGACTGCATTTATACAGTTCAGTATTTTATTTAACCGTCGGTTCCTGGGGTCTCTGACATCAACTTCTGATAAAACACCACCAATTTGGTTATGGTAGGTTAGTCTTGGTTTTCCTCGGCTCTTACTTAGGAGCTTACTGGTAACGCCGTAACTCATACGCAAAATACACACTCAAGAGCATTGAGTTATTATGTAGGTACTAGAGGAGCTGTCCTCAGTAAAAGTCTTGCTTTATTTTGGTAATAATTAAAACTAATATCTGCAGCGCGAAATAATTTAGATGGCCATCCCAAAGATTCGAAGATACAGCACTAAATCGCTTCTAAGGGGTATTTTTCTCGCGACCAAAAGGTCGCCTTGTTGCATAGTTCATTTCTAAAATTGTAAAAATCCTTTTGAATGTATTTCCAAATATCTGTATTGTGCAAATAAAGCGTATTCTATCTATCTATCTATCAAAAGCGTAGTGATTTTCATGGCGCTTACGCGTATCGTTCAACGTAGTACAGCCATGAGTTGTTGCCGATAGGCAACAAAGCATAGCGCAAACATTGGGTTCGCGGTGTCGGTTCTAGTACACTAATACACATAATAATTCAATATTCTAGATCTATAGTTATTATTTGTTCATGCATACAAGTTTGTATTTTGTGGGAATCGAAACCATGGTAAAAGCTTTATATTTGCATCGGGTAGGCCATAGGCTTGTATGAGTATCGACGTTAAATAAAAAAAAAAAGATTGATTTACCCAAAATACTACAAGTTTAACTCATCTTATTTATGACATTGATACGCGCAGACAGACAACAGATAAACAAAAAAACGGTGTTATTTGTCATTTGACTACGTATCTCTAAAAAGAAAGTACGGGTATGGGGTAACTCAATAAAGGGGCGACGGGTCAACGCACCGGCACGTGACCGGACTGATTCCACTATCATGTTGACACTTACTTACTTAAAGTGTTGATTACTTACGTATAAAGTTGTAGACTTTTCTCGAACCCTAGACGTGTCGGATGGAATGTTCCATCTTGCGTACAAAGATTCATCTCTGGAAGGCCCATATAGCGATTTAACCATAAGTAAAGAAGATTTAAAGATTTAAGACTGAAAATTAGTGTTTCTTAAAAATAGTAGTACAAATTTGTATTAAAATCTCGGTGGTGAAGGAAAAGATCGTGAGGAAACATGCAGTCCAAGACATTATATTTATTGTGTGATCTAGACTAAGAATGGTTCAGTTTTACCTCTGTCTTGTAGAGACCTGGCTTTAACGCTTTATATATTAATCTGTACATTCGCCAAATCCTTAGGCTTAAGTAGCGGACCCCGCCAATAATAATGGATTATTAAACGGGGTGGCGTTAGGAAGAAAGACTGTCACTTATAAAAGTTTAGAGTCGAATTGTACAAAAATTGTAAACCTTGCAGATTTATATACATTTGTTTTTTTTTTAGTTTTATGTATGTATATCTTCAAGCCAGGTCCCTTGCGGGGTAGGCATAGAGAACCGAGTGCCATAAGACGCGGTCCTTACATACTTCACTCGCTTCTGTGACATTCATAGCTCTTTTCATGCACGCTCGCCGGTTCCTTGGGCTCCTGACATCACCTTCTGATAAAACAATTTTATGTTTTGTCTATTACACTTCTTCCTCTTATTTTTGGCCCCGTCAATTTTAATTGATTAGAAAACGGAATAACGCTACATAAACTTGTAAATTTGGATTACTTATTTTGACCGAGCAACTGCCGTCAGTCCTCCTCAATCGAGAGGGAAAACCAGACCATTCTCAGGGTACATCACCACCACCTTATCAACCCTTACTCATCCCACTGCTGGGATACGAGTCTCCCTTCAACCGAAGGGATTTAGAGCGTACTCCACCAAAATTCGGATTGGCGGAGGCCAGTGTTTTCAAGCGGCCCGAAGGCCACTGACTTAGCTTCGCGACTGTTATCTATCGACAACAGCCGGGACCGACGGCTTAACGTGCCCTCCGAGCACGGAGAAACTTGAGATAGGTAAACCCATCCATAGATAGGCTGCGGTTGACGTTGCTTAACCTGCGTTCTGCAAGAATGACACGCGCAACGATGACATCAAGCTCTCAACGAGGTTGCATCACACATTTATTGAAATATGATTTCTTGGATACTTCAAATCTGAATACACGAATTTTAGTGATACAGGGTCCGTCACTCGAAGTGTTACCAATTTTAAATGATGTTATTTAGTTATTCAAAGTAAGATTTATTAAAAATTGAAAGAAAATTGTAAAAAAAACATTAAATTTTATGAAAATCATCATTATTGTTCGATATGACCTCCTTTGGCACGGATTACGGCCTCGAGTCTTCCAACGAATGCATCGCAGGCCGCACGAAGATGGGTTTGCGGTATTCTTTTCCATTCCCGACGAAGCGCTGCCTTGAGCGTGTCCACACTTTCATACCTTTTTGTTGACACAGCAGCCTCCAAAATAGACCACACCGAGAAGTCCATTGGATTCAAGTCTGGCGAGTAAGGAGGCCACTGTTGTGAGGAAATGAACCGAGGAACGTGGTTCTCTAAAAAAATTTGTGTCATGCGAGCTTTGTGGGACGGTGCTGAGTCTTGTTGAAATGTCCAGCTGTTTGTACCGAATTGCTTACGTGTCCACGGTATGAGAGCATCATTTAGCACTTTTTGCTGGTACACTTGCTGGTTGACTTTGACGCCCTTCTCGATAAACACGAGTGGCGACCGACCATTTGAGGTCACTGCGGCCCAGACCATAACCGAAGCAGGCGCTTGCTTACGAACGGCAATTCTGTCATCCAAATTATCGTTTGACTTGCCCTGTAGCCAAACACGATCATTTTGCTTGTTGACGTACTGCTGGACGGTGAAAATTTTTTCATCAGAAAAAACAATGTTTTCCAGCTCGCCACGTTCGTGTAAGGCTTTCAGTGCTCGAGCTCTTTGTAGCCGGACTATCTTCTGAGTTGAAGTAAGATGTTGTACTTTTTGGATCTTGTAGGGCTTCAGTTGGAGTTCTTTTTTTAGTATACGGCGAATGCTTGAGTCGGATACTTTCAGACTTTTCGCCAATTCACCTGCACTCAGACGAGGATTTCTTTGAATTCGAGCCTTCACCTTTCGAATCATATTACGTGATGTTGCGGTTTTCGGATGACCACCTCCATGTCGTTTAGCAATGCTCCCAGTTTCGTTATAACGCTTAATGGTCCGATACACAAACATTTTGTTCACACGTAGTTGTCGGAGCTCTCTAACAATAGCTGGTTGTGATTTTCCAGCCAAGTGCAAAGCGATCACATAGCTACGTTTAATATCCATTGCGAAAATTTATTTTAAAATTCAACTTAGTTCCCGCTATTTTTGCCCACTTTAAAACAATGAAACAAACTGACGTTTCACCAATATTGGGCGCGCTGTCATTATTATTTTGAAAATAGAAGCAGCATGAAGTTGGTAACACTTCGAGTGACGGATCCTGTATATGTCCACATCGAGATTAGAACCAGGGAACAATCGGTTAACAGGCTGGTTCTTTATCCACTGAGCTGTCACTGCTCGAAATTTGATCTCCAATGAGGCCACATCATCACAGACAATTTCAAACATTATTTGAAGGTATTGTTGTACCAAGATTCCACTTTAGTTGTGAAACGTATTATGGCTTATCTCGGAGTAATGATCATGTATTGCTGTTTTTTTTTTTTTAATTATTGATATTTTAATTGTCATTACATATTTTTTATGCCATGTCGAGAGGCTTACAAGCATACAGCCCGCCTGATGTAAAGCAATTAGCGTAGTCTATGAACGCTTGTAATCTCGCACGATGCCACCTCTGCTGCTACACTCACACGCAGGAACACAACTCTCCAGAGAATTGTTCTTTGGCTGCGGTTTTCTGTGAGGTGGAGGTAGTTCCACAGGCAAGCTACTTTGATAGAATCTACCTTTCTAAAAAACACTTAGACCAACACAAACAGACGTATTCACGCACACAAATATCTGTCCTCTGTGGGAATCGAATCCACGAGCGTTGGTGTCAAAGTGGCGTTATTAACCGCTACGTCACTGAGCTTATCACCAGCATCGTCTTCGTCGTCATATTAGTAATTAAGTATATATATGGATTATGCAATGAGTGGTCATTTGTTAGGCATGTGCGGGGATATATATAGCGCAAACGTAAGCCGAAGAGGTTGATTACCAGAGGGAGATGTACAAATGTCGTCTGCGTGGGTACCTCTGTCGCACCTATTTCTACCGCCAAGCAGCTATATCTATATAGCTGTGTTCCAGTTTGAAGGGTGAGATATGACAGAGAAACCACTGGGTACTGTCACGACACAGCCTTAGGTCACATGATGGGCAGCGCGCGAGTAACATCCCCGTGGTGTTGTGAGCGTCAATAGGCTGCGATGACCGCTTACTATGTAATGCGGGCCGCATGCTTGTTTGCCAATCAAGTTGTATAAAAAAAAAGGTTGATTATGATGTAGTCCAACCTGTTTGATCTGCTCCCTGAGATATCAATAAACCCATAAACAGGTCTCAACGTGTTAGGATTGGGATTACGATCAATGCGAATTTGGGGAGTGAATTCACGAGCTCGGTGACGCCGCGGTTAATATCGCGACTTTGACACCAACGCCCGTGGGTACGATTCCCGCACAAGGCAAACAATAAAAATCGGTCAAGTGCGAGTCGGACTCGCGCACGAAGGGTTCCGTACCATTATCTATAAAAACGGCGAAAAAATCACGTTTGTTGTATGGGAGCCCCCCTTAAATATTTGTTTTATTTTAATTTAATTATTTATTCTTAAATTGAATATATAACTAAATATTCTGTGAATATTTCAAGCATCTACCTGTTGCCGTTATTAATATCGAGCAAAAATTAGCAAAAAAATCACGTTTCTTGTATGGGAGCCCCCTTAAATATTTATTTTATTCTATTTTTTAGTATTTGTTGTTATAGCGGCAACAGAAATACATCATCTGTGAAAATTTCAACTGTCTAACTATCACGGTTCATGAGATACAGCCTGGTGACAGACGGACGGACGGACGGACGGACGGACGGACGGACGGACAGCGGAGCCTCAGTAATAGGGTTCCGTTTTACCCTTTGGGTACGGAACCCTAAAAAAGATAAAAAAATCTTTATTTGCCTTTAGACCCTCACGGGCACTTAGACACGTCTTATTTTCAATATTATATCATATCATTTTTAGGGTTCCGTACCCAAAGGGTAAAACGGAACCCTATTACTGAGGCTCCGCTGTCCGTCCGTCCGTCCGTCCGTCCGTCCGTCTGTCACCAGGCTGTATCTCATGAACCGTGATAGTTAGACAGTTGAAATTTTCACAGATGATGTATTTCTGTTGCCGCTATAACAACAAATACTAAAAAATAGAATAAAATAAATATTTAAGGGGGCTCCCATACAAGAAACGTGATTTTTTTGCTAATTTTTGCTCGATTTTAATAACGGCAACAGGTAGATGCTTGAAATATTCACAGAATATTTAGTTATATATTCAATTTAAGAATAAATAATTAAATTAAAATAAAACAAATATTTAAGGGGGGCTCCCATACAACAAACGTGATTTTTTCGCCGTTTTTATAGATAATGGTACGGAACCCTTCATGCGCGAGTCCGACTCGCACTTGACCGATTTTTTAGGGTTCCGTACCCAAAGGGTAAAAACGGAACCCTATTACTGAGGCTCCGCTGTCCGTCCGTCCGTCCGTCCGTCTGTCACCAGGCTGTATCTCATGAACCGTGATAGTGAGACAGTTGAAATTTTCACAGATGATGTATTTCTATTGCCGCTATAACAACAAATACTAAAAAATAGAATAAAATAAATATTTAAGGGGGCTCCCATACAACAAACGTGTTTTTTTTTTGCCGCTTTTATAGGTAATGGTACGGAACCCTTCGTGCGCGAGTCCGACTCGCACTTGGCCGATTTTTTAATCTACCAGCATTTCAAATGACCATTGGCGAAGAAGAAATGCCAAAAGAAACTTGCCAATATAGGTCTTTTTTCCCCAAATCATATTATACATATTACAATAAATATAATGATATGAGTGTACATATAGTGATATCAAGTGGTACAATTATAGTTATATTAATTCATGTGCTGAATCATTTCCATACATCTCTGTCAATTATGTGCATGAACTTTTTGTTTGTCTCGGTCTGGGTGTTTTTAAGAGAGGTAGAGTGCATCAAAGCAGCCTGCCTAAGGAAGTACCTCCACCTCACAGAAAACCGATTGCCGCACAAGACAAACATTTGTGTGCATGAACATTCAGTTTGTCTTGGTCTGGGTGTTTTTAAGAAAAGTAAGACGCACCAAAGCTGACTGCTGAAGTGTACCTCCACCTCACAACCGCAGCCAAATGACAACTCCCTGGAGGGTTGTTGTGTTTCTGCGTGTGAGTGAGGTCACCAGTCGGCTTCCAAGGAGTTGCTGTGTTAGCGGCGTTCATAGGCTACGGTAACCCTTTATATCAGGTGGACCGTCTGCTTGTATGCCTCTCGAAGTTGTATAGAAAAAATAATATATTAGTTATATATATAATTATTGTCTTAGTTAAAGCGAACTCACATGCTCGTTGCGCACCCTGTCAACCTACAAAGGCCCTGGCGAATATCAAAGTGGCCCGACTGAGGAAACACTTCCACCTCGCTGATGACTGTAGCTATAATAACTTCCTGCTGCTACAGTGTTCCAGCGAGTGAGTGAGGTTATTAGTAAGCTCCAGAGAAATTACTGTGCGGCAACTTGGATGAAACGAGTGAGAACAAGAGGGCGATACTCCTCGTTTTGCAAGCATTCATAGGACGCTTGTATAAAAAATCTGTCAGAAATAAAATCTGTCAGATATAAAGGAATTTTAGGTATGAAGGAATATATCACAGAATAGAAAGATGTAGTGCTACAACTACCTACTTCTTAAAATCTCTAAAATATGACTTTATTTTTAATTAATTAGCGCAATAATTACATATTTGATCACAAACACAAAAATATATACTATTTTTCTTCTTATTTTTACCACTCCGAATGGGAAGTTTTCTAAATGCAATAAGTGAGAGATAATAAGTGACATCCACTCACAGCACAATCAATTAATTAATTAACCAATCAATTCTCACTTTTTTTTTTCGAAACTCGTGGTTGGAACTCAGCCGCAACGCAAATTTCCATAGTTACATCTAATCTTCACATTTTTTGTCTAGTTTTGGGAATACGGTAGAAATGCATGGAGTCCACCGGAATCAGCTAAATTGAGAATGTGGTCTATGAGAAAAAAGTCTGGGAACCTCTGAATACAGGAACATAGTTAATGTAGATATACAAGCAAAACGGAACGATAATCTTTACTTACACTAAAATAGAGCCTTATCTTTTCTAGTCCACCGGACAAATTGAACCTAAATCTGTTCTTTTGATATTCTAGAACAAATTGCGCCATTTGTTCTTACACCAGCGGTGGATTTCTGACCGACCTAAGAATTAAATTCTTGACCTAAGTTTGAAAGTCGCTTCCCGACAAGGTGTGACCGACATTTTGTTATGACAGTATCTGACTGATTGGCCGGCGGGATGATACACAATACTGCCTAAAGAGGTCGGAATAATGTTATAAAAATTTGGAACATCCAATATGGCACTAAAGGTACAGTAAGGAAAAGAAGATTCCACATGCCACAACAACCCTTACTCATCCAACTGCAGGGATACGGGTCTCCCTTCAACCGAAGGGGTTTAGAGCATATTCTACCACGCTGCTCAAATGCAGCTGCAAATGCACTAAATAATTGGCGGAGGCCTGTGTTTTCAAGCCGCCCGAGGGCCACTGACTTAGCTTAACGACTGTCATCTATCGACAACCGCCCGGACTGACGGCTTAACGTGCTTTCCGAAACACGGAGAAACTCGATATAGATAAACCAATCCATAGACAGGCTGCGGTCGACAATGCTTAACCTGCGTGTTCGGTTAGAATGTCACGCGCAACGACGCCATCGTGCTCTCAAAAGAAGATTAGAAGACGAGAATTTTGCATAATTTATGTGTGTAGAGGGTGAAATTGAGTTCCAAAATTAATGTGTCGAAAAAATATCGTGGCACGGACTAATCGAAGTGAAGAGTGATTTAAAAAAATAAATCAATATTGATTTCAATAATTTCAGGTGTTTATATTTTAAGCAGGAAGTCACACATTAATGACATATTGGTGTATACAGTACGATAGCGTAAGAATTTCAGCTTCCGTAAGTCATCAATTATTGTTTCTGAAAGTAAGCAAAAAATGACTCGCTTCCGTTGCGATTTCAAGGCAACGTGACTCTCTTTTGAAATTACTCTTTTATATTGACGAAAAAGTGCTGCGTAGGTATCTCATACGAAGAAATAAGATTTACTTACAGCTGATCCAATAAACAATATGATGTACTTTCAATCACACTTAGAACAAGCTTGGATTGGCAAGGTAACGTTAAAGTTAAGTTTTATATCTTCAGAATTCTTGTGATTTGCTTACGTCAACTATTAAAAACTCGAAAAATAAGTATTACATGTAACTTGTATTACAGTAACTAAAAGTGTTTAAAAGTTCATCAATACTTAAGAACCGCCGAACGATCTTTAATCTCGTCCACAAAATTTTGCGATGCTCCTACGATCCAGCGGCGGAACTGGACGTGTCCCACAATGATAAGAGGGAAGTACTTCCTGTCTCCGTAGACTTAATAAATATCCGAGGTGTACGATGACATTCCTAGTGCTGGCCATCATGGGATGACACCGGAAGAACTCGAACACTTTCTCCTCAAATTAGACAATAAACCGATGTCTTCCTACTTCCGCAAGCGTTCAAAGCGATAGCGCTCACGATGCTCAGTGAGAAAACACGCGATGCGATAACGACATGTAGGCTACGTAAGTAAGAATACTCTAACAGAAGTACTAAAGTAAGAATACTCTAACAGAAGTACTAAAGTAAGAATACTCTAACAGAAGATTTTCATAGTAGTTCTTGGGGTAATGTGAAAGTGGTATCGATATAACGATTACACAGCTGAGTAGAGATATAAAGTAGAGTAGCAACTACAGATGAAATAGTTTAATAAGGAGAATAGAAAGAACAAAGAGGGAAGACAACATAAAAATTAGAATGAAAAAATAGTAAAGAAATGAGATGGAAGGAAAAGAAATAAAGTGAGAAAACAATGACCTTGACGGAAAGGGGACGTATGAGAAGGAGATAAATACATTAATCAACTTAGTGGTAATATTACTGTCCATTTTATTAAAATCTAGCTTTTTACTTTTGATAAGCGATTAGAGAGCTAGCTAATGTAAAAAGATATTAACACAAAATAATATTACATTTCGTTTCATAAAATAAACGTAGAATACAATTCACACACAAGTAGCAGGTACATAAGTGTCCAGAAAATAAAACAAGTTTTATTCACAAAGTTTCTTTTGATTTCGACGGTGAGAGGGAAGAATGAGAAGCATTGAATTGTAAATATGAATAGCTGAATAATTTACATAAATGTGATCCGAGCTATTCTTCAGTGGAATATCATTGTATTCTACATTCGTCAGCTACTAATGTAAAATACAGGAATACATTTACGGTTAAATGGTGAAAAATGTTTAAATTATAGTACTCTGAAGAGGTTAAGGAAACCAGTTGACTCGGAGATTGGAATAGATTAAAAATATAACAATAAGTATATGCTTGCATAATCGTATGTTTGAGTACAATTTTGCACACAAATTATTTCAAATACAACGAAATTACGAGTACATCAAAATTAAACAGAAATTATACTTATTTCATCACATTAATGGCTATTTAAGTGACATTCTTTGATTTTATAGTGGACATTTTACAACCGCACCACTCGCCGACGGCGGGGAGTTCACCCTCACACGCTGGAACCGCTATGGTCGCGTACTGTGCGGTTTCAGAGAAGTTTTCTCCCGAGAACTCTCAAGCTGTGGAATGAGCTCACAGCCGAGGTTTTTTCAAACGACTGCAGCATCGGGGTTTTCAAGAAATGCGTGAAGCGGTTTTTAGAGGGTCGGCAATGCATGAGTGACACCCCTGGTGTTGCAAATGTCCATAGGCTACGGTGACTATTTACCATCAGGCAGGCCGTATGCTTGATTGCCTCCTTAGTGGTATATATAAAAAAAATCTAATTCTAATGATACCTGTCAACAGATAGACTACTTTTACGATTAAGATACTTTAATGTTTTGCATGCCTTCACAAAAGGTAAAATGTACATGGGAAATTGTCAAATATCACCTTATTACGTACGTATATTTTGACCCAAATAAAAAATATTGATTCATTGACTGATAATTGGGTGCGACGTAGTAAAACAGTAGTGACACCCCTGTTGTTGCAAATATCCATAGGCTGCGTGACTGTTTGCCATCAGGCAGGCCGTATGCTTAATTGCCACCTTATTGGTATAAAAAAAGGGTGGCACTCCGGGAGTGTCGGCAGAAGTGAAAACTTGAACATTAACGTTGTGCATTTTTGAATATTTTGGAATGGTTAGAGATTAATTTCGCACGTTTGCTTTATTTATCGGTATAAAAGTACTATCATGTATGTGGTAAAATACAATATTTATTTATTGCGCTATCGTACACAAACATGACAATTTATATTACATTAAAAATTTTACACTTCAGAACTATTATAATTATTTTACATTAAAAAGTTTATCTCTCAGAAAAATCAACTTTCATCCATAATTTCACCGACTATTTCACGATCATCATTACTAGCATCATCATCGCCAATCTCTAAAACTCAAACACACACGCACACTTTCGCAAGCGCCCTGCGCCGCTTAAACTAAACAGCGATGTTGATAAACTACGTTGAACGAAACGCGTAAGCGCCAACAGTTTCATGGCGCTTACAACGTTTTGGTCGCGAGAAAATAATGTCTTATGAATGATCTAGCGCTTCATCTTTTAATTGTTTACTTAGAGGTAACTAATGTTTTAGCGCTGCAGCGAACTTAAGTTCTATTTTTCACTAAAATCTTACGGTCAGGGTCACGTGTCCTGACGCGTGTTTAACATTTTTTACTCATCCCAAAAAGTGCACAACGCCGCTAAAGAAGTTTTCACTTCAAAAATATTATTTACGTAATAAAATGGAGGCACAGTCTGAGAGAGGAGAATACAGTCTGAGATGATGATGATGATATCTTCACATCCTTGCGGATTAAGCAGAGAGAATCGCCATAAGACGCAACCCATACACACGTCACTCGCTTCTTTAACATTCATAGATTTTTTTCATGTACTCTTGCCGGTTCGTAGTTTAAATACGGTACTTAGCTCTCCTCGACTCTTCGGGTTAGGCTCTGCGTGGTGGTGGGCAGCTCTTATCGCCGCACGCACTTAAGTTAACCGACGAGGGCGGATCGCGTTGCCTACGGGAGATGCACGTCGGTGCGGTTTTGATCCAGAACTGCAATTCATTTTATTGGATTGGCAGGATGGTGCACGCTTCTGGCACAGACTCCAATTTTTTCAGATTTATCATTTTAAGTAGTGTTCTATTCATTAAAATTTCAAATTCAAATAATGTATTTCAGAGAACAGGTTTTACAACACAGGAAGCTATGAAAGTATGGCTGTGAAGCTATACCTTCACATTTGGTCAATGTAAGTTTTGTGAAGATATTACTATGATTAAAAAGGCACACAAATACTTCTGCACCCTATGTACTGTAAGTACATTTCAATATTTTATTTGCAAGTTTTTACGTAGAATAAGTTCAGAGCATTCAGCTTATTATATACCCTTTACAGCATTCATGAAATTGAGTCGTAAACTGAAATACAACGCCCCAGCTGAATATATACGAACTTGGTAACCTTGTAACTTTACTTTATGAGTGTGTGTTTATTTTACAACTCGGAAAGATATTTCAGGATGATCATATTTGTACAAACAAATGGAACATGGCTTTAGCTTGGCATAAACTTGAGCACCTACGTTGTTTGTTTACATTTTTCATACATATGTGAGTGAATATGCAGATGGATAAAGTTTCGATTCCGTGAAAAGTAAGCATACTACGATAGTGATAAAAACAGCTTCCGATATTGGATAAAGATAAAACCTTTTTTTTTATTTGCCATTGCAGCCTCACGGCCACACCGTCACACTCACATTTTTTTAAGTAACTAGTCTGCCCATAAATACTGTTACATAAAAACTTTTCTTTTTTCAACTCTTTTATTATTATGAATTTGGAACGCGTTTATGTTAAAAATATCTTTCGATTTTTTCGTGTTTATTATCAAATTGCAATATGGAATGAGATGTTAAAGAAAATGTGATAGCAGTGATTGCCTTGCGCAAAGTGGGTAAGGAGCCGTCGACCATAGTCAAGACACTTCAAAAGCTTGGTATCAGCTGTATGTTCGTATATCCAACTATTGACAGATATACCAACACTTCCTCTGTTGAAGACCATAAAAGATCGGCGCGACATGTTGTGCTGTTGGAACTACAAAGGCTGTTAATTTTGTTAAAGCCAGAAATCGCCGAAACCCCAATAAGGGAACAAAAAAACTTATCGCGAGAAATGAAGATTCCCGCTTGAACTCTGTCGCGTATAATAAAACAAGACCTGAAGCTCGGCGCTTATCGTCGATATACTGGACATGCCCTATATCAGTATCTACAGTTGAAGAGAGTGGATCGATCAAAACGCCTTCTGTCCCGATACGCAGGTGAAAGACACAAAAATCTTTACTGATGATTTTTACTATTGAAGAACACTACAACAAGCAAAATGACAAAGTATACGCACACAGTTTTAAAGAAACCGCCCAAGTGGTCGGAAATATACAATGTGGTCATTCCGTTTGCAATGATTTGGTGGGGAGTACCCTCTCAAGGAGCCACAATGCTTCATTTTTGTGAAAATGGAGTGAACACTTTAGCCAACGTGTATCAAGAGACTATCTTGGATCGTGTTGTGAAACCTCTCAGCAATATATTTTTTTTAATGTACCGTGGACTTTCCAGTAGGACTTTGCACCTGTCATAATGCACGATCTACCCAAGCTGGGCTCGAAACCAACGTTCCGGACTTTAAAAGAGCTGAAGACTGGCCTTCGTCTAGCTCAGATCTGAACCCCTTAGACTACAAATTATGGTCAGATTTAGAGGACATGGCCTGTTCGAAATGACACACAGACATTGTGTCTCTTAAGAAATATTTGGAGGAATCAGTGGCTAAATTTCCCATGGAAACAGTCCGTAAATCCGTAGGTAAGTGGCCAGACAGATTAAAGCCTGTATCAAAGCCGAAGGTGACCATTTCGAATAGAACTTTTATTACTTCATAAAAAAATAAATGCATATTCATTTGTAACAGAACTTATGACCGGATACTAGGTAGGTATAGTCTTAATGTATCTTACTCAATTCTCTTACGTTATTATTTTCAGGAACCCCGTTCTATATGAATTCTATATGTTTGTCTGTGCGTTTGTCTGTCGTTTTTTTTCGAATATTCTAATTTTGACTTCAGATTCGGATTCAGCATAAAAAAGTAGAATAGGAATATTCAGGAACACCGTTCCTATCTCTTAAGGAACATGGTCAAAATGGCCGACAAATTAAAAGAAATAATAATTTTGAATTGTTATATAATTGACGAGCCAGGTATTCCTTTGGCAATACAAGCTTGCGCATTCTCAACTGATTTTTTTTTATATACTACGTCGCGAGGCATACGGCCCGCCTGATGTAAAGCGGGTACCGTAGCCTATTAACGCTTGAGATATATTAAGTACCACTCGCGCAATGCCTCCTCTGCTACTTACACAGCAACCCCTTGGGGGCTTACTGGTGACCTCACTCACACGCAGGAATACAACAACCCTCTAGTGAGTTGTTATTTGGCTGCGGTTTTCTGTGAGGTGGAGGTACTTCCCCAGACAGGCTGCTTTGAAACCGCGCCCTATCTCTCTTAAAACATCCAGACCAAGACAAAGAGACATGTTCATGCACACAAATGTTTACCTTGTGTGAGAATCGAACCCACGAGCTAGTCAAAAAATAGTAAATGCGCCCGCACAATGTCACCGGCGCTCTAACTGTCGTATCCAGTACGATCTAATTCCCTCTGCTTTGCCTTGCACGACGAAGCGCTGCAGCACTCGTTATTACAATGTCATAGTGCATTATAAATTAATTATTCTGCATCATAACATGTTCATAGTACTTCGAGATGCGAGTTTGGGCCATGACAATTAAACATGTTTAAGGCTGAGTTCTTGATGTATCTTTGCCATAGCCTAAAGATGACGGACACTAGAAATACCCTTAGGGCTTGGGTCTTTCCGCATTGGCATAAAAGCACACGGCCCACCTGCAGTTACCACAGCCTATGGACGCTTGCAATACATTAAGTAACACAAGCGCAATGTCACCTGTACTGCTTACACAGCAACTCCTTAGGAGTTTACTGGTGGCCTCACTTATACTCAGGAATACAACAACCCTCTAGGTAGTTGTTATTTAGCTGCGATTTGGAATAGTATACAATAAATCTAGTGTTACTTTACGACGGCACTATTAAAAAAGTAGGTCGTCTAGTGCACTTATGCCTTTTTTGGCACAATCACCAATGCTCGCGTTGAAGCAGCAGGGTTATGACCTCTCAATAGCGTGGCAATATACAGATACGATAATGGTAGGCGCGGTCGGCCAGTTGTGACGATTTGACTTAGAACTTCGCGTAAAATCTTAAAGCTTACGTTTTTTGAAGTCGTCCTACTACATTCATATTAGAAGTAGAAATAAGTTGTGTTTGCCGGTACATCGGCTTCATAGGACTGGTAGATCGTTTCTCGGAAATTGTATAGATTTTATAATAAGTAGCCAGGCTTATTATAGAATTGATGAATATGTAACTGACAAAGATGTCTGGAAAGAATTCAGCACAGGTGACCTGTTCTTAATAATCTTTAATTTTACCATTTGATATTATTATTCTATCAATATGCTTATGTGATTTTTTTGTAATATCTAATTGGCAATTTTAATCTCTCTCTATCTATAACTTCACGCCAAATCCCTTGCGGGGTAGGCAGAGAGAACCGAGCGCCACGTGACTCGATCTCTACATATCTCACTCGCTTCTTTAACATTCATTGCTCTTCTCATGCCCGCTCGCCGGTTTCTAGGGCTCCTGACATCACCTTCTGATAGAACACGACCAATTTGGTCATGGTAGGTAAGTCTTGGCCTTCCCCGGCTCCTACATCCTTCCACTTTTGCATTGTATATCTGCTTCGTCATTCTTTCATCTTGCATTCTTTCTACATGCCCGAACCATCGGAGCATGCCTCTTTTTATTTTAACCCCGACGCTCTCTTTCATACCAACTCTATTTCTAACATCATCATTGCGAATACGGTCTACAAGCCTTACGCCACAAATTTTGCGCAGCGCTCGCATTTCGACCGCGTTAATTCTACTTTCATGCTCTTTCTGCCATACCCAGCTCTTGCTTCCATAAGTTAGCGTTGGGACCAACACTGCATTGTGTATAGCGAGTTGTGCCTTCTGGCTCAGGTTTTTACTGCCAAGAACTTTTCCCAACGCTCCATTACACTATTCCCAGCACTCACTCGTCTTTCCACATCTGCGGTGTACCTTCCATCCCTGCTGAAAGCGCATCCAAGATATACAAACTCATCCACTTGTTCCAACACTTCATCATCAATTGTAATCCTTACATTAGTTCTGGAATTTTAAAAGGAACCTATATTGGCAACTTTCTTCGGTATTTCTTCTTCGCCAATGGTCATTACCGAAATGCTAGCTATTAAAAAAAGAAAAGAAACGACTGAAATAAGACTTCTTTAGCTCCATAGTGGGATATAGACAATAGGCCTGTACTGTGTACAGATATACGAAACTTAACTCGCTATGAGAGAAAGAGAGAATAAATGTGTGCTCGCACCTCTCTCTCTTGCCCTTACAGTAATATACGAAACGTAACTCTCTCTCTCTTTCCATCTTCACTAACTTATATCTCGCTCTCAACTTCCGTTCGCCTCGCCCGATCACACTTTTCGTAACGCTCTCGTCACGCATTTACCAGCTTACTCCCCAAGTCAAGCGTGCGTAAAGAAGTTTTACTTCTAAAAGTAAATAAGTGAATTAAATAAGATACAATAAGACTAAGCCCGTGAGAGCGCAATGGCAAATAAATAATTTTTATATTTACTGTACTAATGCAGTGCTTAGCACACCTCCTGAATATGAAGTTATCAATAAACTCCTTCTAATGAATAAGACTTGATTACGTAACGAAATTACTTTAGTTGTGAACGCTGAATTAATTTCGTCTTGAACACTGAATTGTCATTAGTTCAAATAACTCGTCAAAATCGTGTATTGAAACACGATGAACTATTTCCAACATAATTATAATTTTAGTTTTAGTAGATAAATAATTAAATAACATAACAATAAGTCAAAGTAATGTCTTCAGTGTTATAAGTGTACATAGGCAACTGTAACATCTTACCAAGCAAGTACAAGTACGCTTATTTACCAACTTACTGTTATAAACAAACATTTTATGAATAACTCTTTCAGAGAAACTACAGATGGTAAAATGTACATCTTCTTCGGGTAGCCGATATCGAGTATAAAAACGCTTGTGAGACAAATAATAATGTTGGTAAAGCCTGCTGGTAACGCATTTGTCATCAGTACCTGTACAGTAATAAACAACTCAAAGTGATTCAGGCATGTAGAAAGAATGCGGGATGATAAAACAAAGGTACGCTATACAATGCCAAAATAGAAGGATGCAGGAACCGAGGCAGGTCATGGCTCGCCAACCATGACCAAATTGGTCATGTTTTATCAAATCAAATGTTTTATAAAGAAGTGATTCAGGCATGTAGAAAGAATGCGGGATGATAGAACAAAGGTACGCTATACAATGTCAAAATAGAAGGATGCAGGAACCGAGGCAGGTTATGGCTCACCAATCATGACCAAATTGGTCATGTTTTATCAAATCAAATGTTTTATAAAAAAAAAAGAGTTCATAGCTCTTTAATTTAATTTTGTCTTATCTTTCATTAAATTTGAACAAAAAAAACTTCGACATCAAAGAAGCGCGTGAGCTGTGTAAGAACCGAGTCCTGTGGCGCACTTTCTGTCTCTCTCTCTCTCTCTCTCTCTGCCTACCTCGTAAGGGACCTGGCGTGAAGATATATATACAGATACAGACCGATTTAAATATTTCCATCTTTAATCTAATATAGTTTACAACTGACTTTCCAATACTAATATGCACTGTAATAATTTTTGCCGTGACGATATTACCCTGGACGTCCACGGCATAACAGCAACACAGCAAACTCAAACGTATGGAAATATATTAAGACACTTTTAAATTTCAATCCGTAACTTTAACGCACGGTAACTCCGTAAACGGTAACTTTTGGTCGTGCGGCACTTCCTCCTATGCCGTGGCAATATCATAAGATGCTATGTTGCTATGTCGTGCGCACTAATTACCGTGTATGTTGACGGCGACGATAACCTGACATAAGAATTATAAAAGTGCATTAAAAGCACATACTTTGTGCTATTATATTGTGTGACATATACCAGTTCCTCGGATACACGCCTAACATCTAGGGTTTCAGTACAAAAATAACGATAATCAAATGGATCAAACATTAATTTATAAACGGACAGTAAAGCGGTTTATACAAGTCAATGAATTAAACGTACATTTGCTATATCTATGTGAATATAGCGACTGTCGAGGAACCAAATACAAAAAAAAATGCCATTCTGCTGACCACAAATGCAAGGCAAAATGGCAACTATTATGCGTACTCGGTCTGAATTACGTTTTATGATGTTCATTAAAAAGTAATAATTTAATTTAAACGACCATTTATATCAGAGTCTTTTAATAAGAAAAGAAAGTAAAATATGATTACTTAAGAATGGTTTGACTGGTTATATTATCCTTGAAAACGTAAACACGTAAATCCCTCTGCCAAGGGGTTATGAATATCTACGCTATGTTACCGAAATAGAAAAATATGCATTATAAGGATAATCCATGTCAGTTTTTAAGCAAGGTTTCAGCAACCTGTTTCATTCAGTCTGCTGGTGGCAAGATTTCTAACATATCTAAATGTTAACTATAATAGTAGTACACTTAAAATTTACGAGTATATTAATGTGCTGTGAATAACTAGTACGTAAATAATTATTACAACATTAATTATTCACGGCTACGGACCATGAAAATAAATTAAAAAAGTATGATCGAAGAGAACAGGATAAATAAAGTAGCAAGAGGTAGCTAGCTGACATTTTTCTTTTAATCGTTGTTAGTCGCACCGGTAATACGAATCGAATAATATAAAAATATCCACCATTAGATAAAACCGTAATATGAATAACAGGCTGGTATTTTTAATACATAAATGGGTAAAAATACTAGCCTATTATTGCGTAATATTTGCGTTCACAACAAAGTAGCGGAGGCGTGTCAGGGCAATAAGGGCCGATTTCCTCCACTACGACTTCTATATGTACGCTTTAGAATGGTGGGTGTTTGAGTGTGCCAATTACAGAGTTCTATAGGTAATATCCACCTCCGCACAAGACTAATGGGTATATCTTCGCGGAAACGAAAAATTACAAGAATCGAGCAATCCCAATTAGGAGTATTAAAAATTCTAGGAACGCATGTTGCTATAAGTATAAACTTCTAAGGATATTTCTTGCAAATAATTTCTATAGTCGCTTTGCAGAATTTTGTTTTCAGTCAGCTTTGCGTACTACGTTATTTTCGTTAGCTTCACAGAAATACATATTTTAGCAAATTATTTGTTTGGTCTTTTGAGAAGTACATCTATGGTGTTACATTCGTTAATGAGTAAACTGTATTTTATGCGTATGTTTCAAGATGTACAAAAAGGGATGTATTCGTTGTCATTCTCAAATCTCGACGTCGATTAATCTCTATCGATCTGTATACGCCAATTTCTTTGATAGGGACAGAGAGACGTCAGCGCCGCATGGGTTTTAGGCTCGCACTCCATTGTGGAATCTACATGTGTCTTTATACATTCGGCAGCCCGCTTAACTTCGCTCGATGCGTGAAATATTTGAAAACACATCTCCGCTCTGCTCTTCTCAGGCTTTATAGTGTGTCACCTTTCGCGCCTTTAAATTTCGTTGCTGATTAATAAGAAAATAAATAATTGTGAACAAGTTACTAGCCCCAAATTAAGGGAAGCATGTGGTTACGGATATTAGGAGCCTTGATATTACAGTAATCATTGTAATTCATTCGCCGAATATCTCGTAAAATAAGTGAATATTACACAACCTCGTATTAATTATATTAAGTATTCAAGCTTACAACCCAAAAGAAAAGTGGTTACTATAGTCTATGAACGATTACAATAGAGGAAGTACCGCTCCCCCCTTGGCATCCTCATATCGACTCCTCAAGAGTTTACTGGTAATCTCATTCACTCGCAGGCACACAACATGATGTTGTTTAGCCGCAGTCTACTGCAGAGTAGGGTACTTGCCCAGTCTGGATGTCCCCTAGATCTCTTACTTTTAATTTTAATTATTTTATTGATATTTTATGCTGCGTGTCAAGTGACATAAAGAAGGGTACTCACTTAGAGGTGTAGCATGTAATGTGTTGTGTCTGATACTGTATCTACCTACAAGTGGATACGACTCGTCCATACTAACTGCGTATCTAGCTACGAGCCCTCGGATCCGCAGTGCTAGTGACGATCTCACGCCGACAACATGTCATCTGAAATGGTGGCTAGTGCTGCTTTCATATTGATATATTCGTACAACCTATAAAACATTAATTATAAAAGCTCACATCGATTCTGGCAAAGTGAAATATGCAGAAATAGAAATCAATCTAATTTAATATTGGATATGAAGTTTCAACAGATTAGTGATTATTTCAAGAATTTTACTCGTAAGTCATGAACAGATTTTGAGTATCTATTGAGTCTGGTAGGACCTAAAGTTCACACTAAAGATACAAAGTTCGGAAAAGCTATAACAGTTCAAGACAAATTGGTTATAACTGCGTTGCCGTCAACGAGCACTCTGCGAGCGCCTTTGTGTTCGCAGTATAACCGCCTGTCGACGGGTCGCAGCGAGCACGAGACGAGCGGCTCATTTGATACAGTATCAGATACATTACATGCTATACCTCTAAGTGTGTGCTCTCCTTAAGATCCTACGCTGTAATATACGCTATTTATCTAAACATACAAGAAAGGGTGGCATTTCCTAATTGTCATTTTACAACCTCGCTGTCCTTAGCTGACAAGATTCTTGCAAAAGGAAGATAGACAATGACATTCTGAGCGGCTCTAATGTATAAAAGGGAGTGAGTAATGTCACATAGAAGCTCATAAGGATGTGTTCTTGTCGTGAATATTTACATTTTACTTACCTTTTTAAAGGAAAATATGTAATTGCTCCAAATTAAAAATTCATACTTTTTTATGTGTATTATTCTTGATATGTGACGTCTTTCCTCTCGCTTTTCCACAATTTGTAGCAGTCATTTCGTGAAATGTCATGATGTCAAGGGAGTACCCTCGTGCCGACTCATATCTTATTGATGATCAACGGCCTTCCAGAAGTTGTTATCACTGCGTAATGTCTCATATTTGCATATGATATGAAACTGTTTTTGGGTATACATGATATTTTTTGGGTATATATGATTTTGCTTCTCTTTGCGTGTTCTACCGGCTGTATAATTTGGGGGTAATAGGGTTGTGTTCTGAAGAGTTGTTCAACATTATACCAACAGCCTCGTTTTACAATCGCACAGCTCGCCGGCGGCTGGGAGTTCATCCGCACACACTGGAACCGCAATGGTCGCGCACTGTGCGCTTCACGAGAAGTTTTCTACCGAGAACTATTATGTTGTGGAATAAGCTCCCTGCCGAGGTTTTTCCAAAGGACTACAGTATGGGGTTATCAAGAAAGGCGTGAAGAGGTTCTTACAGAGTCGGCAACGCAAGAGTGACACCTCTGGTGTTGCAAATGCCCATAGGCTACGGTAACTGCTTACCATCAGGCAGGCCGTACGCTTGTTTGCCACCTTAGTGTTATAAAAAAAATATATCAAAGACTGTTTGGCATTACAAAAAGTCATCAATAGTGTACTTGAGACTCTAACAAATTAGAAGTAAAAGTAAACAAGTGGTAAAATAATGACTTTACTAAACAAAACCCTTTGTAATCCCTAAGTAGGGTCACAGAAAAACGCGATCATGGCCTTAAGGTTCATAATAAACTATCGTTCAATTCTCATATCGTTGAAATAAATAAAAAGGCGAATAACACGCTCGTTTGTTTCGTTTTCTCGCAATGAGGCAAAAGAATAAGATTTCTGATATTCATTCAGTAATAATATTATATAACTTCTAAGGAACTCATTGGAGTACAATGCCATTGTTTGGGATCCTCACGAAAATCTATTTATGTATGTATATATTTGTCTGGCTGGATACGCTTTGGCAATTGCCGCGCCTGATCGCTACAGCATGCGATGGATGCAGCACCGTTTGCCGTGCCCGCTGCCTGTACTATCACTGCTAAACAAGCAGCTACCGCTCGTGCCCTGGCTACTTATAATCAAAGTATTAACCAATTCTATACTACTAAAACTGAATTAATTAAATATGTTAATATTATAATAAATAATGTTAACATGAAATGATTAATTTTATTTATAATTTCATTGTATATTAGTATGAGTACCTTTGAATAATGTTATTCCGACTAACCTACACATAAATGAATTAAATATATTAATATTATAATAAATAATGTTAACATGAAATGATTAATTTTATTTATAATTTCATTGTATATTAGTATGAGTACCTTTGAATAATGTTATTCCGACTAACCTACACATAAATTAATTAAATATATTAATATTATAATAAATAATGTTAACATGAAATGATTAATTTTATTTATAATTTCATTGTATATTAGTATGAGTACCTTTGAATAATGTTATTCCGACTAACCTACACATGTTTTGGTTTTAATAATTGTAAGTCTATAGTATATGCCTAATAATAAATAAATAAATAAACAGGGACGTAAGTGTGTAACAGAAAGACAGGGAAACGCGTCTTATTTGATTTGGCAATGAGCACGCGCGGTGATAGAGTTGGCCTTCAGGCGGTACCAACCCATTTTCCGAGAGGTTGGTACTATTAATAATATAATTTATAGTATGAGTAATAAGAAGGCGCATTTACATAACGTATTACAAAAACAATTCGATTATCGTAATTTGACTGATTGATTACTAAAAGACATCATAATTTATTGACTGATTGATTGACAAAAAATGTCTATAATCACTCAAAACAAGATAGAAAATATCACAGACAACAAACTAATATCAGTGGTACATAATATGAAATTTATTCCATTTGTAAAAGCATTAATTGAACAAATACGTTTTTCATTGTATTTACTTGAATTCTCTTGAATTGAATTTATAGCTAAATAATTTTAGGTAGATTCCTTTAGCAGTCCCCGCAGCCGATGAACGCTCGCAATACATCAAGTTGCTATATCAAGCTGGCGTCCAAGAAACTTGGTGTACTCAACTGAGCCAAACAGTAGGTACTTCAAAGGCGCAAGACTCATGTTATATAAGTCTCATGTCAAATCGCCTATGAAGTACTGTAGTCACCTTTGGGCGGGGACACCTGGATACCAGTTAGAACCTTGTGATTCGGTACAAAGACGAGCTGTGGGGAACGTTAATGATCCTAGATCCTTAATACTGTGTAGGAGACAGTATTAAGCCCTTGAGTTTAAGGAGAGATCTTGCCTCTCTTTGTGTGTTCTACTGATTGCCCAATGGGTTGTGTTTCGAGGAGTTGTTCGACATGCTGCCAACAGCCTCATTTTATCTGTAATCGCACCGCTCGCCATGTTGTGGTTTCAGATAAGTTTCCTACAGATAACTATTAAGTTGTGAAATGGCTCCCTGCCGAGATTTTTCCAGCATGGTGTACTTCAAGAAAGGGGTGAAGAGGTTTTTACAGAGTCGACAACGCAAAAGTGACACCACTGGTGTTGCAAATGTCCATAGGCTATGGTAACTGGCCTCGCCATCACTCAGGCCGTACGCTTATTTGCCACCTTGGTGGTATAAGAAAAGGATCGCTCGTACGTTGCTGCTAACTCGGCTTAACTCCTTAGGAGCTTACTGATAACTTGACTCACTCGTATGAACACAACAACCCTTCTGGAAGTTATTACTTGACTGCAGTTTTCTATGCGGCGGAGGCACTTCCTCAATCGGACTGCTTTGACGCACTCTACCTCTCTTAAGTATATCGCCTAATTCAAAACAATGCTGCCTAATTCGATAATAATTGTTATTGATAATTCGAGCCAAATGTATAAATTTGCACATTTTAAATTGGTTTACATTTCCAAATTTTTTTAATAATAAAGCTAGGAAGGCAAACAAAAAAGAAAGAAAATCGGCTGACAAGTAGATAAGAAAAAGTATTTAAATGTTTTTTTTTTACCTATATTTACTTACAGATGCACACCCCCCAACAAAATCGTTTATTTGTAAGAAAAACTATATCCTCATACTTCTTAAAATAAGCAGATTTCTGGATGTTTCCATTCGTACATAAATTCAGTTTATTATCCAATCGCGGACTCGGCTGAAATTCAGGGGATTTTTTCTAGATAACAGCGAATAATGGACGCTTTGGGTGCGGACCCCAAATCGAGATGTCTTGATAAAACGTTCCGATGTTGCAAACACCATTAGGATTAAAATATTTTAAATTTAGAATACCATTTTTTTTTTAGATCGGGTTTTGTTCACTTACACAAACGCAACTACCAATTAATCCTCTAGTGTATCCAGTACGTTAAATTTAATTTCATAGTTTCAGGTGTTATTTTGTAGAAGTAAAACTTACAAGCAAATTGATTATACCTACTACTTAATGAGCAGTTTAATGTCGGTATTAAGATAAGAAAGGGCATGCTCCGTTGGTTCGGACATGTAGAAAGAATGCGGGACGAAAGAATGACGAAACAGATATACAATGCAAAAGTGGAAGGATGTAGGAGCCGAGGAAGGCCGAGACTAACCTACCATGACCAAATTGGTCGTGTTTTATCAGAAGGTGATGTCAGAAGCCCCAGGAACCGGCGAGCGTGCATGAAAAGAGCTATGAATGTCACAGAAGCGAGTGAAGTATGCAAGGACCGCGTCTTATGGCGCTCGGTTCTCTCTGCCTACCCCGCAAGGGACTTGGCGTGAAGATATACATACATATATACTTAATGAGCATAGAATAAGCAGTGACAGTCTAGTAAAAAAATAACCAGCCTGTTAACCGATTGGTGCATGATTAGAATCCTGGTGCGGGGATATACCACTGAATTTGTATTTTCGGATGTATGTACATATTTCGTAAATATCATTCGCTCGGCAGTGACAGATAACATCGTGAAGTAACACGCACGTATGAGAAAAGGGTTCCCGGTTTAATGGTGTTGGAGGTCTGAGTCCAGTCACTCTATCTTAAAATCAGTATCTTCGCCAAATTCTTAGGTTCATGCCATACCTAATGGATTATGAAACGGGATGATGCTAGGAAGAATAAGATACTACTTACAGCAGTCACTTAGATAGTGCATAATATTCGTCACTCCTTCCAATTATTTATTAAGCGACATAAATAAATAAATAAATATTGTCGGACAAATTACACAGCGCCACCTAAGTAAGCGAAGCTTGTGTTATGGGTACTAGACAACTGATAAACATACGTAAATACATTTTTTTTTGTAAATACATACTTATTATATAGAAAAAATAGCCAGACCAATACAAACAGACATGTTCATGCACACAAATGTTTGTACCACGAGCGTTGGTGTCAAAGTAGCGTAACAGCGCGTTTCACCACTGAGCCACCGAGCTCGTCATAAATTTGGGAACTTATGTATTTCCATCACGTACGCCATTCTAATATGCACAATATCAATTTTGATCGCTTTTCGTGTATTTACATTCACTAATTTTGCTTGTTATGAAACTTACTTTTAACCTATTTTAGTAGCTTACATATTAGTCATATTACGTAATAAAACATTTGATGACTTTGTCAGTTATTCAATTTAATACATTTAATCCTCACATTCATGCTGTTTTCCAAACATAAATAGTTTTTACTTCTTTCAAGTAGATAAAAATGGCGCTTACTTAATATTCAACTGCTAACAAAATAAAATTTTTCGTCTCTTAGGAAATGGACAAGGACAGAATCTCAGAATGAGATCTCCACGGCTATTAAAGTGGACGTGAGCGTTACAGGGTTCAACAGTACGGGTATTCTGCGTCTGCCATGCGCTGTGGGAAAACCTGGCCTTCACCGGAGGAGCATTTTAAATTGGTGAACACCATAATGGTATACGAATATATTTTAACTTTGTTTGGTGACATCAGTGCGAAGGTACAGCTGGTAATATGTCTATAGCAGTTTTCTTAGTGTTATTTGAGGTTCTATTTCCCTCTCATAGCCTCTTTTTTATACCAATAAGTTGGCAAAAACGCATACGGCTTGCCCAAAGATAGATAGAGTTGTGACACCAAGGATATCATACGTTGCCGCCCTTGTAAAAACCTCTTCACACCTTTTTAGGGTTCCGTACCCAAAGGGTAAAACGGAACCCTATTACTGAGGCTCCGCTGTCCGTCCGTCCGTCCGTCCGTCCGTCCGTCCGTCTGTCACCAGGCTGTATCTCATGAACCGTGATAGTTAGACAGTTGAAATTTTCACAGATGATGTATTTCTGTTGCCGCTATAACAACAAATACTAAAAAATAGAATAAATTAAATGTTTAAGGGGGCTCCCATACAACAAACGTTATTATTTTGCCTTTTTTATAGATAATGGTACGGAACCCTTCGTGCGCGAGTCCCACTCGCACTTGGCCGATTTTTTTTACCGTTTTTATAGATAATGGTACGGAACCCTTCATGCGCGAGTCCGACTTGCACTTGGCCGATTTTTTAATAACATCATGCTGCAGTTCATAAAGAAAATGTCGGCAGGGAGTTCATTCCACAACTTCAGAGTTCGGTGTTGAAAACTTCTTAGGAATTATGTGAATTATATGTTCAAGTATGTGAGGATGATTTCATAACCGTCGACGAGCGGTGCGATTGTAAAACGAGGCGGTTGATATCATATCGAACAATTCCTCGGAACATAACTCGTTGTACAATCGGTAGAACATACAAATGGAGGCATAATTTCTCCTTAAACTTAATTAGTTTATACTCATCACAATGGTTTACAGATTTGTACTAACCGAGTCCGAGTTATGAAGATTTTAATAGGTGCAATCGTTTTAGTGATGTGGTGATGATTAGTAAGAGCCTTAACTTTCAATCAGCTCAAAGTGTTATATTGTAATTGTTCGAATTGTAGTTTTCCGTAATTATTAACACCACGTATTTTGCAAGAAATAGTTATATTCCAACTGTACAATGCGTAACAGTAGGTCCCTACAAGTATTTAGGTACTATGAACTTTTTACCTTAAAATGAAACCAAATACTATTCAATCAGAAAGAGAATAATTTATTCGGAATAAAATACTATACTAACCAAAAACACCTTGTAATAAACGGAAATGATCTCAACAGCGCGATGTAAAATAAAGCAAATACGAACAACGCCATCTGTTGTCAATTATGAAAACTACTCGTACTTATTCTAAGAGGTAAGTCTTGTTACACAATATATGCATTCGTTCACAGCATGCTGTAGACTTATACATACATCGCCCACCAAGGACAAACCCAGCCTTGTCCTTCATCACCTACATATCGCCCACCATGAGGGTCTATATTGTGAAACAAAACTTTAAACTACACAAAATAATAGGCACTAAGATGTGAAATTTTCTAAGATTAAAACAGTACACAAAAATGATAACAAAGAGTGTTTACGTTACAAAGTACAGTATTTAAATTTAAAGATCAATCTGTGACAGGAAGGAGACATATTTTAGATACTGCTCTTTTTAGCGTTCCAGATTTAACTTTTAATGTGACAACTCTAACAATATTATCCCGTCCTGGATGAGTTTCAACCACCCTGCCATACAGCCAACGACATGGAGGTAAGTTATCCTCTTTGACAATAACTACATCGCCGATTTTAGGTTGTGGATGTTGCGCGGACCATCGATATCTGTGATAAAATTTTGTCAAGTACTGACGCGACCACTGCCTCCAGAAATCTTGAAGCATTCTTTGCGTATGCTGCCACCGACGTAAAGAACCGACATTCGATGACTCGAAATTTTTATCAGGTGGAATAACCAATGCTTCTCCAACAATAAAATGGCCTGGTGTTAACACTGTCATATCATCACCTTCATTACAGTTAAGCACAGATAAAGGCCTGGAATTTAAGCAGGCTTCTATTTGAGACAGTACCGTGGTTAATTCTTCAAAGGTCAACGTTGATTGACCTATGACTCTTCTCAAGTGGTATTTTACGGACTTGACTCCCGCTTCCCATAAACCACCGAAGTTGGGTGAGCGAGAAGGTATAAAATGCCAAGTACACGCATTTGTTGCCAAGGCTTCTGCTACATCCTGAAGAATAGAATTCTTTTCAGAGTGGAACAATCTCTTAAGCTCGTCGTCTCGTCGTCGTCGTCGTCTGCTCCAGTAAAGTTCGTGGCATTGTCGCTCCAAAGGTCAGAGCAGTAACCTCGCCTAGCAACGAATCTTTTAAATGCCTGCAGAAACCCGTCCAAAGTAAGATCAGTCACCACCTCCAGATGCACTGCACGGGTTGCCATGCACACAAACAAACATATATAACCCTTGTGTGCTTTATGTCCTCGACCTTTGGCTGTCCTTATCAGAATAGGTCCAGCATAATCCACACCACTAGATTTAAAAGCTCTAGTAGGAGCTACTCTTGCAGCGGGTAATTGCCCCATTAGCTGTGTTTGTGTATTGCCGGTATTCTTAACGCAAGTTACACATTTCCGAAAATATGATTTAACAAGCTGTTTACTTCCTATAACCCAATACCTAGTCTGTAAATAGCACATCATGAGTTGAGGGCCACCATGTAATGTTTGTTTGTGGGAGTCTGCAACAAGAATATCAGTGAGGTGAGATTTTCGAGGAATCAATATAGGATGCTTTTGACAATCCGTAAGTTGTGAATTTTGGAGTCTGCCACCCACTCTCAAGACATGATCTTCGTCCAGAAATGGATTCAACGAACGAAGACTGCTACGTTTAGGTAAGTTCTCAAGTTTCTTTAATGTAGCTATTTCTTCACCAAAATTTTCAGCTTGACACTGTCTAATGAAACAATTCAAGGTTTCATTCAGCTCCTTGGTAGTTAGATACCCAACACGTTTATCTGTGGATAATCTATTCCTTCTGCTGTTATAAATGAAGCGTCTACAATATGTAATCACTCTCTTCATTCTAGTGAGTGACGAAAATCGATCCCAGATAGTCCCTTTTACTGTAGTGCAGTGAGATACAATTTTTGCCATTTCCAAATCAGTGTTATTGTCTTTAGGTTTTTTATATTCAATTTTATCCTTATGAAGGAACTCTGGACCTTGAAACCACATTCTACAGTTTACGAGTTCAGATGGAGAAAGTCCTCGGGAAGCCCCGTCCGCTGGATTACATTTAGAACCAACATGTGACCAATGGTGGGAGTCTAAATTTGAAACAATCTCTGATACCCGATTGGCCACAAAAACCTTCCAGCGACTCGGGTGACTATTTAACCACGCTAGCACCACTGTTGAGTCCGTCCAAGCATGTATTTGTGCTTTATCAATTTCCAAGACTGATGCCACTTCCATCAGTAATCTAGTTAGTAGGACAGCGCCACACAATTCTAGTCTTGGAATTGAGACCTGCTTTACCGGTGCTACCTTCGTTTTCGCGGAAACCAATGCTACGTGAATGTTTCCAGTAGAGTCTATCACGCGAGAATATACAACAGCAGCATATGCATCTTTAGAAGCATCGCAAAAGCCATGCAATTCGATAAAGTCGTTCGCCCTGACACCAAGCCATCGCGGTATGGAAATATCCTCAAGCAATTTAAGTTTTTCCCGATAGGTAAGCCATTCATGTAATATCTCATTTGACACTACCTCGTCCCATTCCAATCCTGCTAGCCATAATTTTTGGATTACTATTTTAGAAATAATAATACTAGGCCCTGCCCAGCCAAGCGGATCGTAGAAGCGGGATATGTCTGAAATTATTGCCCTTTTCGTTGCAGGTTCCTGTAATTTTGGCACTTCCACCTTGTAGCGGAAAGAATCGTCGCATCGATACCATGTAAGTCCGACAATCTTTATTATTTCATCTGTTTTTATTTTCAGACCTTCCTTAATTTCATATTTCCTTGTATATTCCTGAGTTTCCTTTTCCTCACATTCCTTCATTTCCTTAAGTAGTATCTCATTATTACTTGACCACTTTTGTAAATAAAATCCTCCTCTAGCCAATAGTTGATTCATTTCTTTATATATTTTTAACCCTTCTTCCACAGATTCACACCCTGTCATCAGATCGTCCATGTAAAAATCAGACAACACTTTTTTAGCTGCCCCCGGATACGCACTTCCTTCGTCGAGAGCTACTTGCTGCAAGGTCTTTATAGCAAGATATGGAGCCGACGCTACGCCAAAGGCAACTCGTAACATCCTATAATGTTTAACTTCTGCGTTTGTTTCAGGTCGCCATAGCAACCTCTGATAGTCAACATCTGCTCTATCAACCATCACCTGCCGATACATTTTTATGATATCAGCTGTTAAACATATTGGCGAGAGTCTCCAACGCATAATGATATGCCTCAACTCTGATTGTATAGTAGGACCCACTAATAAATTATCATTTAAAGACTTACCATTTGTACCCTTGCAGGAAGCATCGACGACTGGTCTTATCTTCGTAGTCTCTTTATCATCACGTACTACGACATGGTGTGGTAAGTATATAGCCTTTGGGTTATTTATTTCTGCTCTTGGTACTAACTCCATGTGATTAATGGAAATATATTCATTAATAGCATCGTTATATTTTTCTTTCAGATTTCCAGTTTTTAATCTTCTTTCTAAAGAATGCAATCTTTTTTCAGCTATCTGCAAAGAATTAGTTACCTCTGGGGTTTCAGACTTGAATGGAAGCCGCACGATATATCTACCTTCTTTATTTCGATGAGTTGTTTGATTATATATTTTTTCACAAAGAATTTCGTCGTCGTCAAACATCTTTTCCTTAGAAAGCGGGACAGCCTCTTCAAGTTCCCAAAACTTCTTCAGTAACTCATTAGTGTCATTCACGTGACAATGCATGACATTAATTTTCCCTGAGGATATATCTGCGGCATCAACAGCACCAGATAGTATCCATCCCAATGATGTAGACTGTGCAATTAACGAACCAAGTGGTTCTTTCTTAATTCCTTCCTGGATAATTTTGCTGTAAATTTCAGCGCCAAGCAACAAATCAACACGACTTGGAGTATGATATCCAGGATCCGCTAAAATCAAACCGGTAAGTTCCTTCCATTCCAGCATCTTTACCCGATTACTAGGCAGAAGAGTGGTAATAGATTTCAACACATAAGCCTTTACGTTTATGGTCACATTATGATCATACCGAGATGATACCTTTAAATTTACAATAGCCTTGGAGATCAAAGAATTATCTCCACCTACTCCTGAGATTAGACTCTTAATAGGAATCTTCTTCAACCCCAGTAGTTGCACCGTTGATTCGGTTACAAATGACGACTGGGAGCCCTGGTCCAATAAAGCTCGAATCGTGTAACATTGACCATTTGCCGACATAGTTTTCACTAGCGCCGTCGCCAGTAAAACTTGGGCACTCTTAACCTTTTCTAATGAAAAACAAGAGACTACTGGAACCGATTCGACACCTTCCCGATCTGAGGATGGACCAGGTCGAGATACTTTAACCGATGATGAATCATTAGTAGATGAATCCCCATTAGTGACATTTTCATTACCTTTACTCGCAGGGTGTAACAGAGCGTGATGTTTTTTCTTACAGATGCGACATTTAATATTCGCTTTGCAAAATTTGGCCGAGTGGTTGCTACCCAAACAACAGAAACAGATATTATTAGTCTGTACAAATTCGCGCCGAGAAACTATAGATTCATTTATAAATCGCTTGCAGTACATAAGTTTATGTTCCTCCGAACAAAATGGGCAATGCACGTTTGCAATATGCATTGATTTTGTTTTATTGACAAAATTATTACCTGTGTTTTTATGAGGTACATTGCTTGCGCTGAACCTGGAATCTAAAAACTCAATAGCCCGATATCGATTTGTTAAAAATGTTTGGAATTGACTATATGTTGGCAATTCATCCGAAGTAGTGTTATCGGTAACACTAAATTCCCACTGCCTTCGTGATTCCGGATCCAGTTTAAGACTTATAATATGAATTAACAAAACATCCCAATTATCCGTTTTTATACCAATATTAGAAAGTGACGCTATACAATCATTAGTGGTGTCTATTAATTCTTTCAAGCTACTGGCAGATTCGCGAACAATATTCCTCTGACTTAATAACCTCTTTAAAATATTATTACAATTGTATCTTTTATTATTGTAACGCTCCTCTAATAGCTTCCAACATCTACTGTAATTAATGTCAGTTACAGGAATTTTACTTAATAACTGCTCAGCCTCACCGCTTAAGTACCCCTTCAAATATAATAATTTTTGAGCATCTCCCAAGTCACTATTATTATGAACTAGTGACTGGAACAGATCGCGAAATGTATTCCACTGGGCATACTGGCCTGAAAATCGAGGAATTAATATTTCAGGAAGCCTTACGTTACAGGATTTAGTGATACTAGTGCCAGTAGTTTGTTTAGGCTGACTTGAAGTTAACGCTGACAAGTTAGTTTTTAACTCCAACCTATATTCAAAATACATCTCTTCCGCCTTATCATAAATTTCCTTTTTTATATAATTAGTATAGGCCACATTTTCGGATGCCTTTTCTGTACGCACTATTTCTTTATGTCCACGTACAAACTCTGACCATGACTGCTCTAAAAGTTCTAATCGCCCTTCAATATATTCTACAGTTATGCGTTCCTTAGGGCTCTTTTTATAATTCGTTCTAGCTTTTGTCATACGAATATATAATTCGTCTTGAAATTTAATTAAAGAATCCATTATTAAACAAATTACAAGAAACGTTCAAATATACCTTTAGCACAGTAAAGAATTGTTACACAAACTGTAATATTTTCCAAAAGTAAGCCAAATTTATGTAAGTAATATTTCAAAGATATGCGAGAGAAAATATTCTAAGTCCATATATAACATCCACAAAATTTTACAAGTAAACCCAATTTATTTGAGTTAATTTTCAAAGTTCTGTGACAGAAATATTCTAACTCCACATATAAAAATCAGAAAATTTTACAAGTGTTTAGAACATATTAAAATTTTGGGCATAGGTTCCCCGTACCTCCGTTTTTCTTAAAATTATTCTAAGTCCCAAACTCTACATGCAAAATTTTACAAGTTTCAATTTTATCTAAATTTTACAAGTTTAATTTCTTTAACACTTAAAGTTCAAATTAGCTCAGCAAATCTTGAATAATATTAACAAAACTTCACTTTTCACAATTTAATTTCTTCTAGGAAATAAGGTTCAAAATAGAAAGTACTCACAGTTTTATCTGTTTCACTCACTCTTGTATCACCTCGAAATCGTGCCGTCCTTGTCTAGCACGATGCTCTGCTACTGCTACCATTTGCGAAGGCACCTCCTCCACCAGTCAGCAACACTCCCGGCTCCTGTTAGTGGTCCTGGCAGCGCGTCTTCCAACGCCGCCTGACTAAAGGTCCAGCTCCACTGGCTGGTTTCTTTAGCCTCCCTTCGACACGTTTGCGACGGCGATCCACCGTCCGTGTAGACAAGTAATGCCCCCACAAAGTTGCACTTTCAGTGTAACCTGCCGGATATCCGGCTCGAAGGACCAATGTACAATGCGTAACAGTAGGTCCCTACAAGTATTTAGGTACTATGAACTTTTTACCTTAAAATGAAACCAAATACTATTCAATCAGAAAGAGAATAATTTATTCGGAATAAAATACTATACTAACCAAAAACACCTTGTAATAAACGGAAATGATCTCAACAGCGCGATGTAAAATAAAGCAAATACGAACAACGCCATCTGTTGTCAATTATGAAAACTACTCGTACTTATTCTAAGAGGTAAGTCTTGTTACACAATATATGCATTCGTTCACAGCATGCTGTAGACTTATACACCAACTGTTTCTTCAATTGTTCTTCAAATTATTTAACATGTTAACGCAGCATTTAAAGCCATAAACACTTTCCAAAAAGCATTGTGCAAGCTACTCAGTAGGAACAATATTTATACCATCAATGAATTCGATAAAATTAAATTTTAAAGCCCAATCTAATATAATTTATTTGATTAATATTAATTTGTATACAATTCAATCCAGTTTTGTTACAATCGACTCGACGAATGACATCGTTATTATTTTTTATTATTTATAAATTTTAATTGTTTATTCTGCATGCTATTTGTTGGCTATTTGTTGGCGTAACGTGCCCGATTAATGTTATTATTTACTTAAGCCCTGTATATGTAATGTATACTACCGTTTTGGCCTGTAAATTATTGATTTGATTTTGTTTGATTTGATTAAAATCATTTAAGTCTGTCACTCAGATTATTGATGTATATTATTTAAAAAAATAACCTACAAGCTCTTTCCTGTAAAATTTAATAAATGTCGCTTAGTAAGTATTGCCTGAACTTTCAAACATCTTTATAGAATAGCGAAATCCTATTAGATCGCGCATTTGTACCTATGTTTCCTTTTCCCAGAATGTAACAATTCCTTACAAAATTAAGAATTGCTTTTGTCTATATCTTTTTGGAACATTATTTATGACTACCGCATATGACATGACAACAACAAAATGGCGACGTAAAACCCCATTGTCACGTCGCGCGAATAAAAAGGGAGAACGCGATGACTTCTCCAAAACATATTGTAAGCACCCGCATCCATCGCCTCCTCATGAGCACTGTGTTGCAGGATATTCGCAAAGAATACAGCTACTGATCTGTACTTAATCTAAGTTAAGTATGACTCCCAATGTAGTATACAAAAAATATATATAATGTATGAATTATATATTATTTTTTTTATACTACATTGGGAGGCATACAAACATACGGCCTACCTGATATAAAGCGGGTACCGTAGCCTATTAACGCTTGTAATATATTAAGTATCACTCGTGCGATGCCTCCTCTGCTGCTTACACAGTACACCACCACAGTACAACTCCTTGGGGGCTTACTGGTGACCTCAATCACGCGCTGGAACACAACAACTTCTAGGGAATTGTTATTTGGCTGCGGTTTTCTGTGAGGTGGAGGTACTTCCCAGACGAGCTGGTTTGATGCGCCCTGCCTCTCTTAAAACATCCAGACCAAGACAAACAGTTCATGCACACAAAAGTTTGACTTGCGTGGGAATCGAACCCACGAGCGTTGGTGACAAAGTCGCGTCATTGACGACTAAGCCACCGAGCTCGTCCAAATCATAAGTCAAAATTGTTATTAATATTAGTTAATGTCTATGTTTATGCAATATAACTGCATATTGGAATAACGAACCAAGAATACGACTTGCTCGATGGTAATTAGTACTGGTAGCTCTAGGGCACTATTTCTCTGGATACGATAGTCCACAATCATTGGTAATTATTTTATGACGTCAGGAGACAACTAGCATACTGCTGACGTATGGTTGTACCTCTCGTGAATTGCCTTCTTAAATTCTAACACGACAACTACTCAGATTAGAAGTAATCCTATTATCTTAGTTGCAGTTTTAAATAAGAGCCATGATTTTTACAGAATCTCGAGCGAGCGCCTTAAATGGTGTGCTATTAAAGGAGACTTAGGATCTAGTCAAAGTCAAAGAAGACCACTGACAAGTGAGCCAAGGTTACCAACGAGTAACTGATAACCTCAATCACTCGTAAAAACACAACCATCCTCCAGAAAATTGCGGTTAGGCAGCGGTTTTCTGTAAGGCGGAGGTACATCCCCAATCGTGGTGCTTCTATGTGCCCTACATTTCTTAAAACACCCAGATCAAAATAAACAGACATGTTCACGCACACAAATGATTGTCCTGTGTGGGAATCGAAACTGTCTAGTGTTAAACTAGGATTAACCACTCCACCACCAGGCTCATCAAAAAACACATCAGAAAAAAGCCTTAGAATTCATACAAAACATCTCTCACAAACCCTCTGGGAGTTGCGTGAAGATGAATCGCATTATATGTCCCAAATTGGGGCAGCGGGAATAAAGATATGACGTATTAGCATAAAGATAAACATGATGTATGGGGCGAAATGGATGCTGACTCGAGTTGTACAAGTTACAGCAGTTTTGATGCTAATTTGTTTCGTTTTGATTTGTTTTTATGTTTAATATAACTCCAATTACATTTTTATTGCCGTACCGTGTAAAAACGTAAAAAAGGAAAGCATACTTCGTGAAAAATATATTGTCTTGTTGTTTATTAGTTCGTGGATATACCACTTATGCCACTGAGGTGGCAAACAAGCGGACAATTTTCCTTATAGTAAGCAGTTACAGTGCTAACCAGCTGTGATTGGGTTTAGAGACGGACTGTGAATTATCGGTGATTCTAAACTTACAAAAGGTATTGAGCCCTAATTTTATGGACAGATTTATAAGAGCTGAAGACTGGCTCTCATCTAGCCCAGATCTGAACCCCATAGACTCAAATTATGGTCAGTCTTAGAGAACATGGCCTGCTGAAAACGACACGCCGACATTGTGTCCCAAGAAATCTCTGGAGCAGGAGGTGGCTAAATTTCCCATGCTTATCTAGTCCGTAAATAAATTCATGGCCAGACAGATTAAAGGCCTGTATCAAAGCCAAAGGTAGCTATTTCGAATAGATTTTTGAAGTGAAAACTTCTTTAGCTGCGTTGTGCACTTTTTGGGATGAGTAAAAAATGTTAAACTCGCGTCAGGACACGTGACCCTGACCGTAAGATTTTGGTGAGAATTAGAACTTAAGTTCGCTGCAGCGCTGAAACATTAGTTACCTCTAATTAAACAATTAAAACGTGAAGCGCTAGATCGTTCATATGGCATTATTTTCTCGCGACCAAAACAATGTAAGCGCCATGAAATTCTTGGCGTGTACGCGTTTCGTTCAACGTAGTTTATCAACATCGCTGTTTGGTTTAAGCGGTGCAGGGCGCTTGCACGAGTGTGCGTGTGTTTGAGTTTTAGAGATTGGCGATGATGATGGTGAGAGTCATTGAAATTATGGATGAAAATTGATTTTTAATGTAACTTTTTAATGTAAAATAATTGTAATAGTTCTGAAGTAGTAAATTTTTTATGTAATATAAATTGTCATGTTTGTGTACGATAGCGCAATAAATTAATATTGTATTTTAGCACATACATGATAGTCATTTTATACTGATAAATAAAGCAATTCGTGCGAAATGATTCCCTAACCATTCCAAAATATTGAAAATTCTAATTCTAATTCTAAAAAACTTCTGCCGGCATTCCCGGAGTGTAACCCGTTTTTTTTTGTTTGCTGAGACTTCAATAAATTGTACATATTGCATTGGCGCATTTTGTAATGATATTCATATATTTAAGAATGTAAAAAGGAGATAAAGAGTGAATAAATGTATATGATATATATAAATTTTAGCTTTGCTGAAATAACGCAAATTGTTATCAAATTATTAAACTTTCAAAATTTTATTAAACGTACTTAAAACCGTCACAAGTGACTGCCATTGTTTTTTTTTTAATTATATACTTTAAGATATTAAAACGGCGTACAACTTGGGAGCACGTTTTAAAGTCAATTTTGATGTTCTTGGACTTCTGGACATGCCCAAAGGAACCATCGTCGGGGATAGCGAATCCCCATTTCCCCTATGGCAAGTCTAATACACACATCAAAAGTGTCTAGGGATCAAGCATTTTTATGCGGATTTCTTGAGATTGAGATGTGGCTTTGTAATAAATTTATGATTTTATAAATTTATATGGATCCTTTTTGGTGCATTTCATAATTTGAAACAGGAACTGTCAATCAAATTCGAGTAAAAGATGAAAATCAGCTGTCAATATTTTCCCTATAAAAACATACAACGCATTGAAGACATTATTAGTGCTACTGTTTCCCTACTACTGATTAAAACCAACGTTATTATGGAGCGGCGACGTCATTTAAGCAGGGAAGAAATGCTCAGAGCCGTGGGAATGATAGAAGCTGGTTCCCGGCAACGTACTGTGGCTTTAGCTCTGAATACAAGTCAGAGTGTTATCAGTCGACTTTGGACACGTTACCGAAGCACTGGTACCGTGGCTGAGCGCCATGGAGGACGGTGTCGCTGCACCACACGGAGACAAGACCGATACATTCAAATCACAACTCGAAGAGCTCCAACAATAACCGCCATGATGTTAGCCGTGACGCTTCATCACTCTTCAGGGAACTTAATTAGCGACCAAACAGTCAGAAACCGCTTGCATGAAGTGAACCTTCATTCCCGAAGACCGCTAAGGGTACCACCTATAGCAATGCACAATCGTAGGATTCGATATCAATGGGCTCTTGAACACAGAAATTGTGCAGAAGAACAATGGCGTTTCGTGTGCTTTTCTGATGAGTCTCGTTTTGGTATGAGACACGATACAAGACGTATACGACACTGGAGAACCCCTGGACGCCAACAGCGATTAAAATCCTGCCAGGAAGTCCATCCTTATAGTGGTGGAACCATCATGGTATGGGCGGGTATTTGGATCGGCGGAAGAACTGAGTTGATTTGGATCAGAGGCAACCTCAACGCTCAAATTTATGCTGAGACGATTGTATCAGACGTCATCGTTCCTCTACAAGTGCAAATCGGTCCCTTATTTCAGTTAATGCATGATAATGCACGACCGCACACCGCAAGAGTTGTAAGACAGACTCTCGCCGCAGCTAACATCAATGTCATGCCCTGGCCTGCTCAGTCGCCAGACTTGAACCCGATTGAGCATGCATGGGATATACTACAGAGAAGAGCTCTGCCGAATATGGAGGGTATCCAGTCGCAAGAAGACCTTTTTTTGTTGTTGCAACGAACATGGGCGGCCATTCCACAGCGTGATTTGGATGAACTCATTTTGAGTATGCCAAACCGATGTTCTTGTGTTGTTAGTGTTCGCGGTAGAAACACGGATTATTAATTGTTTAAGTTACCCAATAAAATTTTAAAGAAAACTGTTATTTCAGTCTTTTTTTCGAACTTTAATGTTAGTGGTTCAAATGTCAAAAATCCCTTTATTATGAAAATGGCAAATTTCTTTATTAATGCAAAGGTGACTTGGTTTATCGTTACTGTAGACAAACGAAAACACTTTATTTGATGAATCCTTAAAGAAAATTTTAATTAATATCAATCAGGAGAAAAGTTATTGCAAAAATATATGTTGATCCCTAGACACTTTTGATGTGTGTAGTATAACTGGCATCAACATGTTTGTTAAAATACCCTAAGTCTGCCGATCGCTGACTCTTAGACCATACGGTGTTGTGCGCAGACATCATTATAAGTCGATTAAATTGATTAAGATGTAGCGGGATTCCATTTGAATTCTACAGGACTGAGTTATTTGGTGATGGTTAATAGCATACATACCTACGCTCTACTATAGAGCTATTTGGTGACATAAGCTAATTTAATCATATTGCTACGTATCTATTGAACAGTTTTCAAGTGTGCTAATATAGAATTTAGCGCTGTTCACTATTTAATGCTGATACGTATTGATCACTAGCAAAATCTCACATTGTTTTTTATTCTACGTCTGGAGGGATACAAGCATACGGCCCACCTGATGTAAAGCGGGTACCGTAGCCTATTAACACTTGAGATAAGTATCACTCGCGCGATGCCTCCTCTGCTGCTCACACAGCAACTCCTTAGGAGCTTATCGGTGACCTCACTCACACGCAGGAACACAACAAGCCTCTAGGGAGTTGTTATTTGGCTGCGATTTTCTGTGAGGTGGAGGCACTTTCCGAGACGGGCTGCTTTAATGTCTCCTACCTCTCTTAAAACATCAACCATCAAGACAAACAGACATGTCCATGCACACAAATGTTTGCCTTGTGTGGGAATCGAATCCACGAGCGTTGGTGTCAAAGTCGCGTCATTCACGACTGAGCCAACTAGCTCGTCAAACGCCAGGTTATAAAAAAAAAATAGGAGACATTAATAACATGCAAAACGTTTTCATTTGTAAAGTGCACGGTGTGTCTAAGTGGCCGCTAGATTCGATTATCGAATAAAAAAATTATATCTTTAATTGTTATATACATAATCCTCATTTTATTGTTTTGGTATTACGATATTTTGTAGATAAAGGAGATAACGAGAAGTAAGGATAAAGTTAAAACCGAGTAATACTCAGTTTTAACATTCGGTTACTCCACAAATAGTGCACTCGGCGCTTCTGAAAATCATATATGTTCACGTCTTAGCTTCGTATATCTACCCTAAGATATATTGCAGTACATAATACACATATAGAAGGATAAGTCTAGAGATATATCAGAGATTCGTGCTATACTCCAACATAAGTGAGCGTCGGATACGATGGGTATTTTCCCCAAGCAATCTATCAACTAGATATCCGTTATCCACAGATCCGTATATATCTATCTTGGTTTATAAGTAAAAACCTCTTGTAAGTATAAGCCACATTACTCGGCCCATAAAACTGTTATACTTTGTCACTATTAGATGATATATGCTTATACTTAGAAGTACTGTAGAGACCATTTTTGTTCGTAAAAATATCAACTAGATATAAGTTTAGTTTATTATTAACTGCAATTTGATCTAACCTGCTTTGTGTGCTTCTGCTAACACGCTATAAGTTAATTTCTTGTATTCTAACGACTACTATCTACAGCGTCTGAGGATGCCTCGTGGAGAGGCGACGTGTCGCAGACCACCAAGGCAGTCATGGCAGCAACGGTGGCGGGTGCATGCGGTTTCTGTTCCGGATAGCGGGCAAATGCGAGGACGACCGCAGCTGCCGAGGCAGAGACTACCAGAGCAGCCATTGCAGCGACGGCATGTTGCATCTACTAACGATAGTGCGTGGATACCTACCGGCCGGCGGTAGTTCGCATGAACTATCTGGTGGCGGAAGCACACAAAGCAGGTTAGATCAAATTACATGTTACGACTTTCGCAATATAATGCCTGAATATATTAACTATTTATTGAACAACTTTATTTGTTCACTCCTTTATATTATATATTTCGCTCCTTTTTATATAAAATACAAACTTGATGAGCTCGGCGGCGAAGTAGTAATGCTAATTGACACCAATGCTCGTGGTTTCGATTCGGGTTTTTTTTTATGAAACTAGATTGGCAAACAAGCATGCGACCCGCATTAGATGGTAAGCGGTCACCGCAGCCAATTGACGCTCGCAATATCACGCGTATGTTACTCGCGCGCTGCCAATCTTATGACCAAAGGATGTTTCATCACAGTACCCAGTAATTTCACTGCCTTATCTCACCCTTCAAATCGGAACACAGCTATATAAATATAGCTTGGCGGTAGAAATAGGTGGGACAGAGGTACCCACGCAGACGACTTATATACAAAGTCTCTCTCTGGTGTATTAATCTGGGTGTTTTTAAAAGAAGTACCTCCACCTCAAAGAAAACCGTAGTCAATAACTCCTTCGCCCACGTTGTGTCTCCGTGAGTGAGTGCGGTTGCTAGTAAGCTTCTAAAGAGTTAATAGAAGAGGTGGCATTGCGCGAGCGATACCTACTGTGTTGCATATGTTCATAGGCTACTGCTGGCTGGTGTTTAGGAATCCAAAGTCATACTACTCGTACGTGTCTATCGCTGCCCTAAAAAAGGAAGTAAGCGTATATCTAGAGACAAAGCAGTTGATTTAAAATAATTTATAGATAACTAAGGATTGCCCACGGTACGAAGAGAGGCTAAGAATAGCACTTGCCGTGCTATCTCTCACGATTCGACACAAATTAAGAGAGATATGGTACATCAAACCGCCGCCTGAATGGGGAATTACCTCCACCTTACAGAAAACCGCAGCCAAATAACTCGCTGGAGAGTTATTGTGTTCATGCGTGTGAGTGGGGTCACCAACAAGCTCCCAAGAAGTTGATGTGTTAACAGCAGAGGTGACATCGCGCGAATGATACTTAATGTATTACCAGCGTTCATTTGCTACGGTAACCACTTTACATCAGGTGGGCTGGATGTTTATGTACTTACGTATATGTCCCGACGTATTATAAAAACGCGAACTCAGTGGAGCTATGAGAAGATGATGCTTTTTTATACAACGTCTGTAGGCATATAAGCCTACCTGGTTTAAAGCGGTCACCGTCGCCTATGAAGGTTTATAATACAATACACCCACGCTCCACTCACACGCAAGAACACAAGGAGCTGTTATTTGGCTGTAGTTTTCTGTGAGGTGGACTTCCTCAGACGAGCTGCATTAATGTTCCCTCTCAGACATGTTTATGCACACAATTTTTTGTCTATGTGGGGATCGAACCACGTACGTTAGTGTCAGAGTGGCTTTACTAACCGCTGCGTCACCTAGCTCGTCAAATGTTTCGTAACGTTACATAAAAACACCCCTGTAGGCAACAGAACAATATCAATTTCCCATAAGAACATAAGAAAAACATTATTACATTCGGTTGATGAAATAAAGGGAAAACATAGGTTTTCTGACTTACTGTCTCGTTGAAATAAACTTTAAATATTTCTCGTTCCCTTACCTGAAACAAAAAATAACATAATGGTGAGGTTTGCATTGACATGATGTGTAACCTTCCGTCTTCAAATTCCAAAGTACTTTTTGACGAACTCGGTGGTGTAATTAGCAATGCTACTTTGACACCTAGACTCGTAGGTTCTATTCCCAGACAGAACAAACATTAGTGTGCACATGTCTGTTTGTTTTGATCTGGGTGTTTTCAAGAGAGGAAGAGCGAATCAACGCCCATCAGGGAAAGTACCTCCAACTCGCAGAAAACCGGAAACCAAACCAAATAACAACTTGCAGTAAGGTTCTTGTGATCCTGCGAGTGAGTGAGGTAACCAGCAAGCTCCTAAGGAATTGCTGTGCCAGCAACAGAGGTGATATCGCGCGAGCAATACTAAATGTATTGCAAGCGTTCATAGTCTACTGTAAACAATATGTTGTACAAAAAAGAACTATATTTATAAATTACATAACAATCATCTCTGCGGTTGAGTAGTGAAATAGTAATAAATAGACATATTTAAAGATAAATTTTTCCCCAAATAAAACAAGCCAAAATCAATGAGAAAATTGTAATATCTATTGACATTTACACAGGATATAAGAAATCGATACTACATTAAACTTGTGATATAAGCTCTCTATCATTTTTAGATCCAAATCAGGCAAAAGCTAGTACTTACATTAATAACCGTATAAAAACTTTACTATCTATTCAAAAACTATTGAATAAATCCGACAAATTTCACACGTCAATCCCATTTCACTGTCATGATACAGGACACTGAACCGAAGGGGTTCAGAACAGAATCTGTTACGCCGTTTCATTTCAGATAAAAATTACCCAATGGTTTCCGTCAACTCCAACACTGATGGATGGCTCCACGACTGTTTCACGACTATTCCCCATCTAACCATTCGCTTAACCACATCCTACGAGCTCGGAGAAGTTCGATACTAATCAACACAATCCACAGACTTCAACCATAGTTTCTTCACTTACGTATTCGATTACACGGAACAGCTTCATCAGACTCCCCCCCTTCGCCATTAAATTGTATATAGCATTTTTATGAGGCTGCGGAAATATTACAAAGCCAGTTAATCTTACTTTATCTTCGCCATTTATCTAACATATCCAGTGCCCGGAAGCAGAGTGCATTTATCTTATACCGCAGACAAGCTGCGGCGTGCATGAAAAACACGACAAAAAGGATATACCAAGTATGTAGATAACAAGTACTTCGATCAAAACGATGTTCCATTTTATACCATTTTAGTAGACTCGTACCAAAGTAATATTATATCGGTAAATGAGTACAGTTGCTAACAAAAGTCACTGAGCGTATCCAGATTTACAAAATTGCTAATGTACACAAATTAGTGAAAAAAATAATAGATTTTTTTTATACAACGTCGGGAGGCATACAAGCATACGGGCCACCTAATGTAAAATGGTTACAATAGCCTATAATCGCTAAGTATCACTCGCGCGATGCTACCTCTGCTTCTAATACAGCAATTCCTTATGCGCGACCTCACTCACAGGAAGGAACACAATAACCATTTAGGGAGTTATTTGATTGCGGTTTTCTGTAACGTGGAGGTACTTCCCCAGACGGGCTGCTTCGATACGCCCTACCTCTCTTAAAACACCCAGATCAAAACAAACAGACATTTATGCACACGAATGTGTGTCCTGTGTGGGAATCGAACCCACGAGCTTGGCACAATGCTCGCATCTCGACCGCATTTATCCTACTTCAATGCCCTCTCTGCCATACCCAACTTTAGCTTATATAAGTTAACGATGGGTTAAAAAAACTAATACATATATAGATAGATAAATACATATATGGGATATGGACCAAAATCAGACAATCTAGTACAGAATTCTCCTTGAATAAAATATGCACAATGTTGACGACACGGCGTAAAAAATGTAGTTTTACATTTGCTGAATACATTTTATTTCAGTAGGTAGTCGTACAGGCACGTACTGGAGTACTGAACGTGTGCGGCCATGTTTTAGAATTCCGTATAGACACCAGTAGCTGAACTAAAAGAAACGATTTGTCGCCTAAATCCAAATAGATAACAAATACGATTTCAGACTCGATATTACTTCGTTTTATTTCATATTATTTACTAGCTGTGCCCGCGACTTCGTCCGCGTGGAATTTAACAAAAAAGTTATTGTTCAGTTCGCAGAGTTTGCTATAACTTATTAATTCTGTATTTCGCGTATAGAAATACCTATGCTAATTTTAATGAAATTCTTCTATTTTGTGAATCGCAACCCCGAAGGGGAAGATATTTCCCCCAAATTTTAACAGTTTTTCATATTTTACGCAGGAATCCTAAATATTTACGGGATAAAAAGTACCTGTATTGTGCTCTGAACAGTCGTCTACCAACCAGTGAAAGTCCCGTCAAAATCGGTCCAGCCGTTTCAGAGATTAGCCGGAACAAACCGACAGACAGACAGACAAAAATTGTAAAAATATTCATTTTGGTATATGTACCGTGTATATATCCATATGCATTTAGTAAAAAGCGGTTATTTTAATATTACAAACAGACACTCCAATTTTATTTATCTGTATAGATATAGATTATGGTGATCCCGTACTGTATACAAAGTTCGTAAAATGTAATTATTGTACACATAAAATGTAAAACACTGTACTTAGCTTATTTGACGATAGATGTTTTAGATAGGTAAATGTGTTCTCCTACAGTAGTGACTTTTTGTTTCTTATACAATGTTGGGAGGCATACAAGCATACGGCCCACCTGATATAAAGCGGTTACCGTAGCCAATGAAGACTTAATAATACCTGTGCGATGCCACCTCTGCTGCTAACACAGCAACTCCTTACGAGCTTACTGGTGAACTCACTCACTCGCAAAAACACAACAACCCTTTAAGGAGTTGTTATTTGGCCGCGGTTTACTGCGAAGTGGAGGTACTTCAACAAACAGCTGCTTTGATGCGCACTACCTCTCTTAAAAACACCCAGACTAAACCAAACAGACATGTACATGCACACAAGTGTTTATCCTGTGTGGGAGTCGAATCCACAAGCGTTGGTGTCAAAGTCGCGTCATTCACGACTGTGGCCATCGAGCTCGTCAAAATAGCGTACATTTTACATAATAGCACAGTTTGTGAATTAATAAAAATCTGATATATTTTGTACGTGAAGGATTTTCCTTGCATTTCCATTCATAGGCTACAGTAATCCTTCACATAATGCGAATCGCAATCCTTTTAACAACATAACATAGTTAAGAAATCATACTAGCTAATACGCTAAGTTAAATAAAATATAATATAAATAACCCAAAAAAGTTGATTTGGCAACCCTGAGCATTTACGCTACGCCCAACGTAAATTAGTTGGCTCTACCATACGGTTATTGACTCATACTAGAAACTTTTTTTTATACAACATCGGGTGGCATGCAAACATAAGACTCGCCTGGTGTAAAGCGGTTCCCGTAGCCTATGAGTACTTGCAATACATTGAGTATCACTTGCGTGATGTCAAGTCCTTTAAGGATAACAAAGTTTTAAACATAGTCACATGTATTTAGGCAATGACAGTTAATAAAAAGTGGTTATTATACTATTACATTTATAAATACCAATTTCTGGTGACTTATATTATTGCTTACTTAAATATATTTATTAATTTCTTAATGTCGTGGGTAGTAGATACAAGTTTTGCAAATATTTTTTTGTTGAGTAGCATAACTTTGATTGTTAGTATACGATTTTACTCATGGGATAATAAAGATATATATAATTGCAATACATTAAGTACCACTTGCGTGATTCCACCTCTGCTGCTAACACAGCAACTCCTTAGAAGTGCAGGAACACGACATCCCTCCAGGAAGTTGTTATTTGCGGCAGTACTCTATGAAGTGGAGGTACTTTCCCAGACGGGCTGCTTCGACGCGCCCTGACTCCCTAAGTATTTTCAATCTCCAACATAAACTAGGAGGAGCATTAATGTATACTTCCTTCCACATACATCAGAAGCAAATATAACTTTTCATCTTTTCATTATCTTTTTTTTATATATATTGGCTCAGCATAGTGGCTCCGCTTTGCCTGTTGGTAAGCGAAAAGTGGAACCCAAATTGCAGCGGCAACTGACAAAGAACTACAGTGTCCTGTCAGTTGACGTTACCATGCTTTAAGATTACATTTTATAAGAAGGAGCTAACACATGTGCAGGCAAGGCGTTCCACTTTTTAATAGTTCGACAGAGATAGGAGTTGCCGAACTTTTTAATACGAGATAAAATGTCCTCAATAGTGGAATGATGACATCGCAAGCCTGCATGTGTGGTTCTATGAGGAAAGGGAGAGGGTGGGATAAGGGAAAATAGTTCTTGTGTGGGAATCGAAACTACGAGTGTTGGTGTCAAAGTATTGTTACTAATCACTGCGCCACCGAGCTCGTCGAATGTTACAAAAAAGTCAAACTCTAATTAAGAGGGCGTATAAAACTAAGTGGCGCCCTCATTTTGTTTTTATTAATGACGCAGATTTTAAGACCTATTCCAGAAAACGCTCAATACAGGCACTGAAGAACCACATTTATGTTTTTTTGAAACGTATCTTGAATTTATTATCTATGTACAAGTAACCAAAAGTTTAATTGTTACTTATTGTGGCCACTTATAGCAAAATTGTGACAAATTGCACATAAATTATAAATACAGAATATGTCTCAAAAAACATAAATATGGTTCTGCAGTGCCTGCATTGAGCATTTTTTTGAAATAATATTAAATTCAGCGTTATTAATAAAAATAAAATGAGGGTGCCACATAGCTTTATGCCCCCTCTTAATACAAATAAGTTCCAAAAGTTGATTTGGCACAAATCAGCGTCCGACGCTGATTAGTTGGCCCTACTATATTGACTCGTACACTGGCTAATGATGACCTCTTCAAAAATAATAGGTTTTCTTTTGACATCACACACACGCAGGAACCCGGCAATGGGGTGACGACTTGTTATTTGGCTGCGGTTTTTTGTGAGGCGGAGGACTTCCTCAGACGGGCTGCTTCGCCCCCTACCTCCCTAAGTATTTTCAATCTCCAACATTACCTAGCAGGAACATTAATGTGTACTTCCTTCCACTTACATCAAAGCAATATAACTTTTCGAATCCGAATCTTCCAAAACTAAATGTTTATATAATTAAAATTTTGCTGGGTATCACCGAAGTCGTTTGTGGATGGTAATCTGGAACTTCAGCAATGGAAATAAAGTTTAAAATGGAATAAAATTAAGGTGAAATTTGGCTTTATGAGGTCTGCACTCTTAGTAAAATAGCGGGATGATGATGAATTACGGTTACGTCAAGGGGTTTTATTCGAAAGCTTAGGCAGAAATGAAGTTTCGTCATTAGGAAAGTAAAAGGCTTTTATTTAAGGAGATTAAATAAATATGTAGGTAGCATAGATAAATACAAAATTTCTTTATTTGCCCATTGGGCCCTCGCGGGCACTTGATACGTCTTACATTTTTTGAAAAATTGTCTTATTGTATTTTTTTCAATTCTCTTATTTCACTTTTTTTTTAATCTGCTAGCATTTCGGAAATAATCATTGGCGAAGAAGAAATCCCGAAAGAAACTTGCCAATATAGGTCTCTTTTAGTTACAATAAATTCACATTAGCATATTGGTACAATAATGATAACAATAGATTTTCTAGAATTTCTTTAAATAAAATCGAATACTTGTTTGTATTTCTACTAATATATCAATATTAAAATCACCATAGACGATTATATCTTTTATGCTTTTGAAAACTTTTCTTAAATATCCTCCATTACTTGCTCAAATAGCAAATAATCGCCGCTAGGAGGTCTATATACACAAATAATTACAAACTTCTCTAATTCAGCACACGACGATAGTGCATACAATAGAGAGCCTAACAATATCTAAAACACTTTTTAGTAATTTTTTACCACAATCATTCACATATCTCTTATTGAATACTCCTTATTAAAGCAACTGACTTTTTATAATTATTAATGCTAAATAACATTTCACTATTTCCAATGCTCTGTCAAACATAAAAAAATATCAAAATAAAAATATGTTGTATTTTTCCAAAACTAATTCTAACACATTTTTACAGCCAGGAAAGCCTTGAATATTTTGGGTTAAAGAAGTAAAAGAAGAAAGTTTTGCTTTTCTTTTGTCTCCCTGAACAGTTTAAATCTGCAGTCAAATCAATAAAATTGGTTTTAGTTTGTCGTTTACAATGTAAAATGTTAAGACATAGTAACTGATAAGAACACATTTTTATTACATCTCGTGTGACGTAAAGGAGTTCCTTTGCGCCCTAAAATTATCTAAAGATTTATTACCGCCAGACAGAGAGCCTAATTCAAATTTCTCATCTGACGGCACTCCACCTTCCCAACAAGACGTCTCATGCCGAGTGACTCAACGCGTGGAATATTAACAAATTATTTATATTATATGATTATAAATCAATACTTGATTAAATCTGAAAATCGTTTGGAAACATATATGAAGGGTTCGTCATAATGTTTTCTTATATATATGGTCCCATAAATATTTTTTGACTCATGCTCATGGTATAGCCGAAATGCATGTGTAAGTAGTTTATGAAAAGTATGATATTACTGAAAGTAGTCTGGAATAGATCGCTCAAAGATAAGACCGGATTCTACTCTAACGTTGTGTGTTTGATGCAATAAAGATGATTGTATTGCAAAATTTTATGTCTGAAATAGTACCGATTGGTATAAATTATTTTCATTAAAATTATATTTAGTTGATTTTCACGGTGAATGAAAACATGATTAAAATGTTTTTGTTCAGCATGAAAATATAGTATTGAAGTATTTGCGACCTTTTTAAATGATGTAGTTGTATTTTCATATAGAAGTCTTAAAAAAACCCCGCGATTGTACACAAAAAAAAACACAGAGTTCGGTTTCCCAATTACTAACATATAATCTATCAGGCCTTCAGCATTCTAACACATTTAAATAGGTAATTAATTCATACAACGCTATGAGAACGGATAATATTGACACCGATATTAATTTCATTTTGGGTACATACATTTTCAGTACCTATAAATTGAATTTTAACAAAGTAATATAAACTGAACAAACACCAATTTACCTTTACGTACGCTCGTGATCAACGTTGAATGGAAAATGAAATGCAATGTGAGTGAACGCAATCAGTATGCGAGCCGCATGTGAGACCTCCTCGCAATTTTATACTTGCAAGATCATTCGAAGACTAATAACATTTCAAAACTGGAGATGGCTTCAATATCATGTTGTTTCTTTACAAATATCGTGCCATCGCTGTACAAGTTGATTTATATAGATAAGCATACATATATATCATCACGCCTGTCTCCCATTGGGGTAGGTAGAGACTATGGAACGCCAGGTGCACCGTCCCAAATATACCTCTCTCGCCTCTTCCACACTCATCAACCAATTTCTCGCATGCTGTTCGGTTACGAGTGCTTTTGATTTGGCCCTTTTTCAGCATTTCAGCTATTTGATCCATTATGTGTGCGTGTAGGGCTGCCCCTGCTGATATTTCCACTCGATATGCACTATAAAATATATGAAGTATAAAAGATTGAAATCAGCTGCGACAGCTGGTTGTGTCTAGAAAGAAAGAAGAACGAAAGGATGATTTTGATAGGCTCACTGAAGATTTCCAGTCAAACATCAAGTTTTTCTGGAAATCTATCAAAACAGCCAGAGGAAAAATTTCTACCTCGGAGCTGAGTACAATCAGGAGTCAATATGGGAGCAGGGAGGAGTTGCAGGAGATGGTAACTGTTATGAGTGGAGCTTTTGAATTAAATAATTTTTAACGGATGTATCGCGTGTTTTATTTATTTTATTGAACCTGACGTTTCGAACGCTTTGCAGCGTGCGTCGCCGCAGGAAAACTAAAAAGTGGGGCTTTCGCTAGAAAGGGAATGAAGATGAATGTAAGGAAGACGAATGTGATGGTGTTTGAAAGAGATGAGGCAGTGACAGACTGCAATATCGTGATTGGAACAAATTGAACAGCTGAATGAGTTTGTGTATCTGGGTTCAAAGTTTACAAGAGACGGAAAGTGTGAGAGTGATATTGAAAGAAGAGCGAATGCAGGAAATATGGTGAATAGAGCTTTGCACTCCTTTATGAGCAGTCGGAAGGTGTCTAACAAGGCTCGTTTGGCTGTGCATGAGGGGGTGTTGGTTCCGACACTCATCTACGGAAGTTGGGTATGGCAGAAAAAACATGAAAGCAGAATAAATGCAGTTGAGATGAGAGCGTTAAGAAGTATGATAGGAGTTAAACTGAGTAACAGGATAAGAAATAGTGAGATAAGGAAACGTTGTGATCTGAAAGAAGATGTAGTGACAAAAATTGAGAAAGGTATGCTGAGATGGTTTGGCCATGTCGAGAGAATGAATGAAGAACGATTGATGAAAAAAGTGTATAAGGCGAGTGTGAATGAAAGTGTTGGAAGGGGTAGACCTAGGCGGACGTTTCGAGACCAAATCAGGGACGTCTTGAAAAAAGGCCAGGTCAAGAGTACCCTAAACCGAAGAGCATGTATGAAGGGAATAATGAAAGTGGACGAAGCGAAACATGTAAGGATCGTAGCAAGTGGAAAGAAGTGGTCTCTGCCTACTCCTACAGTGGCGTGATTTTATGTATGTATGATATGCACTATAATAATAACTAGATAAGCTTTGTTTATAGATATAAGAACTTAACGTAGTTGGAACTTAACATAACGAAGACTCGTTTATTGTAAAAATATCTAGTATATAAGCACCTTTACATAAGAAGCGAAAGCCCAGTGGATAAAGAACCAAGCTATTGACCTGCTGGCCCCATTTCGCTTATTTATTTACATATTTGTAATTATGCTCGGCGGTGATGTAAAATATCATGAGGAAATCGCACGTCCGAAAAATATATATTTTAAAAAGACGTGTCACCTTATCTAAGAAAGATATAGTTTTTATATGAGAAGTCGGTAAACGTACAGCGTGAGGGACAAACGCGCGGTGTCTTTAGAACAACAATGAATGCGAAGCAAGTGAGGTATGTGAAGATCGAGACATGTGGCGAACGGTGCTCCCTACGTACCCCGCAAGGCATTTGACGTGAGGTTATACATATTAACCGTAAATTCTAAATGTAAATACATTGAAATTAACTAACTGATTGGATGTAATATGTAATATTGGTGAAAATAACCACTCTACCACCGGACTCGTCGAAATATTCATAACACATCCTATTACATTTTGAGAAAATATACATAAAGAGAATAGCTTTTAAATTCTCTTTTATCAGCATACTGTTGTCCGTGGATCCTTTCATAGTTTACGACGTAATAACACTGGCAACTTGAACTGGCTCACTCGACATAAAACATTATGGACTATACGAGCTTTGTTTTTATGATTAAGCTCTGCAATATTTATGCGGATGATATTGAAATCAGGGGAAATAAGAAGGCATGAAAAGAGTGGATAGCTTAGAGCGGTGATAGCTCAGTGGAGAAAGAACCGGGCTAGTGAACAACTGGTCCACGGTTGGGATCCTGGCATGTACCACTAGATTCGTGTTTTCGGATTTATGTACATACACGTATTTGTAATTATCACTTGTTCGACGATGAAATCATCATGAGCAAGAAATTATATTTCGAAAGGCGTGAGACCTTCTATCTATAACTTCACGCCAAATCCCTTACGGGGAAGAGAGAACCGAGCGCCACGCGACTCGATCCTTACAGACCTCACTCGCTTCTTTAACATTGCTCTTTTCATGCACGCTCGCCGGTTTCTAGGGCTCCTGACATCACCTTCTGATAGGACACGACCAATTTGATCATGGTAGGTAAGTCTTGGCCTTCCTCGGCTCCTACATCCTTCCACATTTGCATTGTATATCTGCTTCGTCATTCTTTCATCATGCATTCTTTCTACATGTCTGAACCAACGGAGCATGCCTCTTCTTATTTTAACACTGACGCTCTCTTTCAGACCAACTCTGCTTCTAACCTCATCATTGCGAATACGGTCTACAAGCGTTACACCACAAATTTTCCGCAACACTCGCATTTCAACCGCGTTTATCCTACTTTCATGCTCTCTCTGCCATTCCTAGCTCTCGCTTCCATAAGTAAGCATTGGGACCAGCACTGCATTGTGTACAGCCAGCTGCGCCTTCTGGCTCAGGTTTTTACTGCCAAGAAGTTTTCCCAACGCTGACAACTGATGTTTTCCTTCACCGCCGATCAATTGATCAATATAAAGTTTTTGATCCACGCCAGAATTCTAACCATGGACAAATTGGTTGCCGGTTCTTTGTCCGCTATGTTTTTACTGCTCTCAAAACTCAGCACATCAATACTATCCAAATTCACAAACAACCATTAATTGCTATTACAGAAATTGTTGCCGCTAATCCTCAAATCTACGAGTCGGCAAGAATCGGCGAGAGAATCCGCATGTCGCTGGATTCCCGCTGACACGCGTAGCGGAAGATGGAGAAACGTTGACGATTTGCCAACGCTGTGTCTTAATTATTACTGGATTTTCATACGACTCTATCTCACTTTTATTGGTGGAACAGAATCGCGTAAAAACCGGCTAATGGCGGAACGGACTCGAAAGCTCTGTATACTCATTGAATTATTTTACGATTTCATCTATAACTGTTGTAGCCAGTAACCTATCGTACTTCCGAAAATTTTCTGTTGGAATTTCCATTGTCCCAAAACGGTATGACGAAGTTACTCGTATAAATTTCAGATAGATTTTATTTCACATATTTTGTGTTTGTAGAAACTTAATTTACATATGTTTCGTTTTCTAGAAAAACCGTTTTCCAATTATCAAAACATGTAATTCCCTTGACAGATGTTTTACATACAATAAATAATTTCTAGACATTGCTAGCTTAGGTAAAGTTAGACTCGTGACTCATCTCCATCTGAACTACATGTTACGTTTGAATTTTTATCATAGTTTTATTTGATTTGATCACGTAGAAGTTTATTTAACATATGTCAAAAGAATTACATGTTTTGATAATCGGAAAACAGGTTTTCTAGAAAACGAAACATGTAAATTAAGTTTCTAGAAGGCAAAATTTAAAGCGAACATTTTTCTAGAACAAACGTTGAGTTTCAAAACAAATAGCATTCGAAAAAAATTAACAATCGAAAATCGGAATTTCGTCAATCCGTCAATTGTATTTTCGGTCAAATGAAAAATAAAAAAGAGCTGAACAGTTTCGGTATGAAATTCGTACAAATACGATTCGCCTTTATTATAGAAAGCCGTTGTATACCTATAGAGCTGAGCCTGTCTACTTAAGCTACTTGCGTGCTGTTGGGCGGTTAAGTCAACATTCCACATAAACTGTCCAAATATCAAGTATATCACTCATTTTATACACCCGCTACAGATCTACAATCCGCCATTGCAAAGGTATATACTCGTAGTAATAAAACATTATTGACTTATTTTTAATACAACATGTTAAGGCATACAAACATACGACCCACCTGATGAAAAGTAACTACCGTAGCCTACGAACGCTTGCAATACTGGACGTATCGCTAGCGCGTTGCTACCTCTGCTGCTAACACAACAAACTCTTAACAGCTTACTCGTAACGTCACTCGCTCACAGGAGCATAACAACCCTCTAGTGAGATTTGGCAGCAGCTTTCTGTAACGGTTTCGGTCTTTGACGGACTCGGTGGAACAATACTTAACAATGCTACTCTAGCACTGAAGCTGGTGGGTTCGATTCCCACGCAACAGGACAAACATTTGTATTTCTCTTGTTACTTGGACCACCAAATTCTTGTACCAAACACATATTTAGGGGCGTATTGTTACGGGGCGCTGTCACCTTAATGTCATTTGTCACTTCCGTGACACAGGTATAGTTTCTATTCATTCGCAATAGGTTTCAAATTAGAAAATCAAACTTGAATGTTGTATAAATGTAAATATTTGCCCGTTTCCGAGGAAATCGAGTTTTGATGTTCGCTAATATGGCCACTACGTTTATTTGTATAAACATATAATTAATATCGTTAAAATGCATAAAATGACGAGCTCGGTGGCTCAGTCGTGAATGACGCGACTTGACACCAACGCTCGTGGGTTCGATTCCCACACAAGGCAAACATTTATGTGCATGAACATGTCTGTTTGTCTTGATCTGGATGTTTTAAGAGAGGTAGGGCGCATCAAAGCAGCCCGTCTAGGAAAGTACCTCCAGCTCACAGAAAACCGCAGCCAAATAACAACTCCCTAGAGGGTTGCTATGTTCCTGCGTATGAGTGAGGTCACCAGTAAGCTCCCAAGGAGTTGCTGTGTAAGCAGCAGAGGAGACACCGCGCGAGCGATACTTAATATATCGCAAGCGGTAATAGGCTACGGTACCCGCTTAACATCAGGTGGGCCGTATGCTTGGATGCCTCCCGACGTAGTATAAAAAAAAATTGCGGTTCGTTTTACTTTTTTTTTCTTTTACCTTTTTATGTTACCCACCGGTGGATATATGCTTTCTGGCTGCTTATGTGATTCTTCTTCTTAGCGGTATCCCGTTTTCTAATCCATTAGGATTGGTGGAATCCACTACCTAGGCCAAGGATTGGGTGAATATACTATTTCTTTAACTGAGCGACTGCTGTCATACCTCCACAACCCAGAGGGAATACCGACTTTTGAAATATAGTTTCTTGAACATGTGGATTATCCTACGATGTTTTCCTTCACCTTTGAGGAAGTGATTGTGGCATACGTACGTAAATTCGAAAACATGAATTTAGTTGTACACGCCAGTATTGTAAACCGAGAGCAGTTGCTCAATAGGCTGGTTCTTGATCACTGGTCTCTCGGCTGCTTGACTTGGCTTGGCAGTCAGACTTTTAAAACTATCCATAAAAAATCGACCAAGTGCGAATCGGACTCGCGCACGAAGGGTTCCGTACCATTATCTATAAAAACGGCAAAAAAATCACGTTTGTTGTATGGGAGCCCCCCTTAAATATTTGTTTTATTTTAATTTAATTATTGTAATGTTTAAAATATCTAATGTAATAACCTTTTTGAATAATATATTTTGTAAAACCTTTTTAGAGATATACACTACATTGTCTCTGTGAACCGAATGATGTTTGTCAAAAAATATTTTATTAGTAAATTTTAAATTTTCAAATGATAGATGTTTAGGACGTAATCCGAAAAACAAGTCAGTCTGGAACTAGTTTTGAAGAAGTAAAGATTGAGGGCACCGCGTCGGAGACCTCCAGCCTCCTGCTGTGGGCTACGTGGTGAACCGTCGGGAATTTACTAAAAACACCGGACGTCTAACTAATCCCATTTATAAAACCTACAGCCTCTGTTGTGGACCACGGCGGCTGACGGAGTTACTGCTGCGGTGTTGATCCGTAAGGCGGTTCACCAACAACTTCTACATCTGGATCTGCGTACTGGCTAGCACGCTAACCAGCTGTCTACAGTCGTCGGCCACTATAGCCGGCGGCCACTCAGTGCACACTCCAGTGAACCTAACAGTGATATTCCGGTTAGACAAAGATAACGCGAGTTCTTAAAGACCCTTATTAGCCGAACTTTAAGTCACTTTTATTTTTTTATGTAGTTTACTGTATAAATAGCCCTAATAAATTTGTAACCCTTTTTGTGCACTCTTTTCCTTAACAAGTAATATAACATTATTTATTCTTAAAGTGAATATATAATTAAATATTCTGTGAATATTTCAAGCGTCTACCAAAAGCAAAAACTAGCAAAAAAATCATGTTTGTTGTATGGGAGCCCCCTTAAATATTTACTATATTCTATTTTTTTAGTATTTGTTGTTATAGCGGCAACAGAAATACATCATCTGTGAACATTTCAACTATCTAACTATCACGGTTCATGAGATACAGCCTGGTGACAGACGGACGGACGGACGGACGGACAGCGGAGCCTCAGTAATAGGGTTCCGTTTTACCCTTTGGGTACGGAACCCTAAAAATGTGATCTAGAATGTAATTCAAAATGCGATACCAGCGTTCACGAGCAATGTAAGGAGAAATTAAAGACTTGTCCATAAAAAAAAAACAAATAACCATTATAAATAAAGACGATATCATATAAATAAGTAAAATAATTAGATTATATTGATTGATTATATTATTCAAGTGAAAAATATATGTAAATATTATTTTTGTAGAAACATAAAACAAACTTACGAATGTTAAAGAAGCGAATGAGGTGTGTAAGGACCGATTCATGTAGCGCTCGGAAATCTCTGCCTACGCTACATGGAATTTGGCGTGAAGTTATAGACTTTGTGTAAAATCGTGACAAAATTAAATATTTACTTACAAAGTTAATTTAGTTTCCTTGTCTCAAAAGCGGTAAGGTATCCCAAGATAATCTAAATATAGAACTTCCAGAAATTGTTTTCTACAAGAGATAATTTTTATCTCTATATGAAACTTGTGCGGATGACTGTACCCCTCGTCTCTTTTACAATAACCTCGTTTACTATTTGGCAAGGTGCGGGTCAGGTGAGGTGGGCTTTAATGCAAACATAATAGTGTGCTAATTACACCAACAAATTTTACTAGTATTATACTTGTCATCTTCAATATGTGATTAGCTCACTATAGCTTAATACAAAGTGACGACCTCGGTGGCGCAGTGGTTAGTAATAGTATATTGACACCAATGCCTTTGTGTTCTATTCCCACACAGGGCAAATATTTGTGTGCATGAACATGTCTGTGTATCTTGGTCTGGGTGATAAGGCGCTTAATAATAGCCCGCCTGGGGAATTACCTCCACTTCACAGAAAGCCGCAGCCATACAACTACACTCTCTTATTTTATTTTCATTTATTTATTTAATTCACCATAATGCTAAATGAGCTTGACAGTTACCCAATTTGCTCACTTAGGCATATAATACGCATTTAACAATTATCAAGAGTGATACTTAATGTATAACAAGCGTTCACAGGCTACAGTAACCACTTACTACTACATCAGGTGGACGGTATGCTTGTATGCCTCCCGATGTAGTATAAAAAAAGAAAAGCATGTCATCTTATACAAACACTCGTCAACAATGCACTTTTGTTTGAATTGTGTAACCCATTTTACATTGGTATACCACATATCATATCACATCAACCCTTACTCATCCCACTGCAGAGATACGAGTCTCCCTTCAACCGAAGGGGTTTAGAGCATACTGCACCACACTGCTCAAATGTGAATTAGCGGAAGCGAGTGTTTTCAAGCTGCCCTAGGGCCACTGACTTAGCTTAACTTAAATCATGCGTCCTGTAGATCAGTCTATAACAATACTCATGTATTGTCTACAATCTGTAGACAATACATGAGTATTGTCCATTTTATGATATGAACGGCAGATATGCATCTGCTTTCTTAAATTCTATCTATCTATCTATAACTTCACGCCAAATCCCTTGTGGGGTAGGCAGAGAGAACCGAGCGCCACGTGACTCGATCCTTACATATTTCACTCGCTTCTTTAACATTCATTGCACTTCTCATGCACGCTCGCCGGTTTCTAGGGCTCCTGACATCACCTTCTGATAGAACACGGCCAATTTGGTCATGGTAGGTAAGTCTTGGCCTTCCTCGGCTCCTACATCCTTCCACTTTTGCATTGTATATCTGCTTCGTCATTCTTTCATCTTGCATTCTTTCTACATGTCCGAACCAACGGAGCATGCCTCTTCTTATTTTAACACATTATTCTTATTTTTTTTTTCATCTCAAATAAATTTAAAAAATACTTTTAAAGAGCAGATGACAAGGGCACGATAAGTACGAGTATGTAGCTCGGTGAAAGGACAACATTTGATAATAAGTATTTCCTCCATCCCTATGTCATCATCTATAGTCGTAGAAATAACCATAATTTGAATTATTTTATTGTATGCGATAGCGCGAGCAGCAAACCCACCGTTGTGTCTCCTGTGTGGCTTGAATTAACAGCGGTGACCACCACAATGACAGTCAAGTTCATTACATTCCCTGGGGTAAAACTGCAACTCCAATGCAGCCATAGTTTTACCCCCACAATGAATTTATTCGGAACAAACGAGAGTAGGAAGTTTGTTATTTAATCGCTTTTGTTTGATCCCGCACATTCATATTAGAAGTTTCGATTTCAATAATTTTTTTACAAATTATTTGAGCTAAAGGGATATGTGCCAAAATTTCAGTACTAAGAATATATTAACGAGACTAACCTACCATGACCAAATTGGTCGCGTTTTATCACAAGGTGATGTCAGGAGCCCCGGGAACCGGCGAGCGTGCATGAAAAGAGCTATGAATGTGAAGTATGTAAGGACCACGTCTTATTGCGGTCGGTTCTCTCTGCCTACCCCGCAAGGGACTTGACGTGAACATATACATACATACATACAAGAATATTTTAATGCTGCCCTATATTTTCGAAGATATGAGAACGACATTGTATAGAGGAGGAACTGATAGGTACCTGTCGAACAATACCTTGTGTATATTATTTCGATTATTAACACGGTGCAAGTCTCACACATTAATCGCCCCATATTACAAGCGTTAATAGGCTACGGTAACTGCTTTACATCAGGTGGGCCGTATGCTTGTATGCCTCCCGACGGTATATAAAAAAAAAATGGAGATCCTGTTCAGTGTCCTGTGGAAGTATAGGTTAAATAGTGTATGATACCACACACAGCTAAGAATTATACGAGTAATATGTATGTAATGCGTACAGTCTTTGACGAACAGACATACTCATGTATCCATTTTTGCACCCATAGACTTCATTATTACAGAAACAGAATATGTCAAATGTGTAAGACTAAATCTCCCTGTCGACTGGAATAACTAGAATTTATCGAAATGTCTCTGCAGTAGACATCTTCGAAGACAAATGAATGTTTGGGAGCAAAACAATAGTCAAGATAAGGTATTGTGAGCATCTGAGCTCCGAGGTTTAGGTGGAGCACATACTACAGGAAGGAGGGTCTTATGTTTGAAACGTAATCTACATGATTGTAAGCCTTGTATTCTCTAGAGATACGAGGGATATGCACTGGCACAGTATTTACTATGTTACACTTAAAGAAGAAAGTATAGTACAGCACGTTTTTTTATGTGTCTGTTATTTACACCCATGGTGTACCATTTTTTTTTACAAACAAAGCATACAGTTGACGAGCTCGGTGGTGCAGTGGTGAAACGCACTGTTACGTTACTTTGACACCGACGCTCGTGGGTTCGATTCCCACACTGAACAAATATTTGTGTGCATGAACATGTCTGTTTGTATTAGTCTGAGTGTTTTAAGAGAGGTGGGGGGCATCATAGCAGCCCGTGTAGGGAAGTACCTCCACCTCATTGAAAACCACAGCCAAATAACAACTCCCTGGAGGGTTGTTGTGTTTCTGCGTGTGAGTGAGGTCTAAGGAGTTGCTGTGTAAGCAGCAAAGCAAGCATTGCGCGAGTGATATTTAATATATTACAAGCGTTAATTAAAGCGGTAGTTGTGACCTTAAACGAAAAGAAGCTTATCGTTGAATGACCCCGGCAGTAGTACATATTCACACACTGTGTGATAATACAGTAAGATGCAAAACAGTAGAGTAATGCGCGTTAAGCAAAATATTTACCAAGAAATTGGCGATATTTTTAATTTCTGTCTGATCCACGGAACCGTTTTAGCTGATACAGGATTTCGTAGTCTGGAGAGATATCATTTGACAGAATGGCAATCCCTAGACGTGACAAAATTTTGTTCCTTATATACAAGTCACAAGTCAGGAGCGTAGTCACCTTTGGACGGGAGCACCTGGATACCAGCTTGGACCGTGTGTGCTCATCTCTGAACGGAGTCATAGATGGGCTGTGGGAATTGTCGACGATCCTAAGCTTACACACGGTATTGAACCCTTAAGTTTAAGCATAGATTTAGCCTCCCTTTGTGCCTTCTACCGATTGTACAACATTGTTGTGTTCTGAACAATTGTTCGATATGATCAAGAGCTTCTTTTTACAACAGCCCCACTTGCCGACGGCGGGGAGTTTACCACTCACACAGAGAAAACTTCTCTAGAACCGCAATGTGCCGTTTCAGAGAAGTTTTCTTCCGAGAACCCTAAAGTTGTGGAATGAACTCCTAGCCGCGGGTTTCCCAAGGGGCTACACCATGGGGTTCTTCAAAATTGGCGTGAATTGGTATTACAGGGTCGGCATCGTATGAGAGGCTGACCATGAGGCTGGCCGTACGCTTGTTTGTCACCTTAGTGGTATAAAAAAATATTACATAAAGGCCAACCAAAGAAAATCTTGTTAAATGCCTGCAATTCGATAACGACAATAAATTATATTAATGACATCGACTCGATCTATCGAATCGATTCGCTTTTGGACAACTTGTAATTTCGCGTTAATGATCGACTATTTGCATTTCACGTCAAACCACGAGCCATTAGCATCGAATTGAGTCGATTTACACCGAGCATTCATTAATAACGAGCAATCAGAAACAAAAGCTGGCAATCTATAGCTCTCAGTGTGAATTGCAGAGGCTGATAGAGGTAAGTAGTAGGGTGATTATGTAGCTAATTGTACGTTGACGACCGCATAACGACCACGCTTGCTCCAGCGGTCGGTCTCTCACGCGTACTAAACGTACTGCCCAAACGCTTATAGATCTTCGGGCATAGAGCAGTGGGGACATTATCGCGTTTAGATCATGTGCTGACACTGCTGACAGCCTAGTATGTGTCTCACACTTGCAGAAATAACTAGTCTGGCCACAAATACTGTTATGTAGAAACTTTTCTTTTTTTCGACTCTTTAATTATTTTGAATTTGGAACGCGCTTGTTATGTTAAAAACTTCTTTCGATTTCCCGCCGTTTTACATGCCTATATTTTTTTGTGTTTATTATCAAATTACAATGTGGAATGGGGTGTTAAAGAAAATAGGATTGCCACGATTTGCCACTAGTTTTTTTTTTATATACAACGTTGGCAGATATACCTGCATAGGACCCACCGATTTAAAGTTTTTTTTTTTATATATTAGTTCAGCATAGTGGCTCCTCTTCGCCTGATGGTAAGCGAAAGAGGAGCCCACATCGCAACTGCAACTGACAACATACTACATACCGTATCCTGTCAGTTGACGCTGCCATGCTGACCCGCAAAATGCTTCTTCACGCTTCGTAAAGTGGCGGCGACGAGGCATACTCATAGTGCGGGAGGATTGCAGGAGTCGAAGTAGAGACCTGAATAGCCATGGGAGCGATAACATACCTACATATACTCACTTTAGTGCGTGGGTCCAGGCCAGCAGTAGATCGTGAACGAATGAATGTATTCGCACAATCAATCGAATTGAGAAAGCACACAAAGTAATTTAATAAAATTGCCTGTAAATTTCATAAAATAACATCCGTTTATACCATTTTCTCTCTCTTCTTCTTTAAGTCAACTACATTATATATTTTCTTCGATACTCCAGGTAGTTTCTTTATTTTAGCAGGACCAGGGTTCAGAGTAAAACGCGGCCGAGATTGACACTCTGTTAATCCCAGTAGTTTCTTTATAATATACTAACTGACCCGGCGAACTTCGTACCGCCTCAGAACCAATAAATGTTGTGTTAACTTTTTAGGTGAAATAAATTCATATTTTATTACGACAAAATACGAATAGTCAGAATAAATTAAATAATAAATGTACAAAAATATAAATGAGAAGTATTTTAATTATATTAGAACTAATGAAATGACGAGCTCGGTGGCGCAGTGGTGGAACACGCTGTTACGCTACTTTGACACCAACGCTCGTGGGTTCGATTCCCACACAGTACAAACATTTGTGTGCATGAACATGTCCGTTTGTCTTGGTCTGGGTATTTTCTATGTATAATAAGTATGTATTTACAAAAAAAAATGTATTTACGTATGTTTGTCTGTTGTCTAGTACCCATAACACAAGCTTCGCTTACTTTGGGGCTAGATGGCGCTGTGTAATTTGTCCGACAATATTTATAAAAAAAAAAAGGAATGTAATTCACATGACAGCGAAGCATTAGCCTTAGCCATTGGTGTACTACTTTATATTAAGCTATTTGCTGGATGGGTTGCATTCGAGTCGATTCCCTTCATTGAATTGAATGCCGAGTTATCCTTCAGTTGTAAATTGTGCAGAGGCAGGTCTGGCTGATCCAATGAGTTTACACATTCAGTTGTACATGTGAATTTAAATGATCTACATTGTTGTTCTTTTCCGCAAGAATTACTCGTTCAATCAACCAATTATGATTTTGTGGTCATGAAAGGTCGGTACTATTTTTACCATAATACTCGGTAATTGCTTGGAGAAACTTGTGGCAGATGGATCACTTAGTAATGCTACTCGCATGTTTGCCGTCAGCTGAATTTTCGTCTCATAGCGCCACAGAGTCGATGATTTGAGGCAAACGTTTATTTCAACGGCAGCGATCGATCTTGAAATGGCTGGTAGTATTTAGCGGAAAACGTCGGGCAATAGAATCATTGCGCCTTCTAAACATTTCGAGTTATTACCTAAATCGTTAAAGGAGTGCTTTCAATACGCGTTTAAGCGCTATTGCGCAATCATCCCTGATGATGATTTACTTATTACCAAAACGTTAGTTCTTGCCGAGTGTTTTTCAATATTGGATGTCGGTTCTCAGTCGTTTGAAGGTTTGACGGAAATTTCAACCATGTATGTATCGTTCTGCGTCCTTTTAGTACGCAGAACTCGCATGAGCGCTACCCCAGAAGAAACAATTGCAATTTCGAATACCATGCGAAAAGCGGGCAAAGAAGTAAATTCAATGATATGAAGAATGACTGCCTAGTTCCACCGAGCGCATCGAGGAAAAATAAGCTATCTCCATCATCAATTGCCTTCGTTAACGTATCGCACACTTCCTTCTGTTCCGGGTTCAACACTGGTACATTCGCTCCAACTGATTGGTTCAATGCATTCCGAACATATACACGTTTACATTCCAATTTTCGACTAAAACGTTAATTCTATAATTTGACCGTAGCATTCTTAACTTCACCAACAAACTACTGCACATGATGTACCACATATCTTCTATTAAAAGCACAGCTTGGTTATGTATCTCTTCATTCACCTCGAGATCGAGATTCCCTGAACTGACACGAACTCGATGTAAAATGTCTTTTGACATACATGTACATTTTTGTTCCACAATTCATGTGGTTTCCGTGGGAAGCACTTGAAAATATAGCAACTGGTTAAGCGATTGTCATATCCCAATGAGTATCAAAAAAAAAAAAAATTTATTTCTTCTCACAACAACAATAAACAGTGACAATGAACAGGGAACTTATAGTTTGTAGATACATCGTGTCGTGTGAGAAGCTGGTGCCTGAGGTAGGCTTTGGAAAGCCTGTAGTACAGGTCACCAGGTTCCCACCTCTCGGCTTTGTTTCACTATATATAACGCAATAACTAGTTTCTAGAATATTTTTCTTTAATATACAGTTTTACGAGAATTGTTTGGTAATACAAATTTTGGAATCGTTTGCAAATTGAGCTGTTGACATGCACCATGAAATATTGGACACACTACACTATTGACAGTTCAAAGTGATTCAAATGATTTCGGCTGACAAATATTCACCAGCAGCAACCGCAAATAAAAGCATTCGTCACTCTTTGAATAAACTTATCTGATCTGAGTGTAAATATGATCAAAAGCATAAGCAGAACACACATCCGGACGTTCAGGAACCAAATTTTTGAACCATATTCATTGAAGTATCTGGGATGAGCTTTCCAAGTGTAATAACGTGGCATATCAATGGCAATGTTCATTTAAAAGAATCGCCTTGGCTTAAGAGAGGTAGGGCGCATCAAAGCAGCCGTCTGGAGAAGTACCTTCACCTCACAGAAAACCGCAGCCAAATAACAACTCCCTAGAGGGTTGGTGTGTTCCTTCGTGTGAGTGAGGACGCCAATAAACTCATAAGGAGTTGCTGTGTTAGTAGCAGAGGTTACATCGCGCGAGTAATACTTAATGTATTGCAAGCGTTTATTGGCTACGGTAACTGCTTTACCTTTATCTGGTGAGTCGTATGCTTGTATACGTCTCGACGTTGTGTAAAAAAAAAACGAATTTAGTGAAATAAGCCCACAGGATTCGAACCAAGATCAGTTGGTTAATAAACTGGTTCTGTATCCAACAGGCTATCATTGCTGTTTTCTCAAATTTCAATTCAAATCTCTAAAATCACAAAATTTAGAACTGTACCATTATATCTACACAAAATGGCAATTAAAACATATTATTACAATTTGTAAATGCTCTTTCACGTCTTACTCTCGTGTGAACCCTCGTCAAAATCACTTAACAAAATGTTTAATAATGGGAACTAGGTAACACGATAAACAAAGACATATATTGTTAGCTGGAGAGCGCCCTCCAGCAAAGCACTTTCTTAACAAATGAAGGATGCAATTATAAAGCCCGTACGAAAACAAAGAGATAGCGGGGATATATCTCGTACCTACACTTGATGGGGGGAAAAAATGGGTCATTGTTAACACGATACGAAAAGATGAGATGTATTTATTCTATGCCCTTGAATGTATCGCTCGCGTGTTGCCACCCTCGCTGCTAACGCAACAAGTTTTCAGGAGCTTCACCGCTTTAGATTCAACAAATTGTATTTTTTTTTAACATCGTCGGGAAGCCAACAGACAGCCTATGTGATGTACATTGGTTACAGTAACATATAAACGTTTACGTTGTAGTATCGCTCGTTCATTGTCACTTCTGTTATTAACATAACAATTCAAAAGCTTACTTGTAACCTCGCTCACTCGTAAGACCACGACAACGTTTCAGGCATTTGTTATTTGGCTGCCCTTTTCTGTGAAGTTGTAGGTGACGCATTGTACCTCTCTTAATATGTTCAGCTGTTATAACTTAAAAAATATACCAGAAACATTCACTTACTACATTTACTATCAGTTACGATATAATAGTTTCAAATCTTTGTTCTGCCTCGTACGTATAAAATAATATAACAAATCACTTTATAAATAGTACTAAGACTAAATAGTAAAAATACAAATAAAATATTAAAACTGAAATAAATTCAATCGTTACAAATCAGTTGCTGTTGAATATACTATTAATGATTTATCGCGATTTGCTTCTATATTTTCTTGATATTTCAGCGACGTTCTAGACACCTTAGTCACGGGATAACTGATATCATCGAGAAATTATAAAAACAAATCGTAGCAAGCTCCATATCTACAATAGTAACATGAACAACCGTGAAAGTTTCAAATCATACATTAATAAATTGGACTTGCTCCAACTTCGGTGAAGCTAGTAATTCGATTTATCAGCATTAAATTCATCTAAAGCTTAATAATATTTTCAAAGAATAATTTATTAGCTTACTTTTGAAGATCCCAATATAATTCAATATACCTAGGTCTCCTGGATTAACTTTTCAACGTGCAATACATAAAGCACTTTTACTCGACACAATCATCCTTGATAACCAGATTTTGTTTTTATCGCGTTTCCTGTTCCAAATTGAAAAATGTTCTAGATTGAATTTGATATACCAATATATACAATGCCTGGTAGTGAGAATATCCAGCTTTCGAAAATATAGTCTATACGAATTCGTTGGTTTCAAGTGGTATATTACCCTGCTGCAACATTGTTTATGTATGTTGTAGTGTCTTTCCTTTACCTTGGAAATACTTAAAATATTACTTCAAATGTGTTGATATAACATGTTATCAATACCATAACTTCATTTACCATCTCTCTCAGATTAATTAACAATATGTAAATTGACTTCTTGCAGATGTGCTGAATAAATTTTATTTTCCATTTCATTTGGTTGTCTGTATATAATCCTAAAAATGTAATCAATTCTATGTCACCGATTGCTTTACTTCAATAATTTAAAGCATTTTCTTTTTATTTTATATAATGTGCATAATTTTAGTTTTATCGAAATTAATTTCTAGATAGTTTGTTGTGGTGAAGCCGTTGTACTATTGATTCCAAAGATTCATTTTTAAGAAGCTTAATGTATTACTACACACATCAAAAGTGTCTAGGGATCAAGCATTTTTATGCGGATTTCTTGAGATTGAGATGTGGCTTTGTAATAAAAAAATATATAAAATATATAAACGTATACGACACTGGAGAACCCCTGGACGCCAACAGCGATTAAAATCCTGCCAGGAAGTCCATCCTTATAGTGGTGGAACCATCATGGTATGGGCGGGTATTTGGATCGGCGGAAGAACTGAGTTGATTTGGATCAGAGGCAACCTCAACGCTCAAATTTATGCTGAGACGATTGTATCAGACGTCATCGTTCCTCTACAAGTGCAAATCGGTCCCTTATTTCATTTAATGCATGATAATGCACGACCGCACACCGCAAGAGTTGTAAGACAGACTCTCGCCGCAGCTAACATCAATGTCATGCCCTGGCCTGCTCAGTCGCCAGACTTGAACCCGATTGAGCATGCATGGGATATGCTACAGAGAAGAGCTCTGCCGAATATGGAGGGTATCCAGTTGCAAGAAGACCTTTTTTTGTTGTTGCAACGAACATGGGCGGCCATTCCACAGCGTGATTTGGATGAACTCATTTTGAGTATGCCAAACCGATGTTCTTGTGTTGTTAGTGTTCGCGGTAGAAACACGGATTATTAATTGTTTAAGTTACCCAATAAAATTTTAAAGAAAACTGTTATTTCAGTCTTTTTTTCGAACTTTAATGTTAGTGGTTCAAATGTCAAAAATCCCTTTATTATGAAAATGGCAAATTTCTTTATTAATGCAAAGGTGACTTGGTTTATCGTTACTGTAGACAAACGAAAACACTTTATTTGATGAATCCTTAAAGAAAATTTTAATTAATATCAATCAGGAGAAAAGTTATTGCAAAAATATATGTTGATCCCTAGACACTTTTGATGTGTGTATTTGTTAAGCAAACTATCACCTTCAAATAGAGTCATGTATGTTTAGACATTAAAGGCAAGTTTTTTTTCCAACGTAGCGGTTGCCGTAGCATATAAACGGTTGCAATTACTTTACGTATTACTCGCGCGAAGCTACCTCTGCTGCTAAGACAGCAACTTCTTAGGAGCTTACCGATGACCTAATTCACACGCAGAACACGTAAACCCTCCGTAGAGTTTTTATTTGACCGCGGTTTTATTTGTGATGGAGGTGCTACCCCAGACAGGCATCTTTGATGTACCCTACCTCTCAAATACCCAGATCAAGAAAAACAGACACGGTTCATGCACCTAAATGTTTGTCCTGTGTGGGAATAGAACCTACGAGTAATAGTAACGAAGTAACGTTTCTGACCATTCCGCCACCGCCATTAATATTTAATTAATAGTGGTTGCCCTAGTACACGTCCTTGGGGTATGCCGAAGCTTTGATAGGAAGTTTAGCAATTATTTATTAGGTAGAACTTAATTTTTTTATTGAAACTTTATTATATCTGAATACTAAAAAAAGAAGTAAATCGTTTGACAAAGAGGCGAAAAAGGTATGTCTTCGCTTATTCATATATAGATTTCAAGACGTACGTATAGCATGTGCTTTTCACCATGTCTAGCAGTGTAAAACAGATCCTTATAAAATAACAAAGCGCTTTTAAGTAAAATATGCAGTTGTAGACATTAAACGCTGACTGTATAAGATTCTGTGCTACTCACTGTCATTTTTACTAAGGTAATGAATGACAGGGGCATGACAAGCTACAAAAATCGTTAATTATAATAACAAACTTTACAGAAAAAGTTAAACCGATTACAGTGAAATGATTAATTGTATGTAAGATCTATTAACGTCGTTCGCTGTCAACGAGTTGATTTTCTTTTTTATGGCTCCTTTATATAGTTATTGTATGACTGTTTACCTTTAAGACTTTATCCAAGGCGTGAAGGGGTTTTTACAGTGTCGGCAACGTATAAGTGACACTTTTGGTGTTGCAAAATGGTATGAAAAAACTTCACCAAATTAATATGTTAATAGATTCAGGCGTTATTTTGCGAAAGTCAAACTTACATGCAATTTGATCCAACCTGCTTTGTGTGCTTCCGCCACCAATTAGTTCATGCGGCCTAGCGCCGGCCGGCACCCACCCACTACTGTTAGTGCGTGCAACATGCCGACGCTGCCATGGCTGCTCCGGTAGTCTCTGCCTCGGCTCTTGAGGGTGGGGGTTCCCCACCCTCAATTCAATATAAGGGACGGCACTGCGATGGATTTGTCACTTGTAGCATGTTATTCTTACGATTAACGTCTACAACGCCTGATGATGCCTCGTGGAGAGGCGAAACACGTGTCGCAGCGACGACCAGGCCAGTCGTGGCAGCGACGGTGGTGGTGGGGGCATGCGGATTCTGTTCCAGATGGCGGACGACCGCAGCAGCCGAGGCAGAGACTACCGGAGCAGCCATGGCAGCGTCGGCATGTTGCACGCACTAACAGTAGTGGGTGGGTGCCGGCCGGCGCTAGGCCGCATGAACTAATTGGTGGCGGAAGCACACAAAGCAGGTTGGATCAAATTAATATGTGACCATCATGATTCTTCATAATTATATATTATTATATCATAATATTATACTCATTGAAAACCAGGGCTGGGAATTTTTTGTGAGTTTCTAGCATAGAACCCTGAGTGAGAGTCAATTCTGACTTCACTTGTGTGTATGTGTACATAATTTATTGTAAAATTATTACCTATGTGAAGTTGGAATAAATATATTTCTATTTCTAAAGACGATATCAGGAGTCATAGAAACCGGCAAGCGTGCATGAGTAGAGCTATGAATAGATATGATGATATATAAATAGATAGATAGATTTTAGAAGCACAGGCCATCTCCGCCAACATGCGGTCGACCGGGTCGGAGATGTCAATCCGAATATTTTATAAAATCGATATTTTACCAATAATATACTACTACATACTCATCGTACTGCTGGTCGAATCCTTTCGGCCAGCAGTACGATGAGTATGTAGTAGTATATTATTGGTAAAATATCATCTATTAACCGAATTGTTATAAATGGTACATTCCATTCCACCGGTATAACAGCACAATATCAGGCTTCTTACCAATAATAGCCTGCCAGTGATGACAGACCGGGCCCAATAGAGCTTAGCACGACTGTTTTCAAGGACTGGACAATGTACATACTTGTAATAAGGTACTTCAGAGCTCACAAAACCATATCGAAGAGCAAGCTGCTGGTGGATTCTCCTGGTTACATGGTTGTGTCTGTTGTTGTGACTAATCATCGTTGGGAAGTTGAGCAGTCAGAACCCGTTATATACGTTTTGCCATACATTTCGCGGTCGTATACGACCACCCGGGTTTCGAAGGGTTAAGAACAACCGGAAATAACAAACCTGATAGATTCTCCAGAACAGTGGTTTGTCCTTCATGATGTATTTATTTCCAGTAGTTATTAGTCACAACCTCATCAGCAATTGTGCAGACAGAACCTTCGGTTTCACCAAAAAGGTCGCCGAATCGAAGGTCAAAATCGGACCCATGAAGCGCCCAATAGAATCGTCCGTATAACTACAAACTCCTTCACCTCCAGTGTTATACGACCGGTATACGCCAGGCCTCTTTCGCCTTTCTACTGCTAAAGCATCTCGATGCATTTCACACTCGACGTGTGCAAATATTCTTTAAGATTGCACACCTCACAGTTGTGTAGGATCTTGGCATTAAGAAAGCCACGACCCACGATGTACAATCTCATCATAGATGAGCATGGATGATGCATACGGAATGTTCTAACAACAACAGGTTACGGACATTCCGATTCAGGTTGTCGAGTTCGGTTTGCGTCCACCTTAGTACACTAAATGTGTTCACAAATAACGGCATAACACAAGCATCGAAAGCGCGCACCTTCTTGCTATCTAACAAAAGACTTTTCGTTACTTTTGTAAGGCGGTATTTATAAGTTTCCGTTTCAGAAAGGGACTTGAGAGCCACGGTCACTGAAATGTTTAAATGTTTTCCATTTCCAACTCTCACTCTTTGTACATGTACGACAGCGCATTTTTCTACAGCAAACTGCATTAATAGTCGAAGTTTAGCAAGGAATGTCGTTTTAATACTGTGTAGAGGATGAAAGACTGCCGTATGGATAAGACGTTCCATTCTTTATAGAGGTCGATCGCGGAGTACCGGAAAGGGAGACCAGCTGCCACTTTTAGAACCATATGCTGTGCTCTTTCTATATCTATTTAGTGAGATTTAGCAACTCCACCTCATGTCGTGATGCAGTAGCCTGTTAATGACTGTCATAAGGCTATGTAAACTAGAGTTAAAATTCTACGGTCGGCTATGTGTTTCAGGGTTCTGAAGACATATGTAAGCTTCCTTAGTCTAAATATGAGACAATCAATGTGGGGCTTTTTTAAAGCTTAGGGTTTGGTCGATTATAACGCCTAGATATTTGGTGCTAACCGTTTTCGCTTGGGAAGGTCATGTGCAGGGCGAGGGAGACCCTCATGCCGGCGTGTGTGAGATTATTTGAGCTGTAGGAGACGGTAGCTGGTTTGATCTTAGCGCAAACGTGACGTATTTGATTTTTGATACGTTTAGGGTAAGTATATTATTTATTAACCATTTGTAAGCATGAACATATTTGCTTGTCTGGGTGTTTTAAGCAGCCCGTCTTTCACCTCAGAATACCGCAATCAAATAACAACTTCCTAGAGGACTGTTGTATTCCTGCGTGTAAGTACCAGGAACCTCCTAAAGAGTTGCTATATAACCACTTTACATCAGGTAGACCGTATGCTTCTATGCATCCCGACGTAGTATAATAAAAATAAAGTTTAACAGGCCATTAATAAAGTTGTCTTGTTTAATTTATTTTAATTAGGTCATTTGTCATCTATACATATAAAAATTAATGTTTGTCTGTATGTCCTCTATGGACTCAAAAACGGCTGGGCAGATTTTGATGAAATTTTAAGTGAATCTTCAGGTAGCGATCATATCACCCGTGCGAAGCCGGGGCGGATATCTAGTCTTATATATAAAATCAGGAGTGTATGTATGTTCTCTATAGACTCCAAAAAGCCCGGATCGATTTTGATGAAATTTTCAAGCAAGCTTCAGATTCGCCCAGCGGATGATCCTGTCAAGTTTGGTAGCGATCGGATCACCCATTCGAAACCGTGCCGGGACGCTAATTATTAGTCTTTAGTACTGCAGTAACATTATTATTAGCTTTTTGAAATGTATGAGTAATATATGTCATGTAGCGGACAAAAGAACAGGTCTACTGACCAACTGGTCCTCGGTTCGGATGCTGGCATGTACCACTAAATATGCGTTTTCGGATTTACAATACAATATAATACAATACACTTTATTGCACCAAATAAAACAAATATACATGAAGTAAACATTAAAACACAAAAGGCGGTCTTATCGCAAAGCGATCTCTTCCAGACAACCTTGAGGTAGAGGAAACGATAATGACACGGAAGAGGTAGGAGGCGCATAAACTACTTACATATTCACTACATATACAAGTATATACATATACCCATACACACACATATATACATATATATATATAAATTCATACATACATACATAAACATGTATAAATATATAAAAGAATATTCGTAAGCATAATCTAATAAAAGTTATCACGTAATCAGGCGTCATAACAGAAATGAATACAGAATGATTATAGATAGGTAAAGTTATCAAGAAGTTATCAAGAGTCAAGAGAGAGATAGTGAGCTTTTACAAGGTTTTTGAATGTCGACAGGGTTTGAGCACGTTGGATATATAATGGCAGAGCATTCGAGTAAATGATAATTGCAAATATGTACATATTTGCAATTATCATTTACTCGGCGATGAAGAAAATCACCATAAGCTAACCCACACGTCCAAGAAATTACATTTCGAAAGACGCGTGGACCTATCCTAACAAAGGTCTAAGTTTTCCCTCTAGTTTGTGCAAGTCTGATGGCAGTCGCTCAAAGTAAATGTCTTCGCCAAACCAATAGTCTTAGGTAGCGGACCCTTCTAATCCTAATGGATTTAGAAACCGGATAATGCTGAGAAGAAGTCATGTAGCGTACTGAATTTTAAATACTATAATTTGGATGAAGTCCCATAACCTGGCACGCCAGTGTACGAAACGTGCTGAGAACAAAAATGGGAACGCGCCAGATAAGAGCGGCGAAATAATTACCACGAACGTATTAGCCCGCTTGTCTAATTAAACTTTGAACTGTTTTAAGTAGTATGGCTTTAAACGCTTATTTTTCTATTTAATGTGTCTGACCTTCTTTTAATTTGACGACGGTTAGCTCAGTCGTGAATGACGTGACTTTGACACCAATGCTCGTGGCTTCGATTCCCACACAAGCCAAACATTTGTGTGCATGAACATGTCTGTTTGTCTGGGTGTTATAAGAGAGGTAGGGCGCATCAAAGCAGCCCGTCTGGGGAAGTACCATCACCTCACAGGAAACCACAGCCAGAGTTGCTGTGCAAGCAGCAGAGGAGGCATCGCGCGAGTGCTACTTAATATATCGATAGCGTTAATAGGCTTCGGTATCCGCTTTACATAAGGTGCGCCGTATGCTAGTATACCTCCCGACGTAGTATAAGAAAAAGGTCGCTATTAATTAATAAAACGGTTACTGTATCCCTATAAACGCTTGCAATACATTAAGTATCACTCGTGGCTTCACTCACTCGCAGGACCACAACAACTCTTCAGGGAATTGTTATTTAGCACAGTTTTCTGAGAGGTTAATTACCCGGGCGGGTCATGAAAATGTTATAGAAGCGAGTGAGGTGTGAAGGACCGAGATATGTAGCGTATGGTTCTCTCTACCTACCGCGCAAGGGATTTGGCGTGAAGTTAAAGATATTGAAGTTAAAGAGCGTGCATGAAAAGAGCTATGAATGTCACAGAAGCGAGTGAAGTATGCAAGGACCGCGTCTTATGGCGCTCGGTTCTCTCTGCCTACCCCGCAAGGGACTTGGCGTGAAGATATACATATTAAAGATAGTTTAATGTGACCAAAAAAACTTCAATCGAATTTACGTTGGGTACTTAACTGATCATAACTCATTGAAGATATAGTTATATATTTGTAATTGGATATAAATAAATTTTACATACACGAAACAAAAATAGGTACAGTGCAAAATTGGAAGGATGTGCCTAGAAGCTGAAGAAGATCCAGATTAATTTAGTCGTAATTCACTTGTCACGACTAAATTAATCGTGTATAAACGGAAAAGAGTTCGGTGGCGTCGTTGCGGGTGTCGTATGCCGAACACACAGGTTACGCACGTCGCACCGCAGTTTATCAATGGATGGCTTTTGTATCTCGAGCTTCTCCATGATTCGATGGGCATGTTAAGCCGTCGGACCCGGCTGTTAGATGACAGTTGTGCCTCAGGTGTTGGCCTACGCCAATCCGCAGTTGGGCAGGGTAGTAGAGTATGCTCTAAACCTCTCCCCTTAAAGAGAGACACGTATCCCTGCAATGGGATTAGTTAGGGTTGGTGTAGTAAAACGGAAGGAGCCCTAAAACTAATAAGCGTGCATGAAAGAGCTGTAAAATTGAAAGAAACAAGTCGCATGAGCCGCGGGGTTGTTCAGGTGGGTGCCTGCCTATATCGCAGAAGAATTGGCGTGATGATATAAAAATTGGACTAATATATAAATAATTATTTGGCATTAAGAACCTGAGCTTGATGGCACAGCTCGCTATACGCAACGCGCTGCTGATCCTAACGCTACAGTATGGAAGCGAGAGCTAGGTTTGGCAGAGGGGGGCATGAAAGTAGAATAAAGGTGTCAAAATGTAAGCGTGAAATCTACGGCTTAACGCTTCTAGACCGAGTTCGCAATGTAGATGTGAGAAAGAGAGTTGGTCTGAAAGAGAGTATTGGTGTTAAGATGAGGTAATACTACGTTAGTTCGGACGTTAACAAAACAGATATACAACCCGAAAGTAGAAGGATATAGGTGCCGAGCAAGACACTCACCTTTCACAATACGATACCAAACATATCGGGTGTTATCAGAAGGTGGAGTCAGGAGCCCTAAAAACCAACAAATGTGTATGAAAAGAGCTATGAATGTTAAAGAAAGGAGTGACGTGTGTAAGAACCAATTCATGTGGCGTTCGGTTCTCTCTGCCATCCTTGCAAGGGATAAATATCAATAAAGGCCGCACACAAGATGCCAGCTCTATTACCCAAAATTACAAATTAATGCGCAAAGAACTTACCAAGCAAGAAATAACGGATATAATTACCCTGATATCGACAAACAAACAGGCAAGATCGATAGATTAGTAGGCACAGAGTTAGCCATCTCACAGATGATACTCGTACCTTAAAAATAAATATACCTAGGTTATATTTCGCACGCACATTACACATTTTAATACGGGTACGATTCACCAATCGTGAAAAATTGCGTTTGCTTATGTGTCACGAACACAGTGAACTGTATTTTAACATGTATTTTATTTTATATCAGCACTCAACTTACTAACTTAGATAATAAGTTTGAATTATTACTAACATCATATAGGAGCTTTGTATTTTCCTGAAATAAACATTATTATTATTCATTTATTTCAGTATTTTCTTATTAATTCCATTTTTAAATATATAATTGTATAAAAAAATACATTTAAAAATATAAAAATAGTATTCCTGCGATAGCGGGAACAAGGTTCAAACTATCGATGGTCAAGGTCACAGAGATAGAAACCTCCTCACAATACGTGCCGTGCTGAGGAGGACTGCTTTCTGTACCTGGCCCTTAATCCAGCTTCCCAACGCGAGCCTCTTCAGATGTTGGTGGAGACTCGTGGCTATTAAGCCATTGACCGACACAACAATCGGAACAATTATTGTTGAATCGACATCCCGCATGTCGGTAATCTCGTGAGCTAAATCAAGATATTTTGTTTGTTTATCTTTTTCAGCTTTCACAAGATTAACGTCATGTGGAATAGCGATATCAACAATGATTGCTTGGCGCGTCGATCGATCTATTAATACAATGTCAGGCTTATTGGCTACAATAGTCCTGTCAGTGATAATAGATCGATCCCAGTATAATGTGGCATGGTCATTTTCGAGAACCGCTTCGGGCATATACCTGTAAGATGGCACCTCACTAACCACAAGATTGTATCTCAAAGCAAGTTGCTGATGGATAATCCTAGCTACTTGGTTATGTCTGTGTAAGTACCTACTCGCCGTTAGCAAGATAAGAACAACCGGAAACAACATGCCTGAGAGATTCCCCAGGAAAATGACACACTCGACAGATGTTTAGCGTGCCATCGTTCATGATATATTTCCGGTAGTTATTCGTCTTAATAACTTCGTGCATAAATCCACAGACAAAACCTTCGGTTTCCCCAAAGAGGTCCCCGAAACGTAACCAGTACACGGAGGCCAACGTATCTACATCAGGTCCGTGTAGGGCCTTGTTGAAACGTCCGTGTAGCTCCCTATTTTGCCATACAGCCCTGCGATCATCAGTGCTTAATATTGCAGGTCTACGCCAGTTCTCTTTAGCCAAAGACAAAGGGGTTAATCCACGATCCACATTAACCACATCCTGTAATGTTTAAAATATCTAATGTAATAACCTTTTTGAATAATATATTTTGTAAAACCTTTTTAGAGATATACACTACATTGTCTCTGTGAACCGAATGATGTTTGTCAAAAAATATTTTATTAGTAAATTTTCAAATTATAGATGTTTAGGACGTAATCCGAAAAACAAGTCAGTCTGCAACGAGTTTTGACGAAGTAAAGATTGAGGGCACCTCGTCGGAGACCTCCAGCCTCCTGCTGTGGGCTACGTGGTGAACCGTCGGGAATTTACTCACGTTTCCAAACCCGTTAAATACCGGACGTCTAACTAATCCCACTTTATAAAACCTACAGCTCTGTTGTGGACCACGGCGGCTGACGGAGTTACTGCTGCGGTGTTGGTCCGTAAGGCGGTCCACCAACAACTTCTACATCTGGATCTGCGTGCTGGCTAGCACGCTAACCAGCTGTCTACAGTCGTCGGGCACTATAGCCGGCGGTCACTCAGTGCACACTCCAGTGAACCTAACAGTGATATTCCGGTTAGACAAAGATAACGCGAGTTCTTAAAGACCCTTATTAGCCGAACTTTAAGTCACTTTTATTTTTTTATGTAGTTTACTGTATAAATAGACCTAATAAATTTGTAACCCTTTTTGTACACTCTTTTCCTTAACAAGTAATATAACAATCCTTATGCATTTCCGCTTCAGTATCTGCATACTGTATGCAGGAAATATTCCCTGAGGTTACATATCTCCCGGTTATGTAAGGTCTTGGCGTTCAAAAAACCACGACCACCACATTTCCGTGGGATATATAACCTCATTACCGATGATCGTGGGTGATGCATACGGTGTGCGGTCAATAGTGTTCGAACTTTTCGATCAATAGAGTCAAGTTCAGTTTGAGTCCACTTAAGTATGCCAAAGGAATATATTAAGACTGGCATGACCCAACCATTATAAGCACGAACTTTATTTCCCCTGACAAAAGTCCTTAATAGTCTTTTGTCAGGGGGAAATAAATAAATACTTTTGACTTTTTAAAAACTTTGTTTTTATTTATTAATATTATTATTAATTCGTAAAGAAAAAACTTACCAAACCGAGCAAGAGGGCATCATAGACTAAACTGATAGAATAGACTAGAGATTGACAAACTAACAAGCAAGATCGACAGTCTAACACTCTAAACTTGTATTCTAGCAAATGTTTTTTTGATTTGATTTGATTGAATCAAGATCGACAAAGCTATGAGTTTGGCACACCGAGAGATATTCAGTTATATTTCAATACAAATTATTGACACGGTAATGTACAACCGCCTTTATTCAGTTTTCGACCAATTGAATATGAAATAGCCGACGTCAGAGCTACGTGACCGCAACTACTTGGAAATAGTGCACCTCCGGAGATGACGACCACGCTCTCTGAATTACCTAGATTTGAGGCTAAAGTCTAGGCAATCTGTCCACAATACACCTATTAACTACGAGTCTTCTGTTATATTGTACTAGTTACATTTAGGTTGTACTGTAATTTGTTTACTTATGTTGTGGACATTTTTACAAGGTGACACACTTTATATTCTAATAGTTCGTAGCCTCCGGTAATAGCTTACCATCCCGGAGGACGTATATGATCTTAGTGGTATAAGGAAACATACCACGTTTTTTATACTATGTCGGGAGGCATACATGCACCTGCCCACCTGATGTAAAGTGGTTAACGTAGCCAATTAACGCTTGTAATATATTAACTATAACTCGCGCGATGCTCCTCTGCTGCTTACACAGCAACTATTTAGGAGCTTACTGGTGACCTCACTCACAGGAACACAACAACCCTGTAGGGAGTTGTTATTTGGCTGCGGTTTTCTGTGACGTGGATGCACTTCCCTAGACGGGCTGCTTTGATGCGCCCTACCTCTCTTAAAAACATCCAGACCAAAACAAACAGACATGTTCATGCACACAAATGTTTGTCTTGAGTGGGAATCGAACCCACGAGCATCGGTGTCAATGTCGCGTCATTCACGACTGAGACACCGAGCTTGTCAAAAAAAAATTATTAAGTAGGTACAATTTTATTTATACAACGCGATGAGCTTACCGGTAACCACATTCATTCGCAGAAACGCAACAACTCTCCAGGAATTGTCTTAGGTTTTCGAGATTGTTATACATTTAATTAAACAATTTTTCTAATAATAAATAAGTCTTCCTGCGACCACGGATGCTGCAAAGCATTCGAAACGTCGGGTTCAACAAAATATATAAAACACGCGATACTTCCGTTAAAAATTGTTTAATTCAACCGTCTAGGAAGTTGTCATTTGACTCCGGTTTTCTGTAAAGTGGATGTACTTCCTCAGACGCGCTACTTTGAAGCTCCCTACCTGTCTCAAAAGACCCGAACCGATGCAAACAGACATGTTCATGCAAGCCAATCAAACCCACGATCCTTACTAAAGTTGCAATGTCAACCACTCCGCCACCGAGCTCAATCTAAATACCAAACCTATATCTATATATTCACACCAAGTCCTTAGCGGGGTAATAACAGAGAACAGCGCCAAGTAGCTCGGTCCTTATACAACTTAGACGCCTTAATCGCTTCTTTGACATTCATATACATGCAAGCTCATCTCATCGTCATCATCATCTCACCGCAGGGATACAGGTCTCCCTTCAACCGAATGGATTCAGAGCATCCACCAAGCTGCTCAACTGCAGATTGGCGGAAACCAGTGTTTTCAAACCACCCGAATGCTACTAACTTAACGGCTATTATCTGTCGATAACGGCCAGTACCGACGACTTAACGTGCCCTCCGAAACAAGAAGAAGCACGAGATAGATAAACCCATCCATAGACAGGCTGCAATCGACGTTACTTAACCTATATGTTCGGTTAGAATGGCACGTACTTCGACACATCTCTACACCACCTACATCGATTTTAATAACAGTTGTCACCTAATAACAATTTAGCTAAAATAAAAACGCATTATAAAATGTATTTTTCCAAGTGAAATGTAGGTAATTTCCATCCAAAAGAATACACGTAATCTAATTATACTTATTTAACAAAACGCAGCTCTATTCTGTTATTATATTACTGGCAACATCTGTTTTGTTTTATCCCCAAACTGTTGCAGCTTTCCGCCATTTCTATCACTATTTTCAAAATGTATAAATTGCTTTAGTTTGAATCAGTTCGTTGCGAAATTGTATTCAGAAATATGAGGGATGACAAAATTGCCAATTGAAATTTGTGGGGCAAATTTATAAAACTGATTAAATATCTCACTGATACGTGTTAAACTTTAATTTGACGCTCGAATTACGAGTTAAAGCCACTTTGAGCTCTCCAAGACGCTCCAGCCCAGGTCAAGAGTTCGTTGATCAGCACAATGTATGTCGAACTAAAAATTGATAACGGATTCAACTGTGTGCAATATAACTTAGAGCAATACTTAGCAAAATGGTTATGTTAAAACATAAATTACCTTATAAGACGGATTCGATGATCAGCTATGGATTGAACAGCTATGACAAGACGTAAAAAACGTGTATTATTATAAAATAAAATAAAAAAATAGAGGAAAAAATACAAGTATGAACTGAAAGCATATATTCTAATATTTATAAAAGTGTTATATGTATCTTCTTCCTAGCGTTATCCCATTTCCTAGTACATTAGGATTAGCGGAGTCCGCTGCCTAAGCTTAAAGATTCGATAAAGATACTGATTTTCAGATTGAGCAACTGCCATCGGCCCTCCACGACCCTGAGGGGAAACCAGACCTTTCTTTGGTTAGGTCACACGTATATCGAAATATAATTTCTTGGACGCGCGGGGTTCTGAAAGTGTAATGAAACGGGCTCACTAACAGCTTTAGTGTCAAAGAAAATCTAACATGCACGTGGTGCATTCCGCTAAGTAACGAACCAGATTCTGACTAATAAGGGGTGGGCGCAGCAAAGTAATCCGACTGTGAAAGATCATCCATCTTTCGAAAGACCTCGGCCAAATATCAACTGGACAGTGGTCGTGTTCTTGCGAGTGAGTGAGGTTTCCTCAAACACTTCGTGACTCGGTCATACATCGTATTGAGTTTTAATCTCCATTTTGTTGTTATTTTCTTTCGTTTTATTGAGTGAGCGTTTTGTCGAGCTCGGTAGCGCAGTGGTTAGTTTCGCTACTTTGCCACCAACACTCGTGGGCTTGAATCCTACACAAGATAACCATTTCTTTGCATGGACATGTCTGTTTGTCTTGGGCTGGTTTTAATAGAGGTAGAGCGCATATAATCAACCTGTCTGGGAAAATACCACCACCTCACAGAAAACCGCAGCCAAATAACAACTTCCTGCAAAGTTGTTGTGTTCTTGCGATTGAGTGGGATTATCAGTAAACTCCCAAGGAATAGCTGGTTAGAAGCTGAGGTGGTATCGCGTGAGCAAGCCTTCCTAGACTATAGTAACCGCTTAAAAATTAGATGGGCCGTATGCTTGTATGCCTTCGGACATTGTATAAAAAGAGAGACGTCCTTGCTACTCGTATATATGTTCTACCGATTGCGCAATTAGTTGTGTTTCGAGGAGTTGTCCCATATGATGCCAATAGTTCCTTCTACAACGGCACAGCTCGCTGACGGCGGCTGAATACATCCTCAGTAGCGCAAAATGCACATCGCGCTATCTGATATGAACATCTGTCATAACATGATCACAGGCAGGTATCGATGGTGGTTGCAAGCCACAATCCGGATTTGGAAGTTAGCCGCAAAGAGACTGGCCATAAGATCGGGTTTCACCTGCGGTTGATGCGGCAGTGAGCCATCGGGGTATCTCAGCGGGGGCAGCGAGGGCTGGAACAAGTTGGCCTGCACGGCTTTGGCTAGTCGCCAGTAGTTACGCGACCCAGCAGGATGCGCCACTAGTTCCGTGCCGACTCGTGTAACGCGCTGGGCGTCCGCTTTAATGTTTGCCCTCTTGCAGGCCTTGATGGCAGTATTATAGGCTGATTTCAGCAAGTTAATATTCGGATCTTTGAGGGCGCGACCCCTGATCCAAGCGCTATACGCCGCCTGCTTGTTACTAACAGCTTCAGCACACTCGCGATTAAACCAAGCGTCTCAGGCTTTTTATGACGACATCGGAGTGAGAAATGTAGTATTCCATGCCAACGCCGATCTCCTCAACAATGGCCGCAGCACTCGCCGTAAGATCTTTCTCACTGAAACAGCGTTGCCCCCATGGGACAGAAGCAAATTAGTCGCGCATGCCGTCCCAATCTGCTGATGAGTAGTGCCAGACGTGACGATTAACCGCCGTGAATAATCATAGGGAATAATCGTAATGGCAAGCAGTTACATTAGACTATAGATAACTATTGACCGAACGTTTGTTTGTCATCCTTGTATGTTTTTATAACACTACAGTATAAAAAAAAAATTGTTTGTAATGCAAACATTCATATGCTATGGTGACGGCTTCACATCAGATGGGTCATATGTCAGACGGCGTTGTAAAAAAAAACACTTGTCGAGTATTTTTGGCAGCGTTTGTGCCAATGCAAAAATAGCAGAAAATTTCTCAATCATCTCAGAGAACCAGACGCTGCAAACAGCTTCTTACCAACTTCAGCAATCTGCGCCGACCAAGATAAAAGAATTAACATAAATTATACTGAGATTTTCCATCTTATTGCTGAATTTTGTAGATGTAACATTAAGAGCAACATTACAAAAGGAATATTCTTGCAATCAATTTTAAATATCTAATGAAAACTACCTATATATTATGGCTTGTGTTTTAAAGAGCTCTTGTAACAAAAAAAATATCTACTAGCATTTGAAAATACCTTTATATGAGCCTGCGTATAATCTGTAAATCATTCATGTAAATAATGCAGTAGGAGGAAAGTTCGGACGTAAAGGAGTTGATGAATAAACAAATAAAAAGGACACAGCATGTTACCCTGAGGCACGCCGGCAGAAGTTGAGCATCAAGAAAATATATCGTATCCTTAAAACGCACTCGCCGACGACCATACAGGTAAGAATGAAACTACTCAATCGTTGAAGAAAATATGTTAATAGAAACTACCTGAACGATTCAACAGTATATCAAAATCGACTTCATTAAATACATTACTGAAGTATGGAGAAGCTCAAAGTTGCTCAACGTACTATAGAAAGTGCTATGCTCGGGGTTTCTCCGCGTGATAGAATCAAAAATTAGAATATCTGCAGCAAAACTAAATTAATTTATTTAGCCTTAATCAAGCTGAAGTGGCAATGGGCCGTCGAAATAGCTCGTTGAATCGAAAATCGTTGGGAAATAAAGTTCTTGAACGTAAACTTGAAAATAAAGTACTGGTATTCCGAACTTTGCTCCTACACGCAGGGCGAGAAATTTATAGGGGTTCGATGGATGCTAGAAGTCGATCGATCGATTCGATGGATTTCTAGAGAGGATGCCTATATTTAACACGAATACAGGCTGAAATGATGACTGAATAACATAACCGCTGCTAGACCAAGTATTCGAAAACTTTAGGTAATAAAAGTAGAATAAAATGGGCAAAAATCTAAACATGATGAATTATTCGTTGATATACGAGTAGATGATACAGAACCACCTACACCAAAAAAATATTCTACCTGTATGCTAGTACTATATTCTTGTCTTTTATGCAAAGAGAAATATTTTTGGGCAACGAATGATAAATATAAATCATTAGGATCGGTGCCAAATGGATACTTACAGCGATTCACCCCCCGTTCGGTAGACAGCTATCATTAGGTCCGAACTGCCCGCCCGACACGGTCTGCTCACGCCGTCTGCAATTTGCATAAAGCTCTATCTACGAAGAGATTCGTTACACTCACTAAATGACTTCCTAGTTTATAAAATATAAAAACCAGCAAATGCAAGTCGAACTCGCGCACCTAGAGTTCCGTACAAACTTACTTATGTCAATCATTTGAATCGAATCTCGAAGGTTATTTCACGTTTTTCTCGAAACCTTTCTTTTTAATATAATAAGTACGTATAACGATGAAAACAGTTCAATAATGTACAATTACATTCACCACAATAATTAGGTAACAGAATAAGTTCATACACTATCAAAGCAGCGAACATTGATCTAGCGAAAAGACAAACTGGATTGAGGCAGAAACATTGGCGTTGGAAAACTGTTGTCCCCAACGACGTCGATCCCGGTTAGTAGTTAAACAACTGTAAATAAGTCAGTAATCGCAAAAGAATCGTTTTCTTTTCTTTCATTTTGTAAAAAGAGTGATACTTATAACATAAATACTAGATATAAGCATAATCTTATGTTACATCCAAGCCGTCTCCACAAAATAAGTAATTCTTTTATGGGGCAATGTATACGGTTCTATAACAAACTTCCCAGCAATATAAGAGAATTGTCAATAAACAAATTTAAAACTACTATTAAAGCCAAATTGTGTAGCAGGGCATATTATAAAGTATCTGACTATATTAATGATAAAAATGCCTGGGATTGCGTCGATCCAATTCTATTGTAATTAATAAATTATGTAAATTTGTTTGCATACCAAAAGAGGGATGCCTGAGTTTTTTGGCATTATTTTTGTCAGTGCTCACCTAGTCATGAACTGCACGGTAGGGAAAAAAAATGTGACGATTCCAAATAAATGTAGCCATTTTTACGGAATAAAAAGATTTTGACTTTGACTTTGTGATGTAACTACAAATTAACGGTTTTTAGGACATTTTCATAGGTTTTAATTCCCTCACAAGTGTCAAAAAATGCAAATGGTGCAAAGACCGGTCGTTTTTGCCCCATTTATAATTATATCTTTTGATTACGTTGCGTAATTTGAAATTTAATTTTTACACTGCTGCAAGAAATTACAGACTTCAGTATTTTGTATTAATTTGAACTTGACACCTTTGTGCGTTCCAGAGAAAAAGGTCAGATGGACAACGAAGTGATTTTTCCATTTTTCCTTTTGAGGCACGGAACCCTAAAAAACTTCTGTTTTTTTTTATACTACTAAGGTGGCAATCAAGCATACGGCCTGCCTGATGTTAAACAGTCACCGTAGCCTATGGACATTTGCAACACCAGGGGCGTCACTCATGCGTTGCCGACCCTCTAAAAACCTCTTCACGCATTTCTTGAAGAACTCCATGCTGTAGTTCCTTGGAAAAACCTCGGCTGGGAGCTCATTCCACAGCTTGAGTGTTCTCGGAAGAAAAATTCTCTGGAACCGCACCGTACGCGACCATAGCGGTTCAAGCGTGTGAAGGTGAGCTCCCCGCCGTCGGCGAGCGGTGCGGTTATAAAAAGTAGCCGTCGGCATCATTTCGAACAACTCTTCAGAACACAACCCGTTGTACAATCGGTAGAACACACAAAGGGAGGCAAAGTTTCTCCTTAAACTTAAGGGTTTAATACCGTGTGTAAGCTTAGGATTGTCGACAATTACAAAAAACTACATGTATTTATTGTACACTAACGTCTTGTGGCAAATATCATTTAGAATTATGCAAAGTGGAGGTACTTCTCCAGTCAAATTACACTGTCGCCATCTGTTTTTCGCTAGACACTTGTTGTAGTCAAATTGTAGAAATATTTCCATCAAAGTAATTTTCTATTGAGTCAAAGAGAGCGAGTATTTTGTATTAGACTATTGTACGTTCTTCTTCATAGCGGTCATATCTTGCTTCCTAATGGTTTAGGATTTGGCGAGGTCCGCAACTAAACCTAATGATTTGACGAAGATATTGATTTATACATGGAGCTACTGCCGTCTGACTTCCACAACCCAGAGGGAAAACTAGACCTGTCTTGGGTAAGGTCACACGTCGTTCGAAATATAATTCCTTGGACGTGCTTGTTTCCTCACGATGTTTTTCTTCACCGCTGAGCAAGTGATAATTGCATGCATATACATCTGAAAACACAAATTTTGTGATACTTGTCAGGATTCAAACCGGGGACCACTTCACCGATAAAACTAAACAACTTAATATTTTATGAGATAAATAAAACAAGTGAAAATACGGTTAAGTTTTAAATTAATTGGTTCCTAAAAGAAACATTAAACTTAATGACTTATTAGGCTTAAAATGAAAGACGCTGAGCAGCACTGTTATTTCATCTGTGAACAAAACACACCATACACATATTTTTTTTTATACAACATCGGGAGGCATTCATGCATACGGCCCAGCTGATGTAAAGCAGTTACCGTAGCCTATTAACGCTTATTAGGTAACACTCGCGCGATGCCTCCTCTGCTGTAAGCAGCAACTCCTTAGGAGCTTACTGGTGACCTCACTCACACACAGGAACACAACAGCCCTCTAGGAAGTTGTTATTTAGCTGCGGTTTTCTGTGAGGTGGAGGTGCTTCCCCAGACGTGGTGATTTGATGCGCCCTACCTCTCTTAAAACATCTAGACCAAGACAAACAGACATGTTCATGCACACAAAATGTTTGTCTTGTGTGGGAATCGAACCCACGAGCGTTGGTGCCAAAGTCGCGTCGCTCACGACTGAGCCACCGAGCTCGTCAAACAAGTATAACATACGAGCGATTTTTGTATCTTAATCGTTAACAAGCTACGACTTCACATCATGTCGGTCGTATATTTGTTTGCTTCCCGACGTGACGGTGCAAAGAAACTGTAAATTGTAGTTAATCCTCATCCCAGTATCCCTCAAATCCCAATATCCTATTATATAGACTTTTTTTGTATGTTGGTAACACAAGGGTGCTTGTGACTTGTGACTTCTCGTTGTAAAGCGATTACTGTAGCCTATAAAATCGTGCGATATAGTAAGTATAGCTCGCTTATTGCCAGCCCCGCGGCTAACACAGCAACTTCTCAGGAGTTGGTAACCTCGCCGACTCGCAGGAATACATCAACCCTACAGAAATTATTTTTTGCCAACAGTTTCCTACGAGGTGGAAGTTCTTCCTCAGGTTGCTTTGATGCGCCCTACTTCTCTTTAAAGTTATGATTATAAAATCATTGCTTATATTGTATAGCGAATAGTCATCTTCAGACAAGATCTTAAACTACAGAGCTTAAGATCTCGTCTGAAGATAGATATAAAATCTTCGAAAAAACCCGTAACGAAAACATTTGAACGCATTGTAAAACCTGACAACCCCTACTTACAAGTTACTTTAAATTCCACGGGTAAGCTTTCCCTTTTCAGATTTACGCCCATTCCATTTTATAGCCAGAAAAACTCCTTACGATTCCTACCCGCCGTCGACTACAAGAGTGTTATATTACATGATTACATAGTGCCGACATCGAATAAACAAACACATCCATCACCCGATATTTTACTGAGAAATATGAGGGTGAAACCTTAAGGGAACGACAGACGTGCACAAAAAAGAAATCACAAATAGTAATCAGGAGATACTGAGAGATTCCTCGTTAAACTATTTTCTCAAATGATTTGTGTATCTAATCTTATGTGATGCCCACCTGCTATAATAACTGCGTACTACAAATAGTTACTCTGGATTATGTGTTAGTTATATGATTTTGTTGGTTCTTGCTGCTTTTGAGGCCTTGCTACTTTTTTTAAGTCGAACTTAGTACGAATAGTTTATGTGTTGATTGTAACTTCTTCTACGTAGCGTCATCCCGTTTCCTAATCCATTAAGATTGGCAGGGTCCACTACTTAAGTCTGAGGACTTGACGAAGATACTACTTTGGATATGGAGAGACTGCTGTCAGCCGACTACTGAGAGAAAACCATACCTCTCTTGGATACCTTGGGTTACCTCTCATGGTTTGGTCTTTTGAAACTAAATTTCTTGGACAATAATTTCCTTCACCAGGCAAGCTAGTGTTAATTACAAATACATAAATAAACTCAATAACATATATAATGTCTGACTATCCAACAAGGCTGTAGCAAAAGAAAGATAGGCCAAATCAAGATTTAATAAACAGAAGGGAGAGGTACTTACCTACTTCGCAGTAGAAGAATGCGATAAACAAGAACTTCCAGGAGGATTGTTTTGTGAAACTGTGTGAAACACACAACATTCACAACACACTCACGAGTGAGTGAGCTACCAATAAGCTCCTAATGAGTTGCTGTGTTACGAAAGTAATCTGCTACAGTCTGAAAAGCGGCCTGCTTTAATCAGGATGAGTGTATGTAACCCATTAATAACGACTTAAGTCAGCGACTCACAAAATTTAATGTCTGTTAGCGCCTTAAATGGAATTAAGAGCATGTGATATTTTTCACGCAGCGTCTATGTACTTATTTTCAAAATACAAAGTGGAGAAGCACTCAGGCATTTAAATGTTTGCATTGAACCGGTTAAGAAGTGTCCTGTTTACCTTTCGTGTTAGAATCAATGCATATTTGATATCTGAAAATGGTCTCGAATTTAAGGATGGTGACCTTCGTCCAAGGGTTACCGGGGATCATGTCGCCTCTACTAATTCAGATCGGAGTTTAGATTGTTAATGCAAAATCTGAGTTGACGGTGCTGTATATAAATTAATTATTGATGAAAGTAGAATTAAGTCATGATGGGAACATAGTGCAAAATCTCCCTCACTCTCTCATAACTTACTACCGCCATACGGTAGATCAGACAATAATAAGTCTGGAGGATTTTTGTATACAAGTGCCCGGTTCCTATAGCTCCTGACATCACCCTCTCATAAAACACTACCAATTTGTTCGTGGTACCTTCCCCAGCATCCTTCCACTTTCCCATTGTATATTTATTTATTTAAACTTTATAAACACAGGTGTACAATGGCGGACTTAATGCTATACAAGCATTCTCTACCAGTCCACCTTAGGGTGATGCAGAAAATAGAATATAAGTAGGTGCACAAGGGAACATCATCAACAAATACAATGCGATTATAAAACATATATTCACAGATAAAAATTTAAAATACGTTATATACATACATACTACAATATAGACATAATACGTAATATATATAGAATATATACATATATATATATATATATATATATATATATATATATATATATATACATACATATATATATATACATATATATATATATATATATATAAATACAAATACAGTAGTTACATTATGTCTGCGATTCCTGAATCTTGCCCAGGAAATAGATGCGTGTCAAAAATTTAAACGCGTTGCGGGTTGAGGACTTTCTGATATCTATAGGTAACGCATTCCAAAGTCGAACAGACTGTATTTTGAAAGATTGGTCAACAAAACCAGTGTGATGTGGGGGACAAAGAAGGACGAGGCTATCTGCAGAGCGGAGGTTTTTACAGTGAACTGAACAAAGGTATTGAAATTTGGTCTTAAATAAGCCGGAGAAGCACTGTCATACAGGATAGAAAAAAGAGTAGTAAGAATTACGCACACTACGTCGCTGACGAATGAGTAACCATTTAAGATGAGACCGATAATAAGACACATTGTCATATTTCCGAAAACCAAAGATGAAACGAATACAGTTGTTGAGAAGCCGTTCAAGTTTGTTTAAAAGGTCTGCATTCAAATTCTATTCAGCGTTCGAGAGCTACCTATGATTATAGCTTGACACTTTGACATATTTACAGCGACTCCAAATTGCTTGGATGGCGTTTGATGACAGGATCCAAAATGTCGACAGAAGAGAAGTATATCTTTGAGAAAGTGGAAGGATGCTTTCTACATGCCTGAATCAATGAAGCATGCCTTTTCTTATCATAACACCGAACACCGTCACAAAAAAAAAATCCCAACGAAATAGCCCAACTAACACACAAGTTCCACAAGTACGATGCAGCTCAATAGCTCTTCTATAGCTGAAATGCTGTATTACTATTCTTAAGCCGTACTAAGCTTAGGCAGTTTGTGTTCTAGTTGAGAGCAAAAATTTCTCCAGTCCAGAATCCACAATAAATGTTATTAAGCTTTCAACAAATGTACTAATTTAAATGCGATTATTAATAATTTACTAAATTCTAATATGTTTAAGACTTTTATCGACCTGTATATGTAACTAGGAACGTAATGAACCTTTGTGTGCTGCATATCAACGACATGTCAATTGAAGGCATTCATTGCCATGCAGACGACAGCACCGGGGAGACTTACTGCAAATATTGTTATAATAGTCCTTGTTGCCTTGTGGAGGAAAGTCTTAATCAACTTGCGACTCAAATGACAGTACCCTGAGTTAAGTATTCGATCGGGTCGGTTGAAATTGGTACGAGTCAACCTCATCAAGTCTGCGAACTTAACCTAAGATACTTTAATTTCCTCCATTAGCGTATCCTACTAGTATTATAAATGCGAAAGTTTGTATGTATGGATGGATGTTTGTTGCTCTTTCACACTTAAACGGCTGAACGGATTTGAATGAAATTTGGCACGTAGATAGATTATGATCTGGATTAACACATAGGCGATGTTATTTGACACCACGCGGGCGGAGCCGCGGGCAGCAGCTAGTATATAATATTACAGCATTGATAGCCTAGTGGATAACTACTATAACGACTAATGACCAAGAGGTCCCCCCGGTATAAATTAGGGCATGTACCACCAAATTCGTGTTTTGGATTTATGTAATTATCACTTGCTCGGCAAAGGAAAACATCGTGGGGAAACAAGCACGTCCAAGAAATTATATTTCGAAAGACGTATGACCTTACCTAAGAAAGGTCTGGTTTTCTCTGTGGATTGCGGAGGTCTTACGGCAGTAGCTCCATGTAATAATCAATATTTTCGTCAAATCCTTAGTTGCGGACTGGCGAGGTCCGCAATTCAGCATTCCAAAGGAATAGTAAACGAAAGAACGCTATGATGAAGAAGAACTTACAATACTTTAATACGAAATACGCGCCCTTTTTGACTCAATAGAAAAAATACCTCGATAGAAATATAAGTAGCTCTCTTTCAATTTGTCTACTAAACAAGTATCTTACGAAAACAGATGGCCACAGTGTATTTCGACTAAACCGAATAAGAACTCCATGGAGGGTAGTCGCGTTCCTGCGATGTGAGTCAGTGAGGATACCAATATGCTCCTAATTGGCTCACTGAAGCTATGTTAACAGCAGCGAGTGTTACTTAATATATTAAAAGCGTTTATAGTCTACTTTGACTGTATTTCACCTTCGACGGCATGGTTGACTTTGACTTTACACCGTATACAGGACACATCGCAAGCAAACCCACGCAACAGGGTCTTATCCATTTATCGTAAAGGCGTAAGCAAGCTGATTACCCACTTAGCTGATTTGCTTTATGTTCGATTATATTGTTATATTCTTTGGAAAATATTTTGTATAAATTGCTCATCATTAGGAAGTTGGTACGCATCGTTGACGCTTTAATGTTTAAATAAATAAAAAAGGGGGTGGGGCTATGCATGCATGTCTCCCGTATTATAAAAAAAATATAATAATTTTTTAAAGCAGCTTTTAAACAAACGAATACAAACAAGCAAACAATTTCTAGGTAGCCCGTTATCCAATTTACAACAAACTCAACTTTGTCTTGTCTTGGAGCACCAACAGTAACTTTTCTAAGAGTACAAAACAAAGTTAGTGCATTTCACACACAAAGTTCACAAGGCCGCAAAACATAGATTCTGTAGACATGATATTCATAACTTTGTAGTCCTTATCAATCTGTGTGTCATATGATAACTATAATAATATGATAATAATGAATCTATCTATCTGTAACTTCACGCGAAATCCCTTGCGGGGTAGGCAGAGGCAACCGAGCGCCACGTAACCCGATCCTTACACACCTAGCAGGTGATATGGTCCAGGGGTGGAAGTGTTAAAGGGCATAACGCCGCCAGTAACTTCGGAGAAAGCGCAGCACACCTCTCGACACCCCTGAGTCACTCACATCGGTGTTGCACCCGGCCGACTTCCTCTGGCATTTCGGGGGTCCACCTAGTGAGTGGCGAGCCACCGCCTGCCAAAAATAACAGTCAGATATGATTCTGCAATAACCCAGTACCAATAATCCCTCCAGACCTCATAACAATAGACTAATAATTTCCTACACATTAGCAATAGTCCCAATACCTGCCGTGACCTGCTCATAGATATATGGTTCCATCGATAGTTTTAGGAGCGGGTCTCGGTGAATGTACAACATAACATGTTGATTAGATCAAAATGCATGTATAACTTTCGCAAAATAGCGCCTGAATATATTAACTAAATTTGGATTAGGGTTGACTCAAAGTTATGTTATGTTTTTTTCTCTTTATCCATATCCCCGCACACGACGCTTATAAAATGACCGAGAACAAACCTAGGGTTTTAGCGAGATGTAAAGAATTGCTATCCTGGAGTAACACAATAATTCGGTTCGGAGCACACAAAATAATAAAATAGTTCATTGCGATATACAAGACGAAAAATCTCTTTTTACTAGAGGCCACCAATAAGTCTTTGTTTTTCATTATCCCTTTCAGAAATCTGCATTTTCCCCATCGTGAGATCTTAGTTCGTAGCTACTTATCTGCCTTATTTGTAGAGATGGCGCTCTTTAAGTAGATATATTTCGGCACTTGCCAAATCGATTCAATATGCATTTTCCTTAACTGCCCGCCTCTCTCTCGGTCTCTGTGGCAATTTGGCACAGACTGCCAATGCCTCCAGTTTGTATAAGTACAAATTGGATGAAATGTTTCCTTTTTTATATAAAATCGGGAGGCACATTGTCATTGAAGTATACGAGTTAAAATATTACATTAACACAATTCAGAAGAAAAAAAAACGGGTTGCACTCCGGGAGTGCCGGCAGAAGTGAAAACTTGAACATTAACGTTGTGCATTTTTGAATATTTTGGAATGGTAAGGGAATAATTTCGCACGAATTGCTTTATTTATCAATATAAAAGTACTATCATATATGTGGTAAAATACAACATTCATTTATTGCGCTATCGTACACAAACATGACAATTTATATTACGTTAAAAATTTAACACTTCAGAACTATTACAATTATTTTACATTAAAAAGTTTATCTCTCAGAAAAATCAACTTTCATCCATAATTTCAACGACTCACCATCATCATTACCAACATCATTATCGCCAATCTCTAAAACTCAAACACACACGCAAACTCGCGCAAGCGCTCTGCGCCGCTTAAACCAAACAGCGGTATTGATAAACTACGTTGAACGAAACGCGTAAACGCCAACAATTTCAAGGCCCTTACAACGTTTTGGTCGCGAGAAAATAATGCCCTATGAACGATCTAGCGCTTCATGTTTTTTTAATTAAAGAGAACTAATGTTTTAGTGCTGCAGCGAACTTAAGTTCTAATTCTCACCAAAATCTTATGGTCAGGGTCACGTGTCCTGACGGCCTGACGCGAGTTTAGCATTTTTTACTCATCCCAAAAAGTGCACAACGCCGCTAAAGAAGTTTTCACTTCAAAAATAGTTCTAATACCTTTTGACATACATCAATGACAAATATAATTATTTATAAATACGTAACGTACAATTTTTGGTACGAAACCAGACATATGCTACGTGGTCGGTCTTCAGAAAAATTCAAGTGCATTCTCACTAACTAGTTTTCACGCATTGTAGTACAAAAAATATGAAGGCAGTATCAAAGATTCAAAACGATCAGTATTTGTAATTATCACTCAAATAAGCATATTTGTAATTATCGTTTGCTTATTTGTAATTATCACTTGCTTATTTGTAATTGTCACTTGCTTTTGGTAATTATCACATGCTTATTTGTAATTATCACTTGCTCGGCGGCGAAGGAAAATATCGTGTGGCTAGAGAGATCCTCTTTGCCGCATGTACAGGTTAGTATATACACTAAGATGGTAGATAGAAAATTCACAGGTATGGCATAAAGATTTGTTTAGAAGTCAGAAACTAAATACTAAACAAAATATAAAATAGTATTGGTGTGTCATACATGTATATGGTAGTGGTAGCTGGTAATTGGTATGAGCACACGCGATATATTTGGTGATCGATTGTGAACTGGTATAAAGAAATGATTATAATAAAAACGCAGTAGTGAAGTGTCGCGCACGCGTCATTTAAATGCTGACAATGCGAGCGCGCAAGCATTGCCTATGTAGGTATATATATCGTACACCCCAAACTCTAGACCTAAGTGGATCTAAGTGTGTAATTGTTTCAAAAGCAAGAATTCAGAAAAAATGCGCTTGTTTTTTCAAATGTAGCTGTTACGTTACATAATGTTTATAATTACTATTTATAAAAATAACGTTGTGGGAAAACTTATTCAAATTTTAGTTAAAAACCAAACCTGCCCATCCTGGAACCACTATTATAAGATTCCTACCTACATCGAAGAAGAAAGAAAGAAGAAAGATATATTTATTGGCATAACCATTGATAACACACATACAATAAAAAAGAAACAAAGAAAAATTAGTGAAAATATACAAAAATATGTGTATTGTAATGGCTGCCAACAAGGAGCCTTCTCAGCATAATGTTGGAGTACACGGGTGACCGTGTACCAACGCTGTTTTTCGTCAGGTCCTTAGTGACGCCGGATTCCGAACAGCAGACAATTAATCGTCCACCAACTTATAAACAACAAATGTATAAATTCCTACGTATACTAAAAACAAAAATGCGTCACTTCAATATTTGTAATAATAAAATAAAAAGCCAGCGCTCGTTACTACTATATAGCGGAGATATGTAGCTACATTGGATGGTTGGATCACTAAATAATTAAAATTAATAAATAAAAACACAAATAACCAAACAGGGGTTCAATTCACCCAATACTGCCTACATATAAAGATCGATGGTTAAAACATATATTAATAGAATTAATACTATATAATATTAATAGACATATGCATTCAATATAATAAATATAACATAGCTATAATTTGATTTAAATTGTACATTTTGTTTACTTTACAGTAGAATATATAGTAAACAAAAATAGTAGAATAGACATGATAATAAATAACAACTACCGTAATAAATGACAAAACATGCATTTCTCAAAAAGCGGTTCATAAAATACTAATTTTATGAATATTTGTAACACAAAAAGATTTTAAATTCAATCCTAAATTTCTCCATTCATAATTAAATACATGTAAACTTGCGATGGTGGCCATCTTCTGTTTCATTCCTTTTGTTCCGCGAGCAGGAGATATTTCAAATGTTTTTTAAAAGAAAATTTTGAACTTAGGTCTCTTAAAGGCGGTGGAATATTGTTCCAGCAGTGAGTGGCAGCGTACTTGAAACTACCTCGAAAAGCGCTCGTTCTGTGTGACGGGACATTCAGTGGCGTCATCGAACAACGAAGACTGAATGTTGTGCAGTCACTTTTCCACGAAAGGTGTTCATATAAATAGACCGGTTTGCATTTCTTAATAACCCCGAACAATAATGTAGCAAAGTGAAATTTGCGCCTTGCTTTCATCTTCAAGACATCATGCTCATTAAGAAAAGGTGTAACATGGCCTCGAGGTGGTATGTCAAAACAAAACCGCGCACATGTATTTTGAATGCGCTGAATTAGGCGTTCGGTTCGCGAAAGCAAACAAGGCCCGTAGACAGTGTCTGCGTAGTTTAGCCTTGATAGAACTAGAGAATCTGTTAATTGTATACGCAATTTAATACTAATATATTTACGCATTCGATACAATACTTTTAATCTGTAGAAACAATTTCTCAATGCCTCATTGATGTGTTTTTCAAAACGAAGCTCAGGATCCATAATTAAGCCAAGATTTTTCATCTCCATCACTCGTGCAATGGTTTTACCCATTATATGGACATTGGGATTAGCTAATGCCACCTTATCAATTTGTTTCTTTGAGCCCATTATCATAAACATACACTTTGCAGGGTTCAAGACCAATGAGTTGTTGTCAGACCATGCAGCGATCCCGCCAAGGTCTTCGTTCATTCTTTGCACTGCAGCTTCTGTATTGTGAGGGTTAAATGAGATATAGATCTGTAGATCGTCTGCATACATGTGATACTTGCAGTGACGAATGCTCTTAGTTATGTCTGCAGTGTAAAGAATGAACAATAAAGGACCCAATATTGAACCCTGAGGAACTCCCCTGTGTACAGTCCTTGCACTAGAGGACGAAGAACTATGTTGTCCCTTCAGCTGAACAATTTGGGACCTGTTAGCAAGATAGCTACTGAACCATCGAACAGTATTGGCATCGAAACCATAATAAGTGAGTTTAGACAACATGAGCGTGACATTAATACATTCAAATGCCCTTGAAAAGTCCAATAACGCAAGGATCGAGCCTTCACCCCGATCACGTGCTACCAGTAAATTGCTTACCACTTCAGATAACGCAGTATTCGTGCCTCGCCCCTCTCTGAAGCCTGACTGAAGTTCTGGCAAGATGTTATTACCCTCAAGGTATTCTGCAACTTGCCAATACACTATTTTCTCTAGAACTTTAGATAAGCATGGCAGTATACTAATAGGACGCAGATCATTAATATCTTGTGGGTTAGGTTTCTTAGGCAAGGGACGCACAGCCCCCAAAAGCCACCAATCAGGAAATTTACCAGTAACGATCGAGGTATTGATGACAGCAGTGATACTATCCAAGGAATGAGGAAGTGTGAGTTTAAGCATTTCAAGTGTAATGCCATCAATACCTTCCGCATTCGACTTCAATCCGTTAATGGCTTTAAGTACAGTAGCTTGATCTACTGGTTTAAGATGAAAATGGTTAGCAGAATTAAATCTATTAAATTCAAAAAAAGTCAACTGAGAAATACTAACATTATTATGTCCTGGGAGCGTTAAAAAAGTTTCGTTAATTATTTCAGGGTCATTAAAATAGGCTGGAAGGTCACGTTCAGTTTTAGTTCAGTTTCACGTTCATCGCGCATCTTTGTTCGCGCGTATCACTACGAAATAGAGAATTTGGACATGACCATTAGACAATTAAATTTAATAATAAAATACTCGTAAAAGAACAAGAAACAATTATAAAACTGTACAAGCCAGTAAACATTGTTCAAAACAAAAGGACCATATGTGCCCACACCAATCCAGAGTTACAAAAGGCAAAGGAAAAGTAAGTCCTGCAAAGAACTTGTCACAAATATACCGACAAGGAACATCAACGTGACACCTACAGTCTCTCAAAATAAACAGTCATCTGCATCTCCACGCTCGTCACCAAGTAATGAAAAATGCACCTTAAACACATCAGAATCCAACAATCTCCTACTCAGTCAAAAAAATACAGAAGTCTCTGAAAAATATAGGATAATGAATGAGCAAAGAAAGAGCCAACTGTGCATAATTAGCAACATCGGTCGCAATAAAACTGCTACAACGGTAAGAAACCACTTTGAAGATTATGAGATATACCACTACCGAGTGCTAGGAGGTAGCGCAAGACAATTATTGTACGGATTACAAGACTATACTATAAAGGGCTATTTTGTTCTATTATTAGGTGAACTTGACGTTAATCAATCATTAAATTATTTCAGCTTGGTAACTGAAATGTGACAGGTTCTTTTGTCGATTCAACATACTAATGTTATATTGTGCCTGCTAACATTTAAGTATGCCCTAGGAACGATCTAGGGCTTCATGTTTTAATTGTTTAATTAGAGGTAACTAATGTTTTATCGCTGCAGCGAACTTAAGTTCTAATTCTCACTAAAATCTTACCGTTAGGGTCACGTGTCCTGACGCGAGTTTAACATTTTTTACTCATCTCATAAAGTGCACAACGCCGCTAAAGAAGTTTTCACTTCAAAAATAAGGTTTTAACTGCACCGCATTATTTTGTAGATACCTAACACTATGATCGTGGCTGTGTATGTATTCTATAAAAGAAGAGACAGAGTTCAATTTGCGGACAGATATTAATGGCATTAGTACTGAATTTATATTTGAGATTTGTGCAATTGATCTCCCTAAGTTTAATCTTGTAATAATTTATACTGGCCTGAGAAAAACTAGGAACTATGAGTTATTCCATAGTTCATTAGAGAGATTACTACAGATTCTAAGTTTAAAAAATAAAAATAGTAACATAATTATGGATCGAGTCACGTGGCGTTCAGTTCTCTCTGCCTACCCCGTAAGGGATTTGGCGTGAAGTTATAGATAGATGATTATGGGTAGGGACTTTAACAATAACATATTAGAAATTGATAATTTGACATTTAATTTACTAAATACATATAATGAAATCCTATAATGTTGACCAACTTGTAAACGAACCTACGCGGAGGGAAGCTTTCCAGATATATTAAAAACTACAGTTATAAAACCAGCATATAAAACACATTGTAACAATTACCGCCCAATCGCCTTACTATCAACGTTTGCCAAAATATTCGTAAGTGGAATGGAAAATCGCCTCACCGCACCGCATACTGTGAAAAATATAATATCTTAGACGAGAGCCAAAACAGTTTTCTTAAAAACAGATCTACATCAATAGCAGTATATAAATATGTACAAGAAATTTTATATATTATAAATGTAAAAAATATGCGGTAGGTGTCCTATTAGACATGAGCAAGTCTTACGACAGAGTGTCCTATAAAAGTCTATGAAGCAAGCTATATGGTATTGAAATGAGAGGCAAGCAAACGATTGGTTTACGTGATCGTGTTCAGTACGTCGAATTAGAACACTATAAGCTAGAGATAAAAATGAATAAGGAGCGCGAAATCCCGCACCATAGACGTAAACAAAGGCAATACCACAGAGAATTGTAATCGGGTGTATATTATTTTTAATTTATATAAACGATCTGCCAAAGGTCTTAAATGAAACAAGTGTACTATTCGCGGATGACTTATCTGTAGTAATTCCATGTTCATACGAACACAAACTAGGGCCCAAAAAGGTGTGATGAAAAGCATAGTTGGTTGGTTGGAAGACCATAACTTGCTTGTAAATTTCGAAAAGACAACAGTAATGCAGTTCAAACCTTCTCAGAAAGTACCCCCCAAAGTGTAATTTACATACAATAACACGTTAATAGAGTGTGTAAATTCATTCACATTTCTGGGCGTTAAGACAGATACAGGCATTAACTGGAAAAGTCATATACAGCACATATCTAGCAATCTAGATTTACCTATCCATTGTCACATTTGAAAAACATGACTGATCTCAAATCGGCCATGTCAGCGTACTATGCGTACGCGCATGCTTGGCTCAGCTATGGCGTGGTATTATGGGGCAATAGTGTTAACATCCAAAGTCTCTTCAGACTACAAAAAAATTATGAACGTATCTGAGAGCTGCATACCGTGTTTCATTAAGCTTAAAATATGACTCTTACTAGCATATATTTATTATAAATTTGTAAGTTTGTAAAGAAAAATGACCCCTTATTTCCCCTTGCGAGGGCCAATTGTGCTCGCAGCCTAAGATAACAAAAAAGATTGGCATACCTCTACCAAGCTCTAGACTAAAAACATATACGTCAATACCCTATAAAATAGATTATTTACTAGATATTAAATACTGGCTACGGGCGACGGTTGATTTGTAATTTCATTTACTTTATATTTTAAAATTCACTGAAATTAAAACCTACCAACTACACAATATCGATTATTTATCTCTGCTCCGTATGATTGTATAAAATCAAAAACAACATAGGTTTCGTAGGATAGCCTGTAAGCAATCAAGTTGAAACAGGTTTTTGTTAAATAAGGCGATTTGTGCAATCCTGTAGCAATCGGCTGGTTCATCGATACTTGTTCTAACTTGCTCAATACGATTGAGCGTCGAAAGAGACAATAATGTAAAACCGGCGATAGATATTATCCGAAAATGAGCAATAGTTCTGTGCAAAGACGATATGATGATATGCTGAAAACATTGAAGAGTCATTGTGCAATCATTTGAAGACTAGTAAATTTTCAAGTCAGTTGGATGAGTCCACTTTGCCAACTAATGAAGAGTTGATGCTGTCTTACGTAAGGTTTATTAAAGATGAAAAAATATGTAAAGAACTAATATTTGCTAGAAATTTAGAGACAGACACAAAAGGAAAAACCGTATTTAATACACTGGAAAAGTTTTGTGATGAGAAAGGAATTCCCTTACAGAATATTATATCAGCTGCTGCAGATGGCGCTCCGACTATCACAGGGTGTCAAAAAGGCATCATAGCATACTTAAAAAACATATATCCAGATGTGCTGTACATTGCGTCATTCATCGACAACATTTGGTTGCTAGAAATTTAAGTGAACGATTGTTTCAATCACTGCAACATGTCACCAAAGCAGTCAATAACATCCGAAATAACTCTTTAAATGACAGATTATAAAATCAGCTTTGTGTTGCTAATGATAAAGATTTCAACCGAGTGATTTTTCACATAAAAGTGTGTTGGCTATCAAAAGGAAATTGTCTGACTCGATTTTCCAATCTGTTTGACTCTGTCGTATAGTTCTTGTAAAATAAAGACACAGAATTGCGCGACAACCTTATCACATCAAAGAATGATAACGCGTAGAAGACAGACCTTTATAAATGGCTTTATGATATGAATCTCCTACTACAAGAAGATGACTTGAACTTAATAAAAACAAAAAATGTTGGTGCTCCTATCGTAGCGAAGCTGCTCTTATACAAGAAGAATATCCCCAGAAGTGAGTTCCACAATTTTCTAAATTTTTGAGTATCCAACAACGACAACTTCCTTGTCTACCGCCAACATTCGGAAAACCTCCACAGTGATGTCATAGAAAGATTCCAGGACATTTTGAAATTGGAAATATCAGACTGAGTGTTGGATCCTTTTCCAAATGTCAACACAACAATTTCACCCCAGCTGGAAGAAGAACTTATAGAACTGACAACGAACGATGAAATAAAAATCAAATTCAAAAATGGCTATCATGAATTTTGGCTACATAAAGCCAATCCCGCAATTGTACCCTAGATTATGGTCGATCGTTCAATGATCGTTGATAGCATTCCCATCGTCATATTTGTGTTAACGTGGATTTAGCACTGTGGCAACACTGCTTACTAAAGAGAGAAATCATTTGCATGTTACCGAACGCGGCGACTTACGACTGTTTTTGAGTAAAATCGAACCTGATATCAACAAACTTGTTAAAAATTATTTCTCATTAGATTAGTTTTAAAATCAAAATTGATTACCTACCTATGTTTTTCGAATAACTTGAATAAAAGGTAGTCTTAATATTATAAAATTGCGTTTTAATTGCTCTCACTGGTAAAAATGTCTCATTTAGAATGTAAGTTTAAACTCCAGACCAGACTATTATAGCACACTATAATTAAATTAATTAAAGTAATGAATGTTATTGTGGTTTTTAAGTTTTAGGAATGTAAAGAAAAATGGAGGCGCTGAAAAATAATTGATTTTCAAAGTGGGCGGTGGAAAATAAATTTGAGAATCTCTGCTATAGATTCCAAAATCTGCCATGTATAGCATGAAACGCAAATAAAAAACTTGAACTATAGCCTCAATCGTGAATGACGCGACTTTGACACCAACGCTCGTGGGTTCGATTCCCACACAATGCACACATTTATGTGCATGAACATGTCTGTTTGTCTTGGTCTGGATGTTTTAAGAGAGGTAGGGCGCATCAAAGCAGCCCATCTGGGGAAGTACCTCCACCTCACAGAAAACCGCATCAAAGCTCCCAAGGAGTTGCTGTGTAAGCAGCAGAGGAGGCATCGCGCGAGTAATACTTAAGCAAGCGTTAATAGGCTACGGTACCCGCTTTACATCAGGTGGGCCGTATGCTTGTATACCTCCCGACGTAGTATAAAAAAAATGGTTAGTTACCGTAGCGTGCTAGCATTACTAGCATGATACCACCACTGCTGTTAGCACAGCAACTCTACAGCGAATTGTTCGGCTGCGGTTATCTGTGAGATGGAGATACTTCCGCAGTCGGGCTGCGTTGGTCTTCTTCTTCTTCGCATGATCTCGTTTCCTAATCCATTAGAATTGGCAAGATCCGCTATCTAAGCCCAAGGATTTGACGAAGACACTGATGTTTACAAGAAGCGCCTGCCGTCAGACCTCCGCAACCCAGAGGGGAAACTAGATCTTTCTTAGGTTAGATCACACGTCTTTCGAAATAAAATTTCTTGGACGTATGGGTGTTCTCACGATGTTTTCCTTCACTGCCAAGTAAGTGAAAAATATGTACATATGTACGTACCCCCCCCCCCCCCCCCCCCCAAATCAAACCAGGAACCAGGTGATCAAAGGCCGGTTGCTTATCCACTGGACTATCACTACTCAAGTCAGTCGCGCTGCTTGCATATTAGAATACACTAAAGTATGTGTGAAATCACTGCAAAACTCTACGCAATAAAAATCGGTGATAAACATTAACATTTAAGTAAAATGTCACGTTTATTAGAAGCAATTTATGCACGAAAGATATATAGCTCGGTTGTTCTTATGCGACAATGAATTTTCCAGGTCGTTTCGTTCATTTATTTCCGACGAGAAGATGGAGACACGATATTTTTCTTGCGTTCTATTTCCGGCGCACTGACTGAGATCTCAGCTACACTTAAAGTAACCGGCATCGACTTAACATGGCGATAGATGGATATATCGTTGATTTCTTCTGTTAGTCGTACATTAATGCATATGTTAAATGTAATAAAATTATGCAATACAACTGCGGAGCATAAAGCTCAGTGGATAACGAACCGGCCCATTAATCGAGCAATCCCCGGTCTGATTCACGATAGCATGTAGCTAAATTCGGCTCGGAGGTGAGGATAACAGTGAGGAATCCCGGTTTTCCCTCTGGGTTGTGGAGATGGCTCCATGAAAATCAGTATCGTCGCCAAATCCTTAAGTTATAAGTAGCGATAACCTCACCAATCCTAATGGATTAGAAAACGGGATAACGCATGAAAGAAGAGATATAAGTATATATCTAAAAGCATATACCCCAGATATACGAGTATGTTATAGTTTTACGTAATATATAAACTTGCACCGAACCTAAAGAAAATTAATTCCACACGCATTCAAGCGACACGGGCCGTATCACGGCCATTCCCTATAAACTAGTCAGAGGTTGTATGGTTTCGGCATCAGTATAATTACCATGCTATGTTATTGAACCATAGTGTTAAATTATATCCAGTTAATGATATTTGATGCGTGTATACCTCGCGATGCTGTTTAAAAAAAGAACAAACATTTTTTAACATATTTCATGAAAACAAAAGTTCGATCACATACCTTCACCATGTTCTTCGATCATACATACATACATATAATCACGCCTCTATCCCGTAGGGGTAGGCAGAGACCACTTCTTTCCGCTTGCTACGATCCTTACATACTTGTTTCGCTTCGTCCACTTTCATTATTCCCTTCATACATGCTCTTCGGTTTAGGGTACTCTTGACCTGGCCTTTTTTCAAGACGTCCCTGATTTGATCTCGAAACGTCCGCCTAGGTCTACCCCTTCCAACACTTTCATTCACACTCGCCTTATACACATTTTTCGTCAATCCTTCCTCATTCATTCTCCCGACATGGCCAAACCATCTCAGCATACCTTTCTCAATTTTTGTCACTACATCTTCTTCTTCGATCACTCACAAGGAGTTAGATTTTATTTGCATCTTTTTAGCGTTAGGCCGGTTCCTCTTTGGTTCCGGTTTTGCCGGATTGCCGCTACCTAATCCTAGAGATTTGAAGAAGATACTGATTTTTACATGGAACGACAGCCGCCAGACCACAACAATCCATAGGGAAAACCAAATCTTTCTTTGGTTAGGTCACACGTGTGTTGAAATATAATTTCTTGGACGTGTAGGTTTCCTCACGATGTTTTTCTTCACCGCCGAGCAAGTGATAATTACAAATATGCACATAAATCCAAAAACACGAATTTAGTTTAGTATAGGTACACGAAAGGATTCGAACCGGGGACCGGTTGGTCAATAGGTCGGTTCGTTATCTACTGAGCTACCACTGCTCATCGATTTTATCTGCATATCACTATATATATGCATACTAGCGGACCCGACAGACGTTGCCTTGGCTGTCCGAAAATAAAAACAATAAATCCTGTAACCCAATTACAGCGCCACCTACCGGGTCCAATTGTAAATCTAAACCATTCTCGAATCCCTTTAAACACACACAAAAAATTTCATCAAAATCAGTCCAGTCGTTTAGGAGGAGTTCAGTCACATACACACGTACAGTAGAATTAAATATATATATAAAGATAGGATATTTCTCCTGATCGGATACTCAAACAAAAAGCTTTTTTATGCTACGCAAGAGGGTTTTTGTGATTCAGAAGTGGAGGTCGCGGCGCCAATTGTGAGTATCACAATTATAAACAAAATCCTGACGTTTGAGAACACTCTCTGCCGGAGTACACTCCAGCGGATTGTCATTTGAGGCTGTACGTTCGAAATAATTCAGAATACGGTCAAACCCTTAAGATGTGTTGTTTAAGTGAGCTTTATTTCTACTTTATTATGTTTTAAAATATGATTTCAACATAAAAATGTGTTCATAATTATTATTTATTTTCACGCACTTCCTTTTTGCAATGACTCTTTATGTTAACTCAACTTAAGTACTTTCTCATATACTTTTTGCTACAACAAGTGGCCATAAATATTACTATAGCCTATGAGCTTAGAAGACAAAAGTATTGTTACCTGTATTATTCCTAATGCAACAACTACTTGGACAGGTAAGTCTCTCTCTCGCAAGAATACAATAAGTCTCAAGGAAGTTGTTATTCACTATGAGCAATATCCTGCACAGTGTAGCTCTATTTTGCGAGATGCCGCTCCTAGGGGACATTCCCATTCAGGTCACTCATTAAATACAGCTGGACCTTACCCCTTTTTCGTCGGAATTTTATTATACAGTTGTCATGATGCATCACGTTCTAATATGATTGCCTTTAGCCCCTGTTTTCTGCAAGATAAAATTACTTCCCTAAATGAACTTTTTGTCAAACATCGCTGTGCCTTAATTATTTAACTTTAGTAGTAGTTGTTTATATGTAAATGTATAATAATCATCATTGCGAGTAGGGATAAGTGTGCAAGAACAGAGCCATATGGCACAGGGATCCCTCTGCCTACCCCGTAAGGAGCTTGGCATGAAGATGTAGTAGCAGAATAATCACGAACTAACTGCGAGCATTTGCCAAAATCTTCATTTGCTCGCTACATTCGCAATGATGATGTAAGATAGAATATTGGTCCAAAAGAAAATGGTCTTAAAATAAGAAAAGCATGCTCTAATGGAATTTGACGAGCTCGGTAGCTTCCCTGCTGGTTCGATTCCCACACACGACTAACATTTGTGTGCATGAACATGTCTGTTTGTCTTGGTCTAGATGTTTTCAGTAAGGTGCATCAAAGCAGCCCGTCTGGGGAAGTACCTCCACCTCACAGAAAACCGCAGCCAAACACACACAGCAACTCCTTTGGATCTTACTAGTGACCTCACACAGAGTAAGACAACAACCCACAGGCGGTAGTTATCTGGCTGTTTTCTGAGAGGTAGCGGTAGCTTTGTTATGCCCTAATTCTCCTAAACCCCCAGACCAAGACAAACAGACATATTCATGCACACAAATGTTTGTCACGTGTGGGAATTGAACCCATGAGCGTTCTTCCTATTTCGTCAATCTTTATCAGCACTACACAGGTCATGCTAAATGTGATTAGCGCTCGAGAAAATGTAACGATAATCAAATTGTATAGATTCTAGAATTTCACACTGCGAAGATTAATTTAATGCAATAAAATATTCACCCCGGCCATTCTCAATCGCTGACGTGAACTGGGGCTGTTTATTAAAAATTCAATAGGAAAGTTGGGGTTCGAGTTCGACTCAAGTATTAAATATCAATTCTCGACGCTGCTGAAGGATTAGGAAGAGACGCTGCATCGAATATCACGAAAATGTTGTGAAAGGGTGCTAAATCTTTATATATGATTCTTCTGCACGTGTGTACCTTTGTTTTAGGGTTCCGTACCCAAAGGGTAAAACGGACTCTATTACTGAGACTCCGCTGTCCGTCCGTCTGTCACCAAGCCGTATCTCATGAACCGTGATAGTTAGACAGTTGACATTGTCACAGATGATGTATTTCTGTTGCCGCTTAACAACAAATACTAAAGAACTGAATAAATAGATATTTTTGCCTTTTTTATAGATAACGGTACGGAACCCTTCATGCGTGAGTCTGACCCGCACTTGGCCGCTTTTTATACAAAATCGGGGGGCACACGAGCATACAGCCCACCTGATAAAGCGGTTACCATTGCCTATGAACGAATAAGTATCGTTCGCGCGATGCCACCTCTGCCAACACAGCAAATCATTAGGAGCTTATCGGTGACCTCTCTCACAGGCATGAATACAACAATCCTCCAAGGAGTTGTTATTTGACTGCGGTTTTCTGTGAGATGGAGGTACTTCCTCAGTTGGGCTAGTTCAAAGTCAAAGTCAAAATCTTTTTATTCCGTAAAAATGGCTACATTTGTTTGGAATCGTCACAATTTTTTTCCCTACCGTGCAGTTCATGACTAGGTGAGCACTGATAAAAATACTGCCAAAAAACTCAGGCATCCCTCTTTTGGTATCCAAACAAATTTACATAATTTATTAATTACATTATAATTGGATCGACTCAATCCCAGGCATTTTTATCATTAACATAGTTATAGATACTTTATAATATGCCCTGCTACACAATTTGGCTTTAATGGTAGTTTTAAATTTGTTTATTGACAATTCTCTTATATTGCTGGGAAGTTTGTTATAGAACCGTATACATTGCCCCATAAAAGAATTACTTATTTTGTGGAGACGGCTTGGATGTAACACAAGATTATGCTTATATCTTGTATTTATGTTATGAGTATCACTCTTTTTACAAAATGAGTCTATGTTTTTATGGACATACAAAAGCTTTTCATAGATATATTGCGATGCGACTGTTAGAATATTTATTTCTTTGAATTTTTCCCTAAGGCTCTCCCGGGGACCAAGTTTGTAGATAGCTCTTATGGCTCTCTTTTGCAATAAAAAGATGGTGTTAATGTCCGCGGAGTTACCCCAAAGAAGAATTCCGTATGACATAATACTGTGAAAGTAGCTGAAATAAACTATTCTAGCCGTATCAACATCAGTGAGCCGTCTAATAGTTTTCACTGCATAGGCTGCAGAACTTAGTTTTCCTGATAATTTTTCAATTTGTGGGCCCCATTGTAGTTTGGAGTCGATTGTTATACCCAAGAACACAGTTGTCTCCACAGGGGCTAAATTAGTTCCATTAACATGTACATTGGTAGTCACCTGTCTTACATTAGGTGTTGAGAACTTAATTACTTTAGTCTTTTTATCATTTAAAAGCAGATTATTAGCATTAAACCAATGCATAACTATAGAGAGAGCATCGTTAAGTTCGTCATAATTACCTAACTGTCTATTAATTTTGAATGTCAAAGAGGTATCATCCGCAAACAATACAATCTCATGTTTATCCTTTACATAATAAGGTAAGTAATTTATATATACTAAAAATAAGAATGGACGTAGAATTGACCCCTGTGGGACTCCCATAACTACAGGGGACCCCGAAGATCTTTTACCATTAACATCGATCTTCTGTATCCTATTGCCCAGATAAGAAGACAGAAGTTCAAGAGCCTTGTTCCTGACACCGTAATGGTGTAATTTTCTGACAAGAGTTGGATGTGCCCTACGTGTTTTAAAAATACCTATATGCATGCTCATAAATATGTATCCTATGTGGGAATCAGGCACATGCAATGGTGTCAAAGTAGCGTTACTAACCATTACGCTGCCGAGCCGTCTCACTTACTTCTCCTAAACTATTTCAATGATTTTTTTGTGTGTATTTATGTCGGTTCTTGAAAGGTTTATTTTCACAATTGGACGCCGCTGCCATGGCTGTTCCGATCGTCTCTGCGAGTGTTCGCCATCTGAAATGTGAACCGCATGCACCCGCCACCGTTGCTGCTCTGGCTGCTCCGGTCGTCTCCTCGACACGTGTTTCGCCTCTCCACGAGGTATCCATCGTAGTGCCGTCCTTTATTTATTTATTTATTTATTTATTACACATATATTTTTGATAAGCATTACAGCTAAGAAGCCAATTCGCTTATCAAATACTATTATCTAATTATAAACATAAATAATAAAAATTATTCATATTACACATACATCATTAAGATTGCATTAAGATAATAAATATAAGTAAATGATAGATCATTATTTAAAAAACAATGCATGACGCGTCGAAGCGCCCACAGGGGCCCAATGGCAAATAAATATATTTTGATCTGATTTTGATTATTATAAAAAAAAAACATAAATTATTTTAAAATTATACATATAAATTTGCATTTTCTAAATATTCTGTTGCCACCCTGCGAAATTCTGCATGCGAACAACTAAACAAATCGAGCTTGTCGTATTGAGCCGTAATGTCGTTGAGCAGGCGCAGCGCTAGAGGTAGCGGTGCATGGCTACCCACTTGCGTTCTACAAAAAGGCAGCGTGAATAATTTGTGTGAACGGGACCGATAGTAATTATCAGGAACATTAAAAGTAATTAGCTCTAAGACAGCAGCATTATTTCTATAACCCCTAAGCAGGTCAAACACAACCTCAAGAAGTCGGACATTACGTCTAACCTCGAGAGTGCCGTAATCAACTATACCAAGCAAAAAAGCACTGGGATAAATATTGGGATAACCGACACTATACCCATACTGCTTACGATAAAGCCACCGTACAATTTTTTTCTGTAACTTTTCTATCATGAGCACATATTTGGCCTCATACGGATTCCATATGATTGCGTCACTCTCTAATTGACTACGAACAAGCGCGTTATATAGGGTTTTTATACTTATTATGCTATTAAAATGCTGTGCTTGACGTAGTACAAAACCTAAAGTTCGAAAAGCAGCAGTGCAAACCCTAACAATATGTTCATGAAAGGACAGATCTTCACACATCTGCACACCTAAATCTCGGACAGATGAAACTCTTGGTACGATAGAATTGCCTAGATGGTAAGTGGCTGTAATCGGCTTCCTTGCAAGAGTAAATGACATCATAGAGCACTTATCAATATTGAGCATTAATTTATTGTTCTCACTCCAACGTAGCACATTATTAACGTCCTGCTGAAGTAGATTTATATAGAGAAGGATGGCGGAACGGTGACGGGTGCATGCGTTTCACATTTCAGATGGCGAACACTCGCAGAGACGAACTGAGCAGCCATAGCAGCGGCGGCATGCATCTACTAAGGGCAGTGGGTGGGTGCCGGCCGGCAGTAGTTCGCACGAACTAATCGGGAGCGGAAGCACACAAAGTAGTTTAGATCAAATTGCCTGTCTTCAACTTTCGCAAAGTAACGCCTGAATCTATTAACTATGAATTGATGATTCTTTTTTTCTTTGGTAGGTCCATATTTCAGAAGTGGTCCCAAATAAATTTTATTTTTGATTCAGCGCTTTTTGAGAAAATCAACAAAAACAAAAATATATACACAGATAATGTTTTGGTTTAAGGTTCCCTTCAGCAAAAGTTTTTGATGAGGACTTTCAATCTCAGTTTTTTTTATTTACACCACTAAAAAGCAAAAATTTTTTTTTTAATAAAAGAAATACGCTTTCTGAAATCACCCAGGAACAAAAAAGCGAAAAATAATTGGTCACTCACGATTTTTGGAGTCGGTGCCAGCCGCATAATATCTATTGATAATACGTATATACTGACACCCACTCCTAAATTTCTTTTTTTATATATAATTTATTATAACACAACAGATATGCTTATTGCCACCCGACATAGTTTATAAAATATAATGTAACAAAATAGTTCAATAAGAATCGAACACCAGGCATTTTCTTACGAAAAAAGATGTATGCACGCTCTACACCAAATATCCGGAAAGGCTTCAACTTCCGGCGTCGAGCACAACTGTACTTAAGTAACAATTCTTTTTCGATTTGGGATAAGGTGTATAATCATCATCAAAATAAAATCATTTGATTTATTCTGTCCAAAAATATTGCGAAAAGTATATAATTAAATAATAAACGGAATAATAATTATTACACTGTATAATAATATTTAAATATTATACAAAATTATTTACAGCAAACATAAATAGGTATAATTCAAATTGACAATATAATACAACCTAAAGTATAATAAAACCTAAACGCTATAAAAGGGGCTTCCTCTTGCAATACGATGCCATAGAAATAAAAATGAATTTATTTGTGCTTATAAAATAATGTAAGTACAGTTAGTTACATAAAACTACTTTTATTAGACAAATAAACATATCATATCTATTACCAACTGTATTTCACTATTTGTCCAGCACATAAATATATTTTTATAACTACTATGTACTATTATTGTGAGACAAATGGTAATATGTAATCAACTGTATTGTCACTGGGTGAATATTCTTAATATTCCTAGTGCTATTGGTATAATACTATTTGTGCGAGACAAGTTATATATACAACCGTATTTACATAACTATCCAATCTTATGAAAAATATATATTTCTTCTTCTAGCTATCTAGCGTCATGCTGTTTCCTAATTCATTAGTATTGGCGGGCTCCGCTACCTGAGCCTAAGGATTTGTCGAAAATACTGATTTTTGCATAGAGCGACTGCAGCCCGGAGAAATGTATGCTCGCATCGCATCTTTCTATAGTATACTATTAGAGCAGTGATAAAAACCAGTCTATAAACAGACGGTCGCTAGTTCGGATCCTTGCGTGGGCACTACTAACCAAATATGTTTGTAATTATCACTAGCTCGGCGGTGAAAAAAATCATCGTGAGTAAGCCAGACCGCCCTAGAAATCATATTTCATTAGACTTGTGACCTAACTTAAGAAAGGTCTTTTCCTTCAGGGTTGTGGAGGTCTGATGGCAGTCGCCCTAGATCTTAATCAGTATCTACGCCAAATCCGCAGACTTAGGTAGCGGATCCCGCAAATCCTAATGGAATATGAGAAGAGAAAAGAGCATTTTTGAAAGCAAAGAACTATTTGAACGACACAAACAGTATTATATAACCAACTACATTTACACTATTTCCCAAGCACACGAATAATATTTCTATAGCATCGCATTGCAAAGAGGACCCTTTCTAAAGCATATCAAATATTATAGAGGCAGGGATATTTAAAAGTTTCCTCTGTTAGTTTGTCCTACTTTCACGATCGTATTTTTAATAGCAACGATATTTTAGCTCCATATAAAAAGTTAATAGATTAAAATGTTATTTTGGGGAATTCAAATTTACAAGCGACTACTTTACGTACTTCCATCACCAGTGTGTCCATGCGAAATAGTGACGGCTAGTATGTAGCTGCCAACGGTGATGTGTCACCACCACAAACAAACAAACCACTGCGCATGATTGAAGACACCCCACTCTCACAAAGACATTTCACATGGGTTTTTTTTTAAATATTGTCGGACAAATTACACAGCGCCATATAGCCCCAAAGTAAGCGAAGCTTGTGTTATGGGTACTAGACAACTGATAAACATACGTAAATACTTTTTTTTTTGTAAATACATACTTATTATACATAGAAAATACCCAGACCAAGACAAACAGACATGTTTATGCACACAAATGTTTGTATTGTGTGGGAATCGAAGCCACGAGCGTTGGTGTCAAAGTAGCGTAACAACGCGTTTCACGACTGCGCCACCGAGCTCGTCAAAATTTACTTCATGATCTAAGATGTCGATCCGTGAATTAGCCAATAAGTGCTACGTGTTCTACTTTATCCCCGAGCCGCGGTGCACTGAGTTACAACATAAAATCGGTCTCATCGTATCTCCATCGACAATTTACTTCATGGTCACCACCGACTGGGGCAGTATCTCCACCTCATAGACCACTGTAGCTAAATATCAACCCTTGGAGAATTGTTGTGTTAGCAGTACGTGTTTTTTTTCTACAACGACAAACACACATACGGCCCACCTGATTTAAAGCGGTTATCATACCCTATGAACACTTGCAATGCATTAATTATCACTCAAGTGATGCTACCTCTGCCGCTAACACAGCAGCTCCTTAGGAGCATACTGGTGACATCACTCACACGCAGGAACGCAACCACCCTCCAGGTGGTTGTTATTTTGCTTGCGGCCTTCTGTGAGATACTTCATCAAACAGGCTGTTTTTATGCACCCTACCTCTCTTTTTTTTTTTTTTTTCAACAACTATTTTAACAATATTATACGATATTACTGACAGTATCTACCCAAACGTCGAAATGCGATTATTCATAATAACTAACTATTTTGGCAGAGGCACATAATGTATTTAAGATTGTACCTAAACATATTTGAGACTAACGGCCTCTATTCGCCAGAAACTCAACTAACCAGCAATGTGGACCACGCATCAGCTTTAAAAATGCTACACAATTTTTTGAAAAAATAATTTTGGTATATAGAATAATAAATAAGACAAACAGACATGTTCATGCACACAAATGCTTGTATTGTGTGGGAATCGAACCCACGAGCGTTGGTGTCAAAGTAGCGTAACAACGCGTTTCACCACTGCGCCACCTATATATATAATATATAATATATAGACTTTTTTAAATATCTATCTATCTATAACTTCACGCCAAATCCCTTGCGGGTAGGTAGAGATACCGAGCGCGACATGACTCAAAGTCAAAGTTAAAATCTTTTTATTCCGTAAAAATGGCTACATTTGTTTGGAATCGTCACAATTTTTTTCCCTACCGTGCAGTTCATGACTAGGTGAGCACTGATAAAAATACTGCCAAAAAACTCAGGCATCCCTCTTTTAGTATCCAAACAAATTTACATATTTTATTAATTACATTATAACTGGATCGATTCACTCCCAGGCATTTTTATCATTAATATAGTCAGATACTTTATAATATGCCCTGCTACACAATTTGGCTTTAACAGTAGTTTTAAATTTGTTTATTGACAATTCTCTTATATTGCTGGGAAGTTTGTTATAGAACCGTATACATTGCCCCATAAAAGAATTACTTATTTTGTGGAGACGGCTTGCATGTAACACAAGATTATGCTTATATTATATGCTTATATATTATATATGCTTATATGACTCGACCCCAACACACCTCACACGCTTCTAAAATTCTTTGCTAACATTCATTCTTTCTTTAACATTTTACTACAGTCAAAGTCGATGATAATAAAATAAAAGTTTATTTTTTTTAAATCGTCTGACTGTAAATTAATTGGTATATGACAGAGTCCATAGATAACAGAAACAACGGGAGATGTGACATACCACGCGAGTTTACACCGGGACGGTTGTCGCCGAGTTTCACCCCACCATAAAACACTCGCACACTTAAATAAATAAAAAATATCATTCTACGCACACAAGTACAACGACACACATTTGTTAACACGCTGTCATTGGATGTTTATTTAAACAACACCCTACTTGGGTGCACGCACTACTACATTTATAAAGCGGCAGAAACAAGCGGCCGTATCTCGAAACTGTACACACAGTGAACGAATAATATTACTCGCTTTACATTGCGTGTTGGTAAACGAGCGGTGGAGACTGCGTAATGGTAGAAAAGCAATGTATGATTAAGAATGAGAAATTTGATATTTATAATTTGTATCGTGGTAAGGCCCTGGTAGAAATGGCGTCAGAGAATTTTTGAAATTAATTCTGTATTTATGCTTATAAAACGTAATATTATTTGTACTTATAGGTGATAAGTGATTCCATTTGATTTAAAGTTAACCACTGCACTTCTATTTTTGCAAAAAGGCAACAGCACAACTTAGCATTTTGCTAAAACAAGGAGCAACGTATCTCAATCGAACTTGATTGCAACTAACTAACTGTTCTTGGCAATGTTCTCGTTTTGAGCATATTGCGGCGACACCAACCACGCCCCCTCGTCACATCTCCCGTTGTTTCTGTTATCTATGACAGAGTCCGTCATTACATTAATAGTTCAAATTTTATAATTAAATAATTGCTTTAATATGATTCACATTTTACGTTGATTTTATGACATTATTATTGTAACATTGAAATTATTATCAATTGTTTAGAATAAATTGAATTAAACTTAGAACACAAAAATAGCTACAAATAGAACAAGGGAGCTAATGCAGCTTATTATAATATTGCAGGGTAATTCAAAGAGCACCGGACACTGCGCCAGGGGATTAGTATCGAGTTGCAATAGGAAGCCGTAACTATGTCGCACTTCTGATATTATGCGAGCACAGATAGTTAAAAGTTGTCTGTACTATGTTTCCCCTAGTTTTACACTCCGCGTTACCCATCGGTGTGATGTTTTTACTCAAGTATAAAATATGTTGTAGACCGCGTTCGCAATGACAATGTAAGAAACAGAGTTGGTCTGAAAGAGAGTGTCGGTGTTAAAATAACGGGCAAGCTCCGTTGGTTCGAACATGTAGAATACAGACCGATTTTCTCTATTGACTTGAGTCTTATCAGTTGTTGGCAGTAGAGATCCAAATCGATGGTTCTGCCCGGCGGTAAAAGCTCATAAAGAAAGATGCCCCTTCCTACCTCACGATACACACAGCATCACTTTATTGTGAGTTAATCCGGGTGTCGCTGTAGTCTGTGGAGATTGACTGACCTTTGATCATGATCACACATTCTTGTACGTAATCCACTATCACCAGTTGATCACTGGTGACGAAAAGTGAATCTTTGAAAAAACGGTTCGGTTTCACTAAGTTTCAATTTCAAGCGCATGAGAGAGTACACTATTCAATAGGTTTCTATCAGTTACCTTGTGTAATATCCAAATATAGAGCAGTATATCCATATCCAGACTTTTTCAAACGGATCAAGAACTGTTTTGTGGTCGACCTCGAGCCCTTCAGCTATGTCGTAACTGCTAATGTGCCGATCTTGCTCCACTGAAATGGCACCGACTTTATCCGTAACAGGTCGACCAAAGAGTTTCATTTTTGACATCAAAATTCCCGGGCTGAAAACACTTGAACTAATTGTATGCTACTCTCACGGACACAGCGTTAAGTTCATTAACGTCACATTTTTTACCGGCTTGTGTCGTAATTTTACCTTTTATTGTAATAAAACTTCAAAATGTATCGAATCTTTTAATTTTAGCGGACAAGCAACAACAGAAAAATGGCGACAAGCCGTTATTAATATTTTTTTAATATCATCTGTTTAATGGCATTAAAACCAGCACAGCACGACTTACATAGTATAACCAAAGAAATTTTACTGCAACTTTCTGCTTAGAAAATACGAACAAACGTTTTCTCCAACCTATACGTCGACTATAACATCTGACATTGCCAGTATTGTGGAGTGTAGATTTTGTTTTTTTTCTTATGTGGAGGCATACAAACATATGGCTGACGTAATTTAAAGTGGTTACCGTAGCATTATGACGTTTTGCAATACAGGAAGTATCGCTCGAGCGTTGCCATCCTTCCTGCTAATACAACACAGATGATAGCCTCACTCACCCGTAAGAAGCTAAGAATAAAAATTTGACGATAATCCTGATTTTTACATAAAGCGATTATCTGGGCACACATTTTTCGAAATATATTTACTAGGACGTGCGACTTTCCTATCGATGTTTTCTTTTACCGCAAAGCAAGTATGCACAAATATGCACAGAGATCCAAAAACATGAATAAATGCTACTTGCCCGCACGAGGATCCGAACCGGAGAACGATCGCTTGATAAGCCGGTTTTTTTATCCCTAGGACTATCACTGCTCGTCAATCACTACCTCAGTTTCGCATTTTAATAAGTCGTATCTTCCTTTGCGTTTTGGCAGTCATCCCTGGATCATTGTATAATAATGGTTTGTAACATGCATTAAATATGACATGGTAATTATACTCGTCCGGACACATACGCCAGGGTAATGAGCCGTGTTGCAACCGTAAATGGTATGCACTTCAGCACGCTTTGAGTATCATAATTGTATCTACAAATTAATCATCAAAATTCTATTGTATGAAATACAAAATACTGGAAGCTAAGCATTTTGAATACTTATGATATGTAACTATGAATTGCCTAGGATTCTAAGGTTACACTTGCTATCAAGGAGACACTTGACTTGCCTCTAAGTGTTCTACCATTTGTACAATAGGTCAGATTTTTTTTATACCACGACGGAAAGTGATGTGATATCAGGAGCTTTAGGAATCGGGAGCTTGCATGAAAAGATCTACGAATGTTAAAGAAGCCAAGTAAAGAAGATAGATTGATAAAGATTTATTTGTGCCAGGCACATTTTTTTTCAATAAGCATACGAGTTTTACAGACATGCAGGCAGACAGACCTTGCTAATGTAATTTAAAAGTGTATATGTGTAAAGAGGTCCACGCAAACTATATGTCGTGGAGCATAGAAATGGAACGTCAAGTCATAACCGACTTGGGTGTATTCGGGAGCTACGGTTGGCAACATCGAGTTGTCAATGGTGGGCAAAAAGGGCGGGCTGAGTGGGGACAACACTACAGCGGCCACTTTTGAACGAGACGTCAAGTCGTACGTACGTCCAACCAACCGTATTCCGACTTCACCGCGTTCCTATAATTAATCCGGCTACATCCGATCCGCGTGCATACATTTCGCGAGAGTTTAATTGTAATCAGGACTGATTAAACCTACTAAGCGTTCCACGTGATTTATTTTCGTTTCATACGGCAACCACAATGGATGAAGAACAAATAACTCTTAAACGCCCACACTTCCCTCCGATATATATATATATATATATATATATATATATATATATATATATATATATATATATATATATATATATATATATATATATATGTATATATATCTATACCTCCCTTTCACATTATTGATAATATTATAGTGTTAGAATTTTAGAGAAAATTTAGTACAATAAACATTTAAATAAGACATTTTCCTCACTTCCGTTAATCAAATACAGTAACATAAATAAACATAGTAAAATAATCATAATAAGTAAAATATATTAAATTATTATCATTTGTTAAATTTCGCAGTACAGAAAGGAGTGTATAAGGGGACCGCGTCATATAGCGCTCGATTCTCTTTGCCTACCCCGCAAGCAACTTAGCGTGAGGATATATATGTATATATATATATATGTATATATATATATATATATATATACATACAATGTCGGGATACGAGCATACGGCCTACAATACAGAAAGAAACATACATGTGTCTCATAGAAACTCGCAGCCAAATGACAACTCCCTGGGTGGTCGTTCTGTTTTTACGTGTGAGTAAGGTCACCAGTAAGCTGGAGTCGCTGATCGTTCATAAGCTATGTTTTCTTTTTATACTACGTCGGGAGACATACAAGCATACGGTCCAACTGATGTAAAGCGGTTACCGCAGCCTATGAATGCTAGCACTACATTAAGTATCACTCGCGCGATGCCACCTCTGCTAGTAGCACAGCAACTCCTTTCAGAAGCCTACTGGTGACCTCACTTATACGTAGGAACACAACAACCGTCCAGGGAGCTATATATGGCTACGGTTTTCTGTGAGGTGGAGGTACTTCCCCAAACGCGCTGCTTTGACGCGCCCTACATCTCTTAAAAACACCCAATACAAGACATACTGACATGTTCACGCATACAAATGTTTACCCTGTGTGGGAATCGAACCTACGAGCGTCGGTTATACGACTGAGATGCATGGTTGTATAACTTGAACTGTAGTTGGCCGTTCTTTCTATTCTTCTCCAAATCGCCGATCAAATCACATTACAGTCAATTCGGAGGTATTTATAGTTAAACAGCAATAAACATATACAGATTTATAACCGAGAAATAGTTTACAATTTAGACAGTGTCAGGGGATTGAATCAAGTTGAACTAGAGCGTTGCTTTGACACCTCAACTTAGATCCAAACTTCAATTAGTTAAACTAATCGTATTTACACTTGGTGTATACAATAGATATCGTGTGATGATGATAGCATAACACCAGGGGATTGACGCTGAATGGCAGTTGCAGTCAGTCTTCATAAGGTCTATGCATATTTTAATGTTTGTTTGAAAATCTTGTTGTAATAACATAGATTGAAATAAACATTATGCAGTGATCACTCGCGATCTTTTCTTTTTTTTTATTTGTCGGGATGCATACAAGCATAAGATCCATCTGATGTTATAGCAAATAGCTTATGAATCTTTGCAACACATTAAGTATCACTCGCGTGATGCCACCTCTGCTGCTAACGTAGCAACTCCTTAGCTTGCTGGTGACCTCACTCACATAAAGGCTCACTCCTGGTGGTTGTAATTTAGCTGGGGTTTTCTATGAGGTGGAGGTACTTTCCCATACAGGCTGCTTTGATACACCCTATATCTCTTAAAAGCTGTTCTCATAATGGTATCGTAATGGCCCATCACTACAGAAGTAGCACCTTGGACACAGAAGGAGGGAATATTTTATTATTATATAATTTTGAAGTAGGTGCCACGTACAAAAATCGATAGGTTAAATTAAATAGATTTTTTTAAATAAATAAAGTTGGCAATATTTAAACATTATAATTGGGTATGTCACTTAGTTCTTGTTTTATTTTAACAATAATTTCTCAATTTATTTGTCCTACAGTTACTGATGAATTATATCTTAATTCGTATAAGTGGGAATGGTAGATATTGTTGTGATAATTTGTTATTGCGGCAACGTAGGTGTATAATTTTTATATTTTAATGGTGCCGAATTCAAAAATATAAAATAATTAAATAATAATCAATTATTTCTTCATTACATTACAAGTTTGTTATAGAACCGTATACATTGCCCCATAAAAGAATTATTTATTTTGTGGAGACGGCTTGCACACAAAGCCGAAAGCTTGTAACACAAGATTATGCTTATATCTAGTATTTATGTTATGAGTATTACTCTTTTGACAAAATGAGTCTATGTTTTTATGGACATACAAAAGATTTTCATAGATATATTGCGATGCGACTGTTAAAATATTTATTTCTTTGAATTTTTCTCTAAGGCTCTCCCGGGGACCAAGTTTGTAGATAGCTCTTATGGCTCTCCTTTGCAATAAAAAGAAGGTGTTAATGTCCGCGGAGTTACCCCAAAGAAGAATTCCTTATGACATAATACTATGAAAGTAGCTGAAATAAACTATTCTAGCCGTATCAACATCAGTGAGCCGTCTAATAGTTTTCACTGCATAGGCTGCAGAACTTAGTTTTCCTGATCATTTTTCAATTTGTGGGCCCCATTGTAGTTTGGAGTCAATTGTTATACCCAAGAACACAGTTGTCTCCACAGGGGCTAAATTAGTTCCATTAACATGTACATTGGTAGCCACCTGTCTTACATTAGGTGTTGAGAACTCAATTACTTTAGTCTTTTTATCATTTAAAACCAGATTATTAACACTAAACCAATGAATAACTTTAGAGAGAGCATCGTTAACTTCGTCATAATTACCTAACTGTCTATTAATTTTGAATGTCAAAGATGTATCATCCGCAAACAATACAATTTCATGTTTATCCCTTACATAATAAGGTAAGTCATTTATATATACTAAAAATAAGAATGGACCTAGAATTGACCCCTGTGGGACTCCCATAACTACAATACTTAGAGAAAACTACCTACAACTTTTTAAATTTATTTAAATCATACAATTTGCATCATATTTTTACAGAGCCAAAAAGAGTAACTGCTACAAGTGCTACATGTATTGATAACATATTTAGCACTGTAAAACCTTCGTATCAATCTATAATTAATAAAGTTCAGTCAGACCATTCAGGTCAGTTGGTTTCATTTCCAAAGTCTTCAAAAATACAAAGAAAGTAAATAAATTATATACCATTTAGTAAAAGCCGCTTAGAAAGATTTAAGTCTAATATAGCAGAAAAAAATGTATTGTTGCCCTGTCACGGTACTCCGGACCACTTGTACAGTTCTTTATTTAGCTTAATCACTAGTGAATTTAATACAATCTTTACTCCAAAACAACTGTCTGTAAGTGACCGTATGACATTCAGTGATTGGGCAACTCCTGGTATTTACAAAAGTCGGAATAAATTGTATGAACTTTATGAAGAAAGGACCTGTAATCACAATCCGACTTTTCAAGAACTTGTAAAAAATTATGCCAAAATATTTAAACGAGCCTGTTCCAATGCTAAGTGTATATATTTAAGAAATAAAATTAATGGTTCAACAAATATTATCAAATCTGTTTGGGATATGATAAATAATGAGACGGGTAGAGCGAAAGTACATAGTCGAGACTTTCGGTTAAAGATAAATGATATAGATCTCAAAAATGATGTAGAAATTGCGACTGAGTTTGAAAAATATTTTTCTAACATTCCTCTTATTACTACGAGAAATCTTATGTCTTCTTCTATATCTGCTGAACTGGTTCTCAAACAAAGCGTGGTAGAATGCAACACAATATTTGAATTTTCAGCTGTAAGCCCAAAAGATGTTTTGAACGCGTATTTTTCTCCAAGATATTTATATTAAAATCTCCACAAATTATAACAGTTTTATGGCTATTAGATAATCCTCCATGATATTTGAAAATGTTTCAAAGGGCGTGCTAGGAGGTTTATACAGATTCATAACAATGAATCGTTCCAATTCAATGCATGAAATCTCTACAACTCGCTCAACAGAGAGGCTCACAATGTCACACCTTTCTTTAAATTTAAGCAACTTATTTAATAATATTAAGGAGCCACGCTATTCTATTTCTTCGCCAAATTCTTAGAGTAATGTAGCAATCACATCACAATTACATTCCCTAAAAAACAGCTTTTGTTTGAGGCATCAATGTCCTTTATATTCCCACGACTGAAAAGATATTCAACAAAAACAGTAAGTAATTTCTCCTGTAAAATTAAGATTTCGCAATTACCGGCTATTGCTCGGGGACGTCGACATGTTCAGTCCAGAGAAGTAATAAAACTATAACAGTTGAACAACACAATCTCAGAGAATCTTTGGAGAATACCAATTAAAATACTTTGTATAATAAAATATTTTTATTGACATAATCCACATTTGGCATTTATCGATGTATAGATTTGGGTGCGTTCCCAGACTTAATGAAATTTAGTAAACTTGCAATTTGACCTAACCTGCTTTGTGTGCTTCCGCCACCAATTCAGTAAACTGTTTCTATAATTGAAGTCAGGTGAAAATAATTAACTATGGAATTAAAGAAACACATTGATTTCGACATTACTTATTGAGTAAAATATTCGAAAGGATAATGTTTGACCAATTGCAGCTCTATTTTAAGGCCAATGAAAGAAAGTGCTACGCAATACGGTTTTCCATCAGGTACATCAACTACAAGGCGGAAAGCGTGATTTTTTTTTTGCATGGGTCAAGCTTGTTCTTCAAGTATGGGAGAGATTCCAGGATCCTATTGGTTTTTTTTGTGATCTCTCTGAAGCTTCTGTTATGTCGACCATCGAACAACATTCCATAAGCTGTGCCATTACGAAGTTTTTTGATTACATCCTATTTGAACAACAAATCGCAAAATGTTGACATTAATAGGGTTCAATCTTAAGGCAGAAACTCTTTGGGCGTGCAGTAATAAGCCGTTTATTTTGGATCCGTTTTTATTTTAGTATACGTTATTTGTATTTATCACGTGTTCGGCGGTAACGGAAAACATCGTGACGAAACCCGCACGTCCAAGAAATTATATTTTGAAAAACGTGTGACCTTACATAATAGTGATCTGGTTTTCCCTTTGGATTGCAGTCGCTCCATGTAAAAATCAATTTCTTCGCCTAGTGGATTATTAAACGGCATAAAGCTAAGAAGAAGAGTATATGAACGATCTCTGAAAATAATATGATGTGATTTGATATTTGTGACATTTTAAAATTCATATTATAAAGCGAATGATGAGGCGCCGCGAATTATCATTCCATATTAAGAAACTGCGCCATGAAAATGATTGAAAAATATTGCTCTAGAGTATAGACCACCAACTACAACAAGCCTTCTAAGAGTAGTAGCAGATTTGATTTTAAAATTTTATACATACATGCATACAAATTTATTCTGTATGGAAATCGAACCCTCCAGTGTTGACTCATGGGTTTGATTTCCATACAACTCATACTTGTGACACTGAAAAGTTGCACAATTTTAAAATGTTCGGTATTTTATGTACATTTGATGCCGTGAGTTCTTTGCTTCTAAATAAAGGTATTAAATAGAACAGGTAAGTATCTGCAGTTTAAAATTATAAGCATTCTTATCATAACATTTTTAAGAGAGTTAGAACGCATCAAAGCCCCCTGGGGCCCATCCCATCCCATCTGGGGATATACCTCTAGCTCAGAGAACCGAAGCCAAAATATAGCTCCCTTTAGAGTTGTTGTGTTCTTGCATATGAGTGAGGTCACTAGCGAACTTCTTAGGCGCTGCTGTGTTAGCAAGTGTACATAGGCTACGCTAATCGCTTTACATCGGGTAAGTCATATGCTTGTATTCCTCCCGACGATGAATAACAAAAAAAAAACATACTCCGATACATTTGGTTTTTATATAACCCTCTTCTAACCGAAATAAAAGACGTTAAACACATCAAAAGGCTGTACGCATGTTTACCAACCAAGTAGGTAATTACAAAATATATAAATTTACTTTAAGCATGTAATCTTTCTATTAGTATTTTATTTTTAGTAAATAGGTCAGCGAGATAGATCTCAATCAGACAAGCCCTGTCGATTCAGTCCGCGAGCAACAGATAAGAAAATATTCCATGCCAAGAGTTTATTAAGATTTAATTATAACTAAACCACTGTTGCTTTGAACACGTATTAGAACATTTGATGTGACGTAATCAATGAAGAATGGGAAGTAGGCGTGCATAAATATCTTAATAGATTCAGGCGTTATTTTGCGAAAGTCAAATTTACATGCAATTTGATCTAACCTGCTTTGTGTGCTTCCGCCACCAATTAGTTCATGCGGCCTAGCGCCGGCCGGCACCCACCCACTACTGTTAGTGCGTGCTACATGCCGACGCTGCCATGGCTGCACCGGTAGTGGTGGGGTAAGACGGTGGTGGTGGGGGCATGCGGATTCTGTTCCAGATGGCGGACGACCGCAGCAGCCGAGGCAGAGACTACCGGAGCAGCCATGGCAGCGTCGGCATGTAGCACGCACTAACAGTAGTGGGTGGGTGCCGGCCGGCGCTAGGCCGCATGAACTAATTGGTGGCGGAAGCACACAAGCACACAACAAATATTGTTCTTTTACTTCCTCTTCTTCTTCTCTGCGTTACCCCGTTTCCTAATCCATTAGGATTATAGGTGTCCGCTAACAAAGCCTAAGAATTTGGCGAAGATATTGATTTTTATATGGAGCGACTGCCGTCAGAACTCCACAACGCAGAGTGAAAATCAGACCTTTCTTCGGTTAAGTCGCACGCCTTTCGAAATATAGTCTCTTGCACGTGCGGGTTTCCTCACGATGTTTTCCTTCACTGTCGAGCAAGTGATAATTAGAAATATCTACAAAAATCTGAAAACACGAATTTAGTGATACATGCCAGGATTTCGATTCTTTATCTATTATCACGTCTGTCTCCCGTGAGGATAGACGGATACTATGGAACACCAAAACCAAACCAAACATACGAGTATCTCTCTCTTAGATCTTCCACACTCATCCTCTTTATGCATGCTCTTGGGTCTTGCTTTTGGGGTAACTCCGCGGACATTAACACCATCTTTTTATTGCAAAAGAGAGCCATAAGAGCTATCTACAAACTTGGTCCCCGGGAGAGCCTTAGAGAAAAATTCAAAGAAATAAATATTTTAACAGTCGCATCGCAATATATCTATGAAAATCTTTTGTATGTCCATAAAAACATAGACTCATTTAGTAAAAAGAGTGATACTCATAGCATAAATACTAGATATAAGCATAATCTTGTGTTACATGCAAGCCGTCTCCACAAAATAAGTAATTCTTTTATGGGGCAATGTATACGGTTCTATAACAAACTTCCCAGCAATATAAGAGAATTGTCAATAAACAAATTTAAAACTACTATTAAAGCCAAATTGTGTAGCAGGGCATATTATAAAGTATCTGACTATATTAATGATAAAAATGCCTGGGAGTGAGTCCATCCAATTATAATGTAATTAATAAAATATGTAAATTTGTTTGGACACCAAAAGAGGGATGCCTGAGTTTTTTGGCAGTATTTTTATCAGTGCTCACCTAGTCATAAAATGCACGGTAGGGAAAAAAATTGTGACGATTCCAAACAAATGTAGCCATTTTTACGGAATAAAAAGATTTTGACTTTGACTTTGACTTTTTTTACTTAGTTCGTAACAAGTATTGGTGGGTTTATTTTGTCTCTCCTTTCAAGTTTACTCCTATACCTTCACGCCAATGCTCTTACGAAGTAGACAGAGGGAACAGAGCGCCACAAGGTTCATAAACAACTCATTCGCTTATTGTACTTTTCTAGTCAACTTATTTTTACAAATATGCTAGTTGTATTATTTATCTCTATTTACGAATTATTTTGTACGTGGTTTTTGAGCAAATTAAGCCAACCCATTGGAGACGCGCAGTCATCGTGCCCTTGTATAAAGGCAAGGGTTCACGTATGGACTGTGCCAACTATAGAGCTATGAGCCACCATCATATTTTTCCACTCCGCAACATCGTGCAAAAGTATCTGGCTATGGACCAAAAAGTTCTCTGTCGTTTTGTGGATCTTGAGAAAGCATTTGATAGGATCGTGCGAAAAAGTCTCTGGAACATTTTGCCCAGATATTATAGGGTTAATGTGTTCCGTGCTATGCAATCCACTTATGAGGTTTGTACAGCGTTCATACGGGTAGACCGCAGCTTGTCGCCTCGGTATTTACACGAACATTAGTGTCAGACAGAGATGAGTGCTATCGGCACGGTTATTTATCCTGTATCTGGACAGTTATCTTCAGAGAATAAGAAATATGTATGTGGGAATGCGAATGGGTGAGTCAGTGGTCAACTGCCTATTTTATGCAGACGACGCGGTATTAATAGCCGAATTATCATCCGAACTGCAAACACTAGTTTCAACAATGAAACATGATTGTATGAAGAAAGGCTTACAATTGAATGCAAAGAAAATCAAGATAATGGTATATGAAAGAGAGACAATTAGAACGAACACGAGGATTACTGTTGATGACACAGTGTTGGGGCAAGTGGATGAGATTATATATCTCGAAAGTGCTTTTAGCAGGGATGAAAGGTACACCGCTGATGTGGAGAAACGATTGAGTGCAGGGAACTGCGTAAATAGAGCGTTGGGTAAATTTCTAGGCTAACACGGTGCTAATCCCAACGCTAACTTATGGAAGTGAAAGCTGGGTATGGCAAAGAATGCATGAAAGTAGAATAAATGCGGTAGAGATGCGAGCATTCCTCAAAATTTGTTGCATAACGTTTGCTGACCGCGTTCACAATGATGACGTAAGAGAATTGGTAATGCAGGATGAAAAAATTATGAAACACATATAAAATGCGTAAGTATCCACTTTATTACCCGAGGAAGATCAACACAAACCTACCATGACCAAATTGGGCGGGTTTTATCAGAAGGTGATGTCAGGAACCCCAGGAACTGGCGAGCGTGCATGACAAGAGCTATGATTGTTAAAGAAGCGAGTGAGATGTGTAAGGACCGCGTCTTATGGCACTCTGTTCTCTCTGCTTCCACCGCAAGGGACCTGGCGTGAAGATATACATACATACTTTATACGTTTAGGTTTGTATCATGTAGTAAAAGATATTAAAATGAATTTTAACATCGAGCACAGTAAATTCTCATATCTCGAGGTCATAGATACTTCATAATTCAAACGTGACTGTCCATATGTTACCGGGATTTTCTGATATATGAAGTAGTAACACACGCCTGTTATATAAACGAATATGTACCAGAATAGAACGACTTGACAACCTGACGGCGTAGAAACGTTTTTATCTGTTATATATTTTATGATACTCTCTTGTTATTTGTTTCACGATTATATAAGAAGCATAATATTATCAACATATTGAGGTGTTTAAATAGAGAGCTAATACATTCAAGCGTTATTTTGCGAAAGTCAAATTTACATGTAATTTGATCTAGCCTGCTTTGTGTGCTTCCGCCACCAATTAGTGGGTGGGTGCCGGCCGGCGCTAAGCCGCATGAACTAATTGGTAGCGGAAGCACACAAAGCAGGTTAGATCAAATTGCATGTAAATAGAGAGTCACGATGCGCTTCGTACTCTCTGCCTACGCAAGCGACTCGGCGTGAAGTTATAGATAGATAGATAACACAATAACTTTGAAGAGCTCGGTGGCGCAGTGTTAATAACGCTACTTTGACGTCAACGCTCGTGGGTTGCCATCATAGGCTACGGTAACCATTTTACAACATTAGAAATGTATAATAATGTTGTTGAAATTGGCGTGTGTGAGAGCTCGATATGGCGTCGTTGCGCGTGTCATTCTAACCGAACACGCTGGTTAAGCAATGTCGTCCGCAGTCTGTCTATGGATGGGTTTGTCTATCTCGAGTTTCTCCGTGCTTGGGAGGGCAGATGACAGTCGCTAAGTCAGTGGCCCTAGGGCGGCTGGAAACCACTGGCCTCCCCGCCAATCCACATTTGAGCAGCGTGGTGGAGTATGCTCTAATCCCCATCGGTTGAAGGGAGACCCGTGTCCCTGCTGTAGTAGCATGAGTAAAGTAAAGGAATTGGTGTACATGCGTTCTTTCACCCATGTAAATTATTCTATATATATGGCTCTAGGTTGGCTGGTAGAGATCTCTTTTAGATGTAAGTCCGCCTTTGTAACACTAGCATTATTTTTATTGTAATTGATTTTGAATGTATCGTACAATAAAGATACAACAACAACAACGAATACATAAAGTAAAAAATTTTTTGTTGTGCTGTTAACGCATTCCGTCTCACGCTGCGAATAAAAATCAATGCACCGTAATTAAATAAATACAAGCAAAATTAAATTAAAAATTTAATTTAAAAACCCCTGACGCAAAAATAACCTATATGATAGACTCAAAAACACACTCGATTAAGTCCCCTTTTAAACAAAAAAAAAATTAAATCACAATCGGTTCATCCGTTTCGAAGCTACGATGCCACAGACAGATACACAGATACACACGTCAAACTTATAACACCCCTCTTTTGCGTCGGGGGTTAAAAATAAACTTTATTCATCTGTACAAACACATCGTCTGCGATCAATGATATTATTACACAGTGCACGAATATATAGTATTGACGAGCTCGGCGGCTCAGTCGTGAATGACGCGACTTTGACACCGACGCTCGTGGGTTCGATTCCCACACAAGGCAAACATTTGTGTGCATGAACATGTCTGTTTGTCTTGGTCTGGGTATTTTCTATGTATAATAAGTATGTATTTATATAAAAAAAATGTATTTACGTATGTTTATCAGTTGTCTAGTACCCATAACACAACATCGCTTACTTTGGGGTTAGATGGCGCTGTGTAATTTGTCTGACAATATTTATAATTTATATAGTATCCCTTACACTCACATACAAGTATTGCACAGATAAAAAGGTAAGAGCCTCAGCTTCAGCTTTGATTGATGATACGCCGCCAGAATAGACGCTGCACATGTAGGTACCAATATTTACCACATGTTGTTTTTAAACTTTGAAAATAGATGACATTTAAATTGAATAAAAAATGATAATAATAATATTTAGGTATTTTTTTTATCTTTTTATTCACAGGTCGTTTCCCGGTTATTCCGGTCGTTTGATAGGCGTGCGCGGGGATATGGACCAAACACGTAGAGGCCCTTTTGAGAAGATGCATGTTATGTAGCATACCCACCGGGACCCGCTCCTAAAAATATCGATAGAATTGTAGGTAAATTATTGTTAATTTCTTAATAAGACAACTAATTTCAGGACTTGGAGATTATGTCTAATCTATCATACAATAAAAACAAGGAACAATTAGGTATATAATAAAACAGTGCGCGACGATCGCAATGCGTATTCCGCAGGTTTAGCAGAAAAAGCAACCGCGCGCTTAAAAGCATTATCTCCTTGGACATTTGTTCTTATTACTTTAGATAAAGAATTCTTGCATATATAGATAAGAATATGTTCCATGCATCCCAAAAACCAGACCACCAGAGTGAGACTTTGTGTGTCTCACCATTTCTACCGCCAAGCAGCTATATTTATATAGCTGTGTTCCGGTTTGAAGGGTGAGATATGGAGAAGAAATTACTGGGTACTGTGACGAAACAGCCTTAGGTCACATGATTGGCAGCGCGCGAGTGACATGCCCGTGGTGTTGCCGGCGTCAATAGGCTGCGGTGACCGTTTACTATCTAATGCGAACCACATGCTTGTTTGCCAATCTAGTCATATAAAAAAATAGCTCTAATAATTAGACTTTTCATTTTATGCTCTCAAAAGAGATTTAACGGTAACCTTATCAAAATACAAAATTTGATCCAAATCGTTGGATCAATTTTTGTATTTGGATAATCAAGTCGTTAGATCAAATTTTGTATTTGGATATGCAAATTGTAGGATTAAATTTTGTATTTGGATAAGATTTTTGCTTTTTAGGTTTATGTATTTCGATGTATGTAGTGAGAATACGCGAATTTGTATAAAAAACATAACAAACAGCGAGTGAATCTGGGTGGACCATGTACTAAATTTACAAAATACGTTGTTATTATTAATATGAATCAGAATCACAATATCCCAAATGTAAACCATTTACCTCCCTGCAAATTCTAACTATTGCCCAAAGTTCACAAACAATGCCAAAACACAATAAATTAGCTTGTGGTTACATATTAAGACGAGGCTTAATAAGGCTAACCGCGTAGTTTGTGGCGTCATGGCTGAAGCCAAAACGTTGGCTATATAAATATATATTTTTGTACAACGTCGGGAAGCATACAACATATGGCCCACCTAATGTAAAGCGGTTATAAGCTTGCAACACATTAAGTATCACTCGCGTGATGTTAACTCTGTTGCTAACACAGCAACTCCTTAGGAGCTTACTGGTGACCTCACTCACACACAGGAACACAACAACCCTCTAGAAAGTTATTATTTGACTGCGGTTTTCAGTGAAGTAGAGGTACTTCCCCAGACGGACTGCTTCGATGTGTTCATACAATACAAACGTTTGTCCTGCGTGGGAAACGAAGTCACGAGCGTAGCGTATCGTTACTAACCACTGAGCCACTGATCTCGTCAAATATATGTTCTTATTTTTTATACAACGTCGGGAGTTATACAAGCATACGGCCCACCTGATGTAAAGTAGTTACCGTAGCCTATTAATGCTTGTAATATAAGTATTACTTAAGTATCACTCGCACGATGCCTAATCTGCTGCTTGCACAGCAACTCCTTAGGAGCTTACTGGTGACCTCACTCACACACAGGAACACAACAACCCTCTAGGAAGTTGTTATTTGGCTGCGGTTTACTGTGAGGTGAAGGTACTTCCCCGGACGGGCTGCTTTGATGCGCCCTACCTCACTTAAAACATCCAGACCAAGACAAACAGACATGTTCATGCACCCAAATGTTTGTATTGTGTGGGAATCGAACCCACGAGCGCTGGTGTCAAAGTCACGTCATTCACGACTGAGCCACCGAGCTCGTCAATTAGTTCTTTCCTTCATGGCTTCACCTAACAAAAATTGCAACGATAAAGTATTCAACTTGGTTATGTTGATACTGTTGATTGTAGGCGCTTGGTGGAATTTTGAAGACATCTCGTTAATGTTATACGAGTACTTGCCCTTGTACAGATTCCACTTCACAATTTTATTTAATAACTAGCTGACCCGGCGAACTTCGTACCGCCTCAGAATCAATAAATGGTTTGATAACTTATTAGGTGGTATAAATTCTGTTTTTTATTAACACAAAATGAGTAGTCAAAATTAATTAAGTATAATAAATGTTCAAAAATATAAATGAGAAGTATTTTAAATATATTCTAACTAATGTAATTCACATGGCGGCAAAGCATTAGCTTTAAATAAACGAACGAAATTATTCGCGTACCATTGTTGTACTACTTTATATTAAGCTGTTTGTTGGATGGGTTGCATTCGAGTCGATTTGCTTCGTTGTTTCACAGTCTGTAGTTTTGTAGGAATGCAGTAACCAACGATTTAATTTTTATTTCTGAAGTTTAAATGTTCTACATTTTTGTTCTTTGCTGCAAGAATTACTCGTTCACTCAACAAATCGTGGTGATCTAAGATACTCGGTAACACTTTGTTGATGAGCTCGTTCTTCATTGAGAAGAAGTTGCAAAATCCTGTGGAAACAAACTCAATTCGTTAGATAATAATTATTTTTACCGACCGGTTTCGCCTTTACGGCATTATCAAAGTATTTTATACAACATTATATGTTGTATAAAATACCTTATTAACATTAACGCGATGTCTTCAAAATTCCACCAAGCGCCTACAATCAACAGTAACAACATAACCAAGTTGAATACTTTATCGTTGCAGTTTTTGTTAGGTGAAGCCATGAAGGAACTTGGGCTCTATTTTTCTGGCTAATATGTCCTGGAAGAAGTCACTACTCGTTGAGGTTTTCATTACATGAATTGGAGCTCTGATGTGAATGGGTTACTATACAGCACACATTTAACCTTCATCCTCATAGAAGTTTTAACGAGCTCGGTGACGCAGTGGTTAATAACGCTTCTTGACACCAATGCTATTGAGCTCGATTCCCACAGAGGCATTTGTGTGCATGAACATGTATTGTTTTTATTAAACTAGATTGGCAAAGAAGCATGCGGCCTGGATAGATGGTACGCGGTCACCGTAGCCTATTGACCATCGCAACGGGATGTTACTCGCGTGCTGCTAATCTTTTGACCTAAGGATTTTTCGTCACAGTACCCGGTAATTTCTCTGCCATATCTCACCCTTCAAACCGGAACACAGCTGTATAAATATAGCTGCTTGGCGGTAGAAATAGGTGAGACAGAGGTACCCACGCAGACGACTTTTGTACAAAGTCTTTTTTCGGCGGGTAGCTTCAAATAAAGTAACAGCCATTTTGCTTCACTCTTAGTAATTTATTATTTAAAAATATTTACACTCACTATTTGTGATTGGATACTGACCTAAATGTCCTAAGTCTAACACTTGCATCCACCAGCACATAAATTTCAAACACCTTTTCACCATGGAACCAACAACACAGTTGCAGAATAATCTTAGTGAGCTGGCAGCACTATTCAACACTCGGATGGATAATTTTGAGAAAAATCTGCAGCAATCTTCGTCATCCTCTTCAAATGTACCTCTGACGATTAAAACTCTCTCTGCTGACTACCAGAACTTCAAAACCTTCATATGGAAAGCCATCTCAATGTTGAAGCAGCAAATGGAGCTAATAGCGGCCAGTTTGGATCGTCAAGAAACACACAATCGCAGAAAGGTACTTCTTATACATGGTATCCCCGAGGAGGAGAATGAGATTCTCTCTCAGAGAATTAACAAAATTTTTAGCCAACAATTAAAACTGTCTGGTAACGACGGCCTGTCATTCGATACTGGCAGCAGTTCATCTCTGGAAGCCTGCCATCGTCTTGGAGCGAAGAGAGATGGTCCGCGCCCAGTACTGATCCGTTTTGCCAATACTATGTTTCGTTCAGCTGTATGGAATGCCAAGACAAAGTTGAAGGGCTCAAAAATTTCCATATCTGAGTTCCTAACCAAGACTAGGCAAGAAGTTTTCGTTGCGGCCAGGAAGCATTTTGGTGTCAGGAATAGTTGGTCCTCTGACGGTAACATAGTGATCCTCCTGCCAGACAAATCGCGTGTGAAAATTGCAACCCCGGCGGAGCTCCACAAAGTACAGTCCCGGCATCCGGCCTGCGCATCACAGCCGACAGACAGATCTCGGCGAGCCGACGCTGCCCATAAGCACGTTACAGGCACCCACTAGAAGCTTGACGGTGAACTTTCATTAATTATTATAATTCATAATCTTCGTACTTAGATGTGAGTTCTTGTTGTTGAATCATTAATCGTTTACATTTTGTTGTAGTTAGGCATCAAATATCTTATTATCAAATGACCCACTTGAATACTCTTAAATTGTTAATTTACATGTAGGGTATCTTATTTAATAATCTTTGGAACAAGTTAAAAATATTTTTGTACAGTTGTAGTTTAACATAACGTCAAATTTCAGCATGACATGATGTGTGTTGTTTTCTTATATTAGCTGTGGCAATCGGTCCTCACCTGAATTATGAACCAGTTAATTGACTCTGCTAATATCTATTGGTTTCATGTTATGATATATACCAAGGAAAGGATGCAAGTGCAAGTATATAATTGTTATTCATATCTGTCTATTATTATTTATATATTTATTTTATATATCGTATTTATTTTATTATTATTTGTATTTATTAACATAGTGTACTACATCTTATGTCATTACATATTAATGTACATGACGACTATTTTGAATCATGCTCTTCTGATGAGTTTGAAAGTGCTCTCAGTGACATATCATCATCATCATCATCATCTGATACTGATGTTCTTGAAAGGAAACTGCAGTCTGTGTTTAACTATAACCACCAAAACCTAAACCTTGTGCACATTAATGCACAGAGCATAGTTGCTCATTATCACGACTTTCTCGCATCTTTTAGCAATGTGGCAGTCGATGTTATCTTAGTTTCTGAGTCCTGGCTTAAACCTTCACTTCCTTCTACACTTTGTTCTCTACCCGGCTTCCGGCTTCTTCGTAATGATAGAATCGGAGCGGGTTCGGGAGGTGTATGTATCTATCTCCGTGAGCATATTTCTAGCATTGTTATTGCACAATCCCCTAACGAATATTCTGCATCTCTAGAATATTTATTTCTGGAAATTTCACTGCACCACTCTAAAGTCTTACTAGCAGTAGCTTATAGCCCCAATGACAGGACAGACTACTTCCAGACCTTCGAGTCAGTACTAGAACAACTTCGTCCCTCATATAGTCATGTTATTATAATGGGCGATCTTAACACCTGCCTATTAAGAGATGACAGTAGGTCAAATAAAATCAATAATATTGTATCCTCATTAGACCTAAATATCCTTCCACTCTCTGCAACGCATCACGTCCCCTATTGTAGGCCGTCTTTGATTGACCTAATGATCGTCTCTGATATTGACTCGGTGGTTTCTCATGGACAACTTACTGCACCTTTCTCCTATCACGACCTGCTATTTCTTTCATATAGGGTGCGTCCCCCCAAGCGTATTAACAAAACAATCTTCCAACGTAACTTTAGAAATATGGATGTGAATCGCTTGAGGGATGACTTTTGTAATGTTGATTGGACTAAGCTTTACGCAACCACATCCATCGATGTAAAAATTGACTTTTTCTATTCCACTGTAACTTCACTGTATGATACTTACGCTCCTATAAGACCTGTAAGAGTAAAACATCAACCAGCGCCTTGGCTTTCTACATCTATTAAAAACTGTATGCGTAGACGAGATAAAGCCAAGTCTAAACTTAAAAAATCTCCTAGTGATAATTATCTCTTGGAATATAAAAAACTGCGGAACATCTGCAATAGGATGTGTAGGGATGCAAAACGCCAATATATTCATTCCTCTTTGGAAAAAATGCCTCAGGCAAACATCTGGAAATTTCTACGTTCACTGGGTGTAGGTAAATCTTCCAAGAATGTCAATAGTTCTTTGGACTTAAATGCATTAAATAAACATTTCTGTGCTCCCCCGATTTCGGTAAATCAGGCCATTAAAAATGGTACTTTATCTACGATTTCTCAACCTGTAACACCCGCACGTGACGCATTCTCATTTCGCTGCACTACTGAGGACGAAGTTAAAAAGAGCATTCTCTCCATTACCACCAAAGCTGTGGGTAGTGATGGCTTGAGTCGTGACATGCTGATTCCAATTTTGGACTACGTAATCCCAGTAATTACTCACATTATAAATTTTTCTCTCACTACAAACGTTTTTCCAAAAGCTTGGAAGTTGGCTCAAGTCATTCCGATCCCTAAAACTTTCAACCCTACATCCTTCTCAGAGTATCGGCCAATTTCTATTCTTCCACTCTTATCTAAAATCCTCGAAAGTGTTGTTCACAAACAACTAAATTCATATCTCAGACATCATAATCTTCTAAGCCCCTATCAGTCGGGTTTCCGTCCTCATCACAGTACAACGAGTGCGTTATTGAATGTCACAGAAGACATACGATATGCTATGGATAATAAAAAACTTACCCTTGTTATTCTGTTGGACTTCAGTAACGCATTCAATTCTGTCGATTTTGACATTCTCCTTGGAATTCTTCGCTCTTTGAACTTGTCCTCCTCTGTGATCGAGTGGTTCGATTCTTATCTTCGTGGACGCTGGCAATGTACTAAAGTTGATGAATATTCATCAAATTGGGATCTATTGACTGCTGGTGTACCACAAGGCGGTGTTTTATCTCCACTACTTTTCTCGATCTTTATCAACGAATTATCTAAAATAATTACTTCTCCTTACCATCTTTATGCGGATGATTTGCAAATTTACAGTAATTTTTTCTACTCTGATGCATCCAGTGCTATTTCGGCCATGAATGATGTATTATGTGCAGTTCAGCGGTGGGCTGATAGCTTTGGACTCCTAGTCAACCCATCGAAATCACAAGCCATTATTATTGGTAGTCGCCAAATGAAAAAGAAAGTTAATTTTAGTAATTTGCCGCAAGTTTCCTACAACGGCCTACCGATTGCTTTTACAAGCAAAACAAAAAACTTGGGTTTGATCATCGATGAAACTTTATCGTGGACAGCGCAGGTCAATGACGTCAGTAAACGTATGCATTACACTTTTCATTCACTCAAGCGGGTTCAGAATTTTTTACCGTTCAAAACTAAAGTTATGCTTGCACAGTCCCTTTTACTCCCTATTCTTGACTACGCTGATGTTTGCTATTTAGATGCGACTGAGGAGCTACTTAACAAACTAGAACGCCTACAAAACCTGGCTATTCGTTATATTTACGGTTTGCGAAAATATGACCATATTTCCGAATTTCGTACAAGATTGAAGTGGCTCCCTATCCGCCTTCGCAGAAATGTGCACATATTATGCTATCTGTACAAAATCCTAAATAACCCTGAAACTCCCCAATACCTTCGATCCCGGTTTTCACTTAAATCAACTCCTATTCGTTCCCAACGTCCTTGTCTAACCAAAACTTTGAATTATCCATCATCCAACACTATCTTCTACTTTCGTTCTTTCACTGTTAATGCTGCACAACTGTGGAATAAATTACCGCTACAAATACGAGATAGTTGCACTTTAGTTACTTTCAGGAAAAGGTTGAGAGAATACTATCTCACTCACAATAAGTGATATTATATGTATAGTACTTATATATTTATATGTGTAGCTATTTATATGTATTGATATTATTAAAGACTATGTATGTATTTTATATATTGTGTATTTAATTTAGCATAACTTTTTAACTCCCGGCCAAAATAAAATTACTGCACACACGCTACGGCTAGCTGGAAGAGATCTCTTAAAGAGATAAGCTCACCATTGTACACTATTTTTAATGTAATAACCTCTGTGTGTAATGTTATGCAATAAAGAATATATATAAAGTCTCTCTCTGGTCTGTATGTTTGTATTGGCCTGGGTGTTTTTAAGACAGCTACCTCTCTTAAAAACATCCGCTTTAAAATAGCCCGTCAGAGGAAGTACCTCCATCTTCCTGAACACCGCAAGTCAATAACAACTCCATGAAGGGTTGTTGTGCTCCCGCGAGTAAGTGAGGTCACCAATAAGCTCTTAAGGAGTTACTGTGTTAGCAGCAGAGGTGGCATCGGGCAAGCCGTTCTTAGTATATTGCAAGCGTTCATAGGCTACAATTACTAATTTACATCAGGCGGTGGGCCGTATGCTTGTGTACCTACCAACGTTGTATGAAAAAAAGTATCAAATACTGTATTTGGAAAGCCCTATTAATTTTGTTTTAATTTATACAACGTCATTCAATCGCATACAGTAATTATTGAAAATGGCGCAAAGTTCATACCTTTTACCATTTTCATACAGTTGCCCATGGTCTTTTGGCGTTTACGTAACATGCTGACTCATATACATATATTCCTTAATTCATTTTCTTAAAAGAATGTGCAACAACACAAACAAAATCTGACCGAAGGCAAAGGTTGTGGATACGTTAATGTTTATCTATAACTTCACTTCAAATCCCTTGCGGAGTATGGTTTGCGTCACCCCGTTCCCTGGTGTTATCTCTTCACATGAAGCCTTTGACGCCTTCCCGGCTAAAGGCAGTCCCAGGGGGTGTTCTAGTCGGTAGGAATCTGACATAACTAGTTCGTTCGCACGAAAGATCTCAAGATGATATGCAAGATCCCACCTCTTCCCTCCCGTTTTACGGAGGGTGCCACTCATGGAAGAATGGCTAATGCACACGTGTGGGTTAGTCCTTCTTTTGTGGGTCTACAATTTTCTTGCGGGGTAGGCAGAGAGAACAGAGCGTGACATGGCACGATCCTTTCACACCTCACTCGCTTCTTTAACATTCATTGCTCTTCTAATGCACACTCGCCGGTTTCTAAGGCTCCTGACATTAATGTTTATCATTTATTAATGGATGGAGAATAATAGGAAAAGAAACATGAAATTTATGATCGAAAAAATATCTTAATTGTCTGCCCGTAATTTGTTTCGTAGCTCTAGAACTGACTTTCCAATTGAACTGAAACAGCTACGGAACGGGAACGATAAAAATACAGATTGTGTTTATCTTATCTCGAGCTCGCTCGAATCTCTGGTGCTTAAAAATATTTTTAAGTGTTCAAGTTTCTTTCTAAAAGCCAGAAAATATTTTTTTTGTGTAAAATTTATACTCATATTATAATTTGACGCGCTCAGTGGCCGCAGCGGTTAAAACGCGACTTTGCCATCAACGCTCGTGATTTCGATTCCCACATAGAATAAACATTTGTGTGCATAAACATGTCTATCTGGGAGGTTTAAGAGAGGTAGGGTGCGTTAAAGCAAACCGTCTGGGGAAGTCACGGAAAATCACAACCATAATAATTCTCTGGAGTGTTGTTGTGTTTATGGGTGTGACTGAGATCGCCAGTAAGCTCCTAAGGATGTTGTAAGGATTGTGTGCGGCAGAGGTGGCATCGCGCGAGTGATATTTAATGTATTGCAAGCGTTCATAGGCTATGGTACCCGCTTTTCTTTAAGTGGGCCGTATGCTTGTATGCCTCCCGACGAAAAACATAGTCGGCTGTAAATGGTAAGAACATGAGAAAGTCGTGTACATACTTTCCTGCACAATTATTTTTATTGACTTCAAAAAAGGAGTAGGTTTCGTGTTCGCCGCGTATGTATTGTTTTTAACATTCACCGATATCTCGGGAACGTTTCAACAGATTTAGATATTTCAGCATTTTTTTCTAGTTAAATAATTCCAAATACTATCCAGTTTATATTAGATTTGAAGATTAGATGAATAGTGAAAACTTACTTAATAAAAAACGATCGAAAACGGACTTAATTCGTGTCTGTCTATTAGTCGTGATTATTATTTTATATTTGATGATCCTTGAAATATTGGAACATATTTAATGCATGAAAAAAATTTTAAAAAGTATTAACATACCCCCGCCAAATTAAAATGAATAGCAGCCAATTGTGAAATATGACACAGTTTAGTGAAACATTTTTCAATAAATCAAAACAAAGAAAAGGAATAATAATAAAATTTTAATTGATTAATCGCGTCTAGAAGACTGGCAGCATTTTCACGTTTAATAACAATTCAATAGATATACAATGCAAAAGTGGAAGGATGTAGGAGCCGAGGAACCGGCGAGCGTGCACGAAAAGAGCTATGAATGTCACAGAAGCGAGTGAAGTATGCAAGGACCGCGTCTTATGGTTCTCTTTGCCTACCCCGCAAGGGACTTGGCGTGAAGATATACATACATGACCATTCAACGGTGATCCATTGCGCTCTTTTACGAGTAGATATGCTAAGTATAATACAGTCATCACTCAAGTAACACAGCCATGACCAAGAGCTCATTAAAATATTAATTTGTGATTGGCTACTACGAAAAATGATGATTCGTGATAACAAATGATCATGACCAATCATCATGACGAATCATCATTTTTCAAAGCAAACTGCCAATCGTGAATCTATGTGTGAATGAGCTGGAATACGTTCCACCCAAAAAGTATATTGGAAGATTTGAAAGGATATGTAATCTCATTTATAAGGTTATAAGGGCAACAAAATGAATCTAATCCACCGAGCTGAGATTCAATTATATCTACGAGTGTCTGTCAATTTCTCTCACTGAGTGTTTCCGAGTTCCCTTAATTTGAACGCCTCCGGCTTTGTTTGTCTCTTTCGCTCTCGATCTCATAATTAATCTCTTAATCTTATGTCTTTCTCACTCAGTGCCGCAAGCTTCCGATTGGAGATGTGACGCTGTCAAGTGAATACGGATGAAAATTCACATTCAAATTCATATTACGAGAAACGCGTTTACTTGAATATAATGCAATGTCGGTGAATCATCAATCAGTAAAATAGGTAGTAATGGAAAAGGAGTGGGATATATGAATGTCTAATTAGTAGCAGCTATACTGAAGAAGTATTGCTGTTGCGGTTTCTTACCTATGTTAAATAAGTCATCCTTTCTACTATAAGGCGGATACCTTACAGTAGACTGCAGCCACAACAGGCTGATTTACGGAACGTTTGATCGATAGAGAGGGCTATTAGAGTGTTAGCTATCTTTTTGTATGTTAATGTAGTTATTAAAGTTAAATAAATTTAAATGTCATTGCCCTTATCGTTGATGTGTTTCAGATTTATGTTATTATGGTTAGTTTTCATTTATATTTTTTAGTTTGGTTTTCCTTTAATTACTTATTTTGTTTGATTAATAATTAGTGAGTGTAAATTAAACAAGTAATTATTTAGCGATTTATACAATGGCACTTAACTCTGAATATTTTCGATAGTTTTACAACAGCGAAAGCCACTGACATGTGACTGTCATTTGATGTCATTTTACATTACATATTTTAATCAACTGCACGTAAGTGCGTACAGTCGCATAAAGTTTTTATCTTTGATAGAAAAACAGTTAATTGTGTCTCGGACTCACACACCGATGGTTCCGTATCATAATTTCCTACACAACCTACACAAAAATTTAATCAATCCATGTTATCGAAATGAGAATTAATTACCGCTGGCAAATGGAAATTATCACGCCAACACGGAATATGTTGATATCATAAATTAATCTTCTTCTTCCTAACACATTAGGATTGGCCGGGTCCGCTGCCTAAGCCTAAGGATTTGGCGAAGATACTGATTTTGACATGAAGCGACTGTCATCAGAGCTCTACAAACCAGAGGGAACATCAGACATTTCTTAGGGTACGCTTTCTAAGGGAGAGTCGCACGTCTATCGAAATATAATTTCTTGGACGTGCGGGTTTCATCACGATGTTTTCCATCACCTTGGCGGTGCAAGAGATAATTACAAATATGTACTTAAATACGAATTTAGTGGTATCATACCATGATAAGAGCAATATATAACTAGATACGTTTAGTGTAGAAATATCTGGATATATAATAATGTGGACGAGCTCGGTGGCTCATTGGTGATTGACGGGACCTTGACACCATTCGTGGGTTCGCTTCCCACACAAGGCAAACATGTGTGTTCATGAACATATCTGTTTGTCTTGGTCTGGATGTTTTAAGAGAGGTAGGGCGCATCAAAGCAGCCCGTCTGGGGAAGTACCTCCACCTCACAGAAAACCGCAACCAAATAACAACTCCCTAGAGGGTAGTTGTGTTACTTCGTATGAGTGAGGTCACCAGTAAGCTCCCAAGGAGTTGCTGTGTAAGCAGCAGAGAAGGCATCGCGCGAGTGATGCTTAATATATCGCAAGCGTTAAGGCGACACATCGAAAAATTAGACTAACTTTCATCGAATAGTATAGGCTAATGACTAAACTGACGGATCTAAGATTTTAATATAAATAACTTCATTTCTTTATCTTGAATTTGCTTGCTCAAATACGCGATTGTGTAAAATTGATTCGATAATAATTACTTTCGAAAACACCTCCTGAAATTCATTATTTTTGAAATTACAACGAAGTTGTTCTGTTTATACGCTTCAAAATTACTTAAATCTATTAGTAATATCTATGTTTATAATATGCTTGCTGCATATTTTGATAAGTGAAACATGAAATTTTTTAAAAATATTTTAAGTTTCTGACAATTTCTAAGCGATCACATTCGTCTTGGGTGCTACGTGTTTTCGACCTTATTGTGCGGTAATGAGGATTATAAACGCGTTGACTAACTACATCCAGCCAGTCCGGCTGCAGCCCGCTTCGAGGTAAGACCTATGTCGACTGTCTGCTCGAGCTCGCTCCATTTACATCGCGACACCGAAGTTTTTATTTTTTATTTTTATATTTAGTTGTAAATATTCAATATTATAGTATTTAGCGTAAGTGTATTATTATTAGATATAAGTAGTAAATAATATTATAGGTTTATATATATTTATTATACTGTTGTAATAATGGGGAACACTAAAAAGAAAATATATAGAATAAAAATACAAAGAAAATGTTCGTAGAATGGGGGAGGCGAACAAGACAAGGTATTTTTTTTTTTAATTATTATATTCATTAAACATATTATAATAACATTGTGTAGACATATTTCTAGTTTTTAGAACAGTTCCTAGGTATGGTTGGCCCAAGCTATTTAATTCCTCTTCAAACTTTTTTTTAATTTTGCTTACTTAATAACTCTATATAAAACTGCATTAATTTAAATAAGAGTTATTTTTTGCAGGAATAAACAGTAACATTTGATAATTGGTATACATTATCCACAGGCTGACCGCGTACCTATATAGGACGTCAAACTCCTATAATGTCCATTATAATCTGACCGAACTCCGACTTAGAAGTTGTACGTCGGTGGAGGTCAGGTTACGTTGGAAATTTATACCAATAAGGTTCGCGTTCTCAGCACATAGCAACCAGTGGAGACTCTTTATTTCTTTGTATTAAAATAAAAACTTATAAAATAGAATATTTTTGCTATTTTGTTTTTTAGGAGAAACTTACTAAATAAACATATTCCACTAGAAGAATCACTACTCGATTTATATGCTACTTTAACGTAAGTGTCATACGGGACGACAAACTCATAGTAACCATTATAAGCTCACCGAACTCCGACTTAGACATTGTACGTAGGTGAAGGTTAGTTTACGTTGGAAATTTATCCAATCAGAAGATAGAAAACCAGTGGAGGTTTTTTTTTTTTTTTTGTATTAAAATAATTACTAGTAAAATAGTATATTTTGATAGTTTTTAAAAAAACTCGGTATGTTTCATGTTAAAGAAGCGAGCGAGGTGTGTAAGTACCGAGTCATGTGGCGCTCACGAGGGATTTAGCGTGAAGATATAGATAGATAGTATACTTATACCCATGGTACTCGTGAAAACAAATAATATTTACTATGAACCAACACTGAAAACACAAAAAAATCATCTATTCTATACATTGTGGTTAGTATTGAACTATTGTACGGATTAGATTTATTTTGCAACATCAGAGATGGTCCTGGTTCTTTCTTCTTGAGAGTTTAATAAATAACAAGGAAACGTACAACAATACAAAACACAGAGTATACATAAGTAAAATACAATAAATGTCATTATACTGAAGTTAAAGTTATGAAACAGCAAGAAAATCATTTGTCACATGTTTTTTTTAAATATGAATAGATTATAAAATCTATTTGTATATATGTATATTAGGGTGTCCCTTATTTTTCAAAGTTTTTATTTTCTAACGCATATGTCTTAGTTTTGTTCATTTGCTTTTAAAACACTCGGAAATAAATTTTTAACTTATTTGGATTACGATAATCCGTGCCGAATTACATCGAAACATGTTCATACAAGTTGCGCGGCAGTGCCGCACGTACTCGCGGTATTCATTTGTTCAAATTCAAAGTCAAAATCTTTTTATTCCGTAAAAATGGCTACATTTGTTTGGAATCGTCACATTTTTTTCCCCTACCGTGCAGTTTATGACTAGGTGAGCACTGATAAAAATACTGCCAAAAAACTCAGGCATCCCTCTTTTGGTATCCAAACAAATTTACATATTTTGTTAATTACATTATAATTGGATCGACTCACTCCCAGGCATTTTTATCATTAATATAGTCAGATACTTTATAATATGCCCTGCTACACAATTTGGCTTTAATAGTAGTTTTAAATTTGTTTATTGACAAATCTCTTATATTGCTGGGAAGTTTGTTATAGAACCGTATACATTGCCCCATAAAATAATTACTTGTTTTGTGGAGACGGCTTGCATATAACACAAGATTATGCTTATATCTAGTATTTATGCTATGAATATCACTCTTTTTACAAAATGAGTCTATGTTTTTATGGACATACAAAAGATTTTCATAGATATATTGCGATGCGACTGTTAAAATATTTATTTCTTTGAATTTTTCTCTAAGGCTCTCACGGGGACCAAGTTTGTAGATAGCTCTTATGGCTCTCTTTTGCAATAAAAAGATGGTGTTAATATCCGCGGAGTTACCCCAAAGAAGAATTCCATATGACATAATACTATGAAAGTAGCTGAAATAAACTATTCTAGCCGTATCAATATCAGTGAGCCGTCTAATAGTTTTCACTGCATAAGCTGCTTAGTTTTCCTGATAATTTTTCAATTTGTGGGCCCCTTTGTAGTCTGGAGTCAATTGTTATACCCAAGAACACAGTTGTCTCCACAGAGGCTAAATTAGTTCCATTAACATGTACATTGGTAGCCACCTGCCTTACATTAGGTGTTGAGAACTTAATTACTTTAGTCTTTTTATCATTTAAAAGCAGATTATTAACACTAAACCAATGAATAACTTTAGAGAGAGCATCGTTAACTTCGTCATAATTACCTAACCGTCTATTAATTTTGAATGTCAGTTATTCTCGTGATTAATACGTAATGTTTTAACTTTTATAAGATGGCAGTGGAATTGAGAAGCAATAAATCAAGTATTTTCTTAGTTGGAGACGTAAATTATCAAATAATAGGCGCAAAATTACCGTCTAACCGTCAAGTTCTTCCTGTACTTTTTTATAAAATTCGCGAAGTTAAATTGACTGTTAGTGAAAGCGCATACCTAGTCATTCGAGAGTGTATTATATTTAGGGAAAAAGCTAGGATCCCTACCAGAGCTATACCTAACTGTGTAAAATAACTTGTGAATCTTCACCAGGAGGGAGTTGCAAAAAAATTCCAATTTTCTATTTCAATTTCAATCTAATTCAATCTGATAATTTTATTTCTCTTATTTATTCGAAATAAAAAAATCCTGTGTTTACTCGGCGCTATCAGCCATTATGACACTCGAACATCTATAACTTCAAGCCAAATCCCTTGCGGGCTAGGCAGAGAGAGCCGAGCGCCACGTGACTCGATCCTTACATATCTCACTCGCTTCTTTAACATTCATTGCTCTTCTCATGCACGCACGCCGGTTTCTAGGGCTCCTGACATCACCTTCTGATAGAACATGACCAATTTGGTCATGGTAGGTAAGTCTTGGCCTTCCCCGGCTCCTACATCCTTCCACTTTTGCATTGTATATCTGCTTCGTCATTCTTTCATCTTGCATTCTTTCTACATGCCCGAACCATCGGAGCATGCCTCTTCTTATTTTAACACCGACGCTCTCTTTCAGACCAACTCTATTTCTAACATCATCATTACGAATACGGTCTACAAGCCTTACGCCACAAATTTTGCGCAGCGCTCGCATTTCAACCGCGTTTATTCTACTTTCATGCTCTTTCTGCCATACCCAACTCTCGCTTCCATAAGTTAGCGTTGGGACCAACACTGCATTGTGTATAGCGAGTTGTGCCTTCTGGCTCCGGATTTTACTGCCAAGAAGTTTTCCCAACGCTCCATTCACACTATTCCCAGCACTCACTCGTCTTTCCACATCTGCGGTGTACCTTCCATCCCTGCTGAAAGCGCATCCAAGATATACAAACTCATCCACTTGTTCCAACACTTCATCATCAATCGTAATCCTTACATTAGTTCTGGATTCTTCTCTTTCAAATACCATTATCTTTGTTTTCTTCGCATTCAGTAGTAAGCCTTTCTCCATACAGTCGTCTTTCATCGCTGTGACCAGTGTTTGCAGTTTAGATGGTGTATCTGCTAACTAAACATATGTGTCCGAATCAACAAATGGCCCGCTTTAGCCTCTCGATAAACAATGTTGTATTATGTAGCTAGTGTTTCATTCTTCTTAAGGGGGATACATGCCGTCCAGTGGCGCCTCAAGGAATAAAATATCGTATCTTAGCGTGGAAGATAAACATTATAAAGTCATGTGTTGCGTGTGTTACAAATACAATAACGTACTTTTACGTCATTAAACCAACAATTGAAATGTTTTGCTTTCGTTGTTATAGGCATAATTGCCAAAAAACGGCCTCTTTTAGCACTTTTGCTTATAACAACGATAGTGGAATATTTTGAGTGTTGGTATAATGACGTAAAAATACTTTACTATCTTCGTAATAAATGCAACATAAGATTTCATAATGTTTATCTTCTATGCTATAATATGTTTTTTTATTCAATGAGGGCGCCACTGGACGAGACCTAAGTAAGAACAACATAGATACCAAGACATGTTAACTTATAGAGATATAAACATAAAACGATGTCATTGATTTCTCTTTCAATAAACTTTTAAAAGTGAATACGTTTCTGTAGTTTTTTATTACTATTATTACTATTGTTTTCCGTCTAGCTTAAATAAATATGTTTGGTTCAGTATGTATAAAGCTAAATAATAATTAAATCAATAATTTTTATTAAATATTGATATTATAAATTTTATTTAAGTGTGACGCGACTCTGTAGCTTTTCTGTTCGTTTGCATTGACTATACGTTGACCCCAGGTTACCTATTAGGCGCTAATTTCAAATTTTACAAATCGAGCGTCGAGTGTCAATTGAGGGGCGCGGGGTGATTGGGCGGAGCCATTTTAAAGCTTCACGATCGAGGTGTCGCCTTAATAGGCTACGGCACCCGCTTTACATCAGGTGGGCCGTATGCTTGTATGCCTCTATTCTATTATTCTTGTATGCCTCTATTCATCATTAATTAAGTCGTAACAGAAGTAATATACATAAAAAACATTTATTCGTCTTGAACGCTATGAACAATTTTCACACCAAATGCTTATAATATAAAATAAAATAAAGCGTGTGCCAAAATAATACTTTCACTTAACCCCTTCTGCCACAAACGTCGACCTTGACAAAATGAATGACGAAGCAACTGTTAGCACCCCTCAAATTAGAGGCGTCTCCCGTTGCGAAAGATTCTATTTGCCGCCGCTATCAGCCATATTGACAGGGATAATGACCTCCATAAACGTGATTCTCTCCTTCTATATACTAACAATGGACCCTGGTTTGTCTGTGCCAAAGGCTTTTACTGTATACTACTAGACGAACTGAACAGCACTGAGTTTCGCTCGATATACAAATACAAAATACAAATACAAAATTCTTTATTTGTTCTCTCACATAGACTATACAGTACAATTTGAGATAAATTTAAGATGTACATTACATTGAATTCAATCTATGCGAGAGACTGGTCTCTGTACTAGGAGGACCTGTATGACAGATTACCAGTCTCTCCAACACTGGACCAAGTATATAGTAATAGGTAAGTACCTCTTAATGACAAAAATAGGTAACAAATAGGATTTGGTTTCTATTCAAGAATAGAGGGAGGGTGAGAGTGCAGCACTCACTCGCCAACAAGTGACAGGTATAGACATATCACTTATCAGCGAGCAAGTCTACAAGTAAGTAATTATGAATGGGTTTGTGTGAGTGTGACACTATAGGTCTGAGTGAGATGCAATGAGTGCTATGAGTGAGTAGGTAGGTATGTGCAGGTGATATACCTAAATGATTTCTAATTATTAGATTCAGGATAGAATAGACATACATACACATTTACGTCGTTATTAATACACGAGGATAAAGAGAAGCTTGGACTATATAGCTAAGAGTTGCGTCAGGTGGGCACGATAAGTAAGTTCTCCGTATCAACATAGTTGAGTGACTTTAACCAAGCCGAAGCAGCTCTTTTGCAATTAAATTTTGTAAGTGGATAAATAGAAATAACTTTATTAATTTTGTTATATAGGTATTTGCCCAGGAAACCAAAAAATCTGTGAGAAAAAGCAGTGGACCATAAATCAGATTGACAAACTCTATACTTTAGACGCTTATTAGCCGTAACTGAGGTATTATATTTAAGTCGAGAATGCTGTCTTAGTACTGTGTTTAGAATAAATAGCTGCCTTACAGTCAGGACGTTAGATATAGGATATAGTTCGGACGTAGGAAACTGAAACGGCAAGAAATAACAGACTTTTAGGACTGCTCTTTGAGCTCTTTCAAGTTGAAGTATTTTTGTTTTGTGTGCACCTCCCCATATCGTGATGCAGTAACTCAATATTGACTGGCATAAAGCTAAGTACACCGTCTTGATAATGTTTTGATCAGCAATGGTACGCAAGTTTTTAAAAATAAAAATAAGCTTGCGGACCCTGGCTGATAATAGATTTAGGTGGTGATTGAAACTTAATGTATTGTCAATCATTACACCTAAATACTTAATATTGAAAGCGAGCGTAATTTGGTTACAAGAACATGATTGTCTAGTCAAACAAGAGTGTGCAATTATGGAATATTTATCGTGTATATGATTGTGGGTATTTCTCATAGAAAATATGCACAATACATGGGTAACACAATACATGCTATCACAATTTTATATTCAGATTTTGTTTATTTTTCGGAAGCTTTTATTGCTATAAACAAATACCTGAAACAGCCGTATTACAATTGCCATCTCCTTGCCTTGCCCATAAACTATCTTGCAGGAAAAGCAAGACAATTTTTGACGTGTATTTTCCCCATTTTTTCGTTGTAACGTTTTTCAAATCAACACAAAAACTACCTTAGGCAATTTATAATATATAGAATACAATATATAATCAAGCAATGTCGTAGATCTGGCTAGGTTATACATCGGCATAAGTAGCTACCACACACGCTCTAAATCTCAGATTTACAGTCGTTCGATCTGTAAATTTAACAATATATATTTTATAAAATTCCGTGGTATTGTACCGTAGTACATAATAAACACATACATAACGCTGTGAAAGTAACTGAAATAGACTAAGCATGTATTAGCCACATTCACGAAAAGGCGAACTGTCCGAACTGCATAAGCAGTGGACCTGAACCAAATAGAAAATTACTAACTAGAAAAAGCGGTTCCCATGGTATACCGGGATACGCATAGACGATGTTTCTGCTGCTAGTATTTTGATATATTTGTATTTTGCTTATTAAATTTATGTTTATCTCTTTGTAAAAACTACATGCAATTTGATCTAATCTGGAACAGAAGCATACCAGATGGCGGACGACCGCAGCAGCCCAGGCAGACACTACCGGAGCAGCCATGGCAGCGTCGGCATGTTGCACGTACTAACAGTAGTGGGTGGGTGCCGGCCGGCGCTAGGCCGCATGAACTAATTTGTGGCGGAAGCACACAAAGCAGGTTAGATAAAATTGCACATAATATAATAGCTAATGGGTTTGGATGCTTGTTACACGACATGGCCAAGTTTCTAATTATGCAGACGGTGGAGCACGAGAGGGATCCATTTAGTGCTAAAAATAAACCTAAGTTCGTCGAGTAAATTTGTACTAATTTTCGATACTATTAATAGATGCTGTTTTAGTGTATTATTTAAAAATAAACTATACATTTTAGTGATGTAGTCGGTGGCGGGAGAAAATTACATTGATCAGTTACCAAATATCTCTGGAAACTGCAGGTTTTTGCCTTATAAGAAGTATCACCCTCGTATATTTTATATAGATCAAAGGGGCTACGAACATTTTTAACCGCCTTCAAAAAAAGAGGAGGCTCTCAATTCGTCGGTGATCAGGTCAGGCTCAGATGATGGGACCCTAGAGAAAATCGAGGGAACTCTTTAAATTTTTGTTATAAGCGCACTTGAAACGATTTGGGTATTCATCATAAAGGTCATTTGCTTTTTAGTTCCCGGGTGTTTTTGAAGGCGGTTTTTTGAAGTTATACTTCTTTAGGCGCATTATGAAAAAATGATGAAAGTGAAATTTTAAGATGCGCGCGCATCCCTGTAACACAAAAGTAACAGGTTGAAGCGGCTAAATGTTTCACGGTATCACCGGGTAGATGGCGCTATAGTTAAAAATGTATAACATTTGTACTTGACATTTGACTTGTATGTAATACATTCCATAAACATCGCCGCTACTACTTGACAGACGTTTTTTAATTTTACTCCAATAACCCTATCATTTAGTATAATTAATACTAAATATTATTAAATTGTTAATGTTAAATATTTATTTAATGATGCCAAAGAAGTATAACTTCTCACGCGCGTACATAAGTACACGCCCATTTTTTTTAATAATTTATTCACGTATTTGTGTAAATTGTATTTTACAACATCAAACAAAAAGGTAGTTCAAACACAGATCGCATCGTGTTTTCATATTCAACACGTTGATCGCATTTACATAAGAAGTAACATGTGTTCCTGGCGCCCCAAAACAAAATCTTACACAAGCATTTTGAACACGTTATAGACTGGCAATGCAGCAATGAATACGGCACTATTTTGAAATAGATTAAATTGTAATATATAAATTTTAATATAAAAAAATATAAAAATATGACATATACGAGTATATATATATGTGTTATATAAACCTCTTGGTAGTAAAAACCTTAGCCAGAAGGCACAACTCGCTATGCATAATGCAGTGTTGGTCCCAACGCTAACTTATTGAAGCGAGAGCTGGGTATGGCAGAGAGAGCATGAAAGTAGGATAAACGCGGTCGAAATGCGAGCGAGAAAATTTGTGGCATAAGGCTTGTAGACCGTATTCCAATGATGATGTTAGAAACAGAGTTGGTCTGAAAGAGAGCGTCTGGTCTGGTCTGGTCTGAAGAGGCATGCTCCGTTGGTTCGGACATGTAGAAAGAATGCAGGATGAAAGAATGACGAAGCAGATATACAACGTAAAAGTGGAAGGATGTAGGAGCCAAAGGAAGGCCAAGACTTACCTACCATGACCAAATTGGTCGTGTTCTATCAGAAGGTGATGTCAGGAGCCCTAGAAACCGGCGAGCGTGCATGGGAAGAGCAATGAATGTTAAAGAAGCGAGTGAGATAAGTCACGTGGCGCTCGGTTCTCTCTGCCTACACCGCAAGGGATTTGGCGTGAAGTTATAGATAGATATATAAAAAATAGATTACTAGAGTATTTTTTTGCCAATAATTACGTCTATTGGTTTAATTTAGTTTAAATGCCAAGTTTCGTGGCGATACAATAATTATTACAATGCAAAAGTGGAAGAATGTAGAAGCCGAGGAAGACCGAGACCAACCTATCATGACCAAATTGGTCGTGTTTTATCAGAAGGTGATGTCAGGAGCGCCAGGACCCGAGCGTGCATGAAAAGAGCTATGAATGTTAGAGAAGCGAGTGAAGTATGTAAGGACCGCGTCTTATGGCACTTGGTTCTCTGTGCCTACCCCGCAAGGAAGATATATATATACATACATACCATAATTAGAAGAAATCGGCGAAGGAAAACATCGCACATACAAGAAATTATATTTTGAAACACGTGTGACCTAACCTACCCATCCTAATATATAATTGGGTTCGAACACTGCCCTCTCTTAATGGCGCTGGACTGGCTTTGTCACACAAAAGGATAGCTATTTATTATGTCAATATAGAACGCCCCCATTGACTCACCCGTGGATTATTAACGATGTCTCCGCTAGTAGTGAGCACAGTGGGATTCAGGGCTTTCGATTGAATAACTTTGCACACAAAGTGGCAAGGTATGTGTACTACACAAAACAATAAAGCACTTGACTGCGCAACCCGCACTCATAAAAACTTGTTTTAGCGCCGAAATGACGATTGAACTCAATGGAAAAATATTTTAACCAATAAGCTGATAAGTGCCGCGAGTTCGACCCGGGAACTAGCCAATAATAGCTGCACATACTACTTTATGAATGAATGTGTTTATTTGCCAGAGTAAGGTAAGTATTACACAGTTGTATGTTTAAGATAGTTAGTTCCATTTTACTCTGCCATTAAAATGACGTGCAAACATGAATCACAATATAATGTCTAAATTTTCCCTAATATTTACACAACCCATTATTATTATCCTATTTGTGAATGTCAATAACTAGTTAATTATATATATATATATATATATATATATATATATATATATATATATATATATATATATATATATATATATATATATATATATATATTGAAATAAGCAATCAGGCAAGCAATAAAATATTTTTGTCATTTAAGAATTAAGAATTCAACAAGTAACATTTTCCCAGTAGGTAATAGAACAAAAAGGTGCTTTTTTAGCCAACTAAAAAAGGTTAAAAGGTCGGCAACGCAAGTGTGACACCCCTGGTGTTGCAAATGCCCATAGGCTACGGTAACTGCTTACCATCAGGCAGGCCGTACGCTTGTTTGCTACCTTAGTGGTATAAAAAAAAACTAAGATTATTTTCCTTAACGCTGTCTGGTAGATGATTATACACTCTTAAACCTTCGAGACCCGGGTGGTCGTATACGACCGCGAAATGTATGGGAAAACGTATATAACGGGTTCTGACTGCTCAATGCCATTGAGTATGTACTCCTACTGAACACTGTCAGCCGTTGCATTGGCACACATAATTTATTTTTTAGTCTTGTGCAACGATCTACTATGTTGGCATATATTGCAAAGAAGTCCGGGTGAGTTTTAACAAATATGCACAACTCGTATATATATATATGCACGGTACGGGTAATATCTTATTGGATATAAACAACGGTTTGCAACTTTCCAAAAATCCAGCACCGCAAAGTGCCCGGATGCATTTCTTTTGTGTTTTAAATACATTAATACTCTCTACCCTTGTAGTGGTGAATTAAGTTACTACACAACCTCGGTCTCATTGGACTTTATCGTACTGTATTTCCTGTTGGCGTGGACCCTCCGAAACAGCCATGATATAAATTGAAAGGTATCAAAGATCAGTTCTCAAAACAATGCAGAAGAAAAATTTCAAGTATCCAACAGCACAATTATATATCAGCATTCTTAGATACACACTTTTTTCATTATTATGTTTTATTAACACTTACCTGATTAGTGTTATCAGTTACAGGTAGCGCCATTGATAGAAATGTACCTGAAATAAATTCAATGATAAATTACTTATTAAATTATAATGGTGGAATAAGTTGTTGTTTAATTTAAAGATAAAGATAGATTAAGATCCTAAAAGATATCTATTGTAAGCAAGGTATGATGATTTAATTAATATTACAGACTAAGTTAAGTAAGTGAACAGTGATAGCCCAGTGGATAAGAATATTGAACAACTGGGCCTCAGTTCGAATCCAATGTGTACCACAAAATTCGTATTTTCTTTTTTTATTTATTTTTATTTATTTTTATTTATTTTTATTTTTATTTATTTGAATTTATGTACACATTTTATTATTTGCACGACGGTGAAGGAAAACATTGTGAGGAAACCCACCCGTCCAGGAAATTGTAAAGAAGACGAAAGACGTATGACCTAACCTGTGAAATATTTGTTTTTCCCTCTGGGTTGTGAAGGACTGACGCTCCGTGTAAAAATCCGTATCTTCACCAAATCCTTAGGCTTAGGTAGCGGATCCCGCCAATCCTAATCGATTAGGAAACGGCATAGCGCGACGTAGAAGAAGACTAAGTTAAATACACTTTGCCGTATCCATTCCATTATGGCAGCTTGCAGTTTCATGTTGTAAGGATGTATATAAACTAATATACAAAGCGGAAGTGTTTGTTTATTTGTTTGTGAGTGTAAAAAGCAAAAGCTTAGATATCTAATACAAACGTTGATCCAAATCATTAGAGATGATTTCGAGATACACAAAATATTAGATATATTTTGTGTATCTCGAAATCATCATTAACATATATAGTGGAAGAATTGAAGAAAATAAGAAAAAGCAGTTCCCACAGGATACCGGGATACTCGTGAATGAAGTTGTGGACTGCAGCTAATTTGAATTAATGTTACCGTGCAACTGCAAATAGCTGTATATTACAATGCCGTTTCCCTTATCTACTTCAAAACAGAGTTCAACAAACGATTTAAAATTTTATTAAAATTCACATCGGAGAAAACGCAGTCAAATAACAATTCCCTGGAGAGTTGTTATGCCTGCTGATGAATGAAGTTACCAGTCAGCTTCTGAGCAATCGCCGTGTTAGTAACACTCCGTGTCTTCTCGAGTTCTTAGCTTAACCCACTTTATATCTTTTTAGCCTCGTGATTCTGTATCAAAAGCTTAAAATCATTTTATTGTTTTAAATCGACTTTTTGAACTTGGAGGTTTGTTATCTAGTTAAAAAGTTTTCAGCGTTTCGTACCCACAACGAAAACCCTTATAAAGTAACTCACGTATCTCAACTCAGAAATATACCAACTCAGAAAGTGAACTTTAGTAGTTCAAAAGTGATCTCAGAAACTCAGAAACGTGACGCAATTTACCACGTTTATATAACATAATGGCTGATATCAAACGGTGGCGCAGTAGTTAGCAGCGCTACTCTGACACCAACGCTCTTGGGCTCTATTCCCAAACAGGACAAACATTTGCATTGTATTTACATGAACATGTCTGTTTATCTTGGTCTGCGTGTTTTAAAGAGAGGTGGGGTGCATCAAAGTAACCCGCCTGGGAAAATAGCTACACCTTACACAAAATCGCAATTAGGTCACCAGATAGCTCAAGAGTTGCTGTATTAGCAGGGGAAGTGGCATCGCGCGAATGGTCCTTACTTGTATTGCAAGCGATCACAGACTACGGTAACCGCTTTACATCAGGTGTACCGTATGCTTGTACCCTACGTTGTATAAAAAACTCGTGTCTAAGAAATTGACATAGACGAGCTCGGTGACGCAGTGGCGAAACGCGTTGTTACGCTACTTTGGCACCAACGCTCGTGGGTTCGATTCCCACACGGTACAAACATTTGTGTGCATGAACATGTCTGTTTGACTTGTACTGGGTATTTTCTATGTATAATAAGTATGAATTTACAAAAAAAAAATCTATTTACGTATGTTTATCAGTTGTCTAGTACCCATAGCACAAGCTTCGCTTACATTGGGGCTAGATGGCGCTGTGTCATTTGTCAAAAAAAAAAAAACTTTAAATAATATACAAATGCTACAAATCCTGTAATAATATCGCATCCGCTACTTCTAAGGATATACATCCTAAAGATTTGATGAAGATACTCATTATTACTTGAAGTGTGTGTGTGATCTTGAATTACAACATTCCGTAGGGAAACCTTTCTTAGGTAAGATCATGCGTCTTTCGAAACCTAATTTCTTGGGTTTTATCACGACGTTTTCCTTCAGCGCGGAGCAAGTGGTAATTACAAATGAGTGCATAAGTCCGAAAAGACGAATTTAGTGGTATATACCCAAACCCGGAGACAAGTCGGTTATTAGACCGGTTCTGTTAAAACAAAACAGTTTATGTTACCATAATTTGTAATAGGAATTGTCGGAGAGACCGCACTACTTCATATCGACAATTATAAAGGAAAACAAAGTAGTGAAATCTAGATCTACTAAGTTTATATAGTTTAATATATTAGTTTAGGCACTGTTAAATACAGAACTGGGTATACAGCTGTATGTCTGCGGGTTTGTATTCATTATAGGTATTTATAATATAATGCTTGTGAATTTATTAATGATGCCTGAAGTCTGCTCACGACTAGAACACAAAACAAAGGTGCCGAAAAAAAGAAGGTGGTTAATTTCTGTGTATAGTCATGATTAAGCATTGTGGTTATTAGATAGATGACAATTGACGAGCTCGGTGGCTCAGTCGTGAATGACGCGACTTTGACACCAACGCTCGTGGGTTCGATTCCCACACAAGGCAAACATTTGTGTGCATGAACATGTCTGTTTGTAATGGTCTGGATGTTTTAAGAGAGAAGAGGGCACATCAAAGCAGCCCGTCTGGGGAAGTATCTCTACCTCACAGAAAACCGCAGCCAAATAACCACTCCCTAGAGGGTTGTTGTCTTCCTGCGCGTGAGTGAGGACTCCAGTAAGTTCCCAAGGAGTTGCTGTGTAAGCAGCACAGGAAGCATCGCGCGAATGATCCTTAATATATCGCAAGCATTTATAGGCTACGGTACCCGCATTATTTCAGGTAGACCGTATGCTTCTATGCCTCCCGACGTAGTATATAAAAAAAAATTGATAAAACAAAATATTTAAATATGTTGGCATCATCCAAAAGTCGATCTATCCGATAATTCTTAAGCCAGGATTGAAGTCCTCTGGAGACCAGCAACAGTCCTGCAATGACGAGCTCGGTGGCACCGCGGTTAATAACGTGACTTAGACACCAACGTTTGTGGGTTCGATTCCCATATAGGACAAATATTTGCGTTCATTTGTCTTGGTCTAGGGGCTTTTAAAGAGTACCTACGCGTATCAAAACAGCACGTCTGGGGAAGTACCTCCACTTCACAGAAAACCGCAGCCAAATAACAACTACCTAGAGGGGTGTTGTGTTCCTGCGCGTGAGTGAGGTCACCAGTAAGCTCCTCAGGAGTTGCTGTGTTAGCAGCAGAGGAGGCATCGCGCGAGTGATACTTAATAAAGTAACACCCGCGCGATACTGTTCTGCTGCTAACACAGCAACTACAATGATAATACATTTATTATCAGCATTCATAGGCTACAGTAACCACTTTAAATCAGATAGACTGTATGCTTGTATGCCGCAAGACGTTATATAAAAAAATTAGTCTATGAAAGTCACTAACTAAATATACCCTCTCTTTTAAAAGAGTATCGATTGTTTGTTGGCCATGCACGATACATGTATAACATAAATACATAGCATACGAAATATTTTAATTAAAAGTAATAATCAAATAATCAAATTTAATAGTCAATTAATGAATATTATTATTTAATTAATTAACATTAAAAGATCGGGGCGAGCTCGTGCTGTTAGAACTACAAAGGCTGTTAATGCTGTTAAAGCTAAAACTCACGAAACACCATTAGGAAACAAAAATCTTATTGTGAGAAATGAAGATTCCCACTACGACTGTCGAGTATAATAAAAGAAAACATGAAGCTTGGTGCTTGGCGCTTATCGTACATATACAGGCCGTGCCCTAAATCAATCACTGTAGTTGAAGAGAGTGGATCAGAAATATCCTCTTTACTGATAAAATAATTTTCACGATTGAAGAGCACTACAATAAGCAAAACGACAAAGTTTACGCACACAGCTCTAAAGAAGCCGCCCAAATGGTCGGGAAGGTACAACGTGATCATTATCCTGCCTCTGTAATGGGTTGGTGGGGGGAGTCTTATCAAGGAGTCACAAAGCTTCATTTTTGTCTTGAATCGTGTTGTGTAACCTCTCAGCAATATCCTTTTTAAAATATACCGTGGACTTTCCAACAGGACTCTGCACCTGGTCACAGGGGACAATCTACCCAAGCCTGGCTCGGAACCAACCGAACTCTATAAGAGCTGAAGACTGGCCATCGTCTAGCCCAGATGGGAGCCGCTGACTACAAGACTACAATTTATGGTCAGTTCAGGACATGACCTGCTCGAAACAACACGCCGACATTGTCTCCCTTAAAAAATCTCTCGCAGCAGTGGCTAAATTTCACTTGAAAACAGTGCATAAATCCATAGATTCGTGACCAAACATATTAAAAGCCTGTATCAAAGCCAAAGGTGGTCGGTCATTTCGCATAAAATATTTTTTTTTAAGACTTCCATATACATATGTACATATAAGTTAAGATTACATTACTTCATAAAAAAAAGCCATCAAATGCTAGTCCATTTTCACACCGAGAGTTCTGAAAAAAAGAAATATTTCGCAAAAAAACTTTTTTTTTGTGTTGTAACTACATACGAGTTCTAGAACTACATACGGTTTCGGATTTTTCCTTTACTTGTGCTACATGGGCTTGCTTCATACCAAATTTCATGATTCAACGGAAATAACCCTAGATTTTGATTCCCTTGCGTGTGTCAAAATATGCGCGTAAACGATACAAACAATCATATCTTTTGATTGCGTTGACTTAGAAGTTTGATTTTTTGACTCCTCGAAGGGACTGCAGACCTGAGTATGTCGTATTAATTTCAGCTTGATAGCTCTACCCGTCCCTGAGAAAAAGGGGCATGACAGACGGATAGACAGACGGACAACAAAGTGATTCTATAAGTTTTTCCTGATGAGGTCCGGAACCCTGAAAATGAATGCATATTCATTTATGACAGAACTTATGGTCGGACTAGGTACGAGTATTATTAGTTAATAGATTCAGACGTTATTTTGCGAAAGTCAAATTTACATGCAATTTGATCTAACCTGCTTTGTGTGCTTCCGCCACCAATATTTTTTTACATTAATTGATGGCGGAAGCACACAAAGCAGGTTAGATCAAATTGTAGGTATTATTACTTAATTATAAATTATATTCAACTTCACCTGTAAGTGGAATTCTGACCTCATATTTTACCAAGCGTTTAATTCCTATAATAATAACATTTATAAAAGTCAGACTCGAGTTTCAAAGTATAATATGCATCTGATATAAATATATCGATGTGACAAACTTTTCCAATCACAGACTTTGGTCTTCTCTCCCTACCGCTCACACAATAAAGTTTCGATAGCAATATTTCAAAACAGCTCTCGTCCTGAGTTATAATACATGAGATATCAAATATTTGTGTGTCATTGATTAATTCTGAGTCATGTTTCATTCCAACGTGAATGTATACTAGAGTTCATTCGCGTGATGTTTGGTTCGTAGCAAGTCGCACCATATAATTCTGATGATGATAGCCTGAATTTTGACTCCAGACATACGCCGTGTCTCCTACTAGATCAACCCTAAATCATTCGTTTATGCAGATATACGCATCTACCAAACCGAAGGGGTTTTAGAGAATATTCCACCACGCTGCTCAACTTCGGATTGGCGGGTTATTAAGAGGTACAGCCAGTTTTGAGGTACTGGTGACTCACTATCATATAGAGTTAAAGTCAAACTCACCTACACGTAGCACCTTAATCAACTACCGAAATTCTGGAAGATGGCAGACAGTAGACCGTCGGTAGACCATGACCGCTCGAACAGGAAAATATCTTCATCTGACTGAAAACTGCAGTCAAATAACGACTGTTGACTTATGATGCGAGTAAGTTTTAACGGTAGGACGTTCAAATTTTTCATGACTTAATTAAATTCATTCCTTATATCTGACCAGTACCGGCAATGGGCAGTGGATAATGAATAAGAACACGTCTGTACTCGACAACGAAGTGTATTCAAGTGAAGTGAATCGTACGGTATACACATTGTTATGTATTGAATTCTTATTAAGCAAATAAAGACATGGACAACACTTGAATTTTTGTTACTCATAACTCTAAAGGCATGATCGAACCGTTCGAACCAGCAGCGCGATGATTGTTTTAAGCCATATAGTGATTTGTTTAATTTACAAACTTGGTGAGGTTCTGTAGATATATCCTCGGGCATTTCCATAAAATATCCTCTTTGAGAATACCATTTCCCATTTCAAAATTTAGTTTTGACTTCCATGTGGTGGACTTGCAAATCAAATTTAACTGCGAAAGCTAAAATAAATCTAAATGTAATTCACGCCATAGGTGCAAACGTTTCATCGTAATCCTGTAGATATTTTGCGACAAGTCGTTCCTTATATCGTGACAGTTCATCATTTTCGTCATTTTAACGGTAAAAACCCACTTTCAACCGACAAGATTTACTTTGTTAGGTTTATTTACTAATATCCATGTATTACTGCTTTGAAGAGATTCAATTTCATTATCAATCGCTTGAATCCATTTATCAGTATTACATCTCTTAAAAACTTCACTATAAGATAGCGGTAAAGAATGTGATGAATATGTGAAGATGTGTTTAAAGGAGATAAATATAAATCTGGCTCATACATAGCCTTATAATCTTTAGGGGGGAATTTGTGAATTCTTTTACTATGTCTGAGTGTTGGTGACGTTGACTGGTTTCCAATTTCTTCGTTTCCAGTTTCGGCAGTTGAAGTGTCTATGTGTTCGTTGCCTTTTCTTTTAGCAAATTCATTGTCTGCTTTATTAATTTTGGCGGGAATTTCTATCGGTTCTTTACTAATGTTAGGCATCGGTCTATAATTTTCCAAATTTGACTCGTCACATATGACATCTTTAGCAATGAAAAATTATATAAATTTCAAAGACTTTTGGTCAAATTTGATTTTTCTAGTTTTATTATGTACGTAAGCGGTATAACCAAATACTTTTAAGTGATTTATTTTTGGTTTAGTACCGTGCTACATTTTGTATAGTGTTTTATATTTTCGAGCTTTAGTGGGTATTTGGGAAATATGTTGCGGTTAAAATAGCTTCACCCCAAAATATTTGATCTAATTTTGCTCGGTTCTAGCCATTTCAGTTAGCATCCGATTCATGCGCATGGCGACACCATTTGCTGTGGTGTATGCGGAACCGTTAAATGATATATTATTCCCTTACGAGCACAGAACTCTTTGAACTCATTTGAAAACCAGTTGAGAATGCGCAAGCTTGCATTGCCAGAGGAACACCTGGATCGTCAATTATATAACAATTCAAATTATTTTTGTTTTAAGTTTGTCGGCCATTTTAACCATGTTCCTTAAGAGATAGGAACAGTGTTCCAGAACATTACTATTCTACTTTTTTTATTCTGAATCCGAATCTGAAGTCAAAATTCGAATATTCGAAAAAAACGCACACACAGACAAACGCACAGACAAACATATAGGAACGGTGTTCCTGAATATTCGTCATCGTTATCGCAATATAATTTTACGATTTTTAAATTAAAAACATTCTCAAATTTGTTTAAAAATTTATAAAATATTTTAACACATCTGATTTACAATTCATTAAGTATAGTGTATCACTATCACTTCACTACATATTATAAAACAAAGTCCTCCGCCGCGTCTGTCTGTCTGTCTGATCGCGATAAACTTTAAAACTACTGCACCGATTTTTATGCTGTTTTCACCAATGGATAGAGTGGTTCTCGAGAAGGGTTTTAGTATATAATTTGTTAAGTTTTTGTATACATTAACGATATTTGTTGGAGGTATCGGAAAAAATAAGCTGTCTGGGAGCTTTCAACGAAAACGCTGCCTAAACCCTTTGAGATATAACAAAATAATGTATGGTGCAATTGTGTATCTTATATAGATCTACAGAAAAGTCCGCAATGGCATATGTCTATCTCTTAAGTATAACATACTATATCCATTTTAATACTTTAAAAAATGGGCAATTATAAAGCGTAATTGGAAAGCTATTTACACAAATACGGAAGTAATCCTTATCATTTTAGATACGTTAGTTGGCTTGAGCATTTCATGAAGATTATTTTTTCCTTTTTCGCCATGCAAATTAAATGAATACCTTAGGAGATATAGCAAAATCAAAATAATGCGCAACGAAATTAATTTCGTGTCGCAGTTGTGCGCGCGCGTCCCTTGACCCCGCGCCTCCGTCCGAAAGTGTATGTACTGTATCAATATATGGTGGAATTGTGCATCTTTTATATGCCTACAGAAAAGTCTATATACATATGTCTATCCCTTTTATTACTTTAAAAAAATATAAATTATAAAGCGGTAATATAAAAGCTGTTTGATTTTTTGTTTGTTACGATTTAACGCAAAAACTACTCAATCAATTTTACCGAAAGTTACATCTCATCGGAGTAACATAGGTTATTTTGTATTTTCTGTAAAGAACCCGTGCATAGCCGGGGAGGGTTGCTAGTAGTGAATAAAATGATCCATGAAGTTAACTAAATATTTTTTATCGTCTATCGTACTCGGTTTAATCGGACCACACACGTCCGATTGTATAATACAAAGTAGTCTATCTTGAAAAGATCTATCTATACTTTTTGTCAAATGGATGTCATGACTGTTTTCCTAATATATATGGCTCACACAGCTTATCAGTACAGTGGATGTCACTAATTACAAAAAAATCGTCAACAACATTTTTAAACATATCAAATTTTTGCTTAATTTGAGCTGTGAGTTAATTGAAGATATTTTAACTTTAAAATGTATTCTTTTATTAGGGGGTCATGTGCCAGAAGCGTGCTAGTTCGCGACCCCTGCCAATCAGTCGATTGCAATTCTGGACCAAAAGCTCACCGATGTGCGGATTAGGGCGTCCCCCGTAGGCGACGCGCACCGATCCGCCCCCGTGGGTGCGAATATAGCTGCATGCGGCGGTGGGGGGCGCCACCCACCATGCAGCGCCAATTACGGCGGGACGAGGGGAGCCGAGTGCCGCATAGGCACGTGGAATGTGAGAGGTGAATTGAATGATAAGACGAATGAATTGATAGACGTAATGAATGATAGACGTTTGGATGCTTTATGTGTGACAGAGACTAAGCGCAAGGGGAGCGACACCGATGATCTGCCCGGTGGGATGATGGCCCTATGGTCTGGGGTAGACCGGGACGATCATGCCAGTGCTGGTGTAGGTGTCGTACTCTCCTCTCGCCTAGCCACTGGTGTAAGAGATTACTGTTTGGTAGGGCCTAGTCTTCTCTGGGTTCGTATTAAACTGGGCATCACGCGAGTATTTCTGGTTGCAGCATACGCTCCCATAAGCTCAGCGTGTGTTCAAGAACTGGAGAAGTTTTGGGAGTCTGTGAGGGATGTTCTGGACTTAGCTGAAGGGAATGAAATAGTGATTATGTGTGGAGATTTGAATGGATGAGTTGGGACCAAGCGATACAGCTATGAAGCTGTTCTTGGTCCGTATGGAGATAAGAGAGTGAATGAAGCAGGTAAGTCAATACTAGATTTATGTATGGAACGGAATCCTCCTCGTGTCGAATACTTTATTTCATCATAAGGATATTCACACGTATACATGGAGAAGGAATGACCAAAAAAGTGTGATTGATTTGATTTTAATAGATAGACGTCTCCGAAATGTTATAATGGATACGAGAGCCTTTAGAGGCCCCACTCTTGAGACGGACCACTACCTGGTGGTAAGCCGGTTTAGGAAGTGGAGGCACTGGCGAGTGCGTATCCCTTTCGGAGATCATGAAAGGATAATGAGCGAAAAATTGCAAGATGAAAGTGTAAGGAGAATGTATGTGCATCTAGTAAGTGAGAGACTTGCAAATGCAAGCCTCTCCGACTCAGATGTGGATGATTGTTGGAAAGTTTTGAAAGAAAGTATGGTGGATAGTGCAAAAGAAGCTTGTGGATGCGAAAAGAGACGTAAAACAGCGAAAGGAGATGCCTGGTGGGATGCGGAGGTTGAATCCTCCGTAGCAAGAAAGAGGAAAGCGTGGCTAGATTACGTATCATATTTGCCCTTAAATGAAAATATGAGAGATAAGAAGAAAGAAATGTACCGTCTATGCAAGAATGAAACCAAGGCTTTAGTGAAAGAAAAGCGTGAAAGACAAATTATGAATGAGGAAGAGAGGCTGACGAAAAACTTCGAGGCAAATACCAAACTCTTTTGGAGAGAGGTAAAGATGTCTCGGAGTGGTTCGTCGGCATCCAGAATGGATAAGATAAAGTCTAAAGCTGGTGTCATTCTTGCGAACACTCAGGAAGTGTTAGAACGGTGGAGTGAATATTTTGAAGAAATGTATGAGTATGCCTCGGACGCTGACAATGAGAGTGAGTCGGATGCTTACTCCACGTTGACGGCGTCCGACGAAGGCATAACTATGGATGAGAACGAATGGTCGATACGAAGCTTGAAAAATGGAAAATCAGCGGGAATTGATCTGATCACTGCTGAGATGATCCAATTAGGTGGCACTTACGTCCGGGACGCCTTCTGGTACTTATGCAATCTATGCTGGAGAACTGGAAGGGTCCCAATGGACTGAAGACGCGCAGTTATCGTGCCCTTGTATAAAGACAAGGGGTCACGCATGGACTGCGCCAGCTATAGGGCCATCAGTTTGATCAGCTTAGCAGCAAAATATATGGAAAGGTGATTGAAAGGAGAATGAGGGTGAAATCTGATGAAATGTTTCCGAAATGGAAGGGGATGTACGGATCAAGTTTTCTCGCTCCGCAATATCGTAAAGAAGCATCTGGCCATAGACCAGAAGGTTTTCTGCGGTTTTGTGGATCTTGAGAAAGCCTTTGATAGGGTTGTGCGAAAGGAACTGTGGGACATATTGCCGAGATATGGGATTGACTGTTCACTGCTCCGTGCTGTGCAGTCCACTTACAAGGATTGCTCAGCATGTGTGCGGATAGATGGTGGCATGTCACCCTGGTTTGATGTCAGATTTGGTGTCAAACAGGGTTGCATGCTAACTGCTAGGCTGTTTATCCTGTATCTCGATAGCTGTCTGCAGAGAATAAGGTCAACGAATGTGGGATTGCGCATGGGTGACCTAGTGGTGAACTGTCTGCTGTATGCAGACGATGCCGTGCTATTAGCAGATACACCATCTGAACTGCAAACACTGGTCACAACGATGAAAGACGAATGTATGGAGAAAGGCTTACTACTGAATGCGAAGAAACAAAGATAATGGTATTTGAAAGAGAAGAATTCAGAACTAATGGAAGGATTACGAATGATGATGAAGTGTTGGAACAAGTGGATGAGTTTGTATATCTTGGATGCGCTTTCAGCAGGGATGGAAGGTACACCGCAGATGTGGAAAAACGAGTGAGTGCTGGAAATAGTGTGAATGGAGCGTTGGGAAAACTTCGTGGCAGTAAAATGAGCCAGAAGGCACAACTCGCTATACACAATGCAGTGTTGGTCCCAACTCTAACTTATGGAAGCGAGAGCTGGGTATGGCAGAAAGAGCATGAAAGTAGAATAAATGCGAGCGCTGCGCAAAATTTGTGGCGTAAGGCTTGTATACCGTATTCGCAATGATGATGTTAGAAACAGAGTTGGTCTGAAAGAGAGCGTCGGTGTTAAAATAAGAAGAGGCATGCTCCGATGGTTCGGACATGTTCTATCAGAAGGTGATGTCAGGAGCCCTAGAAACCGGCGAGCGTGCATGAGAAGAGCAATGAATGTTAAAGAAGCGAGTGAGATATGTAAGGATCGAGTCACGTGGCGCTCGGTTCTCTCTGCCTACCCCGCAAGGGATTTGGCGTGAAGTTACAGATAGAGATAAAATGTATTCTACACAGGTTATTTCTACAAAAAGCTTTTATTATGCAATTATTATATTTGTAAACATGAACACCATCATTATCCAAAATGACTGTTATGCCTGTTATGCTCTCTTTTAAGTCATTGTCAGTAAGTCGACCGCTGATGTGGAAAGACGACTGAGTGCTGGGAACTGTGTGAATGGAGCGTTGGGAAAACTTCTTGGCAGTAAAAGCTTGAGCCAGAAGGCACAAATCGCTATACACAATGCAGTGCTGGTCACAACGCTTACTTACGGACGCGAGATCTGGGTATGGCAGAGAGAGCAAGAGAGTAAAATAAACGCGGTCGAGAAGCGAGCTTTGCGCAAAAATTGTGGCGTAACGCTTTTAGATTCGCAATGATGATGTTAGAAACAGAGCTGATCTGAAAGAGAGTGTCGGTGTTAAAATAAGAAGAGGCATGCTCAGTTTGTTCGAACATGTAAAAATAATGCAGGAAGAAAGAGTTACGAAACAGATATACAACGCAAAAGTAGAAGGATGTAGGAGCCGAGGAATGCCAAGATTTACCTACCTTGACCAAATTGATCGTGTTTTATGTGAAGGCTTTAGAAATCGGCGACCGTGCATAAGAAGAGCAATGAATATTAGAGAAGCGAGTGAGGTTTGTAAGGATCGAGTCATGTGGCGCTGAGTTCTCTCTGCCGATCCCACAAGGGATTTGGCGCGTAATTATAGATAGATTAAAAAGCTACAAGCTCTTGCTGAACTTATGTCTGTTAATTTTATATGTTACGTATTTCACACGATAGCATTAAGTAGGTATATAATATCATGTATATTTTAAGTTAAGGTATGTATCTATGGACCCGTATTATAAAACCTGTTGTCTGAAATAAAATTATTTGAAATTGAATTTAATAGTCGTCAAATTTATGGAAAAGTTGAACTTTATGAAACATAACTTTTCAATGCCACAAGTATAAATTATATATATCATCTACCATAACGCCATAAGCTCTTTCAAACGCAAACACTGTCGCTAGTATTGATCAAGTACTACAAATGCCGCTGAGTAATCACTTATACACAGCGCGCGATGGCAAATTTAATTGCCAAAATCGCCGTACTGCGCGCGATTATTTACGCCATTTACATTTATAGCAGCGGTATATACACTACCAAATAATGGCATCTTCTTCGAAATAATTGCATTAAAGTAAAGCGACAGATGCTGTATTTCAAAATTTATAAGCGACGAGATACGAGAGATACCTGTTCGATGCAAGAAAACGCGTATTCCTGTAGAAGTGCGATATTGGTTGAAGATGTATGAATATATATAGGTAGTTATTCTGTAAATGGCTAGTAACATCTAACTGATCTCGACTAAGTTAGCTTACCCTTGTAACTGGAGATAAATGGAGACGAATGTCCATTCGGTGGCCTGTGTAAACACGCCCCGAAATCGGGACACGTCCGCTGGCGAGAGTGTGTGGTTTTGGCAAACAAGGACTTGGGACGACATTTTGGTGATTTAACAGTTAATCGTTTCACAGTCTGTCTGAAATCTGGCCGAAGAAAGTGCTTACAGTTGTTAAAATTACATTGGCGTCTTGCTTTTGACTTCTCAAGCTCTAATCTATAATGATTAAAATTTCTTTGCCATTGGGCCCTCGCGTGTACTTAGACACGTCTTACATTTTTTGAAATATAATCTTATTGCTCGGCGGTGAAGGAAAAGAGGTGTGGCCTAACCTAAAAATGGAAGAGGTTTGATGGCAGTCGCTCTATGTCTATCGGTATCTTCGCCAAATCGTTTGGCTTAACAGACCCCGCCAATCCTAATGGATTAGGAAACGGGAAAATGCAAGTAAGAAGAATTATAAAATTAAATGTCTTGTATATCTTCACGCCAAGTCCCTTGCGGGATAGGCAGAGAGAACCGAGCGCCATAAGACGCGGTCCTTGCATACCTCACTCGCTTCTGTGACATTCACAGCTCTTTTCATGCACGCTCGCCGGATCCTGGGGCTTCTGACATCACCTTCTCATAAAACACGACCAATTTGGTCATGGTAGGTTAGTCTCGGCCTTCCGCGGCTCCTACATCCTTCCACTTTTGCATTGTATATCTGTTTCGTCATTCTTTCGTCCCGCATTCTTTCTACATGTCCGAACCAACGGAGCATGCCCTTTCTTATCTTAACACCGAAACTCTCTTTTAGACCGACTCTTTCTCTCACGTCTTCATTACGAATGCAGTCAGCAAGCGTTATGTCACAAATTTTGCGCAATGCTTTCATCTCGACCGCATTTATTCTACTTTCATGCTCTCTCTGCCATACCCAGCTCTCACTTCCATAAGTTAGCGTTGGAATTAACACCGCGTTGTGTACAGCGAGCTGTGCCTTGTGGCTTAGAGTTCGGCTGCTTAGAAGTTTACCCAACGCTCCACTCACCCTATTCCCGGCACTCACTCGTCTCTCCACATCAGCGGTGTACCTTCCATTGCTGCTAAAAGCACTTCCAAGATATACAATCTCATTCACTTGCTCCAACACTACATCATCAACCATAATCCTAGTGTTCGTTCTAGTTGTCTCTCTTTCAAATATCATTATCTTGGTTTTCTTCGCATTCAATTGTAAGCCTTTCTTCATACAATCATGTTTCATTGTTGTAACTAGTGTTTGCAGTTCGGATGGTGATTCTGCTATTAATGCCTCATCGTCTGCATAAAGCAGGCAGTTGACCACTGAGCCACCCATTCGCATTCCCACATTCATATTTCTTATTCTCTGAAGACAACTGTCCAGATACAGGATGAACAGCTGAGCCGACAGCACGCATTAAATGTCTTTATATTGGAATTAATGGCAGGCCTGTTTTTAAATCAATAAAAAATTGACATGTTACCTTACTAGGTACGGAACAATAAAAAAAAGCTATCGATGCACTACAAATATCGTATCAGTGTTACTACACGATGCATTGAAAGGTGCTCTGTCAAGCATATAAAACTATATTACGCTAAATCGAACGTACCGGCCATTGTGCGGACGACAATGGGCGGCCATCGCCCACACAATACTGCGAGATATCGCCCCGATGCCACACTAAAGTCTAGTAAAGTCTATAGATTCTTCTTCAAACCTTTCATTGAAGTACTTTGATTAAGGATTTTTCATTCGTACAAAGAATTAAACTTTATTTCTTTTACACAACGTCAGAATGTCACAGTCTTGATGTTAAGTGGTAACAAACGCTCGTAATGAAGTATCGCTCGCGCTTTGTCCCCAATTGCCGACACCTTCTTTGGAGATGATATCAAAGTGCGGTCTTCTGTAGAGTGGAGACACATCCTGTACCATGGTGAGTACTCTGAAGAACTGTTTTCCCTTATCCCACCATCTCCCTTCCGTCATAGAACCACACGTGCAGGCTTGCGATGATATCATTCCACTGTTGAGGACATTGCTTCTCGTACTAAAAAGTTCGGCAACTCCTATCTCTATTGTACTATTAAAAAGTGGAACGCATTGCCTGCACATGTGTCTACTCCCTCGTACAATATGGGATCCTTCAAACGAAGCGTGAAGAAGCACCTAGCGGGCCAGCACGGTAACGTCAACTGTCAGGACACTGTAGTCCTTTGTCAGTTGCCGCTGCAATTTGGGCTCCTCTTTTACAACAACCGATTTTACAACGGGTTGTGTTCTGAAGAAATGTTCGATATTACGGCGACAGCTTCATTATACAAACGCACTGCTCGCCGACGGCGGGGAGTTTACCCTTACACACTGGAACCGCTATGGTTGCGTACTGTGCGGTTCCAGCTAAGTTTTCTTTCGAAAAACTCTCAAAATGTGGAATGAACTCCCAGCCGAGGTTTTCTCAGGTGACTACAGCATGGGGTTATATGCACATACATCCGCAAACACGAATTTAGTGGTACATGCCAGAATTCGAACCGCAGACCTATTGCTCAATAGGCCGGTTTCTTATCCACTGGGCTATAACTGCCCGTAGATTTTATGATATTGCTTTGATTAATACCTACATTAAGCATGTTGGGAGGAATTTTCCTCACCCCTTCAAATGCTTGCGGGTAATTAATTCTGTTCATATTCTTTGAGCGTAATTCCCACAATATTAGATCTATATTATACCTCATCTCTGAGGTATCCCGACGTGATGAGAATTCCTTATCGAATAAATGTTTTTGGATCTCGATTCCACAAGCAAAAAAACACTCTAAATTCTGCCGATAACCGCCAAATGGTAATAAAATATGTAACGCCCAGTGTTCCAGGCGCAAGAAGAATTTAGATAAATTGATTGATTTTAATTGCTAACAAAGGGTAGAATGAGGATTATTTTTTTATCTTTAATCAGACTGCGCCGCTAACCTTCGAAAATCAACATATATTACTAGACAAAAGGAGCAGTGATAGCCCAGTGGATAAGGTACCGGCCAATTGACCAATTGGTCCCCGGTTCGAGTCCTGGCGAGGGCATGATTGAACTCGTATTTTCGGATTTATATTTATCACTTACTCGGCGGCGAAGGAAAAACTTCGGGAGGAAACCCCACACGTCCCGGAAATTATGTTTCAAAAGACGTGTAACCTAACCTATGAAATATGTGGTTTTCTCTCTGAATTGTGGAGGTCTGACGACAGTCCTCCTTGTAAAAATCTGTATCTTCGTTAAATCCTTAGGCTTAGGTAGCGGACCCCGCCAATCCTAATGTATTAGGAAATGGGATAACGCGAAGAAGAAGAATTACTGGACAGAAGTAATCGAATGGCAATCATTACATTACACTTTGTACTATTTGGCAATTAATGACTTCATTAAATCTATATCTATATATATAAAAGAAAGTCGTGTTAGTTACACCATTTATAACTCAAGAACGGCGGGATAGATTTTTATGATTTTTGTGTCTTTGGATTTGTCTTCGTCCGGAATAGGATAATAAGTATTAAAACATGGAAAAAAATAACAAAAAAATAATTATAAAGTAAATTCCATTTCGGATACATTTTATATGAAATGCTTTTTTACGATATTTCAAGAATGAATTGACAAATTTAATTGAATATTTTTTTGTATGCAATTTGATCTAACCTGCTTTGTGTGCTTCCGCCACCGATTAGTTCATGCGGCCTAGCGCCGGCCGGCACCCACCCACTACTGTTAGTAAGTGCAACATGCCGACGCTGCCATGGCTGCTCCGGTAGTCTCTGCCTCGGCTGCTGCGATCGTCCGCCATCTGGAACAGAACCCGTATGCCCCCACCACCACCGTCGCTGCCACGACTGGCCTGGTCGTCGCTGCGACACGTGTTTCGCCTCTCCACGAGGCATCATCAGGCGTTGTAGACGTTAATCGTAAGAATAACATGCTACAAGTGACAAATCCATCGCAGTGCCCTTATATTGAATTGGGAGTGGGGGTGGATGATGTGAGCGAAAAGATATTTAATAGTGGGGAATGGTTTACGTCAATCTGTTTGTTCATGAGAGTAATTTTAGAATTTTTATGTTTATTAATTTCTAATTGTTCCCTAATATTTAGTTTTAAACCTTTGTCTATGGTGTGTAAAATTTGATATGTATTAGTGGGGGATAAGTTATGTCCTTTGTTTATGAGATGCTCGGCGAAGTGTGACCTTTCTGGGCGATTGTTTTTATACGCCGATACGTGTTCAGTGTTCAGAACAGCAGCTGTTCTGCGATGAGTGTGAACACGTTTATATAGGTCAGACTGGTCGTAATTTTATAACACGATTTCACGAACACGTATCGGCGGTGGTTTTTTTTTTTTTATACCACTAAGGTGGCAATCAAGCATACGGCCTGCCTGATGTTAAACAGTCACCGTAGCCTATGGACATTTGCAACACCAGGGGCGTCACTCATGCGTTGCCGACCCTCTAAAAACCTCTTCACGCATTTCTTAAAGAACTCCATGCTGTAGTTCCTTGGAAAAACCTCGGCTGGGAGCTCATTCCACAGCTTGAGTGTTCTCGGAAGAAAACTTCTCTGGAACCGCACCGTACGCGACCATAGCGGTTCAAGCGTGTGAGGGTGAACTCCCCGCCGTCGGCGAGCGGTGCGGTTATAATTTTTTTTTTTTTTTTTATAAACATAAAAATTCTAAAATTACTCTCATGAAGTTATTGCTGGTTTGTTGTGGTTATTTGTGGTTATTGCTGGTGAACGTTCGTCGGCCGACACCATTTGAATCACTTCGAACTGTCAATGGTGTAGTGTGCCCAATATTACATGGTTCATGCTCAATTTGCTTGAAAACGATACTCATTGGGACATGATAATAGTTGAAGCCGATGCTATATTTTAAAGTACTTGCCACGGAAACCACATGAATTGTGGTACAAAAACATATATTATGTATGTCATAAGACATTTTACATCGAATTCGTGCCAGTTCAGGGAATCCCGAACTCGAAGTGAATGAAGAGATACATAACCCGGCTTTGCTTTTAATCGAATACATGTGGTACATCATGTGTTAGTGAAGTTAAGAATGCTACTACCAAATCGTGGAATGAACGTCGCTTTTAGTCGAGAATTGGAATGTGATCGTGAGTATGTTCGAAATAACATACCAACAGAAAGAAATGTGCGATATGTTAACGAAGGCAGTTGATGATGTAAATGGCTTATTTTTCCTCGACGCGCTCGGTGGAACTAGGCAGACAGGCATTGAATTTGTCCACTTTACCCACTTTTCGCAAGATGTCCGAAACTGCAGTTGCTTCCTCTGGGATAGCGGTCATGTTACTAAAAAACGCACAACGTCTCATACAGTGTTGAATTTATCGTTAAACCTTCAAACGACTGAAAAACCGTCATCCAACATTGCAACACTCAGCAAGGACCAAAGTTTTCGTAACAAGTAAATTCATCATCAGGGATAAATACACAATGGCGCCTAAACGCGTATTGAAAGCGTATCTAACGATGTGGGCAATCAATCGAGATGTTTTGGAGGCGCAATGATTCTACTGTCTGGCGATTTCCGCCAAATACTACCAGCCATTTATAGACCGACCGCTGCCGTTGAAATAAACGCTTGCCTTAAATCATCGTCTCTGTGGTGCTATGAGACGAAACTTCAGCTGACGGCAAACATGCGAGTTGCATTGCTAAACGATCGATCTGTTGCAGGTTTCGCCAAGCAATTACTGACTTTTGGTAATGGTCGCATTCCTGTCGACTAATCTAACAAATTGAGTTTGTTTCCACCGAATTTTGCAATTTCTTCTCAAAGAAGAACGAGCTCATCAACAAAGTGTTACCGAGTATCTTTGATCACCACGAAAATCACAATTGGTTGAGTGAACGAGTAATTCTTGCAGCAAAGAATAAAAATGTAGAACATTTAAACTTCAGAAATAAAAATTAAATCGTTAGTCACTGCATTCCTACAAAACTACAGACTATGAAACAAACCTAGACGAAGCAACCACCTATACAAATGAATATTTATACTCATTGGATCAGCCAGACTTGCCCCCGCACAATGTACAACTGGAGGTTAGCTCGGCAGTCAATTCAACGAAGGAAATCGACTCCAATGCAACCCATCCAACAAACATCTTAATATAAAGTCGTACAACAATAGTACGCGAATAATTTCGTTCGCTTATTTGAAGCTAATGCTTTGCCGCCATGTGAATTACATCAGTTACAATATATTTAAAAAACTTCTCATTTATACTTTTGAACATTTATTATACTAAACTAATTTAAAATAAGAAGAGGCAGGCTCCATTGGTTAGGACATGTAGAAAGAATTCAAGATGAAAGAATGACGAAGCAGATATACAATGCAAAATTGGAAGGATGTAGGAGCCGGGCAAGGCCAAGACATACCTACCATGATCAAATTGGTCGTGTTCTAGCAGAAGGTGATGTCAGGAGCCCTAGAAACCGGCGAGTCTGCATGAGAAGAGCAATGAATGTTAAAGAAGCGAGTGAGATATGTAAGGATCAAGTCGCGTGGCGCTCGGTTCTCTCTGCCTACCCCGCAAGGGATTTGGCGTCAAGTTGTGGATGGAATTATTTTGACTACTCATTTTGTCTTAATAAAAAAAGAGAATTTATATCACCTAATAAGTTAACACACCATTTATTGATTCTGAGGCGGTACGAAGTTCGCTGGGTTAGCTAGTCAATGTATAAATATGGATGTGTCCCCGGACTTGATGCAATTTAGTAAATTAATTCCATTATTTAAGTCAGGTAATACGGATTTATAGCAGGTAAATCCACTATAGATGTAGGGGTAGCATTGATCAAGCATGTTCTTAACGCATGGGAGAGATCCCAGGACGCTATTCGCGTCTTCGGTGATCTCTCCAAAGCTTTTGATTGTGTCGACGATCGGACATTATTGCTTAAGCAGTGCCATTATGGAATTAGAGATAGAGCCCGTAATTTGATTGTGACTTACTTAAATAACAGAATACAGACTGTTGATATAAATGGAGTCAAATCTAAAAGCAGGAATGTTCATATTGGGGTGTCCAGGGCTCTATATTGGCCCCCTTCTTATTTTTAGTCTATGTGAATGATCTTTCCTACATTATACAGAAAATGAACTACTATTTGCTGATGATACTTCTTTAATTTTTAATGTTGCTCGCCGGTGCATAAATATTGACAAGGTAAATAGTGTTATATCTGCCATTGTAAATTGGATCATATGCAATAATCTTTTATTAAACTCAACTAAAACCAAATCGCATAAAATTTAGTCTACAAAATGTGGCTTCTGCCAATACAGAAGTTCTCATTGACAATAATGTACTAGAATTTATTAATGATACTGTATTTCTTAGAATTACAATAAACTCCAAATTGCAGTGAGGCCCCCACATAAATAAACTGGACAGTATGTAACGCTACAGCTACGCCGCATATGCAGTTAGGAGAATTAGACAATTGACAGATGTGGCTACTGTGCGCTTAGTCTATTTCAGCTACTTTAACAGCATTATCTCGTATATACTATTGTGGGGGCAAGCGGCTGATATTGAAACTATTTTTATATTATAAAAGAGAGCTATCCGCTCTATGTATAACATAGGCATCAGGGACTCACTTAGAGAACTATTCGAAAAAAAAAATATTATCACTGTCACCACTCAGTATATTTATGAGAACATAATGTATGCTCGTAAAAATATAGTCATTTTCAAAATATAGTGAAAATCTTAGAAGCAGGAATAGATTGCGTATACATCGAGTACGGTACATCGAGTTGCTAAGCCCAGTACATCTTTTGTTCTAAATTGTATTTGATTCTATAATAAATTACCTGAAACAGTTCTGTCCTTCACGGACAATATGTTCAAAAGGCGCATCAAAAATCCCAATGTAAGAAGGGTTATTACAGAATCGATAAATATCTAACTGACACAGGTGTTTGGAAATGATTAATGTATCTTTAATTGTACCACTTGACATCACTACATATACAATCACATATATTTATTGACTTTGAATTGAATTGAAAAAAAAAAATCGGCCAAGTGCGAGTCGGACTCGCGCACGAAGGGTTACGTACCACTATCTATAAAAACGGCAAAAAAATCACGTTTATTGTATGGGAGCCCCCCTTAAATATTTGTTTTATTTTAATTTAATTATTTATTCTTAAAGTGAATATGTAACTTAATATTCTGTGAATATTTCAAGCGTCTACCTGTTGCCGTTATCAATATCGAGCAAAAACGAGCAAAAAAATCACGTTTGTTGTATGGGAGCCCCCTTAAATATTTATGTTATTCTATTTTTTAGTATTTGTTGTTATAGCGGCTACAGAAATACATCATCTGTGAAAATTTCAACTGTCTAACTATCACGGTTCGTGAGATACAGCCTGGTGACAGACGGACGGACGGACGGACAGCGAAGTCTCAGTAATAGGGTTCCGTTTTACCCTTTGGGTACGGAACCCTAAAAAGAGAGATTTAAGCTATGAGACATTAATAAGATACTATCTATCTATAACTTCACGCCAAATCCTTTGCGGGGTAGGCAAAGAGAACCGAGCGCCACGTGATTTGATCCTTACATATCTCACTCGCTTCTTTAACATTCATTGCTCTTCTCATGCACGCTCAAAGTTATAGATAGATAGATAGTATTTAAAATTTCTACGTTCGATAACATGATTTAAATCGAGAACATGTTTCGAGATGTCACCGCGCGATTAGTGAATTTTCTTCTTAAATTGACTTTGCACAATTCTATTCCATTTGAGTGCTTGTATAAGTCACGTATCGACATGCTCATTCAAACGAGATGAGTTGGAAAGTTGTGTCACGTCGACGCTAAGCCCAGAGCCTGAGGTTTCATTAAATTACTTGTGTTTTTGACGTGAAAAGGCGTAAAAACGTTTTAACAATGGTTGAAATATTTCATAAAGTATCATCTATATATAGGTTCACTAGTTGTTACCCGCGGCTTCGGATGTGTGGGATATCCTCGGGCTAAAATTGTTCATATATCCTTCGACAGCTCCGATCAATGGCGGCGCTAGGCGGCCTCGCGCGTGTGGAGGCCTTGCAAAACAGTTTTTATCATTTTTGTCATGATTGGTTTTATTGAATTAAAATGATTACTTGTAAAATAAAATAAAATTAGTATCTATAATTTCACGCCCAATCCCTTGCGGGGTAGGCAGAAACAACTGACCACCACATGACTCCATCCTTACAAACCTAACTCGCTTCGCAATAACATTCATTGCTCTTCTTATGCACGGTTGCCGGAAGTCGGAGAGAAAATTTTAAATTATAAATGAGCTGAATAATGCACTAATAACAATTATATACTTGTATGTTGTAGACCGTATTCGCAAAGATGGTGTTTACATGCAATTTGATCTAACCTGCTTTGTGTGCTTCCGCCACCAATTAGTTCATGCGGCCTAGCGCCGGCCGGCACCCACCCTACTACTCGTCTTTATATATGATAGACGAGTAGTATCGTTAACAGACTATTGTACACGGTTCCATATATTTCGACACATAAATACACTGCGAGTTTGTCATACCTGGGAAAAATCACTGACAAAATAGTCATATTTATTAAATATCTTTTCGCTCACACCATCCACCCCCACCCTCAATTCAATATAAGGGACGGCACTGCGATGGATTTGTCACTTGTAGCATGTTGTTCTTACGATTAACGTCTACAACGCCTGATGATGCCTCGTGGAGAGGCGAAACACGTGTCGCAGCGACGACCAGGCCAGTCGTGGCAGCGACGGTGGTGGTGGGGGCATGTGGATTCTGTTCCAGATGGCGGACGACCGCAGCAGCCGAGGCAGAGACTACCGGAGTAGCCATGACAGCGTCGGCATGTTGCACTTACTAACAGTAGTGGGTGGGTGCCGGCCGGCGCTAGGCCGCATGAACTAATTGGTGGCGGAAGCACACAAAGCAGGTTAGATCAAATTGCATGTAAATTTGACTTTCGCAAAATAACGCCTGAATCTATTAACTAAGATGGTGTTTGAAAAAGAGTTGACCTGTAAGAGAGTGTCGGTGTTGAAATAAGAAGAGACATGCGCTGGTTCATGTAGAAAGAATGCAGGAAGAAAGAATTACGAAACAGATATACAACGCGAAAGTAGAAGTATGTAGGAGTCGAGGAAGGCCAGTACTTTCCTACCATGACCAAATTGATCGTGTTCTATCAGAAGATGATATCAGGAGCCCTAGAAACCGGTCAATGTGCAGGAGAAAAGCTATGAAACTTAAGCGCCTAAGGTGTGTAAGGACCGAGTCATTAGGCGCTAGATCATCTCTGCCTGCCTCGCAAGGGAGTTGGTGTGACAACATAAATAGATATATTACATACAAATTTAGCCATAATTCCAAAACTTCCTACTCCTACAAATTTCTTCTGATTAAATTCGTTGTGAGCTCCAAGGCAGCTGTAGTTTAACCCCCGGGACAGCAATGGACTTCACTGTTCATTGCCTTTTTGGTGGTCGACGTTGTTAATTCTGGCTACACAGGAGACACAGTGGTGGGTATGAGTGGTGGGCCTGTCCCGTTAAAAAAAAAATAGCACAGACAGTTTGTTTTTTTTATAAATTCGTATCGGTTTCAATTTCCGCAGCCTGAAGTTCTTGTGCCATCTGAGTTACACACTATACTGTTTATTTCAAATTATAATAGACACCACCTTATCACAGAAACACGTAAATGCTGAGCGCACTGCATTTACGTGCACTTCATGAACTACAAAAAGTATTAAAAAAAAAAAGAAGTTCATGTGATAATAAATTAATTAAATAGATAAGTAAAACAAACATATGTATGGATAGATGGGTATGTGTATGTAATTAAGTATATTTGTGTAAATATATATGGTGAACATAAAAATGTTGTAAATAGCACCTAAGATAATAAATGTCTAGTACATAAGAAGATTATGTTTGTAAACGAAGAGCGGAGATTCCTAATACAGGCAATATGTTTGCCTGAAAGAAAACTCCAAACAGCCATTTCTACATGACAAAACTTCTGATACTGCAAATAAACATTTTTATTTTATTTTATTTTATTTCTTCTTATTTCACGGGTTTTAATCCCGGTCATTTGATAGGCGTGCGCGGGGATATGAATCCAACGCGTAGAGGCCCCTTCTAAAATAATGATGTAATGTATTATACCAGCTGTGATCTGCTCTGAGGGATATCAATGGGAGGATATATCAACGAACAGGTCACAGCAGGTATTGGGACTATTGCAAATGTGTCGGAAATAATTGAGCTATTGAAATGAGATCTGGAGGGATTATTAGTACTGGGCTATTACAGAAGAGAGACGGACACCTGCTATAACTATCCTATCTGATGTTACTTCGACAGGCGGTGGCTCGCCACTCACTAGATGGACCCCCGAAATGCCAGAGAAAGTCGGCCGGAGGCAACACCGATGTGAGTGACTCAGGGGTGTCGAGAGGTGTGCTGCGCTTTCTCCGAAGTTACTCAAGTTATTTTATTTATTATTATGAATCAGGAATGTGCACTGACCGCCTATTACAGCCGCGCTGCGGCTTGTATAATGCACGGTATTGCAGTCTGGGGCCGGGATGTTATTGACATGAAATTTTGAATCTGGATCTCTGGATCACGTGTGTTTATATGATTGAATTGTGTCGATTTCTTAGACATAACCCGCATTATTTTAAACAAGTCGGTGATGTAGCAACATTAGAGTTTTTGCGTCGCTATAATTGTCTGTTAGCCCCCTCCACCCATTTACATACATAACACTGTAAAGACCCTCCAAGGTAATAAGTTTAAGAATGAATAGAAAAATAAGGCCTATTATAAAATTGGAGAATATTTTAACAAATAGTAAATTTGTTAATGTAATTGTTTATTAAGTAGGGTAGGGTACGACGCACTTCACGTCTTGGTCTGGCAGTTTTTAGAGAGGTAGGGTGCATCAAAGCAGCCCGTCGGGGAAGTACCTCCACCTCACAGAAAATCGCAACCAAATAAGAACTCCTTAGCCCTCTAAGGAGTTCTTATTTGGTTGCGGTTTTCTGTTGTTGTGTCCCTAGAGATATCCAGTAAGCTCCTTTGGAGTTGTTGTGTTAGCAACAGAGGTGGCATCGCGCGAGTGATACTTAATGTATTTCAAGCATTCATAGACTACGGTAACGCATCACGTGGGCCGTATGCTTGTATGCCTTCCGACGTTGAATATAAAAAAAAGAAAAATCTATTACGTGCCTGCGCACTTATTCACAAAGCAAGTGTGATGTAAAAAACTTTATAGTTTTCCAAAGGCAGCCCGAGGTCCCTCGTCGGAGTTTATTGTTTCTACAATGTTGATTTGAAAGCATATGTAGGGCGTGTCGGGTCGGTGTGAAGGGTTAATTCCCTCGAGTAAATTGACGTAAGTAAACATACACCCGATTTATGAGATCGACCGGAGAGCTAACCCTTTGATAACCGCGGGCACCTACTCACTTTCATTGGCGATAGTGTTTTTTTTTATGTCATAAAGTAACAAACAGACTCTTTAAAGAAATCCATGATTTAGTCTTTTTAGAAAAGCTCAGGGTCATTTCACAAACTATGCATCTAATTAAAGTGGTTGAGCCAAATTTCAAGGCTTGTTTTCATTAAATATGTTTTTTTAATTAAATGATGATTAAAATTAAACAAAAATGTTAAAATGACGTGTTGGAGTCGTCGTGTGTGATTTTATTTAACATAATATTACAAGTTAATTAAACAATAGCAGCAGTGATAGCTCAGTGGATAAAGAACTGACCTAATATTAGAGGATCCCTGGGTCGAATTCTGGTAAATAAATAAGCGTTTTCGGATTTATATACCTAGTCAGGTCATAAGCTCTGTCAAAAACTTTTGATGTCATTAATGATAAACTTTTTGATAATTATGTAAAAGTTTTAAATGAAATGAAAGGTAATTAAATGTACAATAAAATTTTATTTAAATTATTCGAAATGCCCTCCTCCATTTTGAATCATCGATCATCCCAGTCATCGATCGCAGCACGCACCACATTTATATCTATTTCTGCCGCTGCTTTAACCAGGGATGCTCGGAGAGACTCCAAATTCTGATGGGATTTAGCGCAGATGTTCTCCTCCAAATGTTGCCATATCTTGTAGTCCAGTGGGTTTAAATCTGGACTAGAAGAGAGTCAGTCTTCATGCCCGATGAAGCCAATTCCACGGGTGGTCAACCAGTTTTGAGTGTTTAGTGCCTTAGGAGCTGGTGCAGTCCTGTTGGTATATCCAGTATCTGTTTTTGAAGATTGTTTGAAGAGAGTCCAACTATGTTTGTTAGGACGGTATTTTGGTAAACCACGGCACTGGTTTTCACACCTTTTTCACAGAAAATCACCTCAGTTAAGCCTGAATATGAGAGTCCAAGCCTTACAAAGGTATGAAATAAATATGAATATACTTATGATAATATATACAATGCTGGTAAATAAAAAAGATAAACGAAAATAAAAAAAAAATACAATAAGATGTTAGTTAAAAAATGTAAGTATTTATATAAGTAAAATATATTTTATTTTAATTTACGCCTCTAAGTGCCCAATGGCAAATAAAGAATTTTGAACTTTTAACATTTATCCCCATTCTAAACATGTATAATGTCATATAAAAGAAACACTTAATGTTAAAAAGAAACATCATTTCGAAGGCCCATTATCGATTTGCACTTTGAAAGCTCTAAGTTTGCCCGCAGTACTTGTGGCGAGAAACTTTTACAAGTGTTCCGTAACCCACACTTTCTTGGAAAAGAATAATATTGCGTTTATTTTAAGGGAACAAAAAGCAGACTGAAAGAAAAGACCAGAAGTTTTTCTATACCGCACTGGGTGGCTAATAGAGAAACGTCGTATGTAAAGCCATTATTTTAATTAACAATAAGGTTGCTTTTTCACCAAAGATGTGCACGGCTATGTAGCTCGGCACGTGTATAATATCCATAAATAAAAGTCATTTATTTTAATAGATTTTTTTATAGAACGGGAGGTATACAAGTATTCGACCCACCTGATGTAAAGCCGTTACCGTAGCCTATAAACGCTTGCGATACTTTAAGTATCACTAGATGCCACCTCTGCTGTTAACACAACAACTCCTCAGGAACTTACTGGTAACCTCACTCACACGTAGGCAGACAACGATCCAGGGTTTTTCTTTAGCTGCGGTTTTCTGTGAAGTGGAGGTACTTCCCGAGACGAACTGTTTTGATGCGTCCTACCCCTCTGGAACACAACCAGACCAAGACAAACAGTCATGTTTATGGAAATTTGCCCTGCGTGGGAATCGAATCCACGAGCGCTGGTGTCAAAATAGTGTTACTAACCACCGAGCTTCTCAAAATCCACCCATAACATTCATTTGTTTTTAAGATCAATAAATCTATTTTTCTGTGTGTTTGCTTGTAATGGATAAATACGAAAAAAACTTAACTAATTTTAACAATCATTTCACACATAGAAAGCTACATTATCAGCTAGCAATATGGGCTATATTTTATTTTCAAAAATTAGAGATTCCTACGACAATTGCATTAATTTAACCCAATGTATCAAAAATTTGGCAACAAAAGTCATTGTTCGACGTGCGTGTCTAACTATTGCAGGTAAAAGGGGGCATAAAGCTAAATGGCGCCCTCATTTTGTTTTTACTTATAACGCAGAATTTAAGACCAATTCCAAAAAACGCTCAATACAGGCACTGGAGAATCATATTTCTGTTTTTTTTAAACATATCTTGTATTTATTATTTATGTAGCCATAATTTTCATTATTGCTCATTGTGGCCACTTATAGCAATAATCAAAATTGTGACTCCGGTACTTATAAATAAACTGTACATAAATAATTAAAATAGTGCGTGGAGTCCCTCCGCGCGGTAGAAGTGAAACTTCACACTGTTTACTTCGCTATAATATTGGACGCTACTCGTTGCTAACGTATAAGTATACTACGCGCATGCGTGCCACACATTCACTCTCGCTCTGTCTCTTTCTATTCCCCCTCCATGGTAGCGTTAAACGTTTAACGCAACCTTGTTGGAAGTCGCATTAGAAGTATAACTTGAATAAAAACAGAATATGTCTCAAAAAACAAAAATATGTTTCTTCAGTCCCTGTACTGAGCGTTTTTTGGAATTGATCTTAAAATCAAGGTTATTAATAGAACCAAAATGAGGGCGCTACTTTGCTTTATGCCCCCTTTTAAGTAACAAGACCTTTTTTTGTTCAAATCAGTCAATCGAAACACAGATAGAATAAAAAGATGACATTCATATCTTTTTTTTTTTTTTTTATACAACGTCGGGAGTCATGCAAGCGTACGTTCCACCTGATGTAAAGCAGTTACCGTAGCCTATTAACACGTGTAATATATTGAGTGTCACTCGCGCGATGCCTCCTGTGCTGCTTACACAGCAACTCCTTAGGAGCTTACTTGTGACGTCACACAGGAACACGACAACCCTCTAGGGAGTTGTTATTTGGCTGCGGTTTTCTGTGAGGTGGAGGTACTTTCACAGACGGGTTGCTTTGATGCGCCCTACCTCTCTTAAAACATCCAGACCAAGACAAACAGACATGTTCATGCACACAAATGTTTGTCTTGTGTGGGAATCGAACCCACGAGCGTTGGTGTCAAAGTCGCGTCTTTCACGACTGAGCCACCGAGCTCGTCTAAATCATACCATTAATATCATATCATACATACCATTAATACTTATCCAACTAAGTAGTTTCATAATCAAGGATGATTATATACATAAAAAAATATCTTTAAATTATCCAAATCGGAGAGTTTAGAAGTTACGACGGGTATAAAATGCTAAAAATAAGAAAAATGCGGCGGCATGAGCTTACGCTACCTACAGATATTATTTTTTAAACTAAAACAAAATTTTTAATATTATATTATTTAAAACTTTAATCGCTCCATAAAAAAATACGGATTTGTTGTTATGTTCTTCTTCGCGTTATACTGTTTCCTAATCTATGAGGATAGACGGGGTCCGCTAACTGAACCTAAGGATTTGACGAAGATACTGATTTTTACATGGAGCGACTGCCGTCAGACCTCCTCAACACAAAGGGAGAACCAGACCTTTCTTAGGTTAGGTCTCACGTCTTTAGATATATAACTTCCTGGGCGGGTGGTTTTCCTCGCGACGTTTCCTTCACCGCCGAGGAAGTAACAAATATATGCCGTCGTCGCCGGCCGCAAATATTGGCTGTGCCGCGCGGGCGCACAGACCTGCCATGCAATTCTCTAAGCGACTCGTAATGGCTGTGTGCATCGCTGTGATCACAGATGTCACAGCTTTGACATCGTCTACTGCGATCACGGCTTTTTATTTGGTATTCTATAAGGCTGTAAGGGTACGCGAGGCTGTTTGCCTTGTAGAATTCCAATTCCAAACGCAGCCTTGCGGCGCTAGTGTCGCACAACCATGAAAAGCGACACTAAGGAATTGCAATTTTGTGTTCAAGGCAGCCGATGTTTCCGAGGATGTAAGGATGCTTTGCTCTTACAGAATTGCATGGCTGCTAGGCTAGGCAAGGCGCCGTGGACACGCGCGCTGCGCATTCTGAACCAAATAGCGGAGAAAACTGATTTGTTTTCCTGTTCTCTAATCGAGTTCAATAAGATAGCATTGTTCATAATATGTTATGAACAAAGATAATCTGCACTATTGTATTAGGTTGAAACCAGTAAAAATAGCTGTAAAAGTGGTAAATAAATAAATATATACTAATTATTATACTAATTTAGTGGTCCATGTCCCCGCGAGGATTCGAGCCGGGGACCAGTTGGTCAATAGGCCTTTTCCTTATACACTGGACTATCACTGCCCTATTTGTAGTTATGTTCGATTTGTCGAAATAAAATTCAATCTATCCTACTACCCGCACGAAACCGGGGCGTGGCGCTAGTATTAAGAATAAATGTAAGTAATTTGACTGTAGCACGAATGGGGAAATGCATTACTCATGTATCCCGAAACCCCTCAAATATCGCACAATCCTGTTACATGCTTCCTCAAGATCCACTAAACCTAAAGAAACATTTTGGTCTAGAGACATGATGTTACGGAGAGGGAAAACTTGATTCATCCTCTCCCAAGTCAATCGTCTATTATTGTTGTGACTGCTAGTACAAGGCTTCGTATGAAAAACGGAGACAATTCATGAATAGATCGCCCATTCGTAATCCTATATTCACAAACTTAATCCCTGTAGACAATTGTCCACATAGAGGATTAACAGCCCCAAAGGCATACCATCGCCTAATATAACATGTAACTCTCGACATGGTGTAATGTAATAATCTTTTTTTTTATACTACCTCGGGAGGCATACAAGCATACGGCCCACCTGATATAATGCGGGTACCGTAGCCTATTAACGCTTGCAAGTATCACTCGCGCGATGCCTCCTCTGCTGCTTACACAGTAACTCCTTGGGAGCTTACTGGTCACCTCACTCACACGCAGGAACACAACAACCCTTTTTTTTTGTGAATAGCTGGTGCGGTTTGTACTCGTAGTAGTAGTAAGTAACTTGTGAGTATACAAACAACTAGTTACTTTATTGACTAGTTAAGTGAGTGTTTTGACGTACCTGAGAAATCACTTTTATAATTTGCATTATCTATGTTTATGCGTTATGTCAGTGGAATCGATGCATGATTCGGGTAATGAATACTTTTCATGTTCTTCGGATAGAAGTTTTGAAAGTCTTGCTGAGGAGTCTTCTCTGCGCGATAATCTTAGGGCTACGTTTATACCTCATTTTAAAAAATTTAACGTTGTACATATTAATGCCCAAAGTATAGCTGCCCACTATGCCGACTTGCTTTTCGCGTTTAGGACAGTAATATTCATGCGATTTTAATTTCAGAAAGTTTTTTAAAGCCGAGTCTACCGTCCACTTTGTATCCATTGCCGGGATTTAGATTGATTCGTAACGATCGTACTTGTTTAAGAACTCAAGACGGGGTAAACAGAATAGTGGGATATGGAGGTGTCACTATTTATTTGCGTAGTGACATACCATGTCAAGTAGTTTCCCAATCCTCTCCGGAATTCAATGCTCCTGAGTACCTCTTTTTAGGAGTCACTATTACAGTCCTTCCTTGCGCGTTGACTATTTTCAATCATTTGAAGTTCTAGTGAATGAAATACAACCCCAGTTCGATCATACTATTATTATGGGTGATTTTAACACGTGCCTAATTAAAAACGACCATCGATCCGAAAGACTGAGGAGTCTCTTAGAATCTTTAAACTTAGACTGTCTCTCTGCAGGCCCAACACATTTTCCCCATAATGGTCCTCCATCACTACTGGATCTGATTATTACTTCGTCACCTGATTTGGTGTCAACTGTGGGTCAACACAATGCTACGGCTTTTTCTGCGCATGATCTGATTTTTGCATCATTCAAGATACGACCACCAAAACGTAGACATAGAGTAGTGTCATTGCGTAACTATGACTCAATAGATTAAGATGCTCTGCGTGATGATTTCTCTAAGATTGACTGGCAACTTGTACTTTCCATAAATGATGTCGACTCTAAAGTTGCCGCCTTTAATTCGATTCTTCTTGCATTGTATGATACACATGCTCCTCTTAGGCCAATACGAGTTAAACATTACCCTGCACCTTGGCTAACGCCCGACATCAAAAAGCTCATGACTAAAAGAAATCAGGCCAAAGTCAGACTTCGACACGATCCATCCGGTAGCAACCGCCTTGAGTATGTCGCTCTGCGCAATAAATGTAATCGGATATGAAGGGACGCCAGACGGCAATATATCCATACTTCTGTGGAACATTGTTCACCTACTAAATTGTGGAAGTATCTCAATGGAATGGGTGTTGGTAGGAGTAGACTAAGTAACTCATGTGATCTAGATCATAATGCACTCAATAGATACTTTTGTACGTCACCAGTGACAATGAATCCTAAGATTAAACAGGCTACTTTATCTAATCTTTTAAAGTCTACTCATCAGGGCTCTGCTTTGGATCTCGGGTTGATATCGGCAGATTTGGTAGTAAGGATTGTGCGCAGAATAAAGTCGCGAGCAGCAGGAGCTGATGATATTTGTCTACCTATGATTACTCCAATTTTAAACCTAATTGCTCCTATTATTTCAGATATTCTGAATTGTTCCCTTTCGTCTGGTATTTTCCCTTCATCGTGGAAAGACGCTCTTGTGATTCCCCTGCCCAAGAAATCTAATCCATCTGATCCTTCCCATTTTCGTCCTATATCAATTCTTCCTTTGCTTTCGAAAGTATTAGAATATTTTGTGCATCAACGCTTGTCCGATTACCTGGTGGAGCACAATCTTCTATGCCAGCATCAGTCTGGTTTTCGAAATGGTCACAGTACCACTACAGCTCTGATCAAAATTACTGAAGACGTCCGTTGGAATGTTGAGAATAAGTTGTTAAGCGTCTTAGTCCTACTCGATTTTACTAATGCGTTTAACACAGTAGATTTCGATATTCTGCTTGGAGTTTTGGGGTCTCTTAACTTATCGCCATCAGCACTCACTTGGTTTAGGTCTTATGTCACCGGGCGTCAGCAACTGATAAAGGTGAATGGTTCTCGATCGGAATGGTGCCAGCTCCATGCAGGGGTGCCTCAAGGGGGAGTGCTGTCCCCAATTCTGTTCTCATTATTCATTAATAATATTGTACATTCTCTTTCCTCATGTTATCACCAATATACAGACGACTTACAGATTTATACAGCTGCTCCACTTTCCAATATTTCTCATGCTATCGGTGTCATCAATAAAGACCTTGCGGTTATCGCAGAATGGTCTCATAATTTCGGGCTAAAAATTAATGCAGCTAAATCTCAATCTATTATTGTTGGAAGCCCACATTTTATATCTAAACTTCAGAAATATGTGCAGCCCAATATCGTGTTTGATGGTAATATCATTCCATTCTCTTCTACTATTAAGGATTTGGGCATCATCATCGATCAGACACTTTCGTGGGCTCCACAAGTTAATGCAGTTAGTCGAAAGATTTTCGCTTCACTACATTCTCTGAAGCATCTGCAATATTTCCTTCCTTTATCAACTAAGATAATGCTAGCTCGCTCTTTGCTGCTCCCATTATTGGATTATTCAGATGTTGTACACCTTGATCTCACTGAGGAGTTACTCGATAAGATGGAACGTCTGCAGAACCAATGTGTCATATTTGTCTACGGGCTGCGTAAATTCGACCATATATCAGAGTATCGCCAGCGTCTTCAGTGGCCACCGATTAGAATTCGCAGAAACGTTCACTTACTCTCACAACTATATACGAGTAATATCTTGTACTGCAAATATACTCCTAATTACCTTTGTGAACGAATGCAATTTCGACATGGTGGCGACCATCTGCGTTCGAGTAGTGTTCCAATCCTTAATATACAAACTCATATTTCGAAAACTTACTCCAACTCCTTTACTGTCAAATCGGCAAAACTGTGGAATTCACTCCCATTGAATATAAGATTGACGCCCTCTTATGAGTTATTCAAATCTCGTTGCCTTGGACTCTTCAGTATAGACACGGACGCCAAAGAATAATGTTTATCTTGAGCAATGTACTCGGTTCCACTACATTCGCCCCTAGTTTGAATCTGTTTTTGCTTCGGTACTTACATATATTATGTATGATTTTGTTTTTACTTTTTTTATTTTATTTTTTTTATTATTATTTTCTTTGTGTTTGTTATATTTATGTATCTGTTTTTATTGTTGCAATGACTCATGTTATTAGTTCATGATATTTGTGTTAAAGAAGGTACAGATAGTTTCTCTGCCTATATATGTATTACTTATTCCTGTTAAGCTTATAAAGGTTGGCAGGAAGAGATCTCTTACAGAGATAAATCCGCCTTTGTACATGCTAAAGATTTGTAACTGTATATGTTAAGTATATTTGTACAATAAAGAGATTACAACAACAACAACAACAACCCTCTAGGGAGTTGTTATTTGGCTGCGGTTTTCTGTGAGGTGGAGGTACTTCCCCAGACGGGCTGCTTTGCTACGCTATACCTCTCTTAAAACTTCCAGACCAAGACAAACAGACATTATCGTGCACACAAATGTTTGCATTGTGTGGGAATCGAACCCACGAGCGTTGGTGTCAAAGTCGCGTCATACACGTCAAAATCGGAACTGAAAATGAAATTAGAGGCATAAATTCAGCTGCCGATTTACGCCGGATTGGGCAAATGTGTTGTGTAAGTACAAACGTAACCATGTGGAACTTTGGTGGCATTATTGTTCCGTTTAGATGAGCCCAGTAATTTGCAATGGCGACTAACGAGCCAATTGGCATAAAATAAACATTTACTTGTATGAACATAACTTTTGATATATTAACATATCTGAATGTTTTATGTGTATAAGAAAGGATGGAGGAGGTAAAAATCTTTATTTGCCATTGGATGCAGACATTTAAATATATTTCACTTTTTTATGTATTAAGATCCATTTTATTAATTTCTCATAGTTTTCATTTTTCTTTTTTCTTTATTTACTAACGTTTCGAAAATGACCATTAGCGAAGAAGAAATGCCGAAAGAAACTTAAGTTTTTTTTTACAACATAAGTTTTTTTTAAATTGATATTACAAAAAAATCTATGTCAGTATACCATCACAATAATAATGATGATGTTAAGTGATAAATAGAAAAATATATGCCTTTTGAAGACATCGTCACGATGGGACAGAATTATTTCTATTATAGAAACGAATTAAATTTAAAAGATAGGAACGGTGTTCCTGAACATTCCTATTCTACTTTTTTATGCTGAATCCGAATCTGAAGTCAAAATTCTAATATTCGAAAAAAAACGCACACACATACAAACGCACAGACAAACATATAGATTTCATATAGGAACGGTGTTCCTGAAAAAAGTTAAAAGTATTTTCTCGGGCGAATTAATTATTAATATCGATATGCACTACCTCTCAATCGCTCTCTTTCGCTTGATTTGTTAGACGTCATGATGCATCATGTGTACATGGTGTTGAATTTGGCAGTTAGGACGATAATGAGCTAAAACTTTGTTAGATGTGTTGATGAACTTAAGGTTGTGTAAAAAATTGGCTCCAATAACCTACAAATAATCTTCTTCTTCCTAGCGTTATCGCATTTCCTAATTCATTAGGATTCGTGGGGTCCATTACCTAAGCCTACAGATCCGGTGAATATACTGACAGTAAGATGGACCGACGGTCGTCAGGAATCAGTTTACCTACGAATAATACAAATAATACATTCCCTGTTTGTGAATAGAGACGTTTACCGTTTCATCCCGCGAAAAACAATAGTCTTTAAAGCCTCGAATACTTAAGTGATCTACTCAAAGCGTGCTTGGTTGCCAGGAAAACTTTCAAGCGTGTCAAAATGCTCTCAAACTCTGTCGCCGAAATTCAATCTGACATACGGCCTTGGCGTTCACTGAGCAAATTGCCACAAATGCATTATTCCAAATCATCATAATTTCAGTCAAAGGATACCCACTACTGAACATAGGCCTACCCCTTACTTCCATAACGATCGGTTCTGTGCCCCTTGTAATCCTGACGAGATCGTCGATCTATCCTGTGTTTTTCCCTGGAGGAGTTATCTGCGCTAGCAGAGGTGATGGTAATTGATGGTGTATAATGTAGTTGTAGTAGTAGTCATGTAGTTTAAAAATACCTGAATGTTTGTTGTATTCCTGAGTGTGTGTAAATAAGTTCATCAAGGTAGTGAGGTATTACTGTTTTGTCAGGGCACATGGTAACGCACAAGACTTATTTGTCACAAAGTCTGGCCTAATTATTACAAAGCATAGGCAAGTAGTAAAAGGACCAGCTAAGAATATGGTTCTTTTATTTAACTATGTAATATAAGAAAGCTATAACTTCATACGAGTCGTTATTATCGTATAAGTAATAGTACCTTTATAGCTACTGTTATTACCTATGTTCCTGGTATGAAATGGCATTTCATGTTAATTTACATTGTTATACGGGACATTAAATTGAATTATACTGAATTTTATGAACATTCAGTTTGCTAACTCGAACAGAAAATATTTTATAGCACACTCCCGGCTTGATTACTTTATATAGAAGTCGACAAACTCTATAGTGAGAAAGCAGTGATAGTCTATCGGAAACTGACCGGCATATTAATCGTCCCTAATTCGAATCCAAGTTCAGACATGTATCACCAAATCTAAATTAGGATTTACGTACGCATTTGGTACTATCACTTGCTTGGAATTAAACAAAAATATTGTGGGAAAGCACGCATGTCTAAGAAAGTATATTTCGAAAGGCGTTTAGCCTAACCTAAGAAAGGTCGTGTATTGTTCGCTGCGGAAGTCAGACGACGGAGCATCGATGTCAAAATGAGTATCTTCTTTAAATGTATGTCCTTTAGATATCGGTCACAGCCAATCGTAATGCATAAGAAATCGCGATTACGCTATGAAGAAGAAGACATAAATAGTTAATTAAATGAAATAACACGAATAAACCAGTACTAAATACACACAGTAATTAAGGTACGTAATGCATAAGAAATCGCGATTACGCTATGAAGAAGAAGACATAAATAGTTAATTAAATGAAATAACACGAATAAACCAGTACTAAATACACACAGTAATTAAAACATAAGGTGCTAGCTCATTGGATGCTGGTCATAATATCCGACATGAATATTCATCCTCCGAAATTTTTTATACACGGTGCTCAATACCATATGTAATAATTCGCTTAAGTCTACGGAGAGATTTTACCTGTCTTTATATTCAGCTGATTATACAATTAAATGTATGCCTACATTCTCCTTTCGCAATGCTACACCACTCGCCATTAACAGCGAATTCATCCCCACATTTTGGAGCCAAAATGACTGGAGTAGTGTAGCGGTTTCTGAATTGATTCTTGCCTGAACACTTGAATTGTCTTATGAGCTTAAGGATAAGATATCAGAATAAGAAAGCATCGGATTTTTCAAATATGTGTGTAGACGTTTTGATTAGCAACGCGTGACTGACGCTTGATCTTCCAGGTGTCTCTATGCTACTTATGCTAGATTTTCACCTTACAGAATAAATAAAAAATACCTAATTTTCTATCGAAATCACATTTTTCAAAAAAAACCCGTTATGACACCAAAAGAATAAGTCATTTGTCTCAAAACTTTACCACCCATGTATTCAAGTTTATTATCATAGAAGGCACATATTATGTTTACTTCATTCACTGTGATGACAGCTAAGTTTACATGGTTGTTTATGTACGGTTGGATAATACTATGCAACATACATAAAATTAAAAAAGTATATTTTAACATATAATAAAAAGATGTAACCTTACTAAGCAGCAGGCGTCGTCCGCGGCGTGTCTATGGATGGGTTTATCAATCTTGAGCTTCTACGTGCTCGTGATTAAGTATCATTGGCACGGTGCCACCTTTCAGTTTTATTTACGTGGTAGTACGGGCTAGTAACTAGGTAGTAGTAACTTCACACGGTCTACAAACGTTACATCACAAATTTTGATCAACGCTCGCATTTCAACCGCGTTCATCCTACTTTCATGCTCTCCCTGCCATACCCTGCTCTCGTCCATAAGTAAGCGTTGGGACCAGCACTGCATTATGTACCTTCTGGCTCGAGCTTTTATTGCCAAGAAGTTTTCCCAACGCCATTTTCACGCTATTTCGTATGCTCGCTATCCTTTATTACCGTATGTATATCATCAGAATCTTATGAATTCTAGTCAGATATTTTGGTGACGGCTGATTTTTATTCAGCCTACGAATTACTTATTGTCGGTGGAAGTAATTTCGAGGAATGAAAGTTAATTGACTTCAGAAATAGTCGATCATTTTTTAGGGAATACAAGCATACAGCCTACCCGATTTAAAGTGGATACGCGTGCGTTACCACCGTACTATTAACACAACTCCTCATTTGAGCAGCGTGGTGGAGTATGCTCTAAACCCCTTCGATTGAAGGATATCCATATCCCTGCAGTGGGATGAGTAAGGGTTGATGTGGTACAGCTCGGGTAGCACCGAAAATGTATATCCAGACCAGCATCTAGCTGTTTTGTATATCCAGACTTTTACAATAACTTTTTCAATACAAAATAGCTCAAAACAGGGTCAAAACTATTTTTCACTCAATCCCCATCTCTTCAGGTATGTCGTAACTTCTAATATGGCGATCTTGCTCAACTTTTTCAAAAATGGCTTACTGACTTGACTTATCCGAAACAGGTCGACCAGAGCATGCTTCATTTTTGACATCAAAATTCCCGGACTGAAAACGCTTGAACCAATTTTGTGCTACTTTTACTGACACTGCGTTAAGGCCATAAATGTCTCAAATATTTTTTACGGTTTGTATCGCATTTTTCCCTTTTAGGGTTCCATACATTAAAAGGAAAATCGGAACCCTTATTAAAGGATCATTTTGTTGTCCATCTGTCTGCCTCTCTGTCTATCAAACTTCTTTTTCTCAAGAACGGGTGGAGCTATCAAACTGATATTAATATCAAACACTCAGGTCTGTAATTCCTTCGAGTAGTAAAAAAATCAAACTTCTAAATTAACACAGTCAAGAGATACGACTGTTTATGCCTCGTTTATGCGCATAATTTGATACTAGCAAAGAAATCAAACCCTATAGGGTACTTCCCGTTGATCTAGAATCATGAACTTTAGTAAGAAGTAATATCGTGTAGCACAAATAAAGGAATAAATCCGAAAACCGTAAAATTGTAGTTCCATCACAAAAATAAAATCTTTTTTGCGACAATAATTTGCGAAAATATTTTTTATGGAACCCTCGGAGCGCGAGTCGAGCTTGCACTTGGCGATGGCTTTTTTTGTAGTAAAACTTCAAAAACTATCGAGTTTCTTACTTTTTTTTTGTAGTAGGTTAGGGCCTAGTAACAAAGACCTTTAAGCCATATCTTTGTTTTTCATAAGTTTCATTTCATTCCACACCCCTAAAACGATAGCGAATTTTTCAAAGTTTTCTTCATATACTTATCACGTCTTCCAAAAAGTGCATAGACGTGTTATATTAAGATGTTTTCATTACTGTATAAGTTGACTAGCACTTATGTTAAAAAATACTATTAATATTGTTACATAAAACTAATTATATACTGAACTGTAAAAATTCTAAATAGGTATAACAACAATGTCACTCGTCAAAAGCACGTGAAGAAGTCAATTTCTTCCTTAGATTCACTTATTTTGGCGAACAGAAAAACAATGGAGAAACAGCGGGAGCCGTTTTTAGGGTTCCGTACCCAAAGGGTAAAACGGAACCCTATTACTGAGGCTCCGCTGTCCGTCCGTCCGTCCGTCTGTTACCAGGCTGTATCTCACGAACCGTGATAGTTAGACAGTTGAAATTTTCACAGATGATGTATTTCTGTTGCCGCTATAACAACAAATACTAAAACATAGAATAACATAAATATTTAAGGGGGCTCCCATACAACAAACGTGATTTTTTTTGCTGTTTTTATAGATAATGGTACGGAACCCTTCGTGCGCGAGTCCGACTCGCACTTAGCCGATTTTTAATATTCGATTTAATGATGTCATGTATTTAAGGTATCAAAACCAGTCAGACACAAACAGTACAACCAAAGAGATTTAGCTGCAACTTTTAACTTATAAAATACGAAAAACTACGACTAATATTTTTTTTTTATGTTCGGGCTTTGTCGCGATGTTTTTCTTCACCGCCGAATAACTGACAATTACAAATATGTACATTATTTTATTTTATTTATTTATAAATAAATTAGATAATTTTGAGAGACAGGCAGAGCTCATCAAAGCAAAAAGTCTGGGGAAGTACCTCCAACTCACAGAAAAACCGCAGCCAAATAACAACTCCCTAGAGGGTTGTTGTGTTCCTGCGTGTGAGTGAGGTCACCAGTAAGCTCATAACAAGTTGATGTGTTAGCAGTAGAGGTGGCATTGCGCGAATTAGGCTACCGTGACCGCTTTTCGTCAGATGAGTCGTATGCATCTATGCCTCCCGACGAGAAAAAAAAATCGGCCAAGTGCGAGTCAGACTCGCACACGAAGGGTTCCGTACCATTATCTATAAAAACGGCAAAAAAATCACGTTTGTTGTATGGGAGCGCCCTTAAATATTTATTTTATTCAATTTTTTAGTATTTGTTGTTATAGCGGCAACAGAAATACATCATCTGTGAAAATTTCAACTGTCTAACTATCACGGTTCATGAGATACAGCCTGGTGACAAACGGACGGACGGACAGCGGAGCCTCAGTAATAGGGTTCCGTTTTACCCTTTGGGTACGGAACCCTAAAAATGAATATTCTATTCTTGAATGTATTAATATCTCTCTAATCCTTTAATTAGTCTCCATAACATCATGTTTCCGGGCCTATAAACACTTAAGAAAATAACGTAACAGGGAATTACTTAGTTCCAATGAAGCTGTCAGCGCCAGGTTATTTATGGGTCCTTATTAAAAGCAAGTTAACGAGGTAGACGACAAACGCGGCAACGCATGAATAATGGCTTCAGGTGCAGAAGTGACACAACTTGTTTAATTTGTCCCGTAAAGTGCTACAGACACATTCCGACTCGCAATCTGCAAGCATGACCTGGGGCCGTGAAAGAAATAACCCATGGGGACTCAATGACGCGAGTTTGCATAGTAAATAAAATCGCAGCTGCGGGCCGGGAGGTACAGTAGAACGCGGTGCTTTTATTGGCCAGTTCACAGATCAACATCGCGTCACTTATTAGCTTATTGGCTAAAATATTTTCCCATTGGTCAGATAACTCGAATAGCTGATATATTTAAGCGCTAAAACATTACGTTATGCCGAGTGAGTCATTGCTTTATGCGCAGTCAAGTGGTTTAATCTTTCGTGGCTGGCCCCCACTGTCTAAGGTGAGGGGATTATGACTTTTTGATTCTGAATATCGCTTTACAGTTTCTTAGATTGTTTGTTTCACAGCGGTAACATCTGAAACTACCGGGCGGTTTTAAAATATCTTTTTGCATTTGATAACGAAATTCTTGCGGAAGGTCTGGGCTAATCAACATCACGATACGACCATTTTTGACCCTTAGCATCTGAGAAAAATAAGAAAGGAAGAAAAAGCGGTTCCCACGGGATATCGGGATACGCACGAACGAACGCCGTACAGCTAGTATTAGTTATATAAGTTATACTTATATAACTTAAATTACTTATAATACTTATATCCAGTATTATAGTATTATAACTTATAATCCGACCATTATAATTTATCTTAGACTGATTGAACGCTGGCAGTTAAAACACGAGTGCTTTTAATATAAAAAGTTCAGTAACGCAATTACCTAAGTGGAGTTTAGATTACAATATAATAGTACTGTATCCTAACATCTGGTTTGGTTAAGGTGATCGGAGGTTTCATAATGTAATAAAGTCTAAAGCACCGAATTCAAGCACTATGAAACTTAACTACTATCTGAATATAGTTAGAGGACAATGTAATAATCATAGAGGCTTCTAAATGGTGTTAATCAAGTAAGTCGATTAATTTAGTTTCGGGCTTTTTGGTGCGTATTAGACTTAGTAAGACATTATATACTCAATACAGCGTTTACAAAGCTGTAAGCCTTCAGAACCCGTTATATACCTTTTCCCATACATTTCGCGGTCATATATGACCACACGGGTTTCGAAGTATATTTTATTAAACCGAATAACAGTAAAGCTTCACCGTTTTTTATACAATGTCATGAGGCATACAAGCGTATAGCCCGCCCGATTTAAAGCTGTTACCGTAGCTCAAGAACGATTGCAATACATTAAGTATCACTCGCGCAATGCTGCCTCCAGGTAGTTTTTAAGCTGCGGTTTACCGTGCGATTGAGTTACTTCCCAAGACGGACTGCTTTGATACGCCTTTTTTTAATACTACGTCGGGAGGCATACAAGCATACGGCCCACCTGATGTAAAACGGGTACCGTAGCCTATTAAGGCGACACATCGAAAAATTAGACCAACTTTCATCGAATAGTATAGGCTAATGACTAAACTGACGGATCTAAGATTTTAATATAAATAACTTCATTTCTTTATCTTCGAATTTGCTTGCTCAAATACGCGATTGTGTAAAATTGATTCGATAATAATTACTTTCGAAAACACCTCCTGAAATTCATTATTTTTGAAATTACAACGAAGTTGTTCTATTTATACGCTTCAAAATTACTTAAATCTATTAGTAATATCTATGTTTATAATATGCTTGCTGCATATTTTGATAAGTGAAACATGAAATTTTTTAAAAATATTGTAAGTTTCTGACAATTTCTAAGCGATCACATTCGTCTTGGGTGCTACGTGTTTTCGACCTTATTGTGCGGTAATGAGGATTATAAACGCGTTGACTAACTACATCCAGCCAGTCCGGCTGCAGCCCGCTTCGAGGTAAGACCTATGTCGACTGTCTGCTCGAGCTCGCTCCATTTACATCGCGACACCGAAGTTTTTATAATTAATAGTTGTAAATATTCAATATTATAGTATTTAGCGTAAGTGTATTATTATTAGATATAAGTAGTAAATAATATTATAGGTTTATATATATTTATTATACTTTTGTAATAATGGGGAACACTAAAAAGAAAATATATAGAATAAAAATACAAAGAAAATGTTCGTAGAATGGGGGAGGCGAACAAGACAAGGTATTTATTTTTTTTAATTATTATATTCATTAAACATATTATAATAACATTGTGTAGACATATTTCTAGTTTTTAGAACAGTTCCTAGGTATGGTTGGCCCAAGCTATTTAATTCCTCTTCAAACTTTTTTTTAATTTTGCTTACTTAATAACTCTATATAAAACTGCATTAATTAAATAAGAGTTATTTTTTGCAGGAATAAACAGTAACATTTGATAATTGGTATACATTATCCACAGGCTGACCGCGTACCTATATAGGACGTCAAACTCCTATTATGTCCATTATAATCTGACCGAACTCCGACTTAGAAGTTGTACGTCGGTGGACGTCAGGTTACGTTGGAAATTTATACCAATAAGGTTCGCGTTCTCAGCACATAGCAACCAGTGGAGACTCTTTATTTCTTTGTATTAAAATAAAAACTTATAAAATAGAATATTTTTGCTGTTTTGTTTTTTAGGAGAAACTTACTAAATAAACATATTCCACTAGAAGAATCACTACTCGATTTATATGCTACTTTAACGTAAGTGTCATACGGGACGACAAACTCATAGTAACCATTATAAGCTCACCGAACTCCGACTTAGACATTGTACGTAGGTGAAGGTTAGTTTACGTTGGAAATTTATCCAATCAGAAGATAGAAAACCAGTGGAGGTTTTTTTTTTTTTTTGTATTAAAATAATTACTAGTAAAATAGTATATTTTGATAGTTTTTAAAAAAACTCGGTATGTTTCATGTTAAAGAAGCGAGCGAGGTGTGTAAGTACCGAGTCATGTGGCGCTCACGAGGGATTTAGCGTGAAGATATAGATAGATAGTATACTTATACCCATGGTACTCGTGAAAACAAATAATATTTACTATGAACCAACACTGAAAACACAAAAAAATCATCTATTCTATACATTGTGGTTAGTATTGAACTATTGTACGGATTAGATTTATTTTGCAACATCAGAGATGGTCCTGGTTCTTTCTTCTTGAGAGTTTAATAAATAACAAGGAAACGTACAACAATACAAAACACAGAGTATACATAAGTAAAATACAATAAATGTCATTATACTGAAGTTAAAGTTATGAAACAGCAAGAAAATCATTTGTCACATGTTTTTTTTAAATATGAATAGATTATAAAATCTATTTGTATATATGTATATTAGGGTGTCCCTTATTTTTCAAAGTTTTTATTTTCTAACGCATATGTCTTAGTTTTGTTCATTTGCTTTTAAAACACTCGGAAATTAATTTTTAACTTATTTGGATTACGATAATCCGTGCCGAATTACATCGAAACATGTTCATACAAGTTGCGCGGCAGTGCCGCACGTACTCGCGGTATTCATTTGTTCAAATTCAAAGTCAAAATCTTTTTATTCCGTAAAAATGGCTACATTTGTTTGGAATCGTCACATTTTTTTTCCCTACCGTGCAGTTTATGACTAGGTGAGCACTGATAAAAATACTGCCAAAAAACTCAGGCATCCCTCTTTTGGTATCCAAACAAATTTACATATTTTGTTAATTACATTATAATTGGATCGACTCACTCCCAGGCATTTTTATCATGAATATAGTCAGATACTTTATAATATGCCCTGCTACACAATTTGGCTTTAATAGTAGTTTTAAATTTGTTTATTGACAAATCTCTTATATTGCTGGGAAGTTTGTTATAGAACCGTATACATTGCTCCATAAAATAATTACTTGTTTTGTGGAGACGGCTTGCATATAACACAAGATTATGCTTATATCTAGTATTTATGCTATGAATATCACTCTTTTTACAAAATGAGTCTATGTTTTTATGGACATACAAAAGATTTTCATAGATATATTGCGATGCGACTGTTAAAATATTTATTTCTTTGAATTTTTCTCTAAGGCTCTCACGGGGACCAAGTTTGTAGATAGCTCTTATGGCTCTCTTTTGCAATAAAAAGATGGTGTTAATATCCGCGGAGTTACCCCAAAGAAGAATTCCATATGACATAATACTATGAAAGTAGCTGAAATAAACTATTCTAGCCGTATCAATATCAGTGAGCCGTCTAATAGTTTTCACTGCATAAGCTGCAGAACTTAGTTTTCCTGATAATTTTTCAATTTGTGGGCCCCTTTGTAGTCTGGAGTCAATTGTTATACCCAAGAACACAGTTGTCTCCACAGAGGCTAAATTAGTTCCATTAACATGTACATTGGTAGCCACCTGCCTTACATTAGGTGTTGAGAACTTAATTACTTTAGTCTTTTTATCATTTAAAAGCAGATTATTAACACTAAACCAATGAATAACTTTAGAGAGAGCATCGTTAACTTCGTCATAATTACCTAACCGTCTATTAATTTTGAATGTCAGTTATTCTCGTGATTAATACGTAATGTTTTAACTTTTATAAGATGGCAGTGGAATTGAGAAGCAATAAATCAAGTATTTTCTTAGTTGGAGACGTAAATTATCAAATAATAGGCGCAAAATTACCGTCTAACCGTCAAGTTCTTCCTGTACTTTTTTATAAAATTCGCGAAGTTAAATTGACTGTTAGTGAAAGCGCATACCTAGTCATTCGAGAGTGTATTATATTTAGGGAAAAAGCTAGGATCCCTACCAGAGCTATACCTAACTGTGTAAAATAACTTGTGAATCTTCACCAGGAGGGAGTTGCAAAAAAATTCCAATTTTCTATTTCAATTTCAATCTAATTCAATCTGATAATTTTATTTCTCTTATTTATTCGAAATAAAAAAATCCTGTGTTTACTCGGCGCTATCAGCCATTATGACACTCGAACATCTATAACTTCAAGCCAAATCCCTTGCGGGGTAGGCAGAGAGAGCCGAGCGCCACGTGACTCGATCCTTACATATCTCACTCGCTTCTTTAACATTCATTGCTCTTCTCATGCACGCACGCCGGTTTCTAGGGCTCCTGACATCACCTTCTGATAGAACATGACCAATTTGGTCATGGTAGGTAAGTCTTGGCCTTCCCCGGCTCCTACATCCTTCCACTTTTGCATTGTATATCTGCTTCGTCATTCTTTCATCTTGCATTCTTTCTACATGCCCGAACCATCGGAGCATGCCTCTTCTTATTTTAACACCGACGCTCTCTTTCAGACCAACTCTATTTCTAACATCATCATTACGAATACGGTCTACAAGCCTTACGCCACAAATTTTGCGCAGCGCTCGCATTTCAACCGCGTTTATTCTACTTTCATGCTCTTTCTGCCATACCCAACTCTCGCTTCCATAAGTTAGCGTTGGGACCAACACTGCATTGTGTATAGCGAGTTGTGCCTTCTGGCTCAGGATTTTACTGCCAAGAAGTTTTCCCAACGCTCCATTCACACTATTCCCAGCACTCACTCGTCTTTCCACATCTGCGGTGTACCTTCCATCCCTGCTGAAAGCGCATCCAAGATATACAAACTCATCCACTTGTTCCAACACTTCATCATCAATCGTAATCCTTACATTAGTTCTGGATTCTTCTCTTTCAAATACCATTATCTTTGTTTTCTTCGCATTCAGTAGTAAGCCTTTCTCCATACAGTCGTCTTTCATCGCTGTGACCAGTGTTTGCAGTTTAGATGGTGTATCTGCTAACTAAACATATGTGTCCGAATCAACAAATGGCCCGCTTTAGCCTCTCGATAAACAATGTTGTATTATGTAGCTAGTGTTTCATTCTTCTTAAGGGGGATACATGCCGTCCAGTGGCGCCTCAAGGAATAAAATATCGTATCTTAGCGTGGAAGATAAACATTATAAAGTCATGTGTTGCGTGTGTTACAAATACAATAACGTACTTTTACGTCATTAAACCAACAATTGAAATGTTTTGCTTTCGTTGTTATAGGCATAATTGGCAAAAAACGGCCTCTTTTAGCACTTTTGCTTATAACAACGATAGTGGAATATTTTGAGTGTTGGTTTAATGACGTAAAAATACTTTACTATCTTCGTAATAAATGCAACATAAGATTTCATAATGTTTATCTTCTATGCTATAATATGTTTTTTTATTCAATGAGGGCGCCACTGGACGAGACCTAAGTAAGAACAACATAGATAAAAAGATAAAAAGATAAAAATCATTTATTTGCCATTAGACCCTTACGGGCACTTAGACACGTCTTACATTCTTTAAATTAAATCATATTGTATCTTAATAATTTTCCATTTTTTTTTTTTTTTTACTTTTAATCTCTCTTTTTTAATCTACCAGCATTTCGGAAATGACCATTGGCGAAGAAGAAATGCCAAAAGAAACTTGCCAATATGGGTCTTTTTTTTCCATCGTTAAAATATATTACAATAAATATATGTGAGTGTACATATAGTGAAATCAAGTGGTACAATTAAAGATATATTAATACATGTGCTGAATCATTTCCAAGCATCTCTATCAGTTAGATATTCATCGATTCTATAATAACCCTTCCTGCACAGAGTATTTTTGATGTACCTTTTGAACATATTCTCAGGCAAGGACAGAACTGTTTCAGGTAATTTATTATAGAATCGAATACAATTTACAATAAAAGATCTACTAGTCTTAGCAAGTCGATGTACAGGCATACGCAATCTATTCTCACTTCTAAGATTTTCACTAAATTTAGAAAATGACTCTATATTTTTACGAGCATACATTATATTCTCATAAATATACTGAGAGGTAACCGTGAGGATATTTATTTCTTTAAATAGTTCTCTAAGAGATTCCCTGGCGCCCATGTTATAAATAGAGCGGATGGCTCTCTTTTGTAATATAAAAACAGTTTCAATGTCAGCCGCTTTTCCCCACAACAGTATACCATACGACATAATGCTATGAAAGTAGCTGAAATAGACTAAGCGCGCAGTAGCCACATCCGTCAATTGTCTAATTCTCCTAACCGCATATGCGGCGGAGCTGAGCTTACTGGTCAGTTTTTTTATAGATACCAAGACATGTTAACTTATAGAGATATAAATATAAAACGATGTCATTGATTTCTCTTTCAATAAACTTTTAAAAGTGAATACGTTTCTGTAGTTTTTTATTACTATTATTACTATTGTTTTCCGTCTAGCTTAAATAAATATGTTTGGTTCAGTATGTATAAAGCTAAATAATAATTAAATCAATAATTTTTATTAAATATTGATATTATAAATTTTATTTAAGTGTGACGCGACTCTGTAGCTTTTCTGTTCGTTTGCATTGACCATACGTTGACCCCAGGTTACCTATTAGGCGCTAATTTCAAATTTTACAAATCGAGCGTCGAGTGTCAATTGAGGGGCGCGGGGTGATTGGGCGGAGCCATTTTAAAGCTTCACGATCGAGGTGTCGCCTTAACGCTTGCGATATATTAAGTATCACTCGCGCGATGCCTCCTCTGCTGCTTACACAGCAACTCCTTGGGAGCTTACTGGTGACCTCACTCACACGCAGGAACACAACAACCCTCTAGGGAGTTGTTATTTGGCTGCGGTTTTCTGTGAGGTGGAGGTACTTCCCCAGATGAGCTGCTTCGATGCGCCTTACCTCTTAAAGAACGTCCAGACCAAAACAAACAGACATATACATGTACATAAATGTTTGTCATGTGTGGGCATCGAACCCACGAGCGTTGATGTCAAAGTACCGTTTAACCACTCCACCAGCGAGCTTGTCAAGTACTGTATTAAATGTAGTTAAATTCCATTCCATTCATTTGGATTTAAATGGAAACTTTATACATACGTTCAAATACACGCTTGCCGGTTTTCAGAGCTCCTGACTTTACCTTCTAAAAGACATGACCACATTGGTTGTCGTAGGTAAGTTTCCCTTCCTTCATCTTTCCGCTTCCCCGTTGTATATCTACTTTCATGTTATTTCATCCCGCATTGTTTCTATTTGCCCGAACCAATGAAGTGTCTTTTATTTTTTACCGATACTCTCTTTGTCATATTGCCCCTAATACGAGAAATAAGTACTCATATGAGGGGGCATTTTTGCGCAATACTCGTTCTCAATCGCATTTACTCTATTTACATGCTCTCTCTCTGCTATACCCAAATCTCAATTACATACGTTATCGGTAGAATAAATACCGCATTGTGAAGGTACAGCGAGCGGTGCCTTCAGACTTAGGTTTCAGCTGTTTCTTAGATGTATTCCTAACGTGCAATTTGATCTAACCTGCCCACATCTAACCGGCACACACCCACTACCGTTAGTACGAGTAGATGCAACACGCCGACGCTGCGAAGGCTGCTCCGGTAGGTGTGTCCCCCACTAATACATATCAATCTTACACACCATAGACAAAGGTTTAAAACTAAATATTAGGGAACAATTAGAAATTAAACATAAAAATTCTAAAATGAACAAACAGACTGACCTTAACAACTCTCCCCTATTAAATATCTTTTCACTCACACCATCCACCCCCACCCTCAATTCAATATGAGGAACGGCACTACGATGGATTTGTCACTTGTATCTGATGTTATTCTAACGAGTAACGTCTACAGCGCCTGAGGATGCGTCGTGGAGAGGCGAAACACGTGTCGCAGCGATGAACAGGCCAGTCGTGGCAGCGACGGTGGTGAGGGCATGCGGTTTCCGTTCCAGATGGCAGACGACCGCAGCAGCCGAGGCAGAGACTACAGAAGCAGCCATGGCAGCGTCGGCATGTTGCATCTACTAACGGTAGTAGGTGGGTGCCGTCCGGTGCTAGGCCGTATGAACTAATTGGTGGCGGAAGCACACAAAGCAGGTTAGATCAAATTGCATGTAAATATGACTATCGCAAAATAACGCCTGAATCTATTAAGTATTCCTAACGCTCAATTCACTGTTCCATGCACTTATCACCGATACCGGTGTACCTTCCATATCACATTCACTTCTCAATACTACATCATCAACCTTAATCCTTGTTTTCTATCTCCGTCTCCTAATCCATTGGGATTGGCGGGGTACGCTACTGATTTTGACATGGAGCGACTGCCGTCAGACCTTCATAACCCAGAAGGAAAACCAAACCATTCTTCGGTTAAGCCTTTCAAAATATAATTACGTGGAATTGCGAGTTTCCATCACCGCCGAGCAAGTGACAATTATAACTGGATTCTCTTTCCATCTTTTTCTATCATTACACTAAGCAAAATTATTTTGCACTAATACTTGACGAGCTCGGCGGTGTAATGGCTAGCGATGGCTGTTTTAGCACCAAGGCTCACCACAAGCACAAGGGTTCGATTCCCACACTTTTTTGTGCATTCGTGCAAACATTTGTATGCATGAAAATGTGTGTTTGTCTTGGTCTGGGTGTGTCCTATGTATTATAAGTAAGAAAGAAAGAAAGAAAATATGTTTATTGGTCACTTTTACAATTATTTGGAGTTTTCCAATACAATATATTTAAAAAATAATAAAAATTACTTAAAGACTATAAATATTGCGCGCCCAAACAGGCCTCCGCTCGGCATAAGTCGCGGCACAAGTACCGCGACGCTGGTATTCTGTGGATACCTTTACAAAGTGGACAGAGGCGTCTGACGCCGTGCAAACTAAATTATTCAAACATTACATTGCTTTTAATTAAATAATAAAAATCAGTAAATTTTAAAATTAAAATATAATAAATGTCATAAAATAATCATGAGAATAAATAAATATATAAATACATAAAAAATAATTGGATAAATATAAATAATTGGATAAATATAGTAATTATTATTTGCAATTTCATTAAATATTTTTTATACTTATTTTTTAAAGAAAAAACAGAGCGGGAACTCCTGATAGGTGGAGGAATATTGTTCCAACACTTGGATGCCGAATAACGAAAGCTACCACGGAATGCAGCTGTGCTATGAGTAGGGCAAATTAATTAGGCGGTCAGTTATACGGGACTTTCGTTGAGAAAAGTGTATTTTAGAATAAAGATATATCGGACTTTGGCTTCTTATAACACCGAAAAGTAAACTAGCAAAATATAACTTGCGCCTCGTCTTTTGTCCGACAATATTTATTTATTATTATTTACACACATGAGATTAGGGGTTTTCAGTATCCTTTATTTCTCGATGGACCTCAAATTCTTTCTTTAAAAAAAATCAAAGTTCAGGGTCGTATATGCAACCATAGCGCTATTCAATTTTCATACAGCGCCATCTATTGACCTTTACGGGAGGCAACGTATATTTATTATATTTTTATTACATAAAAAATGCGTAGTTATTTTTGTCCCAAAAAATACGTATTCTGTGAAAATAATAAAAATAAAATTGCCAAATCCTCCGAAGGGGGAAGATATTATCCCCTAATTTAAACAGTTTTTCATTTTTTACGCAGGAACCCTAAATATTTACGGGATAAAAAGTACCCTATATTCTACTCTGAACAGTCCTCTACCTACCAGTGAAAGTCCCGTCCAAATCGGTTTAGCCATTTCGAAGATTAGCCCGGACAAACATACAGACAGACAGACAAAAAAGTTATTAATGCATGTTTAGGCTTTGGTAACGTGAAAATAACAATATGAGCTTAAGATAAAGGCTTTATTTTGAAATCACAAAGTCAAAGTCAAAATCTTTTTATTCCGTAAAAATGGCTACATTTGTTTGGAATCGTCACAATTTTTTTCCCTACCGTGCAGTTCATGACTAGGTGAGCACTGATAAAAATACTGCCAAAAAACTCAGGCATAAACACAGACAGACACTTCAATTTTATTTATATATATGTATAGATTATTATCAGCCATGCACGGCACCCTTGTCCGCGAGTTACCACTCGCGCTGGTGAAGAACTGTAGAAAAGTGAACTGTAGGCTCTAATTTTCCATACAAATTTCAGTATACAACTGTAATAAAATACACCAACAAATTAAAACTTTTTTTAAACAACCCTCAAGGGGGTCATTATTTTACTGCCGTTTTCTGTGAGGTGGAGGTAATTCCCCAGTTCAACTGCTTTGATGCGCTGTACCTCTTAAAAACGCCCAAACCAAAAAAGAGACGTATTTACGCACACAACTGTTTATCCTGTGTGGCACTCCGCCATCAAGCTTGTTAAAGTTTCAGTTTTGACGAGCCAAACATCATATACCCTCAGTAAAAGTTATAAAGATTTTCTACAAAACATCCGAGAGCCCCTCCCGAGAGAATGTAAAATTTTTCGATAAAGTTTCCAAACTGCACGAGATATGTCGTGTCGGGGACGCCTCTCGTGTACGGAGAAATCCGTCTTGTGAGATTGTGATCGCACGAAATACACGTGAAAAATTTTAAGACCTATTCCTGTCTTATGTTTATGCTGCTTCTATAATCTATGATTGTATATATCAAGTACTTTTCAGCAACACCGTTCCTATATGAATTCTATATGTTTGTCTGTGCGTTTATCTGTCGCTTTTTTTCGAATGTTCGAATTTTGATAAAAAATTCAGCATAAAAAAGTAGTATAGGAATGATCAGGAACACCGTTCCTATCTCTTAAGGAACATGGTCAAAATAACCGCAAATTAAAAAAAAACTAAATTGAAATGTTATGTAATTGACGAACCAGGTGTTCCTCTGGCAATGCACGCTTGCGCATTCTCAACTGGTTAAAATGAAACTACTTAGTACATTTTTTGGAAGAAAATATAGATTTGAATAAACTATGCCATAGAACCTACTTTTAGGCATAGGTATGTAGATTAAGTAATTTACTAAACATCTTTTATATTTCAATTTTATCTAAGTCAGTAAAACAATGCCAAATTAAGCGTCCAATATTTTATGATCATATTACTACGAGTATCTTGTATTAACTTCTTTGATGGTACTCTGTATTTTTGGTGATAATTTAATACCAACCTAAAGAAATAAAACTAAACAATTAAAAGTTAATTTAAAAAACTGAAACACCTGACTGATTGTAAACAAGAACTAAGAAAGTGTAGATTGTTTAATGGTTTATGTTCACTATACGAGTTTTGTGCTGACGCTATGTTAGCTATGCACCTTCAGGGGATGAAGGTCTTCAAAATCAGTCAAGCTGTTTAGGCTACAGGAGATCACAATCGAACTCAATCAAAATCGTCACGCGTTCTTTCTGCACGTCCGAAGCACAAAATTCATCTTCGTGCACCGATGTTGTATTCATATTTTTATTAAACACTTTATAAATTGAGTAAATGTTTGCATCAGAAAATCCCAGGCACGTTCAATTCTCGGTGGGGAATATCGAGGTAAACCAACTTTGTAGCATATAAGTTTCTTAATAGTAATATGTCTGGAAATAGCAATAGGTATACTTTACAAAGATTTTATGAAGAAATACTTTCATGTACATTAATCTCATGTTGGACATTGAACTGCGAATTTGACACCAAGGCTCGTGGATTCGATTCCCGCACAGTACAAATATTTGTATTCATGATCATGTCTGTTTGTCTTGATCTGAGTGTTTATAAGAGAGACGCAACAAAGTGCCTCTTTTTTATACAATGTCCGGAGGCATACAAGCATATAGCCCTCCTTATATAAAGCGGTTATTGTAGCCTATAAACGCTTACAATAAAGTAACACTTGCGCGATGCCACCTCTGCTGGTAACACAGCAACTCCGTAGGAGCTTACTGGTGACTTCACTCACACGGAGGAACACAACAATCCTCTAGGGAGTTGTTATTTAGCTGCGGTATTCTGTGAGGTGCTTGTACTGCCCCAGACTGCTTTGATGCACCATAAAAATACTCAGACAAACAGACATGTTCATGCACGCAAATGTTTGTCCTGTGCGGAGTCGAACCCACGAACGTCGGTGTTAAAGTAACGTTACAGCGCAATTCGCCACTCCGTCACCGAGCTCATAATAGAAAACCAATAACAGTTCTCTGGTTGTTATATTCCTGCGGTTTAGTGAGTTTACCAGTAGCTCTTAAGGAGTTGCTGTGTTAGCAGCAGAAGCGGCGTCGTGCGATGCTTAATGTATCAAAGCGTTTGTAGGCTACGGTAACCACTTTACATCAGGTAAGCCGTATGCTTGCATTTTTATATTGCACGTTATATAAAAAAACCAGTTGAGAATACGTAAGCTTGCATTGCCAGAGGAATACTTGGCTCGTCAATTATATAACAATTCAATTATTTATTTTATTGGTCGGCCATTTTGACCATTTTAATGATAGGAACGGACCATTAAGAGATAGGAACGGTGTTCCTGAACATTCCTATTTTACTTTTTTATGCTGAATCCGAATCTGAAGTCAAAATTCGAATATTCGAAAAAACGTACAGACAAACGCACACACAGACAAACATATAGATTTCATATAGGAACGGTGTTCCTGAAAATATTATTCTATATCTCCATAATTTATAAGCTCCGACCAAAAATAAGATTGCTAGTTCGAAACCTCTGTCTAAGTGACAGTTTGTTTCATCAATCATAGCTACATAGATAAGGGTCTACCATCAATAAGGGGGAAAAGGGTTTAAAAGGTGCACTGAGTTAGCTCTGCCGATAACAATACTGCTAATGTGCTCCCGAAACTTGAATGAATGAATAAGGTAAGTCGGCGAAAGTCGAAGGTTTTTGGCAATGTATAGAATTTAATGACGTGGTATATAAAATAAGAAAACGAAACATTTGATTTTGATATTAGAGAGGTAGGGCGCATCAAAGGAGCAGGCAGCCGTCTGGAGAAGTACCTGCACCTCACAGAATACCGCAGCCAAATTATAACTCCCTAGAAGGTTGTTGTGTTGATGAGGATAAGAGTGGAAATAAATTGAACGAAATCTAAAGACAATTTTGTTAAAGATAATTTTGTTTTCTAACAAAATTATGTGTATTATATGTATAATTGGGCGTTTTTAAGAGAGAGTTTTTTTTTGTAATTGCGCATTAAAGCAGCCCGTCTGGGGAAGTACTACCACCTCACAAAAAACCGCAGCCAAATAACAACTCAACAGATTGTTGTGTTCCTCCGTGTGAGTGAAGTCTTTCGTAAGCTCCTTAGAAATTGCTGTATTAGCAGGAGAGGTGGCATCGGGCGAGTTATTCTTAACCCTTCGAAACCCGGGTGGTCGTATATGACCGCGAAATGTATGGGAAAACGTACTGACTGGTGTATTGCAAGCGTATATTGGCTACAAAGTGTATGCAACAATACCTCTCTTAAAAACACCCAAATACCAATACACATAATTTTGTTAGAAAACAAAATTATCTTTAACAAAATTGTCTTTAGACTTCGCTCAATTTATTTCCACTCTTATCCTCATCAATCATGCTAAGAAAATTAAAACGACGAAGACATTTTTGTATAAAACATAAGCCGTAAATAAGTTTATCGACACTCAATTGAATTAATGGCGGCTCCAAAAGAATAATTATTTTATGAAGTAAATTTCTAAGGGTTCCTAAACGTTTAACTAGAAGAACTGGCCTACTGATCAACAGGTCCACGGTTCGAATCTTGGCATGTAACACTAACTTCGTGTTTACGTGTTTATATACATCTAGCTGTGCCTGTGACTTCGTCCGCGCGGAATTTAACAAAAAGTTATTGTTCAGTTATAATTTTATTTATTTGATTTGATTATAAGTATCTAAATAAGCAGAGTAAAATAGCGTACAGCAGAGTAATAATACATATGTATTATGTACTTCGTCCCCGCGGAATAGCAATTTTTTTTTATTACTTATTATATATAATATAAAAAAAATTAAAATAAAATTAGCCTAAGTTACTTATTACATCAGCTATCTGCAAGTGAAAGTCCCTTCAAAATCGGTCCAGCAGTTTCAGAGATTAGTCGAACAAACAGACAGACAGACAAAAGTTGTAAAAATATTTATTTTGGTATGTGTATAGGTACATCCATGTGCATTTAATAAGAAGCGGTTATTTTAATATTACAAACAGACACTCCAATTTTATTTATCTGTATAGATTTGTAATTTATATTACTCAGCGGTGAAGAAAAACATCGTTAGAAAACATGCACGTCCAAATTGATATACTTCGAAAGACGTGTGACCTAACATAGGAAAGGTGTAATTTTCCCTCAGGGTTACGGAATTCAGACGACAGGCGCTCCATGTAAAAATCTATATCCTCGCTAAATCCTTACGGTGGGGGACCCTGCCAATCCTAATCGATCAGTAAATGGTATAATGCTAAGAAGAAGATGTTAATCGTTTATTTCTTCTTTTCTTTTCTTCTTTTCTTTTCTTCTTTGGATTTGTTAGCAATGTGTTATGTTTATATTATTACTTTATTTTTATTCGCGGGTATTATCCCGGTCATTTGATAGGCGTGCGCGGGGATATGGATCCAACGCGTAGAGGCCCTTTTAAGAAGATTCATGTTATGTTGTACACCCACCGAGACCCGCTCCTAAAAATATCGATAGAACCATTATTATTATCCTAGTGACATTCAAACACAATTGTAAAATTGTTCATGAATAAATTGATTGATTGATTGATCTTCTCAGACATGGTGTTTATAAAATTCAAGCCATTTTTATTCTTGCTTAAAATCCAGCCGTGAAAAACATTTGGGGTAAATACCCCACCTTGACGTTGATGTATAAAAGGAAGTACATGTGTCGGTGTGTACACGCACAAGTGAAACTTCTATATGATACTGGTACTTGTTATGAAGTTCTTTAATAATGCTTTAAAATAATTAGGACAGGAGAGATACTAAAACTAGCATTAACTTTCGTATAACTTTGACTGTGTACCGTATACCGTATACGTTCCGGCAGCATTAATTTAGTACTAAACTATATGTTAACCAATTAGCTATACCCATGAGATACATATACGCAGTCATATATTCTTCGCGTAACAGAATATCATTATTGTATCGCAACGGTCCAGAAAATGGTTACAAAAATCGTAACGGCAATTCTTTTTTTCCCTCTCATAGCGCCCAAAGAAGTGTCACTTCTAAAATTTATAGAAAGAATGTAACAATCACAAACAGAGATCACAATCCAACAAACAAACAATCTAGCCTTCTAAATTCATACAAACAATTCATATTCAACCTTTATTAATTAAGCGAAATAAACGTTATATATCATGAGACAAAATTAACTAATACAGACAGACCTGGCAGAAGTAAGTTAGATAAACTTGACACCAACGTAGCTTTATGCTTTGGAATAATACATGCTTCTTTTCTGAACTTCACTCGTGCAGAATCTAGAACAATATAACTACAACAAACTTTGTAGACACTTTTACAATCGCTCTTTATCCTAGCTTTATCCGTTAACATTAGAATTGGCAGGGTTCACTACCTAAGCCTAAGGATTTGGCGAAGATATTGATTTTTTACATGGAGCGACCGCCATCAGACCTCTGCGCCATGGGGAAATCCTAACCCTACTTAGGTTAGGTTAGTTCGAAAATAGAATTTGTTAGACTTGCGAATTTCCTCACGACGTGTTTCTTCACCGCCGAGCAATACAAATATAATTACAAATATGTAAATAAATCCAAAAACACGAATTTAGTGGTACATACCCACTTTGCCCCATATCATTATCAATATCATCGGCAATATCCGGTGATATCAAACGGGTACCAGGCCAACAGACACAACAAAGAGTTTAGAAAGTCGGCCGTTGTTTACGTCAAGCGAGAACTGCCGCCAATTCAATCAATAGCAAATAATCTATTTCCAGTGCAGTCGGCGAAGGCAATCTCGGGGGGCGATAGAAAATGAGAAAATTCTACGACAGAGCTATCAGCCAAGACGACTGCAGGCAAGCCATGCGCCCCTGATATTTTAAAACGTCTAATTGAGGATTAATATGACTATTTCTGATTAATACATAGCATTAATATATATAGCATTATATATATATATATTAATTATATATATATAGCATCTGATTAATATTTTTTTTTTACAAGATAACACAATATTTACTAGATTTACCCAACACAGAGTTCACTGCTAAACGAGGTAACTCTTCTCACTATCTCGGCAAATAACCTTACTCATTGGTACACCACATTTTAGGTTTTATTACGTTTGCTGCGATCTTTTAAACGATGGAGGAGGTCCTTCTTTATTACTTACTAGCGACCCGCCCCGGTGTCGCGCGGGTAGATGTAAAGAAAAAAAATTTGATACCTTTGATTATGTTATTGCAATTTGCGTAGGGATTTCTAATTTCAAGAATTATATTACTATATTACAATAATATACCATATCGCATATTATTAAAATAAGATAGCTATAATGTAAATTTTAAGTACCACGTATTAGATACTATGGTATCTCTGACGCATTGTAGCATCTATGGGTAAGCGTAGCATAGGCACGAAACGCGACTATTGGGCGAAGGCATTTATCGCATCTATGAAAAGGCACCAATCGCGACTACCTTACTTGTTTACCAAAAATCAACAACGCACGTACCGCCTCCATACCAACGATAAGAATAAATAAGCTAACCTAAAGTAAGCGAAGCTTGCGATATAAACATAAGTGATATAAATACTTTTTTTTCTGTAAACACATACTTATGATACATAGGAAACATTCAGACCAAGACAAGCAGATATGTTCATGCACACAAATGTTTATTCTGTGTGGGATTCGAACCCACGAGCTTTGGTGTCAAAGTAGCATTACTAATGACTGCGCCACCGAGCTCGCAAAGTTATAACTACAGAACATATTGATTGCTTTATTACGCACGTTGTTCAAACGTAACAAGTAATAAATACGCCAGCTTGGGTGCAATCGGTTCAGACACTCCTGCCTGTGTGAATTATCTCGATCTTTCCATACTTGGGTGAACACGTGAAGTCCAATGAAGTAGAACACGCATTTGGAGCAGTTGTGTAATTACTACAAAGGAATTGTTTGGCTGATTGACTTGTGGACTTCTTGCATAACTGCGGGTAGGATCTTGAATTTAGGGTATAGTAATGTGTCTTTTATGTTTATGCTTTTTAATCTTGAGGTGGATATCAGTTCCGACTGACGTACTCTGTGGTGCAATGGTGACTAATGCTGCGTTGACACCAACGCTCGTGGGTTCGATTCCCACTTAAGACAAACGTTTGTGTGCTTGAGTATGCCCGTTTGTATTGCCCTAGGTGTTTTAAGAGAGATAGGGCCCATAAAAGCAGGCCGCCAGGTGAAGTACTTCCACCTAACAGAAAACCGCAGCCAAATATCAACTCCCTGTTGTGTTCCTGCGTGTGAATTAGGTCACCAATAAGCTCCTAAGGAGTTGCTGAGTTAGCAGCGGAGGTAGCATCGCACGAGTGATAAGTGTATTGTAAGCGTTCATAGGCTACGGTAACCGCTTTACTTCAAGTGGACCGTATGGTTGTATGCTCCCCACGTTGTATATAAAAAAAACTCATCTATATTTTTAACAAGCCTTTATTAGCTTCAACTGTTATATGAAGGAAATAATCTAAAGTAGAACGCGCAGATCTTATTGGCTAGTTAGCGGATTAACATGTCGGCGCTTATCGCCTTATTGGTTAAAATATTCTCCCATTGATTGGTAGGGTCCAATAGCTGAGATATGCGCGGTGCCTTTATACGTTGTCAAGTGGTTTAATGGTTTGTGGGCACAACTAATGTGACCTGTTCGACAGTAATAAGGCATAATAAGGCATGGCAAGTCATATATAATAACAGACGTGGGTCTAATATTCTCTCATTACCCGCGGGCCGCTTTTCCGCCAAGAAATGTATGTGAAAACGTATATAACGGGGTCTCACAGGATATCCAACTAGAGTTTTTGCGAGGTTTGCCTTCATGCGCAAGTAAAAAGTTCTATGAACATAAAATTGGTTTCCCAATCTAATTATATGGACAAAGGAGCACTTCAAGACTAATGGAAAAGTTATTGAGGAATATTTATGACAAAAAGTATCATTTTGTAGCACCTACTTGCAATTTAGTATAGTAAAAAATTTGCATCGCGTATGGGAAAAATGTGAAACCAATCCACGCTTAAAATCCTGATTTTTAAACAAGTTTACCAGTTAATGGATTCAACCTAATTAATAGTAGTAATAATTAATAAGTACTTGTTTGTTTGTTACACTTTATTGTACATAACATAACGTTGAAAAATGTAAATTGAAAAGCAGCCCATTAATAGATGTAAGAGGCGTACTTATTCCTGTAAGGAATCCCTTCCATTCAACGTTTGAGTGTCTAATTTGGATCTTAGTAGGCGAGTGACCGTGAAATAGGTTATTCTAAATAGATATAAAAAGTAAGTCTCACAATAAATAATAAAATTGAAAGTAACTGGATTAAATAATATTTATGTATATTTAATTCATTATCCTTTATTGAACAAAAAAAAAACATTAAATAAATACAATGTTTAAAGTATTTAGTTCGCAAAGGCGAGCTTATCTCTAGAAGAGATCTCTTCCAGCCATTTAAGGATATGATAGAAAAAGACGGAATGAAAATAAAACGAAATTAATTATAATAAAAAATACATAGTCAGTCTAAAGCACCAAGATCATTGTTTTAGAACCAGTTTAAACAATTCCAAATTGATTGTGCCAGATGTGGTCAGTATATCAACTAATTTACTAGGTTATATAGGCATCTTGATTGATAATCGGCAATATTTAGCCATATCTCCCTGAAATTCTAAAGAAATGATAACCCGATGACGTAATAAGTAATAATAGCTACGGGTACTTCACAATCCAAACATTTGGATTTTTTTTCTACAACATCGGGGGGTATTCAAGCATTCGGTACACCTGATGTAAAGTGGTTATCGTAGCCTATGAACACTGGTAATACATTAAGTATCACTCGCACGATGCAACTTCTGCTGCTAACACTGTAATTCCTTAGGAGCTTCCTGGTGACCTCACTCACACGCTATTTGGCCGCTGTTTTCTGCGAGGTGGCAGTATTTTTCCAGATGGGCAGCTTTGATGTGCCCTACTCCTCTTAATGAAGAGCCTTTGTATGAAGGAGCCATGTTCATAAAACTTTTTATTATATCCTTACAAATTGTAAAATTACTTAAAAGGGAATGCTACTCGCTATTATTGGGAATGTAATATTATTTTATTTTAAGTAAAATAATATTACTTTCCTATAACAAAATATACAATTATTAAAAAAAAACGAATGTGCATGGACGGATATTTGGTATAGACTCGTTGTAGATGGACGGACTCGGCGAGAAAAGGGGTAACCAATTAGTTCAGCAGTGATCCCAAGCACACCAGAAGCAGGAGGATTTGAAATGAGCGGATTTTTTTTAATAACTGTTGTGGAATTTTCTAACATACCTTTTTATATAGTTTACATTGAAGGTTTCCCTCTTTCGATTTGTTTTTAGTGTTCAAATCCTTGTGGGTTTAAATACTAAAAACACTTATTACAAAATCCCGGAAATGTTATCAAAAAATTAGCTCAATTGCTGCAAAATAATTATCTTCATTATCAGACATCTAAAAAAGATGTAGTACTCAACTAGTCTATATTCTTCTTCGCCAATTACGAACCTAGCGCCCAAATGGTTCCATACAAATTTATTGAAGATACGACTACGTTCGTGGGTTCGATTCCGACACAGGCCAAACATTTGTGTGCATGAAATGTCTCTTTGTTTTGGTCTGGGTATTTTAAGAGCGGCAGCAGTGGTGAGGTTGAGGTACTTACCTCCAAAATATACTGTCATACATTAGTTCAGTGTTACATTTTTTTATACATAATCTGCTGTTGTCCAGACGATTTCGTCAGTCAGATAGGCGCGGGAATAGGTTACTGTTAGTTTTAATAAACAAGCTTACCTCGTGTATATATATATATAATGAGGGGACAGTTAGTATATTGTATTTCTTAAAATAAGGCATACAGCTGTCAGTAGTTTTTAAATTAAACATAGCTCTCAGGCACCTCTTTTGAGCTTTAAAAACGAATTCTCTATTTGTTGAGTTTTTCAAAATATAATTCCTTATCTTAATATTGAGGCAGCAATACCATGATACGCAGTTAGTAATGTGCAATTGTTCACTTTGGGAGCTAGTCTATGTAAAGCATACGCAGATGCATAGCTTCTTGCATAGTTCTTCTACGTGGGGTTTCCAATTAATTTTTTTATCAATTATTTTCCCTAAAAATTTTGTAAGGTCAACTTCTTGTATTTTATTGTTTTGATAGCAGACATTGATATTCGAACTACCTGAGAGTCTTTGGCTAAAATGCATTATACTATCTTTATTTTGAGATTATTATTATTTAACCATTCAATAATATCAGCTAAAAGTTTGATTAATATCGTTTTGATACATGTCATGATTTTGCCACTCTATTGTGACTGTACTATTGTCCACAAATGAGACATAGGATGATTTATTATCTTAGGCAAGTCATTAATATAAATTATAAATAACAAAGGATCTAAGATACTTCCTTGAGGAACACCATACGAAATTATGCGCTGGTCGGACGTGTACAATTCATCAATTTTTGTTTTGCAATTTAGTTTGGTCACCTGAGTGCATTGTTTTCTATCTTTAAGATATAATACTAATCTATCTATCTATAACTTCACGCCAAATCCCTTGCGGGGTAGGCAGAGAGAACCGAGCGCCACGTGACTCGATCCTTACATATCTCACTCGCTTCTTTAACATTCATTGCTCTTCTCATGCACGCACGCCGGTTTCTAGGGCTCCTGACATCACCTTCTGATAGAACATGACCAATTTGGTCATGGTAGGTAAGTCTTGGCCTTCCCCGGCTCCTACATCCTTCCACTTTTGCATTGTATATCTGCTTCGTCATTCTTTCATCTTGCATTCTTTCTACATGCCCGAACCATCGGAGCATGCCTCTTCTTATTTTAACACCGACGCTCTCTTTCAGACCAACTCTATTTCTAACATCATCATTGCGAATACGGTCTACGAGCCTTACGCCACAAATTTTGCGCAGCGCTCGCATTTCAACCGCGTTTATTCTACTTTCATGCTCTACTATATAATAGTAATAGGATCAATATCCGCAATATCCGCGAAATACATATGCTTCCAATTTTTTGAATAAAATTGCGTGGTCTACATAATAGAATGCTTGTATCATATCACAGTATGCAGAGCTTACGCGTGTTCTTTTATCGATTTTGTTTACTACATTGTGCATGAAGTCAAAACTGGCCATGTTGGTATCTTTATTCTGTCTAAATCTATTTTGTTCCGGAGAAAATAAATTGTGCTCTTCCATATACAAATAAATTTGTGAATGAATGTATTTTCGAAAACTTTAGAAAATATATTTTGAGGAGGAGAGCTATTGGTCTGTAACATTCCATAGAATGTTTTTGACCTTTTTTAAAAATTGGTTTAACCACTGTGGGTTTTAGTTGGTCCGGATAGATACCCTTGTTTAATGCTTAGATTACATGTTACCATCATACGGGTTGCCCGAGAGTTTATGCAAATGGGTCGCCAGCTTTTTATCCAACAGATGCATAAAAGCCGTGGTTGACGGTGGATGCTCCGATAGTATGGATATCAATGCAGGCGTCCCTCAGGGTTCTGTACTGTCTCCGACGCTGTTTCTGCTGCATATCAATGATAAGTTGTCAATCGATGGCATTCATTGTTATGCGGACGACAGCACTGGGGACACTTACTATACAGGCCGTGCAAACATCCCTCGTTCCCTTGTGGAGGAAAGCCGCGATAAACTTGTGTCCGAAATGGATGGTACCTTGGCTAAAGTATCTAACTGGGGGCGGCTTAACTTGGTCGAATTCAACCCCAAGAAGACACAAGTTTGCGCGTTCACCGCTAAGAAAACTCCATTTCACCAAAGTCACCAAAAAAATGCTTGGCGTCGAGATCTCCAGTGATGTGCAATATCGAAATCAACTGGAGGAGAAGGTCAAGCTGGCGTCCAAAAAACTTGGTGTGCTCAACAGAGCAAAACAGTATTTCAGTGCGGGGCAAAGACTTATGTTATATAAGTTTCAAGTCAGACCTCACTTGGAGTACTGCAGTCACCTTTGGGCGGGAGCACCTGAATACCAGCTTGGACCGTGTGATTCGATTCAGAGACGAGCTGTGAGAATTGTCGACAATCCTAGGCTTACACACGGTATTGAACCCTTAAGTTTAAGGCGAGATTTTGCCTCCCTTTGTGTGTTCTACCGATTGTACAACAGGTTGTGTTCTGAAGAGTTTTTCGAAATGATGCCGACAGCTACTTTTTATAACCGCACCGCTCACCGACGGCGGGAAGTTTACCCTCACACACTGGAACCGCAATGGTCGCGTACTGTGCAGTTCCAGAGAAGTTTTCTTCCGAGAACTCTCAAGCTGTGGAATGAGCTGCCAGCCGCGGTTTTTCCAAGGGACTACAGCATGGAGTTCTTCAAGAAATGCGTGAAGAGGTCTTTAGATGGTCGGCAACGCATGAGTGACACCCCTGGTGTTGCAAATGTCCATAGGCTACGGTGACTGTTTACCATCAGGCAGGCCGTGTGCTTCATTTCCACCTTAGTGGTATAAAAAAAAACATATGTAGCTAAGGTATGTGATTAGCAAGCAATTTAATAACCTTCGTACATACTCCATCAGCACCGACACTACTGGTATATTTTAAGGAAAGGATAATTTCGCGCGAGTGATACTTAATGTATTGAAAGCGTTGATATACTTAGGTTACGGTAATCGCTTTACGTTAGGTGGGCCGTATGCTTTTATGCCTCCCAAACTTACGTACGAGGTACCTTAAACTTGTGTGTGCATTTCAATCACTTGACTTGCAACTATTATTGTTACATAATCGAGGAGGTTTATGTATGGACAACGGACAGTATGGGATTAAACGGACGTGTCATGATGAAATTGGGTTAATCTCTTACAATTATTGGTCAGTACTGTAAGCCGATTCTACTAAAATACTGCAACTGCACTGCAGCGCTGGGTGTTAGATTAACCTACCATAACCAAATTGGTCGTGTTTTATCAGACGGTGATGTCAGTAGACCCAGGAACCGGCGAGCGTGCATGAAAAGAGCTCTGAATGTCACAGAAGCGAGTGAAATATGCAAGGACCGCGTCTTATGGCGGTCTTTTCTCTCTGCCTAGCCCGCAAGGGACCTGGCGTGAAGGTACATATACAAATATTATTCATTTTTATTTGGCAACACCATTAGACATTTAAATATCATGTCAATGTACGAATCATTTCATTTGGTTTCAAATAGTATGACAGAGAGCGCTGGTGGATTTTCTCAAATAAGGAACCGGCCTATTGAACAACAAGTTCACAGTTCGAATCCTGCCATGTACGACTAAATTCATGTTTTCGGATTTATGTACATATTTTATCCCTTGCTCGGCGGTGATGGAAAACATCGTGAGAAAAACCGCACGTCCAAGAAATTATATTTCGTTAGACGTGTGACCTAACCTATGAAAGGTCTGGTTTTCCCTCTGGGTTGTGGAGGTCTGACGGCAGTCACTTCATGTCAAAATCAGTATCTTCGCCAAATCATTAGGCTTAGGTAACGGATCCCCCCAATCCTAATGGATTAGGAAACGATAAGGTATAGACGCGGTACGTGCGTTGTTGATTTTTGGTAAACAAGTAAGGTAGTCGCGATTGGTGGTAGTCTCAGTCGCATTATTAATCACTGCGCCACCGAGCTTCTCAAAACATAAAGATAATAATAGCAGATACATTTTAGCTTTACATTTCGACATATGTATCATACCATAAGTACAATATATGTAGAGGTTGACAACAGTAGGGCGATTCTACTAAAAAACTGCAACTGCACAGCAGCGCGGCATGTATCAAAATACGTACATTTTGACGTTTCGTTAAGCCATCTGACAGCAGCGACGTTTAACGAAACGTCAAAATGTACGGATTTTGACACACGCCGCGCTTTTTAGTAGAATTGGCCTAAATGTTCACCCTGGACCATAGGGTCATCATGCCACTGGGCAGATCTTCGGTGTCGCTTTCCTTTCGCTTGGTCTCTGACACACACAAAGCATATGGGCATCGTTGTTCATTATATCTATCAACTCAACAAACTATATTATTTGTACTTGACATTTGACGTCTGTGATTACATTCCTATAAACATCATGGCATGGCACCTACTACTTAAACGACGCTTTTAATTTTAATCTAATAAATATTCACCATCCCTCTGAGCAATTACAACACCACTGGGCTATCACTGCACCTCACATTATATATTTATTAATTTCTTTTTTTTTCGTATAGCACAGCAATGCAAAGGTTTTACGAGAATTTCCCTCCTTACCAATTACGAGATCCATTCATTACCGAGGTATTACCGCAAATCCCATTATCAAAACACAGCTGAATGTGATCTATGAGGAAGATAACTCCAAACACCACCTTTAATAAAATATTCAGGAATCCAGCGGAGTGTCGACGGGACCACGATTATCGTAATCTCGCAGACCGTAACCTTTGTGAAACCGTTTACGAGATTTAAAATATGAATAATGTAGCACCGAAGCCATTTCTGGTAAAAAAAATGTGTTCTAGAAAGTACTGCATCTGGTGTCGACTCGTTTTTTTTTTATACGACATCGTGAGGTAATCAAGGTTGTAAATCGGTGAGTTATAACCCATAAACACTTGCAATCCAAGGAGTAACATGTAGTCACCTCGCTGCTACCACAGCGACTCCTCAGATGTTTACTTATGAACTCAGTCGCATGAATACAACAAGCCTATGAGTTGAGTTGAGGGATTAGTTTTTTTATTCGTCGAATGGAATATGAGCATACGACCGACCTGATATAAACTGGTTACCGTAGCCTAGGAACGCTTGTAATATAGGAAATATTGCTCGCGCATCCCCCCCCCCCCCCCCCTTCTAATAGTGTAACTTCTTAGGAACGTACTGGTAACGCCACTCACTCGCAGGAACACCACAAGGAGTTGTTATTTGGCTGCCGCTTTCTGTGAGGTGTAGGTACTTCGCATGATACACCCTACCTCTTTTAAAACAACCAGACCTGAATAAACAGACATGTTCTTGCACTCAAATATTTTCCTTGTGTGGGAATCAAACCCTTAGTGTTAAAGTAAGATGACTAACCACTCTGCCACCAAATTCGTCTCATTGGGCTACTTTGATGCGCACTACCTCACTTACCTCACTTTCAACCTTGAAGGAAATAACCAATGGAGAACCGATGACATCGATTTTGCATAGTAACTGAATTCACAGCTACGGGTCGGGAATAAAGTAGACTGCGGAGCTCCTATTGGTTAGTTCACGGATCGACATCGGGTCACTTATCGGCTTACTGTTTAAAATATCGTCCCATTGGTCAGTTAGAACAGATCGCTGACATATTTACGCGCTAAAATATAACGTTATGTATGTGCGAGGTGCCTTTATGCGCAGTCAAATGGTTTAAAGATTTGTGCTTTCGGCAGATAATGTATATAGACCTTAAAATATTCAATTAATTACTTTTACAGTATATCTATGTATGATACGCCAAGAAAGCCAAATGGCATATTACACGGTCCTTAACAAACTTCACTCGATTCTTTAACATTCATGGCTTTTCATGCACACTCGCCGGTTACTCCTTTATATAAAAAAACACTCGCAATAGAACGAAAACCTATAAGGTATATTGACCTAGAGTTGTGAAATTTGACAAGAAATATATAGCTCGAGCAAACAGAAAAATCTGAAAACAATATAATTGTGATTATATCACAAAAAAAAATTCGATTACGAAGTTATTTACAGACCTATGTCGATGTATAGGGATACCAGTTTCCAACAGCAAAGTTAACTTCGATACTCGATTCCGATGAACTATTTAAGTACATATTTTTTATACAACTAGATTGGCAAACAAGCATGCCGCCCGCATTAGATGGTAAGCGGTCACCGCAGCCTATTGACGCTTACAACACCACGGGGATGTTACTCGCGCGCTGCCAATCTTGTGACCTAAAAAGGCTGTTTAGTCACAGTACCCAGTAATTTCTCTGCCATATCTCACCATTCAAACCGGAACACAGCTATATAAATATAGCTGCTTGGCGGCAGACATAGGTGAGACAGAGGTACCCATGCAAACGACTTTTGTACAAAGTCTCCCTCTGGTAAAGCAACCAACCATCTCCAACTCACACTTAGCGGTTTTTTTTTTATTTTTACCACTAATATGAATAAAATCACATGCTAACAGCAGGCGGTTACTTCAAGTTATGTACTTGTGCAATACCAGAAGCTTTGCCCAAAAAAAAATTCGTAGGTTAAAGTAATATTAAAGTCTAATTTACGCCTACTGTTTCAATAATTAACTAAGTAGTAGAGGTCCCTTTCAGAAGACTGATGTAATGATGTACACCCCCAGACCCGCTCCAAGGTATATGATGAAGCATTTGTTATTAGAGCACGTTTTGAAGAGCTAGAGCAAATGGCAACTCTAGGTTAAGCAACGTCTACCGCGATATGTCTATGGATCGGTTTATGTATCTCGAGTTTCTCCGTGCAACGGGCGTCATATTAAGCTGTTAGTTCCAGTTGTTGTCGATACATGACAGCTTGCCATTTGGCGACATAATTATTAGTAGTGTGTTAGTAGGTATGTCACCAATGTTGTCATGGGCATGTTATTGCTATCTATTAACTTTATAGTCAAAACCAACCTCACGCCACAATAATGATGAACTTTTAGGTGAACATTTTTTTTATATAACTGCAGGAGGCATGGTTATTTTAACACTGGGTTGTGGGTTCGATTCTCAATCAGGAGACAGAACAGACATGTTCATGTACACGAATGTTTAGAACATGTCTGTTTGTCTTGTTGTGGGTGTTTAAAGAGAGGTAGGTAGGATCAAAGTAGCCCGGATGGGTACCGTCAACCGCAGCCTGTCTATGGATGGGTCATAAACCCAAAGCAGCGGTTGACGTTGTAACCTACGTAATCAATTACAGTGACAAACGATGTCAATGAACTCCTCACAGTGATCTATTATAATAAATATTAATAATAAAATAAAGTTACAAATTATTTTTATGGAAGTGAAAGCAGAGTTTGACAGAGAGATCGAGAAAGAATGGCGAAACAGATATATAATGCAAAAGTGAAGGAGGATTTAGGAACCGAGGAAGACCAAGACTCACCAACCATGACCAAATTGATCGTGTTTTACCAGAAGCTGATGTCAGGAGCCCTAGAAACCGGCGAGCGTGCATTAAAAGAGCTATAGAATATCAATAAAGCGAGTAAAGTGTGTAAAGACCGCTTCCTATGGCGCTCGGTTCTTTCTGCCTACCACAAGAGGGACCTGGCTTGAAGATATACATTCCTGTTATTATATAAGGAACTTGTTTCCAGCGTTTTTACTAAGTGGTACGGAACCCTCCATCTACTAGTCTGACTCACAATTAGCCGGTTTTCATGAGCCATATTTTCCTGCTATCCAAGTGGAACACTATTAATTTCAAGGTAAAATAAGCCGAGGCTCCCTTCCGCATCAAATTCAGTTAATCCTTAAATCCTATAAGAAGATTTAAGTTGCTTAAACCCTTTCAATCTAGTTTACATGGAACTCGTTTAAGGCGATTAACAATCTCCAGACAGGCCATTTGAAGATTGATGCTCATTATTTTCTCATGAATTGGAAAATGGAGGATTGACGCTGGAAATAACAAATACACATGATTTTTTTTTATGAAACCAGATTGGCAAACAAACATACGGCCCGCATTAGATGGTAAGCGGTCACCGCAGCCCAGTGACGATCGCATCACCACTGGGATATTACTCGCGCGCTGCCAAATTTGTGACCTAAGGATGTTTCGTCACAGTACCCAGTAATTTCGCTGCCATATCTCACCGTTCAAACCAGAACACAGCTATATAAATATAGCTGCTTGGCGACAGAAATAGGTGGGACAGCTACCCATGCAGACGACTTTTTGTATAGTCTCCTTCTAGTATATGTATTTTATCGCAACTTTTTATTTTAAACTAACTTTGACTCATTTGACGATCCGGATGGTGGAATGGTTAGCAATACTGTTTACCAAGGATTGTGGGTTCGATTATGACATAGGACAAATATTTACGTGTATGAACATGCTTGTCTTGTAATGAGTGTGTTTAAAAGAGGGATCAAAGCAGCCCCAGTGGGGAAGTATTATTTTTGTACAACGCCGGGAGGCATGCAAACACGACCTATCTGATGTAAAGCGGTTACCGTAGCCTATGAACGCTTTCAATACATTAAGTATCGCTCGCGTAATGCTGCTCATCTGCTGCTAAAACAGCAACTCCTTAAAAGCTTACTGATGACCTCACTCACACGCTGGAACACCACAACCCTCTAGGTAGTTGTTGTTTGGCTGATGCAGTTTTCTGTGAGGTAGAGGTACTGACTTTTGCTGCTTTGATGCGCCCTACCTCTCTTGACCAATTTGATGCAATTACTATAATTTTCATTAATTATATAATTTATAACATTTAAGTTACTTTCCTTCCAATTTGAATAGCACCTAAGTTACACAAAAATGCAACAAGTTAACATGTGTTTAATATACAAAAAGCTTTTTTAATGTTAATGAGGCGCACGAGCCAGTGGGACTTACAACATATATTTGCATTTACCCCCTGATGGGCCTGCTTGGTAGGTCCCTGTGCTAGGCTGGTTCTTTATCTTCTAGACCAGGGCTGTCCAAAGCACGGCCCGCGGGCCGCATGTTGCTCGCGCCTAACATTGATGCGGCCCGCGACAATTTTATAAAATTTTAACATAGGTCTTCACTGACTGATAATACATTTACACACGCACTGCGCTTAGCAATTACAAATATTAATGTCGATATTGATAGAATTTGTAAAAGATAAGTTAATGAAGAATTAATAAAACTATATTTAACACAATCGCCGTTTTATAATTTTCTCTAAATAAATAAATTACGCTTGATATTTGTTTTTGCGGCCCTTCAATATATAGGTACACAGTGATTTGTATTAGCCGGCGATCGTATGGTCTGGATAAATTTATCTTAGGACATTAAACAAATACGTTTATTGATTTTGTTTTTCTATCTATCTATAACTTCACGCCAAATCCCTTGCGGAGTTGGCAGAGAGAACCGAGCGCCACGCGACTCGATCCTTCCTACAGCTCACTCGCTTCTTTAACATTTGCTCTTATCATGCATGCTCGCCGGTTTCTAAGGCTCCTGACATCACCTTCTGATAGAACACAATCAACTTGGTCATGGTAGGTAAGTCTTTTTGCGTTGTATATCCGTTTCGTAATTCTTTCTTAGTGTATTCTTTCCACATGTCCTAACCAACGGAGCATGCCTCTTCTTATTTTAACACGGACGCCCTTCCGTCTTGCAGACCAACTCCGTTTCTAACATCATCATTGCGAATACAGTCTACAAGCGGTACACCATAAATTTCGCGCAATGCTCGCATTTCGACCGCGTAGATCCTACTTTCATATTCTCTCTGCCATACCTCTCGCTTCCTTAAATAAGCGTTGAGGCCATCACTGCATTGTTTTTACCAACAACGTACGTTTTAAAAACAGCTTTCTTTTTCGTTGCTTCGATATTATAATTCAATTATCTGAACGTTTTGTAACTCGTAAATGCAACATAAGCATGATTCGATCAACTGAACTATGACAATGCAACACATACGTTGATTTGAGCAAATCAATTAAACTTGTGTGGCACAGTGCAGTGCGGTTACGTGGAGCACGCGCAGTGCCGGTGAGTCTGTTTCAAACAACACACAAGCACCATGATTACATATGCCACAACGCGAGTATTTTTCCAAGAAATCAGTTTCTTACACACATACATACGAGTATCACCACGCCTGTGTCCCATTGAGGTAGGCAGAGACTAGACTCTCGCCTCTTTCCCAGTTTTTCGGTTTTGGAAACTTTTGATTTGGCCCTTTTTCAACACATCACCGATTTGATCTACATGTAGGTATACGTCTATGGCGACCCCTACCGATATCTCCATTCACTCTTGCCAGATACACTTTTTTCGTAATTCTTTTGTCATTCATTCTTTCTAAATGACCAAACCATCAGTTTCACATACTTTTTATTAATTACCTGATGAATAGGTACACGGGGTAAATTGGCACCAGAATTAGTACACGCCTATACATGCCGGTTTCCTCCGATTACCGAATCCGCTTTTCCAAATTGCAATACCTAATTTAGATATAGACGAAAGATAAGGTCAAATTAAAATCACACTAAACTCTGCAGACAATTTTATTAAATATACAATGAAGTTCAATCAAGCGTCAAATCAATTACCAAGTTTGGGAATTGTTTACACAAGATAAACATCTATATTTAGGTTAATATATATAACTACAATAAAAATAGCATTTTCCTCATAAATCAAAGTTAAGTTTTAGAGCCATAATATTAAACAAATTTGTGGCTAAAAGTTCGAGGTAATATGACAAGTTCGTCTTTAATAAAGTTTTGGCAATAACCATTATACTGAAGCTCTTCCATTAAATTTTTACAAATTAGCTAGTGTTACGTTTCCCGAGTTCAAAATATCTACACACTGTACAATTTTGTACTCGTTAATGGATGATACCCTCGACGAGAGGCTATCATGCTTCAAAATAACCTATCCTTAATAATTCATGTACCGCTCGTATTACATACATTGTTTTTCATCCCATTTATGAAGAAAAAATACAATAAAGCGAAAAACACCACATTTGGGCAATAAAATGATCATTTAATTTATAAGAAGTCGTCTCTTTAAGCCTTTCTTGACGATCGTCATTCTGTTATCCGTAAACACCTCGATAGGACGATCATTCCACAACTGCGCGGTTCGAGAGAAGGTTTTTACCGAGCACACTTAGCTCGGTAAAAACGTTCTCTCGAACCGCGCAGTACAGCATGAGACCCTTGGTATTAGAGGCATTCAGCTACAACTTTTTAATAGTTATCTGTTTCCAACGAGACAAGGTTGGACGCCATAATCATCGTCGTGGCAAGCAATATATTCGATATGGTGTCCTTACAGGGTATCCTGGGTCCCAGCTTGTGACTAGCATATATAAATGATCTCTGTGATCTTACCCTCCACAATGGCCAAAAAATTTAGTTTGCTCATTTTTACCGGCTAAAGTTAGCCGAAGTTTTAAAATTCGCACAATTTTCATGGTTCGATCGTTGCGGAAAAACTTACTAACTCTTAATGTCAGCAAACTCAATTTTATGTTATACGGACGGATTGGGCTGAAATGAAAGCTATTATGGCGTAGGCATCTGCTAAGAAGGGATTTTTGAAAATTCCATCCCTTAGTTTTAAAGTTAGACCGCTGAAATTGTGCAGAGAGGTTTCTTTTATGATGTAAACAAGAGATGAGGAAAGACTTTTAGAAATTCGTATTCTAAGGGGGTCAAATTTGGGTTCAAGGTTAGTATGCGAAAAGAATATTCCGCTAAGAAAGCATTTTTGAAAATTCAACCCCTAAGAGGGGGTAAAATAGGGGTTTGGAATTTGTGTGAAAATCTGTTAGTTTTAAAGTTAGACTGCTGAAATTTTGCAGAGAGGTTTCTTTTATGATGACAAGACATCATTTGACAAGAGATGAGGAATGAGTTTTGGAAATTTGTATTCTAAGGGGGTCAAATTTGGGTTCAAAGTTAGTATGGGAAAAAAACATCCGTAGGCCGATTGAAATGAAAATAGGTGACACAATTACTCTACAAACCAAATAAACTTTTGATTTGCGCTCCTTGAGGTGGCAAAATGGAGATTGAAAGTATTGAACTTACTTACTTAAACGAACTACTTAAAACGAAAGAAATTCAGTTTGCACCCGGATCGATTTTCAATCGCGGTATGGTTGTGTTTTTGCTAAGTTACATATATCCGATGGTAAGTGGCCGCTTCAACCTATATTATATACCATATCTATACGTTATTAGTGGATTATATTCGACGCATTTGACTCGATTATGCAACTGTTCTTGGTTTGTATTTGGTTTACGATTTGCTTCGTATTTCGGATTAGTTGATTGTAGTGATGGGTCGTTGTCGAAGTTTTTGAAGCCGAAACGCAACCTTTTTTGTCAAAACGAAATCTAGTTCTAGAAACGGTTCTCGTTGCAACTAGTTTTAAGAAACGAACGTAGAAGATCAAAAAATGGTTTATAGAAAACGAGAGAAAATATAAAGCAGGGAAATCGACCGAATAAAAAAGTATCTTATAGGAAGATGGATCAAAAAAATTCTTTTTGCATTATCTTCTATGAGTCCTCTAGGTCATTCGTGACTAGCAAGCGAAGTGACTAGCCCCCCCCCCCCCCCAACACCCCCAAAACTCAAAATTAACCCCTTTCTCACCCCCCATTTTAAAAAATATTGTAAAATATTGTAAAAGTGAAAATTAAGGACTGAAAATGTCCCCTTGTAGGTTTTCGGGGTTGCTGATAACGAATCCGCCATTAGTTTTTCGGAAAATTCACACGGGGAGCGAAAAATCGGAAAATTTGGTCGATTTTCCTACTTTTTACTGCTTTCTTCGGTGTTGTTAAATAAGGCTCGCACCTGAAGATGAATAATAATGGTTTTGATGTCAAGACGTAAATTTCGAAAAACTGTGGAAAATCTTCGGAAAACTATGGAAAAATGGAATAAGAAAATTTTAAATTAGGGCGATATGAGCGTGTAGCAGGTCATTATATGGGTTTTCTGGGTAGCTGATCACGAATATGCTATCAGTTTCCTGGAAAATCTGCTATAGAAAAATTTCAAACTTAGGCGATGATGATGATCAGCATGATCAGCGACCCAAAAAACCCATATGTTGACCTGACCTGCTACAAGCTCATATCGCCTAAGTTTGAAATTTTCCTTTACCAGATTTTCCACAGTTTTCCGACTTTTTTGATAATCTTATTTCGTTTAACTCGTTCGTAACACTGAACATTAATTTGGAGCACTTTATTTTCAGTAACAACGAAAAAAAAAGAAAAGAAACAAGATTTTCCAATTTTCCACTTTTCATGGGGGATTTTCCAGGAAACTGATAGCATATTCGTGATCAGCGACCCAAAAACCCCATATAATTGCTAAAACCTGCTAAACGCTCAATTCGTCCAAATTTAAAATTTTCTTATACCAGATTTTCCACAGTTTTTCGAAATTTACGTCTTGACATCAGAAACATCATTATTCATCTTCAGGTGCGAGCCCAATTTGACAACACCGAAGAAAGCAGTAAAAAGTAGGAGAATTAACCAAATTTTCCGATTTTCCGCGCCCCGTATGAATTTTCCGGAAAACTAATGGCGGATTCGTGATCAGCGACCTCGAAAACCTATTAGAGGACATTTTCAGTCCTTAATTTTCACTTTTACTATATGTTGCATTTTTTTTAAAATGGGGGGTGAGAAAGGGGTTAATTTTGAGTTTTGGGGGTGTTGGGGCTAGTCACTTCGCTTGCTAGTCACGAATGACCTAGAGGATTCATAGAAGGTAATGCAAAAAGATTTTTTGACCCCGCTTTATTGACTGGATTATAAGTACTTTATAAAAGGAACTTCCCGCTATACTTACGAGTATGTAGGTGTTGACTTAACTCGATTCGACATTAAATCTCATCGCACGACATCCAGTTTTATAATTAATATTATATTTTTATTTTACAACATTTATATTTTATTTATTTATTTAAACGTTAATATGATTCAGTTAATTTCAAAAATAACAATTTCTAAATCATATTTTCCGTCTATATTCAGTGTTGATAGCCCTTATTTTTTTAATTTGCCGTTCTTTTCTTGTGCAAAGAACCTATTGCGAGACTCAAGGTATGAATTTTATTATAAAACGAACGAACTAATTTGCAAACGAACGGCAAAGAGTTGCGTTGCGATGCTTACTATATTGAATCCTTGCATTCTTGACAATAGTTTCTAAATGTTTAATTAAAAATTATATAACACACTTCGAAGACTGGTAGGTATGTACAACGAAGACTGTTTCGATCTAAAACTAAAAACGGTTCTATCGTCGCAGAGCAATAAACAGTTCTAGAAAACGGTTCGTCTTTGCAACGCCCACCACTAGTTGATTGGTATTATTTTTATTAGGTTTCGGTTTGTTATGTTAGAAATATTTCTATAGGGTTTTTTTAAATTATTGTGCTTACAATATGTAATGAATAAATTATGATGATTGACGCAGTGGGCAGGAACGCTACTTTGACACCAACGCTCGTGAGCCCGATTCCCACACAGAACAAACATTTGTGTGCAGAAACATGTCTGTTTGTCTCACTCGGGGTGTTTTTAAAATAGGTAGGGCACATCAAAGTAGCCAGTCTGGGAAAATACCTCTATCTTTCAGAAAACCGCAGCTAAATAATAACTCCTTGGAAGGTTGTTGTGTTCCTGCCAGTGAATGTGTTCACCAGTAAGCTCCAGTAATGCTGCTACCATAGCCTATGAACGCTAGTAATACGTTAAGTATCACTCGCGCGATTCCACCTCTGCTGTACACACCTCTGCTATAGAACACAGCAGCTCCTTACTGGTGCCCTCACTCACAAGAGGAACACAACAATCCTCTAGAGAGTTTGTTATTTGAACGCAGTTTTCTGTGTGGTGGAGGTACTTCCTCAGACGCGGCAATTTTGACGCGTCCTATGTCTCTTAAAAAATTATCCTATTTGCCGTTAGCACTGTAGCCCATAATAATGAAAACCTAGATGACATTGAAAATAACATGAACGATAGTTTAGTATTAATTGCTGACTAGCTAAAATAATTTAATAACAAATATTAATAAAATAAAATTGTATAATTAATTTTGAATTAAGATAAAAAAAACTCGTACATTAAATATAAACCATAAAGACCAAAACAAAATTCTAAGGACTTTACATTGATAATGATTATATCATTGGAGAAATATGACAAATAAATGATTTGATTTGATGACCATAGAGAACTTTGTCCATATATATATGAAACTAAATCAGTTTCCATATAGCCTGTATATTTAATCAAAATAGCTAATTACACTGCCCTTTTGACAGCCTATCATGGTTACGTCGCCTCGACCCTACGGTATGGCATTATATTTCGGGGCAATGTCACAAAAAGTCATGAAATATTTTTAACACAGCAGAAATGTTTACGGGCTATATGCAAATTAAAATCGTCTGATCAAGTAAACCACACTTTCAGGAAACTGAAACCATTAACTCTAACCCTGCTGTATATTTATCTATCTATAACTTCACGCCAAATCCCTTACGGGGTAGGCAGAGAGAACCGAGCGCCACGCGACTCGATCCTTACATACCTCACTCGCTTCTTTCACATTCATTGCTCTTTTCATGCACGCTCGCCGGTTTCTAGGGCTCCTGACATCACCTTCTGATAGAACACGACCAATCTGATCATGATAGGTAAGTCTTGGCCTTCCTCGGCTCCTACATCCTTCCACTTTTGCATTGTATATCTGCTTCGTCATTCTTTCATCCTGCATTCTTTCTACATGTCCGAACCAACGGAGCATGCCTCTTCTTATTTTAACACCGACGCTCTCTTTCAGACCAACTCTGCTTCTAACCTCATCATTGCGGATACGGTCTGCAAGCGTTACACCGTATATTTATGACATATTTATATCTAAGAGAAATATTATTCACTTGTAAAGCTACATCTAACTCAGTATAAAACTACTTTTACATAAAAATGTACATGCAATGGCGCCTAAATTGTACAACAAACTGCCTAGAGAAATTTATACAACATCTGGAAGCATGCCAGCACACGGCCCACCTGATGTAAAGCGGTTACCGTAGCCTATAAACGCTTGCAGTACATTAAGTATCACTCGCGCGATGCCACCGCTGCTACTAACACCAGTAACTCCATAGGAGCTTACTGGTGATCTCACTCATACGCAGGAACACAACAACCCTCTAGGAAGTTGTTATTTAGCTGCGGTTTTCTGTGAGGTGGACGTACAGACGGACTGCTTCGATGCGCCCTACCTCTAGACCAAGACAAGCAGACGTGTTCATGCGCACAAATGTGTGTTCTGTATGGTAATTGAACCCACGAGCGTTGGTGTCAAAGTAACGTAACTGCGCGTTTCGCCACTGCGCCACCGAACTCGTCGAAGTTATTCTATAACTGCACGCCAAATCCCTTGCTGGGTAGACAGAGGGAGCTGATCGCCATATGACTCGCTCCTTACAAACTTCACTCGCTTATTTAACCACATAAATTGCTCTTCTAGCATGCTTGCCGGTTTCTAATGCTTCTGACATCACCTTCTGATGAAACACGATCAATTTAGTCATGGTAAGTCTTAGCCTTCCTCGACTCCTACACCCTGATTACGCTGATTGTATCTCGTTACCTTAGATTCGTCTTCGGCTCCTACATCCTTCTACTTTCGCGTTGAAAATCTAGTCATAGACAATCAGTATTCTCCATTTTGCTTGCGTTTCTATAATACCAGTGATCGAATGGTTAGCGATGGCTAAAAATAGATCGTGGGTTCGATTCTCACACAAAACAAACTTTTGTGTGCATGAGTATGTATATTTGTCTTAGTCGGGGTGTTTTTAAGAAAGGTAGAGCGCATCAAAAGAGTCCAACTGGTGGTGTACCCCCACCACATATAAAATCACTCCCAAATAACAACTCGCTGGAGGATTGTTGAGTTCCGGCGAATAACAGAGGTTACCAGTAAGCTTAAGGAGTAGTGTTAGCAGCAGCGGTGAAAACGCGCGTATATTGCAGGCTCTACGGTAACCTCTCGACGTTGTATACAATATAAAATTGCATACTCCTGTTATAGAGACATAAAAAATCTGGGTATAACTAGGTAGTACCTAAATAAAAATTAGTAACTAACGTTTTACTATATTGTAGGTATCCGTTTGCATGCATTATCTTCGATTATAAGACCTCACACACATACAATGTCATACATGAATTAAAATTACAGTACATTGTCAATTTATGTGCAATTGTTATGAACGACATAAAATACTAGGTGCGCCCAGCACCGCTTCCCTGGGCGGTTATTTCCCCCTTTTTTTATTTTTTTTATCTCTAAATCTTCTCGGTAATGTGTTGAATATTTAAAGAAATTTCAACACTATCGGATGAATGGCTTCAAAGTCTATAAGGGACACAGGTGGAAACATTATTTGTGTTTTATATATTAACTAGCTGCTGCCCGCGGCTCCGCCCGCGTGGAGTCAAATAACGTAGCCTATGTGTTAATCCAGATCATAATCTATCTTCGTGCCAAATTTCATTCAAATCCGTTCAGCCGTTTACGCGTGAAAGAGCAACAAACATCTATCCATACATACAAACTTTCGCATTTATAATATTAGTAGGATATTAGTGTGACAAACTGAATAGATAGAGTAAGGTAGCTTAAACTACGTATTAGACACACAGATATTAAGATAAAATAGACAGTAAATAAATTTCTCAAAGCAGCAAATATATTGGTATCTAGCTAATTTAATTAACCAGTTGATTTGTCGACATAAATCTTCCTGCTATCTAGTCAGATAAGTAAATAGAATAGATGTGTTTTTATTTAGGTATCGAAATACGTCAGTTAAAGATTTTTATAATCGAGAATACTTTCGTCGTTTTACGAATATGTCTTTTTAGGAATCTGGCCTTACTGGAATTTGACATTGCACGACGTAGAAATCGACACGACGACCCGCATTATGTGAAGCATTTATTATGGCCTAGCTTACTGGACCCACCACTACCCATGGCTCCACCGACCTTGGAGTCATTTGAGCTGAAACGCGGGGGATGCAGCACGGTTTGTCGCTCTGAGGCTTTTTCCTGTACTGTGGGTATTTCTGACTCCCTACAAATTATTTAAATCTACATCCTTGTCTCTATGTCTACGCCTTCTCCCCCTTCTGGGGCAACGATATTCACTTCGAAGCCTTCGCTGCTGTTCATATGCACTCTGCTGCCTGTCTTTTCTGCCCATTCTTAGGCACTCCAACGCGCGTGCTATCCGTGGGCGAACCTGCGTAAAGCCGCGAAGTTCGCCGCCGACGATACAAGATCGACGAAATACACCAGTCCCCGTTGCATTTCCCCTACCTTTGGCAGGACCACAAGATGTAGTCTCTTTCCCTATCTGTCACGCTCTCTCCACACACACATACAGACCAGATTCATGCCGTCTCTGCCGATTTTATGCTATCTCTTTCCGAAAATGCCGTGACCTAGGAGGATCTGGGAGGTCTGATAGTTCGGTGCCAGGTTGCCCTCACTCGGCCAGCCACCTCCGGGAAAAAATGATAGAGATCCCGCCCCTTGGTGTTTTCAGTCCAGCGATCCTGCCATTCTTGCACCGTAGCGACCCAAATTTCGCGTTTTGCCAGCTCAACTCCCTACCAGCCGCGGATCCACGTGCACTCTCCATGCGAACGGCGCGAGTTACCTCCAGGTCTTCTTCCCCAGTCGGATTAATGTCGTGCCCTATCACACTACGTATCTCTTTCGCTAGAGCCTCTTCTGTTGATAAGCAGGGTGCATCACCGTTGCTGCGGTTTGCTTTGGCTCTAAAGTTGACATTGAGCCACTTATCCTATATCCTATAGAATGGCTCATCCAACACACCACACGTGATAACTCGTACTAACCTATCTACAAATGTCACACATTAATATGTCAGTCAGTTTGATCTACGTGTACGCTGCAACATGTACGAAAATCAATAGTAGTGTGTATATAACCTTAGTACTTTAGTATGTATCTAGCTTTAAGTTACGTGTTGTACGTGATCTAATATTTGTTGACTAGACACTCAATAAGTGTATATAGTTTTAAGATTGGTGTCTTTTATTATAGTACCTAGATTGAATAGGCTAGTTTGTTTCAATATTTCCTACTTCCGTATTGTTTATCGTTCAGTAGGCCGATTCTACTAAAAAACTGCAACTTCACTGCAGCGCGGCGTGTGTCATAATCCGTACATTTCGACGTTTCGTTAAACGTCGCTGCTGTCAGATCGCTTAACGAAACGTCAAATAATACGCATTTTAACTCACGCCGCGCTGCAGTGCAGTTGCAGTTTTTTAGTAGAATCCGCCTACAGCACTGCACGGCAATGTGGCGCCGTTTATCAGCAGCGGCGTGCCAATAGCCGATAATATTAACGGCATTCCAAAAAATACATTTTCATGGTGCTTTTTTTATATAACGTCGGGAAGCATACGGCCCACCTGATGTTAAGCGGTTGCCGTAGCATATAAACGCTTGTAATATTTTAACATTATAACTCGCGCGATGCCACCTCTGCTGCTAACACAGCAACTCCTTAGGATCTTACTGGGGACCTCGCTCACTGACAGGAACACATCAATCCTCTAGGAAGTTGTTATTTGGCTGCGGTTTTCTGTGAGGTGGAGGTACTTTCCCAAACGGGATGCTTTGATGCGCTCTACTTCTCTTCGTAAAAACACCCAAACCAAGAGAAACAGACATGTTCATGTACTCAAATATATTTTCGATATAGTCATCCGTTCGCGAAATATTTATATTCAAAGTGTAAATTGCGAATAATGAATTTAAAAGGAAAACTATGACGACTTAGCAGGCATTGCAGGTTAACGTGTAATAATCGACAAACTTTTAAAATGTTTTTTTTTATGAAAACGTACGTACAAATGTCATAGAATATGACATTGCACTTATCTGCACTAAGCGTTTTGCTTCCTAGTTTCTAATTTGAACGGCCAAGTAGTGGAACTCCCCCCTGCAATACATAGGCAATTTCATAGTTCATTTGACTTTCATCCATAATTTTAGTTCAGATAGTTTACATTAGATGATGCTGTTCACAAAACAAAAATAGCATATAATACTAAGCAATAGCACTGAAACAAAAATTTCGTTAAAGGTATAACACAAGGGAGCATGCTCAGCCCCACTGAGTATTTACTCTACGTAAATGATATGAATAATAAAGTAAGTTGTTTTTAAACCAGCTCGCGATTCTGACATGTCTGTTTGTAATACTTAAATGTATTTGAGAGGATTATATACTGATCAGCAAAAGAAAAAGTAGCAAAATAATTTGCTACTTTTTCTTTTGCTGCTCATAAGCTGATTCTTTATCCCCTAGGCTATCACAGTTCAGCATCTGAACCTAAACATAACAATAAAATTTTCATTTCTACTTTTGGGGGATACGGTATTTTAGGATACGGTAAGGTAACCGTATCCTAAAATGAGGAGTTAATTAGTACTCATTTTAGGATACGGTTGCCTCGCAATATTGCACTGTGTATATTTGTATATATTGTTGCAAATTCTAATTTCAGTACAATTTCATATAAATTTTGTATAAGTACGTGTATCCATCTGATATGAGTACGTTTGCAAATAAAATTGTCCTAGTTAAGCGTCTCTTTGCAAGCAAGTTATCATGAGCGAAAGTTTAACTCCAACTTCGAAATTCGGTTTGTCACGTGCCAGCACACCCACACTCGCACTCATTACTTTATGTCAAAGGTAAGATAACGTGAGTAATTTTTAAATCGTGGTAATAAAAAGTTCTTTATCTTTTTAAAAATTACAACAATTCAGAGAACGGATATAGTATGTGGATTGCACACTGTGAGAATAGTAAGTTTCACGAGCGTCTTTGCGATTTAAACTTCGATTTCCGTTGAACCTTGGTTGTAAGTCTGTCTAATCTTCACCTTTCTACCTATCTACCTTTTTCTGTATACTGACTCGTTGCCTTTGATAAGATTGCTTTTACCAACAAGACCGCCTTGTTGCACAGTATATTTCTCTAATTGTAAGTATTTTTGAATCTATTTCCTTAAATATGTATTATGCAAATAAATTGTATTCTATATATCTATTTATATATATTCATGTTAATTTCATTGCTATGGTGTAAGCAAATAAATAATATAATACAGTTATAAGTAATTTGCACATCGATGCACAATATTAACATAATATTAAAGACAGTTTACATTCATCTATCTATATATACTCCTAACTCCACACCAAGACCCATGCGGGCAAAAGTACCGTGCGCCACAACACTCGATCCTTCCACACCTCACTCGCTTCTTTAACGACCTGTTTGATCGTGGTAGTAGAGTTTCTCATTTGAATATACACCTTATATAACATTCACGGTTTTATTGCTATGCATGTCTTCATAATTTTCTTCAGACTGGCGAAAATCAGTGATTTGCTCTTCGAGCAAATACTACGCTGAGCTGAGCTGAAAATGATGCAGCCCCTTTTTTCGCACACTTTCAGTTACTGTCACAAAACATTTACTATTATGATTTTATTTTGTTCGCTGATGTTGAACTTGTCAATATTTACTGTAGTGTTATTTCTTTTTCCTTTTTATACTACTTCGGGAGGCATACAAGCATACGGCCCACCTGATGGAAAGCGGATGCCATAGCCTATGAACGCTCGCTATACATTAAGTATCACTCGTGCAATGCCACCTCTGCTGCTAGCACGGCAACTCTTTTTAGGAGCTTGCTGGTATCCTCACTCACACGCAAGTACACAACAACTCTCCAGAAAGTGGTTATTTGGCTGCGGTTTTCTGTGAGGTGGACGTACTTCCCCAGAGAGAGTAGAGAGAGGTAGGACTCATCAAAGCAGCCCGCTTTGATGAGTCCTACCTCTCTTAAAAACACCCAGTACAAGACATGTTCATGCACACATATGTTTGTGCTGTCTGCGAATCGAACCTACAAGCGCAGGGGCGCAGTGGCGAAATGCGCTTTTACGTTAATTTGACACCAACGCTCGTGGGTTCGATTCCCACACAGGACAAACGTTTGTGTGCATGAATATGTCTGTTTGTCTTTGGTGATAACTTTTCAACACATCACCAATTTGATCTATATGTGTGTCTAGGGCGGCCCCTACTGATTCAAAAATTATCTCGTATTCAAAAATACGAGTTCCGGCGCGGAACTAACGCGGCAGAAATGGCTCGCATATCAATGCTGCGTTTGGAGAGGGGACCGCTAATGAACGCACCGTGTGTTTTTGGTTTGAAACGCTTTCGTAATGGAAACTTCGACTTGAAGATCGAACCACGTGGAAGACTGCCCACACAAGTGAATAACGCTGAATTGAAGAATATGGTGGAATCCAATCCTAGTCAAACTACCAATGAATTAGTGGTATAGTTTAACATTACCTTACCTACAATATTGACTCATTTGCATCAAATCAATAAGATAAAATAATATGGAAAATGGGTACCTCATGGCATGAGTGATCTGTAGAAAGAAACGCGTGTTGAAACTTGTGTTGCCTTGTTGAATCGGTACAGAAATGAAGGAATATTGTATCGAATTGTGACATGTGACGAAAAGTGTATTCTTTACGATAATCATAAGCGAAAAATGCAACGGCTGACTACAGGTCAATCACTGCAACAGTGCCCTAAAGCAAAGCTTACCAAACTGTTTGGTAGTCTCTTCATAGCGTTATTCACTATAGCTTTCTCAGGTCTGATCAAGCAATAACAGCAGATGTTTACTGTGCCGAACTTCAAACAATGATCGCGAAACTGGCAGTGAAACATCCCCGACTCGTGAATCGATCTTCACCATTATTGCTCCATGATAACGCAAGACCTCACACTGCTGTAACTCTACAGGAGCTGCAGTTAGAAACGATACGTCATCCTCCGTAATTGCCAGACCTTACTCCAACTGACTACCATTTTTGTCGTGATTTGGACAATTTTCTACGTGGTAAAAATTTTCTTCCCAGGAAGCAGTACAAATGCTTTCACACAGTTTGTCGAATCTACATCCCCAGAGTTCTATCGTAAAGGCATAAATAAACTTCTGATTAGATGGCAGCAATATATAGATAATGACGGTAAATATTTTGATTAAATAAATATGTTACAGCTTAGAAAAAAACGACTTTTAATTTTTCACTACAAATCGGCAATTTTATACTTTAACCCCTAATACACACTGAATGATAGCGAGGTGAGCTTATGGCACATGTTTAGGGCACAAAAAACGCAATGAAACATAACGGCTATGTTTTCGTCAGTTACAAATACTTTTTATCCTTTGATATCGACCACTAAAAGGAAATGTCCTGGAAACCCGTGACCGATTTACATCGCGCACACAGCAGAACCTTTGTGATAGCCCCGAGAGAGCGTTTGGTCAATTTGAAATATGATAGCGCCGAGAATACCAGTGAAACAGAAAACAGAAAAGGGTTTAGAAATAATGAAGAAAATGCATTTGCTACAGAAATTTATGCCAATGTTAAAGGCCACAAAACAGTATAGTAATCACTGGAGCCCATCACATCTAAGACATATATTTTGACACATTTAAGACACACAGAAGGGACAGATAGGCTACCAAATGGACGAGCTCGGTGGCGCAGTGGTTAGTAACGATACTTTACACCAACGCTCGTGGGTTTGATTTCTCTACAAAACGTGTACAGAAAGAGACCCACGAGCGTTGGTATATAATATTGATTATGTCATATTAAAAAAATAGTAATGCAGCTTTGCACGTTCTTACTTATTACCTAGGAAATGGATTTGAGACACGTTCTAAGAGAACGTGCGATGCTGTATGTAATGGTACCAGCACATCTTATCGATAATAAGATTGCGTAATATTATTCAAAATTGGAATGGTTTAAAATTCCTTAAGATTGTTGTATGGTCGAAAGCAACGTGGCTGTGCGCACATGTGCAAACCATTATTTTTTGTTAGCTGGCACCGAGCCCGTCGAGCTATGCAATCAAATTAGGGTTACCCAAGGCTATAGAACAAAACCACGTAAGATATGTTGATGTTTTGGTGAAATTCGAAAATTGACAATGAATACAAGATCTAAACGATCTGTTGGAAATAATTATAACGAGTAATAGATGTTTGAGAATAATTGGATTACAAGTGGTTCGACGCAATTTCTGCCCCAAGGAACAGTCCTTGGGTGTGACAGACAGACTCAGTCTGGAGTTTATTCGGGTATTTAGAATAAGATCTAAAATTTGGTACTAATCACAGTTAATTAGCATGTGTAAATTATGCATTATTCGGTAAATTAAGTTAGTTGTAAGGCCTAGTCTGGAGTGGAGAATGTGTACGGAACCTTGCGTTTAAACACAGATCGGCGTGGCGGTTTTACGGGGGTGAAGTACGCGGGGTTTTGTCGTGGACTATATAGGAATGTGAATCGTTGAGACTTGACAGAATAGCCAATACTGACGGTGAGGCGAAACGTATTTCGGGAATTCTTAAAACTTGGTACTTTTGTAACTTAAGCAATCAGTATTCGTTTGGGCTATTTGGCTATAAGATTTGTTAACCAATTCTTATAGTTTCTTTAAATTCGCGATAGTTTGTTTTAAAGTGGCTTGTTATTAAGCAGTATTGACACATTTCAAGCACCGTGGTAAACTGACTGTGACAACTGAGCGGAGTTTGAAGTGTATAGAATCAAATACACGATTTAGTACGGACAGGTAAGCCGTGTCTAGATCTTCCCACATTACACTAGGGCCCCACCTCTCTAACGCGAAATAAAGCGTTCGTGAGGTGTGTACATACATCACGGAATGTCGGGGCGACTACAATCCCGCAGACTGGTCTAACTCATAGTTAGACTAGGTTGAATTGTCATGAGTCTGTGATAATTGCATTTTCCGTAATTGGTAGACCGTAGGGCTAGGCTTTCATCGACTCACACGTCTGCCAGTTGTCTACACAAAGTTATATACACATATATATATTTTATAACACAACTATCTATACACAACGTCCTTAGACACACTCGCGTTAGGGCGTTAGGTCACATCCCGGGTCTTGTTTCTTTAAATCCGCGATAGGTTCTGTTAGATAATTAGGAGTAGGATTAGAGAATTTAAGTTGTAAGGTTCCGTATAGAATCCATTGTCGACTAAGTTATAAATAAGTGCTTGTTCGCATGAGTTTGAATGTTTATTGAATAAGGTGGTTGGTAGTATAAGGAACTCGCGATTTTGACTATATAACGCTCTCATTTTATTTCTTTGGAAAAAAAAAGAGGATATATTTATATCAGTAAATGTAACATCATAGTGTGCGGTAAAGATTAATCAGTGTTAGCCCCGTGGTTTTGAACATCGATTAATTTTGGTTGGGCGTCCGTGGCGGATCATGTCGGGCCTGTAGCCAGTTCTGAATGCACTGATATCAGACGGTTATTCACTCGACTGATATGGTTGGGTACCGTACACTTTACAATAAATGATGAAGTTTCTTTAAAGTACAGTAAGGTTGAAATGCCATAAACACGAGAGCATAGCTTGCGCGATAACGTCCCGCGTGAATAAGCAAAAGAACGCTATAAGCGTCAATAAACTTTGATTTCCGATAAGCTTGTAATTCGTTCGTATAACGAGAAAGTAATTAACATGTCTTTAAAATGTTAAGGCAATCCGCCGAGTGTATTCAATTCACTCCCATCCAGTCCCATTAATTGGTAAGACCCGATCAGGGTTTAAGAGCTCTTACACAATCAATAATGCGCACATATAACTTATAATATATAAATTATACCAATGGACTTGGAATATTTAAGGCTTGGAGCAGTGGCTATTAGTTGCAACAACAAATATTAAATAAAAGTCGTACGCACACAAATACATGTTTATATAAATACATTGTTTCTTTGCGAAGAAACCAGCTCCAAAGACCTTAGCTGTGTGATGGAAATCCCGGCCAGGGTAAACAAGCCACGATATAAATATTATAATACAACCCACACACATGCAAATAAAAGTTCGACTAATCTCGAGCTTATGGGCGGATTTCCATTATTAACTCGTATATACGACACTAGGCACTAAAACATCGAAATATCTTACATCAATATATATATATATCAACAAATCGAAGTAGAGTTGTTATTTCAACTGTACATAGGCTGGGGGAGATAGGGCTTTAGGTAAATACAGAATACATAAGACGATACTAGGTAACATAGGTAGGATTTGATCACGAAACACATAGGTAGAGCTTAAAACTGAGATTAGGTTATCTAGGTAGGTCTTATATTAGACATACGTAGGGCATAAGACAAATAGGTATGTTATCTAGGTAGGACGTAATATTAAACACATATGTAGATCTTAGAACAGGTACATTAAAGAAGTATAGGTTAGGCACATAAGTAGGGAAGTTAGGACATTAGGTAGGGAAGATTTGTAGAGCTTAGCAAGGCAGAAACGTTTAGTTCGTTAGGTAAGATAATAATAACAAAATAGCAATAGATTTAGGTAGGATTCATCAGTAGCAGTAGGTGTAGTTAAATAGTAGGTAGTGACAATAATAGTAGGCAGATAGGCTGGACACGCTCCAGTCCATTAAATTAGGTAGGAGCCAATAGGCATATCGGTAAGTAGGCTTAGGCGTGCTGCATGCATGTCCATTACATCCACTACATCCACATAGGTTTCATTCCGTTTACATCCCGAGGCAAAAGCAGTAGGTAGGTAGGGTGGGTCGCCCTGCGGTCCAATACATCTGGTGCTCGTGAGCGAGGATCGAAGACAAGTAGGGTTACTACGGCTAAAACACAACGTAATTTATATAATAATATCAAGCATTTCGGCTAGTTAGATAAGTTTGCGTTAACTGCTTAGCATCAGGCGAGCTTAAGCATAAACACAACATAAGAGTAAAAAGAAAACTAGCATTCAAGCTATATAACCAGGGTTCAATAAGTGGTTGCCTTTTAGAATAGTAACTGATATATTCATAGACAGCGGTGTGCATTTGCCATCAGGCAAGAGGAAAATAAAAGTTAGCAATCGAATATACAAATTGGTTGTTAGTTATCGGTTCTGTAAATTTATTTACTTAACATAAAGTAGATAGATTTATCTTTGAAACAAGCATACAAAAATTAGTTAAGGTTAGCGGTGTGGTCGCTGCATAGCGTAAGGTATATAGAATTTTCATCGAAACGAGCATTCAATTGGTTAGCTAGTTAACGATCGTTAAACTTTACATTTCAACTTGTTTTAGGCTACGGCTTGCGTAGCAGGTCAGAATTTTTTGTAATTTAGAGTGAGCAAAAGGTCTCTCTGGGTTTCCGTGAAACCGACATATGGCAATAATAAAACATTTGGAGACTCTCATAAGCAACATGTTTATGTGAACAGGTCAGAATTTTTTGTGGAAACAAGAGTATTGGGTTCGGTTTAAGTGTCAATTTTATAGTTACCACTTGTTTCGGTTTCAAGTGAGTTAGGGTTGGTATTTTGTTATACTCGTATTACAAAAAAAAGGGATTCTGGATTATTGAAACGACTGTGGTGTGAACGTTTGCATAAGAGTGTGGTAGATTGGAAGTTAGTTTTAGTACGGTTAGTTTAGACGGTTGTGTGTACGTTAGTTATTATGGCCGGGCGACGATCTCGCAAGACTAGATTGGGGGTCCAAAACGAGTTGAGCAATGATCTATTACAAAGTATACTACAGAGATTGATAGCATTAGAAGAAAGACAGACCTCAGTTAACATTACAACGCCAGATAGTGGGGTAGAGTCTAATAATTTGAACTCTTTATCAGACCAGGGGGAGACTATTTCCCTTCCAGGAACTAGTAGGCGTGATTTTGGAAGTAGTGCAGTTGAGACAAGACCAGTGTGTGTCTATAAATCTACACAGACGCTACCTAAATTTAATGGTCGAGACGCGGGCAATCCGATGGTTTTCCTAAGAGATCTCAAACGTTATTTAAAGATAACAGGTTCAGAGGATCGAGCATTATTTATCGCAACGGATAGCTTATGTGAGGACGCGAAGATACGGATGAGTATTTATCGCGACAGTTGGCGAAATTTCAGTGATTTCGAACGGGACTTTCGTTTAGTCTTTTGGAGTAATAGTGAGCAGGAGCTGGTAAAACAGAGATTTATGTCGAGTCAATATAGGAGTGATTCATCTGGAACTTCGATGGAGCTATATTTAGCCAAGCAGTTAGATAGTGTATACGATCTGACTTTACCATTCACAGAATCTGAGAAAATAAACACAATATTCAGGCAGTTACCTACACATGTTCAAACAGTCTGGTTTGCTAGACCGCAGACAGGTAATATACAGGAGGCGGTAGAATTCTTACGCCATCTAGAGAGGAATGTGGTGATAAACCCGGTTGGTCATCATGGTAGTAACAGGCGTGATGCACCACGTGCAGGACGTGCGTGGGGCCCACAAACAAACGCTATTAGGGCCAGACCGTATTATAGATCTCAGACAGGTCGAGGGAACTTACGCGGCAGTGTAAATAGCAACAGAAACTTTAATAGACGAGGGCGTGGCGCGTATATACAAGGTCGCAGTAGTGTAGGGACCCATAAGGCGATCGAATTCGTAAAGAGTACGGAAGTTTTGGACAAGACAAAACAAAACTTAGATAAGGAAAAAAACTAATTAACGCGCGGGAGTTAGTCCCCGCGCGGAACTATTTTTCATGTGAATACATGAATAAATTTGGGTTTAAGCCTGATATAAATTCGATACATACAGCGTATAGACTATGCAATATTGAAGCGTTAGTAGGTATAAACGAGTTTATTGAGTTAATAAATTTTAGGAGTAAATTGTTAAATATGTGTATGTATGAGGACGAAGTTAGGTTCGGCAGAAATATGAAAGCACTATACACGGTGTTTGCGGACACGGAAATTTTAGGAAATGATAGAACGGAACAGGTTTCTTTGCCTGAGATAAAAGTGACAATACAAGGTTTAGAAGTGACTGCTTTAATTGATACGGGAAGTGAGGTGACGTGTATAAGAGGTGATATATTCGAGCAGATTTCGGCAGGGGGTAGGCAGTGGCCAGACATCCCCATACCAGCGGTTAACGTTGTTGGAGCTTTTGGTGTTAGTAAAGAAAAGGTCAACAGGTTAATAATTTTACCATTAGAAATCAATGAGCGTGTTGTAGATACGCCTATGTTAGTTTTAAATAAGTTGCCGAAAGAAATGATTTTAGGCTATGACTGGTTGACGACAGTAAAGGCGTGTATCTCTTGTAGCAGTTCAGGAACATTATCAGTGACGTATGGAGAGCGTACTAGTGAGGTACATATGATTGATAACGAGGGTATGAATGAACGATGTAACTTTGTACTTACCACAAGTAAGAATGGTTATACCATAGAGCAAATAAGAGAGTATGTATCTAAGTTGGAATTACCGGTAGAGCATAGGAATAAATTGCAAGAAGTTTTGGTTAAGAATAAGGAGGTGTTTTCTGATAGGCCAGGGGTAATTCATAAATACGTTCATGAAATTAAAATGAAAGACGAAACACCATTCATAAAACGATCCTATCCAATTCCACATGCGTACCGCCAGGAAGTACAGAATAAGATTTCGGAATTGGAAGCGTTAGGCGTCATTAGTAGAGCGCAAACGGCTTACAGTAGCCCATTGACGTACACAATTAAGAAGGACGGTTCCGTTAGAGTTTTGCTTGATGCCCGGGAATTGAACTCTCGAATGGTGGGAGAAACAGAGTGTGCTCCTTTGGCTAGTGAAATTTTACAGTCAGGTTACAAGATAGATTATTTAGCAGTATTAGGTATAAAGGATGCATATTTTAGTGTACCGTTGACCGAGGAATCTAAACAGTACACAGGGTTTGTAGTGTCAGGGAAAAGTTATGTGTACAACCGTTTACCACAAGGATTGAAAACATCTGTTAGATCCCTTTCACGTGCGATGGATATTATACTAGGAAGCGAAGCTAGAAGTTATTGTTTGAGCTTCTTAGATGATTTGGCTATTTTGACTAAAGGCAGTTTAGTGGATCATATAATGAGGTTGTATATGGAGAAAGGGCAGAGTTGAGTACTGATAGGTATTTGAATATAGAAACGAAGACAGTCAATGTAGAGTCGATCTGCGCACAAGTAAGCGAATATGCACGTAAGATGGCAGGACAGCGAGCCAAACGTTTTGATAAAGTAAATAGGTTGGTAACTTACCAAGTCGGTGATTTAGTTAAGTTGCGGACAGTACCTAAGTCTGATAAGGCGCACAAATTGACTAAAAAGTTCGCATTACTATATAGTGGGCCGTACGAGATTGGAGCGATACCATATGCCAACTGTTACACATTGATAAATCCAAATACGCGAGAAATTAAAGGTAATTATAATACGATTAATATAGCGCGGTACTATGGTGGCAGGAAAGAAAGGATTACTGTGGTTAAGGTTTAGTGTCATTGGAGTTTAGGAGGTATTCAAGTTAGAGACGGGAAACCATTAAAGCTATGTAGAATTTATCAAGACGGGAGTTATGGGTTAATTCTTTTGCTCCTTACTGATGGAGAAGGTTATATCTTGTGAGGATGCAGTCTAACATTTACACGTTATTCAACATCTCAAGGGGGAGGTTGTAATGGTACCAGCACATCTTATCGATAATAAGATTGCGTAATATTATTCAAAATTGGAATGGTTTAAAATTCCTTAAGATTGTTGTATGGTCGAAAGCAACGTGGCTGTGCGCACATGTGCAAACCATTATTTTTTGTTAGCTGGCACCGAGCCCGTCGAGCTATGCAATCAAATTAGGGTTACCCAAGGCTATAGAACAAAACCACGTAAGATATGTTGATGTTTTGGTGAAATTCGAAAATTGACAATGAATACAAGATCTAAACGATCTGTTGGAAATAATTATAACGAGTAATAGATGTTTGAGAATAATTGGATTACAAGTGGTTCGACGCAATTTCTGCCCCAAGGAACAGTCCTTGGGTGTGACAGACAGACTCAGTCTGGAGTTTATTCGGGTATTTAGAATAAGATCTAAAATTTGGTACTAATCACAGTTAATTAGCATGTGTAAATTATGCATTATTCGGTAAATTAAGTTAGTTGTAAGGCCTAGTCTGGAGTGGAGAATGTGTACGGAACCTTGCGTTTAAACACAGATCGGCGTGGCGGTTTTACGGGGGTGAAGTACGCGGGGTTTTGTCGTGGACTATATAGGAATGTGAATCGTTGAGACTTGACAGAATAGCCAATACTGACGGTGAGGCGAAACGTATTTCGGGAATTCTTAAAACTTGGTACTTTTGTAACTTAAGCAATCAGTATTCGTTTGGGCTATTTGGCTATAAGATTTGTTAACCAATTCTTATAGTTTCTTTAAATTCGCGATAGTTTGTTTTAAAGTGGCTTGTTATTAAGCAGTATTGACACATTTCAAGCACCGTGGTAAACTGACTGTGACAACTGAGCGGAGTTTGAAGTGTATAGAATCAAATACACGATTTAGTACGGACAGGTAAGCCGTGTCTAGATCTTCCCACATTACACTAGGGCCCCACCTCTCTAACGCGAAATAAAGCGTTCGTGAGGTGTGTACATACATCACGGAATGTCGGGGCGACTACAATCCCGCAGACTGGTCTAACTCATAGTTAGACTAGGTTGAATTGTCATGAGTCTGTGATAATTGCATTTTCCGTAATTGGTAGACCGTAGGGCTAGGCTTTCATCGACTCACACGTCTACCAGTTGTCTACACAAAGTTATATACACATATATATATTTTATAACACAACTATCTATACACAACGTCCTTAGACACACTCGCGTTAGGGCGTTAGGTCACATCCCGGGTCTTGTTTCTTTAAATCCGCGATAGGTTCTGTTAGATAATTAGGAGTAGGATTAGAGAATTTAAGTTGTAAGGTTCCGTATAGAATCCATTGTCGACTAAGTTATAAATAAGTGCTTGTTCGCATGAGTTTGAATGTTTATTGAATAAGGTGGTTGGTAGTATAAGGAACTCGCGATTTTGACTATATAACGCTCTCATTTTATTTCTTTGGAAAAAAAAAGAGGATATATTTATATCAGTAAATGTAACATCATAGTGTGCGGTAAAGATTAATCAGTGTTAGCCCCGTGGTTTTGAACATCGATTAATTTTGGTTGGGCGTCCGTGGCGGATCATGTCGGGCCTGTAGCCAGTTCTGAATGCACTGATATCAGACGGTTATTCACTCGACTGATATGGTTGGGTACCGTACACTTTACAATAAATGATGAAGTTTCTTTAAAGTACAGTAAGGTTGAAATGCCATAAACACGAGAGCATAGCTTGCGCGATAACGTCCCGCGTGAATAAGCAAAAGAACGCTATAAGCGTCAATAAACTTTGATTTCCGATAAGCTTGTAATTCGTTCGTATAACGAGAAAGTAATTAACATGTCTTTAAAATGTTAAGGCAATCCGCCGAGTGTATTCAATTCACTCCCATCCAGTCCCATTAATTGGTAAGACCCGATCAGGGTTTAAGAGCTCTTACACAATCAATAATGCGCACATATAACTTATAATATATAAATTATACCAATGGACTTGGAATATTTAAGGCTTGGAGCAGTGGCTATTAGTTGCAACAACAAATATTAAATAAAAGTCGTACGCACACAAATACATGTTTATATAAATACATTGTTTCTTTGCGAAGAAACCAGCTCCAAAGACCTTAGCTGTGTGATGGAAATCCCGGCCAGGGTAAACAAGCCACGATATAAATATTATAATACAACCCACACACATGCAAATAAAAGTTCGACTAATCTCGAGCTTATGGGCGGATTTCCATTATTAACTCGTATATACGACACTAGGCACTAAAACATCGAAATATCTTACATCAATATATATATATATCAACAAATCGAAGTAGAGTTGTTATTTCAACTGTACATAGGCTGGGGGAGATAGGGCTTTAGGTAAATACAGAATACATAAGACGATACTAGGTAACATAGGTAGGATTTGATCACGAAACACATAGGTAGAGCTTAAAACTGAGATTAGGTTATCTAGGTAGGTCTTATATTAGACATACGTAGGGCATAAGACAAATAGGTATGTTATCTAGGTAGGACGTAATATTAAACACATATGTAGATCTTAGAACAGGTACATTAAAGAAGTATAGGTTAGGCACATAAGTAGGGAAGTTAGGACATTAGGTAGGGAAGATTTGTAGAGCTTAGCAAGGCAGAAACGTTTAGTTCGTTAGGTAAGATAATAATAACAAAATAGCAATAGATTTAGGTAGGATTCATCAGTAGCAGTAGGTGTAGTTAAATAGTAGGTAGTGACAATAATAGTAGGCAGATAGGCTGGACACGCTCCAGTCCATTAAATTAGGTAGGAGCCAATAGGCATATCGGTAAGTAGGCTTAGGCGTGCTGCATGCATGTCCATTACATCCACTACATCCACATAGGTTTCATTCCGTTTACATCCCGAGGCAAAAGCAGTAGGTAGGTAGGGTGGGTCGCCCTGCGGTCCACTACATGTATTACTATTTAATTAATATAATAGTAAATATTATTTCCTTATTACTAACACGAGTAATCTTAACGTTATATACCGATCTAAATTTAAGGTAGGTGTACATCTATGATAGTGATCCCCATACAGTGCCATAAGGATCTTCTGAAGGCGAGAGACTTTGTAGGAAAGTGTTGATGTGACATTTCGGGTTGTCAACTAGCACAACTAACCTAAGCAACATTGAACGGCGAAAAAGAGTGCCGGTGTTAAAACAACTTCGTATATTATTATGTTTTAAAAATAGTAAATAGTATATAATAATCCTATTTTACGAAGAAATACTCTCGAACAATAGATATAAATAAGTGATAGTGTTATCAAGATGAACTAAACAGTGTTTTCGTAATCAATAACACCCAACATTCGTTACACTATTTCAATCAACAAATAATACAGTGTTTTACGCATTACAAGTATAAACTTACAGAAGTGAGTTACAGATAAATTCCACTATAAAAAAAATGCAAAAGTAGTGAAGAGACGGTGAAAATAGTGTAAATGAAATTTAAGAAAACTGTTTACGTATTTAAATTTAAAAGTCCCGATGTAAACAAAGGAAAATCGGTAAAACAGCTTCAAGATAAGCACTGCAGCGACATCTATTGGTGTGGATTCATTTTATTTCACGGACTTGGATACATGGTCTTTTGGTATAATCGACCATAATAAGGCTTGCCACTCGCTACACTTGCATGAGTAAAACGATCCGGTACACGCAAATTTTCAATCATAATTCTTGGTTGCTAATGAGATTTTATTAAAATGGATGCAGACAATATTACTTTTCAAAGAATTCAACAAAATATTTCTTTGAATGATACCTTTGCAATTAATTCCTCAGTGTTAGACGATACAATTGTCAGTTTACCAAACACTTCGCTGAATGAGAGTCAGACTATAATCGATCTTAAGGAAAACATTATAAAATTAAATTTGGATCTGCAAAGTGCACATAAAGAGATTGAAAACTTAAACACACAAAATTCAAACCTAGAAAGAGATTTAGAAAAATGCCACAAGTTAATTGAAACTTTAAAGAAGATACAACTATATGATCGAAAATGTATTACGTCATCATCTAGCACCAAAAAGAAAACGCCTAGTGGTAAAATATCTACACAAATATCCGCTTCCACAAAACTTTCATTTACTGACACTGAAACGACCCCACAACGTGCAACAACACAATCTAAACGCACAATTAATCTACAAATACCGAAAACTGATACTCCGATGGCAAAGCAAACAAACTAGACAACAACAAGAAACACAGTCAGAATCTTTCAAGGATGCTAATAGTACACCACAAAAAATACAACAACCCAAACCAACACCACAAAAAATAAATAACGATTCAGTTCCAGTAGTTACCATAAAGAACACCATAGAATCTATCAGCACTGGGATGTTGACAGCAGACAAAATGTTTAGAGGAGAAGATGATGAGACTTCAGTAGTATACGGGAAAGCGAGCTCCAGGAAAAGGAAAATTGTTATAATTGCTGACCAGCAGGGGAGAAATATTAGAAAAACTTTGCAAACACTTGTAGGCGAGGAATACACGAGGAACATAAAATTATTATAATTACTATTTATAGACCGCCTAATAATAAAATAGAATATTTTGACATTTTTTTTAAAAACATTAATGATATTTTACAAACCTTTTGCTATGGAAAAAACAAAATAGTTTTATGTGGAGATTTTAACATTGACCAAATGGTAAAAAACAAAAATACAATTGAGTTTCAGAATATTTTATCTAGTTACAAACTTACTATAGAAATTAAAACATCTACAAGATTAAGTAGTAAAACATGTATCGACAATATAATGCATAATATACGAAGATGTAAAAGTTTAAATCTGGAACTAGCTTTGTCAGACCACACAGCTCAGCTTCTCTGTTGTCCAATTAAGTTTAATGCGTGTTTTGATTATTGGTACTATAAACGGCGTGATCTCAATAAATGTAATTTAGACAAATTTAAAAGTATACTAAGGTCACTTTCGTTTAAGGATGTATATGAGACTCAGAACCCAAATCTTGCATTTGATAAATTCCACGACATATTTACACTTTTTTATAAATTATGCTTTCCATCCGTTAGAATAAAAAAGAGCTTAAAAGCGCATTCAAAATGGATTAGCAGGGGAATAAAAATGTGCTCTAAGCGGAAAAGAACTCTGTTGTGGAAATATAGGAAGTCGAAAAGTAATATTGATAAAAATATTTTTAAAACATATTCTGCTCGTTTAAATTGTATTATAAAACTGACACAAAAATCACAGAATGAGCACTACATCGAGTCGTCTAGGAATAAATCTAAAGCAGCATGGGAAATTATTAATAATAAAAAAGACAAAGCACCTAAGCAGCACATTAGTAAACTAAGTATAGGAGACAAAATTATTGTCAATCCTAGCGACATAGCACAGGCATTTAACGACTATTTCATAGATAAAGTACAGCCATTAAATAGGAAAAACAAAAAACCAAAAAATGTTGGTTATAACAAACCGAACTCTATTTTTATGAAACCAACATTTCCTCAGGAAGTTGACGAAATCATTCAGAGTCTTAAAAACACGTCTTGTACAGGATATGATGAAGTATCGACGAAAGTTTTAAAATACACATCCAAAATATTATCGCCAGTGCTATGTCATATCTTCAATTTGTGTATATTACATGGTGTTTATCCGGACAAACTTAAGATAACAATAGTTAAACCTTTATTTAAAAAACAAGATAAAGAAAATATATCATGTTATAGACCCATATCGTTAATTCCAATAATATCGAAAATATTTGAAAAGATAATCTATGACAGACTTTATAGCTATTTTGAAACAAACAATATACTAATACAAGAGCAAATAGGATTTAGAAAAAATAAGACTATCAATCATACATTATGAAAGTGCAATATTCGTTCGGAAAAACATAGGTCTGTATGAAAAGTTCAAAGGTGTTCGGATTTGCAACAGATTAACTAAACCTTCGTGCAGGACAGCCCTTTTCTCAAAGAGTATATTTAGTGTGGCTCCAGAAATTTATAATAAATTGCCAAAAATGATTACTGAAAGTGAGACTATAAATAATTTCAAAAAAAGATTGTTTGAGATGTTGGCGGAAAAAGCATACTACATTGTAAAAGAATTTCTCGATGATAGATTCTAAATTGTATGGTTTTCATCAGAATTTAGTAATGATTGCAAATTGACATTTATAAATATTAATCAAGTTGACATTATATAGATGTAGTAGTAAGAATAATGTAATTATGTTGCATGCCGCAAGGCAGTTTATGGTCTAAGATCTGAACTTTGTTTGTTGTGACTTTTATAACCCATAGACGCAATAAAGATATTGATTGATTGAAAAAAAAATTGTCAACAGTTGTTATCTAGCTTACAGTATCAGATCAAATTAATGATTTATATCAAGCACAAGAGAAGTTAGTTTCTACATATTCTCACAATAGTGGCTTATCACAGGTATATACGAGTATGTAGAACCAATTTCCAAACGTACCTACATAAGATCAATTTTCAGTCATTTTTCACACAGTTGAATTTTAGTTTTTTGAAATCGATGAAATACGACAGACGCGGCAACATATTTTATTGCGGGAAAGAATTAAGTTAATACTAAGAAAATACGACAAAATGTGATAGTGGTTCACAAATATCCATAGATCAACAATTTAGGTTTAATAAATACGATTGAATAATGTCGACACGAGCGTTAAGCTTGAGGTTCGTACACCGATTGAAGATTGAAGAGCGAAGAGCTGCGCAAGTGGAATTTATGACGCTAAAATCCTTTTATGTACGAGAGTTTGCCGGCAACGGAGTGAAGTGCCTTCAGCTTCACTCCAAATGCTGCAGCCTTAGCGGCAACTTTATTTTATACATCGCAATATGGTGAATATTCGCTTTGTCGCGATGAATGTGATACAGGCTTTGGAACTGGATAGTAGGATCCTCGGCGCTATCATATAATATGATTTACTAAAATAATGTAACATATTTTAGGCACCTTGTCAGATTTATTTATTTACTTCCAAGTATATTTTGTTGCATTACTTTGTGATTTTATCAAAGTATTCTTGGGAAATACCTAAGAACATGAAAGCAAGTTTAAGTAGCACACAGTACTAATATCAGTGATGTAGTACTGCATCACTGACTGCTATAAATTTCGCATCTACCATGGCATCCAAGAACTTGAACATAATATTATTATTTTGCTTTTTCAGAGGCAGAGAATGTGACTAACATTTGCCCGACTAATGTAAAAATGTAACCGTATTTTTGTACCTATCTATCAATAACTTCACGCCAAATCTCTTACGGGGTAAGCAGAGAAAACCGAGATCCGCATGACGCGAGCCTTACAAACCTCACTCGCTTCTTTAACATTCATTGCTTTAGGCACACTCGCCGGATTCTAAGACTCCTGACATAACCTTCTGATAAAACACGATCAATTTGGTCATGGTAAACAAGTCTTGGCTGTCCTCGACTCCTACATCCTTCTACTTTCGCGTTGTATATCTGTTTCGTAATTCTTTCTTCCTGCATTCTTTCTACATGTCCGAACCTAACTGTGTTTTTCTACTAATACTAATACTGTGTGTGTCTACTAATACGAAAGATAAAGATAAAAAGTCAATTGCCATTGGGCCTTCAAGTCTGCAATCGCTTGGAGCAATGAAAATATCATACTTCTAACTTAACGCAATCGAAAAATACTGCCGTTTATTCTACAATCAAGAAATTTGGCAAGAGCAATGGCATGTACTGTAGTACATGTAAAAATTCGAAAACCATAATTTCTTTTTTGTATACCACTAAGATGGCAATCAAGCATACGGCCTGCCTGATGGTAAACAGTCACCGTAGTCTATGGACATTTGCAACACCAGGGGTGTCACACATGCTTTGCCGACCCTCTAAAAACCTCCACGCATTTCTAACCTAAGAAAGGTCTGGTTTTCCCTCCGGGCTGTGGAGGACTGGCGACAATTGCTCCAAGTAAAAATCAGTATCTTCCCCAAATCCTTAGGTTTGGGTAATAGACCCCGCCAACCTTAATTAATTATATCCTAATGGATATATGTCTATTATCCACTATATTAGTGAAAGTATGAAAGTGATTGCATCTACCTGTTATCATGCAGCATTATAACTTTTCTCAGTACCAAAGTCACGAAGTAATCAAATAATGCCATCTCAAGAACACCTATTCTAAAGCCTCCTAACCTATCGAGATTTATTTATTTCTTACTATCCTTAATCTTTCATTGCTCCAAGGCTAACCCTTTATGGCAACCTGTTTGTTACCCTTTTCGACTAAACCCCTTTTTTATACTACGTCAGAAAGCATACAAGCATACAGCCCACCTGATGTAAAGCGGTTATCGTAGTCTATGAACGCTTGTACGCATTAAGTATCACTCGCGTGATACCTCCTCTGCTGCTAACACAGCAACTCCTTTGAATCTTACTGGTAACCTCACTCACACGCAGAAACACAACAACCCACTAGGGAGTTGTTATTTGGATGCGGTTTTTCTGTGAGGTGGAGATACTTCCCCGGACGGGCTGCTTTGATGCGCCCTACCTCTCTTAAAACATCCAGACCAAGACGAACAGACATGTTCATACACACAAATGTTTGTCCTGTCTGGGAATCGAACCAACGAGCGTTGGTGTCAAAGTAACGCAACAGACATGTTAAATAATATGGGCATGTGTTGTAAAACCTGTGTCTGAAAATAAATTATTTGAATTGAATTATGTTAACTGGTACACAAGCAAAGCCACGACCAAAAGCATCTACCTACTTTAATGAAGCCAGTTTATCAATACCATTGTCCCTTTTAATAACCCAGCAAACAATAAACAGAAGGCAATAAGAAACACTGGAAATATCAGATTTCCCTCCTTTTAATAAAGCCTTCAAAACAATCCTAAAATAAATCCATACCGAGATAAATAATAGGATACTCAATACTCAAGTCGATATTGTATGCCGCCGTTTTTAGTTTCGGGAAAATGTTCTTATTGGAATTCCCTTAAAGAGTTATTCCAACTATGTAAAACCTTATTTTTTATTAGGCTTCATTTGTTGGCTTTATGTAAGATCTTCTTCTTAGCTTTATCCCGCTTTCCATTCCATTAGAATTAGCGCGGTTCGCTACCTTAGCCTAAAGATTTAGACATGGAGCGACTGCTGTCAGACCTCCACAGCCCAGAGGGAAAACCAGACCTTGCTTTGGTTAGGTCACTCGTCTATATCGAAATATAATTGCTTAGACGTGCGGGTTTCCTCACGATGTTTTCCATCACCGCCGAGCAAGTGCTAGTTACAAATATGTACATAAAACCACAAACACGATATTTAGTCTCGTTAATATTTAGTGGGACATGCCTGGATTCGAACCGGGGACTTCTTGCTCAATAGGCCGGTTTCTTATCCACTGGGCTATCACTGCTTCCGGCTTTATGTAAAATATTATTTCATTTTACAATCGTATCTGACTGACGACTGAGAGTTCATCTTCATGCACTGGAGCCGCAATGGTCCCGTACCGTGCGATTTTTTCTACCGAGAACTCGAGAAGTCGTGGAATGAGCTCCCTGCGGAGATTTTTACTAGGGACTTCAGCACTTTCAAGCAAAGCGTGAGGAGGTTTTTACAGGGTCGGCAACGAAAGAGTGACACCCCTGGTGTAGCAAATGTCCATAGGCCTCAGTAACTGCCTATCATTAGGCAAACCGTACGTTCGTTTGTCACCTTAGTGGTGCAAAAAAAAAAGATAAAGATAAAAATCTTTATTTGCCTTTAGACCCTCAGGGGTACTTACGAGTAGACACGTCTTGCATTTTCAATATTATATCTTATAATTTTTTTTTAAGTTTTTCTCTTTTTTAATATACCAGCATTTCAAATGACCATTGGCGAAGAAGAAATGCCAAAAGAAACTTGCCAATATAGGTCTTCTTTTTTTCCAAATCATATTATACACATTACAAAAAATATAGTGATATGAGTGGACATATAGTGATATCAAGTGGTACAATTAAAGTTATATTAATTTATGTGCTGAATCATTTCCATACATCTCTGTCAGTTAGATATTCATCGATTCTATAATAACCCTTCTTACATAGAGTATTTTTGATGTGTCTTTTGAAAAAAATGTCAGGCAAGGACAGAACTGTTTCAGGTAATTTATTATAGATTCAAAAAATAATGTAAGATAAGAATATGTCAGTAACAGTTCATTTACTCAGCCAATAAATAAGCTGTGGACGACAATGCAAGTATTACTCCCCTGATATAGCAACTGTCCATAGTTTACGGTAACTGTGTATCATCAGTGAGTTCGCTTTGTTGCTAACTTAATGGTTTCTCTATCAATATCTTCCCGCCACTTCAACTCGGCAAATTTAACAAGGTTAATCTATAACAATATGGCGATAAAAATTGAAACGTGATTAAACAAATAAAACGGACATGTTTATTTGTTTGGACGAGTTAATCTCTGGAACACAATTCTTAAAAAGTTTATAGGCTATTCAACATAAACGATGCGACCCGAGGAAGAGGAAGTAAAAAAAAGCGGTTCCACGGTATATCCGGGATACGCCATCTATAAATAAATTTGTGTAAACAAACTACCTAGGCTGTTCCGAAAGTCTGTAGCTTTATCTAAAATATACTTCAATAGGATTTGGATTTGGTTTCTACGCCAATATGAGGGCAATTTAACTGTAAGCTGTACGTAATTTATTTAGTGTACTACCATCAATTACTTATCTTTATATATAAAATTATACTGTACGTGTGTATGTATGACTGAATGACTGAACTCCTCCTAACTGGACCGATTTTGATGAAATTTTTTGTGTGTGTTCAATCAAGGGGATTCGAGAATGGTTTAGATTCACAATAGGTGGCACTGCAGTCGGGTACTGGGAAACTTTATATTATGGGACAGGACAACGTCTGTCGGGTCCGCTAGTTTTTTTTTATAATTTTTCGTACTAAGGCGTCGCTTCATAGTTTACAATCCGCAATGGAGGTGTCGCGCGAGTTACTCCGTGCTAGGATCTACTACGATTATAATAGATTAAGAGGGTGCACAAAGCTAAGTGGCGCCCTCATTTTGTTTTTATTAATAACGCTGTATTTAAGACCAATTCCAAAAAAAACGCTCTATAGGGCACTGAAGAACCATATTTACGTTTTTTTGAAACATATTTTGTATTTATTATCTATGACAAGTAACCAAAATTTTAATTATTGCTTATTGTGGCCACTTATAGCAATAATCAAAAATATGACTAATTCTACATAAATAATAAAAACAGAATATGTCTGAAAAACATAAATTTGGTTCTTCAGTGCCCTATAGAGCGTTTTTTTTTTGGAATTGGTCTTAAATACAGCGTTATTAATAAAAACAAAATGAGGGCGCCACTTAGCTTTGTGCACCCTCTTAATAACGTTTTACGAATCCTACGAAAATTTTAAGACTACATTTGGTGACTCTGCACCATCACTGGCCAGTATCACATACTGGTATCGTGAGTTTAAACGGGATAGAGATAGTGTCAAAGATGAGCCTCAACGAGGAAGACCATCTACATCAGTTACTCATGAGAATGTCATAAGAGTGGAGTGGCTGTTAAAAGAACGGAGAAATATAACCCACCGTGAGATTCAGGATGAATTGAATACTGGATCCCAGGCAGTAGCAACAATTTTACATGACCACCTTAAGGTCAGGAAGGTCGCTTCTCGTTGGATACCTCATTTACTCACCGGCGAGTAAATAGCTCGTCGCGTCGATTGGTGTCAATTTATGATGGAAAAATTCGATGCAGGGAGTTCGCAATTGTGCCGTATATCTTAACTACTGATAAATCGTGGATATATTGTTATGGTCCACTTACGAAGCAACAGTCGGCACAGTGGGTGTTCGAAGGAGACAGTTTGCCTACATAAGTAGTCCGTGGCCGAAGCGTCAATAAAAAAATCGGCCAAGTGCGAGTCGGACTCGCGCACGAAGGGTTCCGTACCATTATCTATAAAAACGGCAAAAAAAAAAGTTTGTTGTATGGGAGCCCCCTTAAATATTTATTTTATTCTATTTTTTAGTATTTGTTGTTATAGCGGCAACAGAAATACATCATCTGTGAAAATTTCAACTGTCTACCTATCACGGTTCATGAGATACAGCCTGGTGACAGACGGACGGACGGACAGCGGAGCCTCAGTAATAGGGTTCCGTTTTACCCTTTGGGTACGGAACCCTAAAAATGATTACTGTATTTTTTTCGTCGTAGTGTTTCTGTAGCTGTCATACCACTAGAAGGTCAAAGGACGGTTACTAGTCGTGGTGTACCGAAACCTATCTGCCACAGGCATCCGAACAAGTTGGTGGGGGCCGGCCCAAAAGTGGCATTTTTTCACCAGGATAACGCGCTGTGTGGGCAGACACAGCTGCCAGAGCAATGGATTTCTTTGGATGGAAGTATCGCTTTTTCTTAATTTCTTTCTCTCTCCTCGGCTTGAAACGGTCGTATTGTGATGTTGAATAGCCTATAACCTTCCTCGAGAATTAGGCTATCAAATACAATAATATTTTTTCAAATCCGACAGGTAGTTCCAGAGATTAGCGCGTTCATACATACACACTCGTCTGCTTTATGTATAAGTAAAGATTTCATATAACATTTATGTATATACAAACAACTGACGCCTCAATAGAAATTTCAAAATTTAGCATACAACAAATTTTCAATGAGTGCACCATAATATTCTATTGACTAAATTTTGAAATGTTAAAATTATTTCGTTAATAAATAATAATAAATAAATAAATAATAAATAAATATTGTCGGACAAATTACACAGCGCCACCTAGCCCCAAAGTAAGCGAAGCTTGTGTTATGGGTATTAGACAACTGATAAACATACGTAAATACATTTTTTTTTTTGTAAATACATACTTATTATACATAGAAAATACCCAGACCAATACAAACAGACATGTTCATGCACACAAATGTTTGTACTGTGTGGGAATCGAACCCACGAGCGTTGGTGTCAAAGTAGCGTAACAGCGCGTTTCACCACTGCGCCACCGAGCTCGTCTAATGTTTGTACGCCTGCGATATGTACATTAGTTACTATATGCATTGATTCATCGATATATATGTATTAATGTACTCATTGCAAGTAAGTATGATTAAAGGGCGGATCCTATGAAGTTGTTCTTCTTCTTCCTTCCGTTATCCCGTTTCCATTAGAATTGGCGGGGTCCGCTATCTAAGCATAAGGATTTGGCGATATGATTTTTACATAGAACGACTGCCGTCAGATCTCCACAACCCAGAGGGAAAACCAGACCCTTCTTAGGTCAGATCACCCGTCTCTAGAAATAAAATTTCTTACGAGATAACACGTCAATATAGTACTAGATGATTCATTGGCAGAGCTGCGATAGCCAGCGGAGCCACATTACCCTCAAAATTGCCGTTTGGGGTAGACTGATGTCATCCAGCTAGCGTTTAGACGGTAATAGTGAGAAACTCCAAAATCGACACACTAATAGCTAACATATTGTAGTTTTGTATCCTTTAATTTGAAATTTAAATGTTCGTTGGTGAGGAAGAACGGTCCAAAATCGTTCCAATTAGAAAAAAAACATATGGGAAAACGTATGGCCGGCCACTCTGCAGTGCAGAGTCTGCACTGCACTCCCATCAACAGAAAAAGTAACAGCACTCGTCGCTAGATGTCGTACAGGGTTCCATATATTTTTAAAAAATTAAAAAATTAAAAATAAAATATTTAAATATTTTTTAAATTTAAAAAATATCAGGTCTGCCTACACAGCTTGCTGTTATTTACTAGTACATAATGTAAACACGATATAATGTTCTTAACAACAAAATGAATGTATATAGTCGCGTCTAACGCGATTAGACGCCGCCGGTGAAGCCCTACATAGGTGACAATCATTCCGTCTGGAACTCAGGAGCGCTCCTTAGTGCATAAGTCTGAATTATAGCATATAGTGTATATGGCGTCGGGAGCGGGACGATATGTTAAATTCTTTGCGTGTCACATCCGGGTAGTATACTATTCTGATTTGGAGGCAACAAGGGAGAATTACCAGGCGTTTAGACGGTTCTGCAATCTATATTATTGGAATCGGGTGTGGGGGTGTTCGATAATAACTCACAGGTTAGGTCCCAATAGTGTTAGATATTTGATAAACCGTGGTGCACGGCAGTTGAGCTTCACTTGACTAGCCAACTCTTTGAGGTTTTTAAATGCCTTATTTGTCATATTGCTGTCTCTCACTTTGCCAAGAGGGGAAGTCAATTCCAAAACTCCCTACTCCTACAAATTTCTTCTGATTTAATTCAATGTGAGTTCCAAGGCAGCTGTAGTTTAACCCCAAACTTCAATGTTCATTGCCGTTTTGGTGGTCGTCGCTGTTAATTCTGGCTACACAGGAGACACAGTGGTGGGTATGAGTGGTGAGCCTGTCAAAAATATAGTGTATAGTCATATGGTACAAAGGCCAAAGAAGCGAGTGAGATATGTAAGGATCGAGTCACGTGGCGCTCGGTTCTCTCTGCCTACCCCGCAAGGGATTTGGCGTGAAGTTATAGAATAGAAAGGTACAAAGGCCATAGAGTAAGCATAAGAATCGTTTTCAACGTATAAATCTATGTGTATATTGGCTCATACTGAATGATACGTAGCCACATTAAGAGGGCGTATACAGCGTGGCGGCCTCATTTTGTTTTTTTAACAACGCTGAATTTAAGCCCAATTCTAAAAAAACGGTCAATCATCCCACGTAGAATCATAAGTTTTTTTAAACATATCTTGTATTTATTTTCTATGTACAAGTAACCAAAATGTTAATTATTGCTTACAGCAATAATGAAGATTACGCCTAATTTATTACTTACGTACTTACACGTTCTACAGTGGCAGTATAGTCCGTTTTTTTTTTCAGTTCATCTTAAATTCAGCGTTGTTAATAAAAATAAAATGAGGGCGCTACTTTGCTTTGTAGGTTTGCTTTTGCCCTTTTAAAAATTATGCTACAACGATTATCCAGCGTACGAGAATTTATTTAAGTTTGTATTGTAATGATTTTACTTTGTTACTAATAAACTTACCACTAAAGAAAAATACTAGCCAAAGACAAAACAGGTTAGTTATATTTTCAATAAAAAAGAAATTTGACAGTAGGATTTTTTTTTTATTCATCGTCGGTAGTTATACAAGCATTCGGCCCACCTGCCCATCTAAAGCGGTTTAGCGTAGTCTATAAATGCTGTTAAGTATTGCTCACGCGATGCCACCTGTGGTATCAACATAGATCTACTTAGGTGCATATTGTTAATCTCACTCTCTAGGAGAAACGCAACATCGTTTTAGTTATTCATGAGGCGGAGGTACTTCCCGAGACAGACTGATACGCCCTACCTCTTTTACAAACACCCAAACCAAGATAAACAGAAACATATATTTGTTCTGTGTGGGAATCGAACACTCAGCCTTGGTACTCGTATCAACGTAGCATTACTAAGCACTCCGCCACGGAGTTGGACGAATTCCGATTATTGGGGCGAACACAAACACAATAAAATAGGTAAATATCACTATGGTACTTACGTAACAAGTACGTAGTTTAATCGGTAGATAAAAAACGAAATAAATTTACATATTCAGATATTTATAAGATACTAGCTTTTACCCACGGCTGCGCTCGCATTAATAAAAAATATATTTTTTTTTAATAAAAAGTATCCTATTTTACTTTTGATATCTCCAAGAATATGTGTACAAAGTTTCATGATGATCGGTTTAGCAGATTTCGCGTGAAAGCATAACAAACAAACGGACATTCACATTTTTAATATTAGTAGGATATTATGGAACGAATTATAGATCATTATCGTCATCCGAGAGCTAATCACGGTCACGTACTATGTTTTCTCTTCGAAGCCCAAGGTTAGCTACCAAGGGGAAATCAGACCTTTATTAGGTAAGGGCATACAAAAAATAATTTCTTGGACGCGCGGGTTTGCTCGCGATGTTTTTTCTTCACCGCCGAGCAAGTTCACTTGCTTACACTCATACATTACAAATATGTATTTAATACTGAAAACACGAAGTTGTTGATGCATGTCAGGATTTGAACCGGAAACTAATTATATATAGGTTCTTTATCCACTGAACTATGCTCAATAAAAAAGTACATATTCGTTCACAAATAACTAAGCTACGATTTTTTCTTAACAACATCGGGACGCATAGAAGCATACGGCCCACCTCATGTGAAGTGATTACTGTAGCCAATGAACGCTTGCAATACATTAAGTATCAGTCGTGCGATGCCACCTTTGCTAGTAACACAGCAACTCCATAGAAACTTACTGGCGACCTCACTCACACGCAGAAACACAACAACCCCCTAGAGAGCTATTTGGTGGAGGTACTTTCCCCAGACGGACGACACCTGTTTGGATGAACCCTACCTCTCTTTAAAACACCCAGACTAAGACAAACAGACATGTTCACGCACTGTAGTAATCGAACCCACGAGCGTTGGTGCCAAAGTAAAACGTAGCAGCGCGTTTCGCCACTGCGCATTCGAGCTCGTCAATTTAAACAATACCGAGCATTCGAAACATTTAGCATCCAATAAAACCCAGTACTTACACGGCCACCTTTGCTAGTAACACAGCAACCCATAGGAACTTACTGGCGACCTCACTCACACGCAGGAACACAACAATCCCCTAGAGAGCTATTTGGTGGAGGTACTTTCCCCAGACGGACGACACCTGTTTGGATGAACCCTACCTCTCTTTAAAACTCAGTTTCGCCACTGCGCATCCGAACTCGTCAAAGTTAAAACAATACCAAGCATTCGAAACAATTTAGCATCCAATAATTCCGAAACCCAGTACTTACACGGTACGAAACCTTTTATACCGTAACCAGTAATGAACGAAAAAAATCTAGATAATTAATCAATGTCAGAAACAGATACGTCAGAGAAGACAACCAGACATTACAAGTCACTCCGAACTGAGTCGACGCACACATCTCAGAGGATCGCACTGAATACTTTGATATAACAAGCTGTTTTATGACGAATATACGAACTCTATACATTTAAAGGGCGTTAATCTATTCCTGAGTCGTTTATACATAAATGACTATTAAATCGGAATGAACTTCCTTTTGAGGTTTTCGATTATTCCCCAGGGCATCATCACCGCCATGTCACGGAGAATCACTGTTTTTTACACGAGAAAGGATATAATAATAAACGTCCCAACAATTGAAAATAAGGAGAGTTCGAAAGAGTCGCTGCGCGTGTCAGTCGACCGTAACACGCAGGTTATGCAACATCGACCGCAGAATGCCCATGGATGGGTTTATCTCTCTCGAGCTTTTCTGTGTTTCAGAGGGTACGTTAAGCCGTCAGTTCCGACTGTTGTCGATAGATGACAGTCGGTTAGCTAGGTAATTTGAGAATCTCCGTAAACGTGTGGCAACCACGCAGACTGGTTTACATTGTCTTGAGGATTTTTTTAAACTACGTCGGGAGGCATACAAATATACGGCCCACCTTATGTGAAGCGGCTACCGTAGCCTATTATCGCTCGTAATATATTAAGTATCACTAGCGCGATGCCTCCTCTGCTGCTTACATAGCAACTCCTTGGGAGCATACTGGTGACCTCACTCACACGCAGGAACACAACAACCCTCTAGGGAGTTGTTATTTGGCTGCAGTTTTCTGTGAGATGGAGGTACTCCCCCAGACGGGAGATTTGATGCGTCCTACATCTCTTAAAAATTAAATGGTTATTCCTGATTTCCTTATAACGACAATGATCGGGCCGGTTGTTAGTAGACGACAGACTACGCTAAGTATAATAGTTTTCAGGCGGCTTGAAAACATTGGTCTCCGCCAATGCGCAGTTGAGTAGCGCGGTATAGTATACTCTAACACCCTTCAGTTGAAGGGCGACCCGTATCCCTGCAGTGGGATGAGTTAGGATTGATATAGCTGTTATCCAAACAATTCAATATTCGTGATCCACTATCATAATACACATTTAAGCGCTCATTTTTTTTTTTTTTTTTTTATATACTGGCTCAGCATAGTGGCTCCTCTTCGCCTGTTGGTAAGCGAAAAGGGGAGCCCAAATTGCAGCGGCAACTGACAAAGGACTACGGTGTCCTGTCAGTTGAAGCTACCATGCTGGCCCGCAAGGTGCTTCTTCACGCTTCGTTTGAAGGATCCCATGTTGTAGGAAGGAGGAAAAACATGTGCAGGCAAAGTGTTCCACTTTTTGATGGTACGACAAAGATAGGAGTTGCCGAACTTTTTGGTACGCGAAGAGATATTCTCAACCGTGAAACCATGACATCGCAAGCCCGCACGTGTGGTTCTATGACGGAAGGGAGAGGGTGGGATAAGGGAAAATAGTTCTTCAGAGCACTCGCCATGGTAAAGGCGGTAAAATACGCTTAGAGAGCCTATGTCCCTACGGAGTTGAAGAGGTTCTAGGTTTTTGGTGACCTCTTCGTCGTCAATTATGCGGATAGCCCGTCGCTGCAACCTATCGAGAGCCTCAAGAAGATAATGTGCGGAGCCGTCCCAGAGATGCGAGCAATACTCCACGCAGGCCCGAACTTGTGTCTTATAAAGCAGACAAAGTTGGTCCGGCGTGAAGAACCGGCGCACCCTATTCAGGACTCCGAGTTTTCTTGAAGCTGTTGAGATGAGGCTCTCGATGTAATAACGCTGGTTAAGGTCGCAATGAATACGCATACCCAGCATATTCAGGCTATCTCGCATACTGAGGGAAGCACCATGAAGACTGGGAGTAGGAAGGAAGGGGGACAGTTTAGTTGTAAACGCGCAAACCTGAGTTTTCTCAGCATTAAACTCAACCAGGTTATTGGAACCCCATTTACTAATGAGATCCAAAACCCGATTCAGTTCAACGACAAGACTCTCACGCCTCTCACCGATTTCTGTCCGACCAGCACCAGGCCGACCGAGATATCGCCCATGGACCGTACTGTCGTCTGCATAGCAATGAATATTACCAAGTGGCAGCATGTCATTGATATGCAGAAGAAAGAGAGTGGGCGATAGAACGGAGCCCTGTGGGACACCGGCATTCACTGACATGAACCGCGAAGCGCATCCATCTGCAAGGACGCGGATTCTACGCTCATGCAGGAAGCCAGCAATCCAATTACAAAGCTGGAGGGGCAGACCGTATGCCGGAAGTTTGGAGAGAAGTGCTTTGTGCCAGACCCGATCAAACGCCTTGGCTATATCTAGGCTGACTGCCATGGATTCGCCATACTTATCGATTGCCTCCCCCCAGAGGTGCGTCACATACGCCAGAAGATCACCCGTTGATCGTTGCGGTCTAAAACCATACTGACGATCATTGATTATGGAGTGATCTTCTAGGTAACGGATCAATTGATTGTTAAGGATCCGTTCCATGACTTTGCACAACACTGAAGTTACGGCAATGGGGCGGTAATTTGATGGGTCAGAACGGTCTCCCTTTTTGGGGACCGGCTGCACATTGGCCTCTCTCCAGGCATCCGGAACACAACCAGTCGAGTACGAGAGGCGGAAGAGGCGCGTCAACACCGGAGACAACTCCGCTGCACATTTTTTAAGAACAATCGCTGGGATACCGTCAGGACCACTGGCTTTTCGGACATCGAGTGACTGTAGTTCAAAACGCACATCGCGCTGCCTGATGTGGATATCAGGCATAACGGATCCACTGGAGGGTATTGTTGGTGGTTGCGTGCTACAGTCATCGATCCGGGAGTTAGCCGCAAAGAGGCTGGCCATAAGATCGGCTTTCTCCTGCGGCTGATGCGCCAGTGAGCCATCGGGGCATCGCAGCGGTGGCAGCGAGGGCTGGCAGAAGTTGGCCTGCACGGCTTTGGCCAGTCGCCAGTAGCTACGCGATCCAGTAGGGTGCGCCACTAGTTCCGTGCCGACTCGTGTAACGCGCTGGGCGTCCGCTCTTATATATGCTCTCTTGCAGACCTTGGTGGCAGTGTTGTAGGCTGATTTCAGTGAGTTAGTATTCGGATCTTTAAGGGCGCGACCCCTGATCCAAGCGCGATACGCCGCCTGTTTGTTGCTAACAGCTTCAGCGCATTCGCGATTAAACCAAGGGCGTCTCCGGCTTTTGATGACGACATCGTGTAATGGTACCAGCACATCTTATCGATAATAAGATTGCGTAATATTATTCAAAATTGGAATGGTTTAAAATTCCTTAAGATTGTTGTATGGTCGAAAGCAACGTGGCTGTGCGCACATGTGCAAACCATTATTTTTTGTTAGCCGGCTCCGAGCCCGTCGAGCTTATTCAATCAAATTAGGGTTACCCAAGACTATAGAACAAAACCCCGTAAGATATGTTGATGTTTTGGTGAAATTCAAAATTGACAATGAATACAAGATCTAAACGATCTGTTGGAAATAATTATAACGAGTAATAGATGTTTGAGAATAAAATGGGATTACAAGTGGATCGATGCATCTCTGCCCCAGGTACAGTCCTTGGGTGTGACAGACAGACTCAGTCTGGAGTTTATTCGGGTATTTAGAATAAGATCTAAAATTTGGTACTAATCACAGTTAATTAGCATGTGTAAAATTATGCATTATTCGGTAAATTAAGTTAGTTGTAAGACCTAGTCTGGAGTGGATAATGTGTACGGAACCTTGCGTTTAAACACAGGTCGGCGTGGCGGTTTTACGGGGGTGAAGTACGGGGGGTTTGTCGTGGACTATATAGGAATGTGAAGCGTGGAGACGCGACACAATAGCCAATACTGACGGTGAGGCAAAACGTATTTCGGGAATTCTTAAAACTTGGTACTTTTGTAACTTAAGCAATCAGTATTCGTTGGGCTATTAGGCTATAAGATTTGTTAACCAATTCTTATAGTTTTGTTTTAATTCGCGATAGTTTGTTTTAAAGTGGCTTGTTATTAAGCAGTATTGACACATTTCAAGCACCGTGGTAAACTGACTGTGACAACTGAGCGGAGTTTGAAGTGTATAGAATCAAATACACGATTTAGTACGGACAGGTAAGCCGTGTCTAGATCTTCCCACATTACACTAGGGCCCCACCTCTCTAACGCGAAATAAAGCGTTCGTGAGGTGTGTACATACATCACGGAATGTCGGGGCGACTACAATCCCGCAGACTGGTCTAACTCATAGTTAGACTAGGTTGAATTGTCATGAGTCTGTGATAATTGCATTTTCCGCAATTGGTAGACCGTAGGGCTAGGCTTTCATCGACTCACACGTCTGCCAGTTGTCTACACAAAGTTATATACACATATATATATTTTATAACACAACTATCTATACACAACGTCCTTAGACACACTCGCGTTAGGGCGTTAGGTCACATCCCGGGTCTTGTTTCTTTAAATCCGCGATAGGTCCTGTTAGATAATTAGGAGTAGGATTAGAGAATTTAAGTTGTAAGGTTCCGTATAGAATCCATTGTCGACTAAGTTATAAATAAGTGCTTGTTCGCATGAGTTTGAATGTTTATTGAATAAGGTGGTTGGTAGTATAAGGAACTCGCGATTTTGACTATATAACGCTCTCATTTTATTTCTTTTGGAAAAAAAAGGAGGATATATTTATATCAGTAAATGTAACATCATAGTGTGCGGTAAAGATTAATCAGTGTTAGCCCCGTGGTTTTGAACATCGATTAATTTTGGTTGGGCGTCCGTGGCGGATCATGTCGGGCCTGTAGCCAGTTCTGAATGCACTGTTATCAGACGGTTATTCACTCGACTGATATGGTTGGGTACCGTACACTTTACAATAAATGATGAAGTTTCTTTAAAGTTAAAGTAAGGTTGGAATACCATAAACACGAGAGCATAGCTTGCGCGTTAACGTCCCGCGTGAATAAGCAAAAGAACGCTATAAGCGTCAATAAACTTTGATCTCCGATAAGCTTGTAATTCGCTCGTATAGCGAGAAAGTAATTAACATGTCTTTAAAATGTTAAGGCAATCCGCCGAGTGTATTCAATTCACTCCCATCCAGTCCCATTAATTGGTAAACCCGATCAGGGTTTAAGAGCTCTTACACAATCAATAATGCGCACATATAACTTATAATATATAAATTATACCAATGGACTTGGAATATTTAAGGCTTGGTGCAGTGGCTATTAGTTGCAACAACAAATATTAAATAAAGTCGTACGCACACAAATACATGTTTATATAAATACATTGTTTCTTTGCGAAGAAACCAGCTCCAAAGACCTTAGCTGTGTGTCGGAAATCCCGGCCAGGGTAAACAAGCCACGATATAAATATTATAATACAACCCACACACATGCAAATAAAAGTTCGACTAATCTCGAGCTTATGGGCGGATTTCCATTATTAACTCGTATATACGACACTAGGCACTAAAACATCGAAATATCTTACATCAATATATATATATATCAACAAATCGAAGTAGAGCTGTTATTTCAGCTGTACATAGGCTGGGAAGATAGGGCTTTAGGTAAATACAGAATACATAAGACGATACTAGGTAGCATAGGTAGGGTTTGATCACGAAACGCATAGGTAGAGCTTAAAACTGAGATTAGGTTATCTAGGTAGGTCTTATATTAGACATACGTAGGGCATAAGACAAATAAGTATGTTATCTAGGTAGGACGTAATATTAAACACATATGTAGATCTTAGGACAGGTACATTAAAGAAGTATAGGTTAGGCACATAAGTAGGGAAGTTAGGACATTAGGTAGGGAAGATTTGTAGAGCTTAGCAAGGCAGAAACGTTTAGTTCGTTAGGTAAGATAATAATAACAAAATAGCAATAGATTTAGGTAGGATTCATCAGTAGCAGTAGGTGTAGTTAAATAGTAGGTAGTGACAATAATAGTAGGCAGATAAGCTGGACACGCTCCAGTCCATTAAGTTAGGTAGGGCCCAATAGGCATATCGGTAAGTAGGCTTAGGCGTGCTGCATGCATGCCCACTACATCCACATAGGTTTCATTCCGTTTACATCCCGAGGCAAAAGCAGTAGGTAGGTAGGGTGGGTCGCGCTGAGGTCCAGTACAATCGGAGTGAGGAATGTAGTATTCCATGCCAACGCCGATCTCATCAACAATAGCCGCAGCACTCGCCGTTAGATTCTTCTCACTAAAACAGCGCTGCCCCCATGGGACGGAAGCAAAGTAGTCGCGCATGCCGTCCCAATCTGCTGACGAGTAGTGCCAGACACGACGCCTAACCTCTGTGGGATGTGGCGTATTCGCGCTTGGCACTGTGCTGGATACTAGGCAGTGGTCAGATGTGCCCAGGGGCGCCCCGACCTCAACCCGGTAGCCAGCAGGGTGAGTGGTCAGCAGTAGATCTAGCAGAGAGGGCTCCTGACCAGCAACATCTGGTATTCTGGTGGGTTGGTTTACCAGTTGCGTCAGGCTGTGCGAAAGAGCGAACGCGTGGGCAGTCCTTCTTGCATGGTTAGTTGTGGGGGATCCCAACCAGGAGTCGTGGTGAGAGTTAAAGTCCCCCAAACATACCATCTCTGCAGTAGGGTACCGCTCCTGCGCTTCATCTGCCGCCCGACTCATGTACTCAAAGAGCCGAGTTGTCTCCGTGTCCCTAGTATGGGGTCGGTATAGGCACATGTAAATACGGCTCTGAAGGCCCAGGTTTACATGTACCCAGAGGACAGGAAAGGAGGAATCCTCTAGGCAGCGCAGACGGCGACAACATACATCCGAGCGGACAAACAAACAGACCCCGGCTTTCGCGAGGAAATTCTCCTCAAGCACATAACCGGGATACTGGAGGTAGGACGTGTCCGCTGGACGCTGAATCTGTGTCTCCGTCAGGAAGAGCATGGCAGGCCGTGCCGTCTCTAGGTGTTGGTGGACGGCATTAAGGTTAGAGTGGAGTCCGCGGATGTTTGCGAACTCAACCTTGAACAGGGTGGTGGGGGAGTGCACCGCTGTTAGACCATTTATTCCTATTTGCGCTGTCATGAGAAGTGTAAAGAAAGGAAGCGTGAAGCGGGAGAGAATTGCCACGACATTGGGGAAGAAACGCGGTGGACTGTTTCTCCATTAGTTTGTCGACAAAGGAGCTGTGCTGATCCGTCGGACGGAAGGGCCCCCGAACCCCCCCGGAAGTAGTCGCCGGGTCCCCACCATCCGGTCACCAATCGGCACGACGATCTACCCCGAGATTATGCGCGGTATGAAAGGGCAGCCTCTCAAGGTGGTTAGTCTTGATTGGGCCCCTGTACTATACCGCGGGCGGCCAGCGGAACAACCGTTTCAACGGGTCTCCCTGGCCGACGGGTCAGCTCAGTCCTTCTGACAATGGATAGACAGAATCCACCACTGTTCCCGCAATATCGCGTCAACAATCCCCCGAGCACTGGTTATACACCAGCTGATCCCGAAACGCGACGTACTCATAGGTACGCCACTTCACGGGTGTTTCGCCGTGTGTACGGTGGTAGCCAACCAGGCGGGTATTTACCCTACCACCGGCTGAGATGCTGGAACGTCAGGAAATCCCTTAGTCGCCTCTTACGACACCCAGGGGAAGAGAGGGGGCGGTGATTTTTAGTATTCTTTCTCCGTCACCGCACGGATAAAATAACACAATATTATATTGTTCAATAATAACACAATATTATATTGTTGTATATAGGTAATAGTGTATTGCATTTTTACCTATGCATGCATTTTTTTTATCAACACGCTTGAAAATACATACTAGCACACGGCAATTTTATGCAGTGGAAAAATAGCAAAAAATGCCCTGTATAGAATATCACATCAACATGCTTCAAATTAAAAATACAATTTCACTATTATATTTACTATTCGTGGTTCATTTTACGAGTATGAAACAATAATGAAGTACGAAACTCGTCGTCTGACTAATGAAAAACTCACCGCTTTTTCTAAACTACCAAAATAGAAATTGTTATAAAGATATGGGAGTGAAAAAAGCAGGTAAGTCGATTCTAGATTTATTAATGGAACGAAACCTCCTCGTGTCTAATACTTTATTTCATCACAAGGATGTTCACACGAATACATGGAGACGGCATGACCAAAAAAGTGTGATTGATTTGATTTTAATAGATAGACATCTCCGAAATACTATGGATACAAGAGCCTTTAGAGGTCCCATTCTTGAAACGGACCACTACCTGGTGGTAAGCCGGTGTGGGATTTTTCAAGAATTTGAGGTACTGACGATTGCATATCCCTTTCGGAGATCATGAAAGGATAAGAAGCGAAAAATTGCAAGATGAAAGTGTTAGGAGAACTTATGTACATCTGGTAAGCGAAAGACTTGCATTTGCGAGCCTTTCCGACTCAGATGTGGATGATAGTGGATAGTGATGATGATGGTGGATGAGCAAAGAGGTATAAAACATTGAAAGGAGATGCATTGTGGGATGCGGAGGTTGACCCCTCCGTAGCAAGAAAGAGGAAAGCGTGGCTAGATTATATCGCATCTTTGGCCTTAAATAACAATATGAGAGAGAATATGGAAGAAATGTACCGTCTATGCAAGAAGGAAATAAAAGCTTTAGTGAAAGAGAAGCGTGAAAGACAAATTATGAGTGAGAAAGAGAGACTGACGAAAGAAGTAAAGAAGTCTCGAAGTGGTTCGTCGGCATCCAGAATGGACAAGATGAAGTCTAAAGCTGGTGTCATTCTTGCGAACACTCAGGAAGTGCTAGCACGGTGAAGTGAATATTTCAAAGAAATATATGACTATGTCTTGGACGCTGGCAATGAAAGTGAATCTGGTGCTTACTCCAAATTGATGGTGTCCGACTATGGATGAAATCAAATGGTCGATACGTAGCTTGAATTGATCTGATCACAGCTGAGATGATCAAACAGAATGACACTTACGTCCGGGACGCCTTCTGGTACTTAAGCAATCTGTGCTGGCGAACTGACAAGGTCCCAATGGACTGGAGATGCGCTGTCATCGTGCCCTTGTACTTGGCAAGGGGTCACGCTTGGATTGCGCCAGCTATAGGTCCATGAGTTTGATCAGCTTAGTAGCAAAAGTATATGGAAAAGTAATTGAAAATAGAATGAGGGTGAAATCCTATGTAATGATTTGGTATGCACAGGACGGATTCCGAAATGAAGGGGGATATAAAGATCAAGTTTTCTTGCTCTGCAATATTGACGGTTCACTGCTATATGCTGTGCTGTCCATTTAAAAGGACTGCTGAGCATGTGTGCCGATAGAGGGTCGCATGTCATATTGCTTTAATGTCAAAATTGGTGTCAAACAGGGTTGAATACTCTCTGCTAGACTGTTTATTCTGTATCTCGATAGTTGTCGCCAGAAAATAAGGTCAACAAATATAGGACTGCGCATAGGTAACCTAGTGAACTGTCTGCTGTATGCAGACGATGCCGTGATATTAGCAGAAACACCATCTGAACTGTAAACACTGGTCACAATGATGAAAGACGATTGGCCGAGAACCAATGTAAAGATTATGATTGATGATGAAATGTTAGAACTAGTGGATGAGATTGTATATCTTAAATGCGCTTTCAGCAGGGATGGATTGTACACCGCTGATGTAGAAAGACGAGTGAGTGCTGGGAATAGTGTGAATGGAGCGTTGGGAAAACTTCTTGGCAGTAAAAACTTGAGTACACAATGCAGTACTGGTCCCAACGCTTACTTATGAAAGAGATCGTGAAAATAAAATAAACGCGGTCGAAATGCGAGCGTTGCGAAAAATTTGTGACGTAACGTTTGTAGACTGTATTTGCATTGATGATGTTAGAAACAGAGCGGTTTGAAAGAAAGCGTCGGTGAAAGAAGAGGCATGTACCGTCAGATCGGACATGTAGAAAGAATACAGGACGAAAAAATGACGAAGCAGATATGCAACGCAAAAGTGGAAGGATAGAGGAGCCGAGGAAGGCCAAGACTTACCTACCATGAAAAAATAGACTTCAATAATTGAACTTTCACTGCCAAAACAAGATTTATTTACTTTTCCTCTCAAATATGATTTATTCATATGAAACGCTTGAGTGAAACTTACCACATCTGAATAAAGTACTATTATTAATCACTTCAGTCTCTACTGGAAATTGAGTAAAGTTAAATAATGGGCTACTATTACATTGTTAATTACAAACCTGTTATTTATCTATCTATAACTTCACGCCAAATCCCTTGCGGGGAAGGCAGGGAGAACCGAGCACCATATGACTGGATCCTTACACACCTTACTAGCTTCTTTAACATTCATTGCACTTCTTATGCACGCTCGCTGGTTTCTAAGGCTCCTGCACCTTCCGGTAGAACACGATCAATTTGGTCATATTCTACTTTCGTGTTGTATATCTGTTATTTAGGACGTTTAGTTGTTGTGTTAGGTTGACTCGCCTCCCCTCATTAATTAAATGTTACCGACCTCGGATTCACTCAAACTTGTCTGCCCAATACTAGAGTGTTATTCTAAACCCGGAGGCGCGGAGGAAGAGCAGCCCGCATCTGCTGTAATGAAGGGCAGGCATCATGCGAGCTGCAGCGGCGAAGGCTGACCACCTCAGGTGGTGGCCAGCTGAAGCTACGAATGCGAGCATGAGCAACCTGTCCTTCGTTACGCAGTGGCGGAGGGAGTGCACTTCGCGTAGCGCCGTAGTCGATGCAAACCTCTGTTTTTTTTAAATATAACACGCACAATTATTCGACATTGGCGCTTTTATGCGTATTCACTTTGTGCAAATCATAATGTTGTAATTGTAAAAAGCAGGGCTTTTGGTAGGAATAATAAATTGTTCCGCCTAATGCCGAATTTGGGAAGTTACAATACAGCGAAAAAAATTTAGGCCAATAGTTTGTATGCCAATGACCGTTAGGGGTACAAAAAATTAGGCCAACCAATATATACCCGTTATTTAATATATAAATATTATAACAATTATCATAATATATTATAACAAATATCAATAAGAACAAATAACTAAAGAATCATATTTTTTGTTTCTTTTTCTTTGTTGTTTATTTTTTCCTCGATCCCCGAGCCACTACTTCTGAAATTCCATGGACTAAATCTATTTGGCTCTGATCTAAAAGCTGCAGTGAGCTCACTACAACTTTTAGATCAAATACAAAGGTAAATGTCATGAATAAAATAATGTATGAAGTATCAAAGCATATTTTGCAAAAAATAGAGAACCCACGGTCCCTGGTTTAAATGCTGGTATAGACATGTTTCACTTAATACGTGTCTTTGGATTATTGTACATATTTGTAATTATCAATTGTTCGACGATGAAGGAAAACATCGTGAGGAAACCTGCATGTCCAATATATTACAGTATTTAGATAGACGTGTAACCTAACCTAAAAAAAGTAGCTCGATATTAAAATCAGAATCTACGCCAAATCCTTAGGCTTAGGTAGCAGAACCTGCTAGTCCTAATAGAAACGGGATAATGCTAGGAAGAAGAAGAACCAAGTGGTATTGTGAACATAGCCATCTGAAGCAATGATCGGAGTTTTGATTATAAACGCGTTATATAAAACGTGGTAATAAAGGCCACGCGTTATATTGTTTGCGACGTTTTTACGACATCTCTCGCCGGTCTCCAGACACTAAAACCCGACCTACACGCAATGTACGTAATCATTCAACTCTTTGTTCCACGTAATTGTGATTTTTAGGGTTTCGTACCCAAAGGGCTGAACAAAAAGACTGTTGCTGTCCCTCTGCTCTCTGACCGTCCATTTGTCACGGCTCGTAAACAAAATGATATGTGTCATATGAGTACACCGATGTATCCCCTACATATCCCGATAATAATATGTAAAGATGGACGTCTGGACTGACTGATTCTCATGACATTTTCAGGGAACTTTCAGATTAGCTAATCCTGTGAAGTTTGGTAGCGATCGGATCAAGCGTGCAAATCCGGGGCGGGTCGCTAGTAATTAATAAATTCAGGAGTTATTTTGCGACAGACAAAATTTACAGGTAGTTCGATATAGTACTTCCAGCATGCAAACTAGGGCCGGCCGGCAGCACCGATTATCATTAGGTACATGACATAGCCGCCATAACTGCTTTGGCCGTCGTGCCCTACTACTTTTGCATTGTATATTATGTATGTATATCTTCACGCCAAGTCCCTTGCGGGGTAGGCAGGGAGAACCGAGCGCCATAAGACGCGGTCCTTGCATACTTCACTCGCTAATAGATTTCCATTCGATAAATGCATATGATAAGTTTATGAGTTCGACAATAAATGCTGGTCTCCCATTCCTCAACTTCACATTACATGTGGTATCTCCGGCTAAGAAATTTGGAACCCCCTAAACTGTGTAAATAGTACCAGGCTGCAAGTAAACACATTGCGTCGTAATTTAAAAACTATATAAACTGGATCTGCAAAATATAATCAGTTTTTGTTCCACAAATCTCATTGACTTCCAATGACCTCCCATTTTAATTTAGAAAGACCACCCATTTCAGTTTTCTTTGATAGTATGCTTCACAATAAAAATAAGTAAGTATACAGGCAAATTCTCAAATTTGTTGAAGTTGGCTTTGCTTGCCCTGTAGTCAGGTTTATACAGCCTGCTCATGGGAGTTTTCTGAGTAGCCTATTTTATTGCTAACTAAGTTATCTAAAAATATCGTTTATAAAGAAATACTTCGAAGCTATATTTCATTGAATTTTTATTTGCCGCGTTTTCACTGAGTATCAAGCTTCGCTGTCATAATTTACCATCTTAATGTATCCGTTACGTATGATTATTACCGCTAGATAAAAAAAATGCATTTGAAACAATATATCGTATATCGTTTGAACGCATTTTTTTTTTGTTAGACAATAGAACAATTCAAATGTACTAAAATTATTTAATAAAATTGATTGACCTGCAAATTTTGAAGTCGTGAACAAACGAGATTTGTATGATAATGCACCGCTTTACATCAGTTTCGTATCCTTATATGCCTTACGACGTTGTAAAAAAAAATATCTATCTATAACTTCACGCCATATAGATAGAGAGAACCGAGTGCCATGCCACATGACTCGATCCTTACACCTCTCACTCGCTTCTTTAACATTCATTGATTTTCTCATGTCTCGCTCGACCATTGCCTGTCAGGTAGGCCAAGAGACCTGAGTGCTACATGACTTGGTCCTTAGTCCACGGGCTTCATTAATATTCATACTTAATTTTCCAGTAGTTGAAAGAAAAGAGTGATTTGTTTCTACTCTGACCAATGTATCAATTTAAACTTCTAAAACGTGATTCATATAACAAAAAAGCGAACAGCCTGCCTGATAACCAGATGAAGCACAATATCTAACCACCATGTAATTTGTCCATCATACACAAGTGCATCCACTCCAAGATCCTCCCGGTATTATTGACATCTCTGAACATTCCACATTTATTAAACTGTAAGGTTTCATGTCGGTGGCGAGCATCCAGCATTAGCTAGAAACTTCTACATTTCAACATGAATGTTTACTTTCATAGCGCTATTCTAAGAGCAAACCGACCGTTCCACTTTGCATTAGATGCACGGTAAACTTAACAAACTCGACGGACATATGATACGTAGGAAAACCGTCGTGTTGAAATGAGGAACATATCTGTAAAACTGTATGCAATAAAAATAAATAGTAATATAGAATAGATAGTTATGACTACTCGGTGCTCGGTGGCAGAGAGGTTTTTTTCGATGTACATATCAGTTCAGCGGTAGATTTCTCGTTCCGCTGGCCTTACGCAGATAGAGTTCCATGTCTCCCCCGTATTCCAGGGACATTTGTATTGTACGAGAAAGTTGTTTTTTCCGCGTTCTTCCAGTTCTCTTGGGATTTGACCCACGTCCTTTAGACTTTTTGTCTATTCGTCAGTATTATCAATAAATAAATATAGGAATAAAAAGATAGTCAGAGATTTGAGTTTAGTATGTACTGGACTAATTTTACCCTATAGCTACAGATAGACCTTGAGTATACTAAAAGTTTTTATTTTTGTGAGGCCTTTGCCGCACTTGTGTCTGTATACACTTAATATATATCAGTGGAACGCTTCACCTCTGTTCCCCTAGTCATTCCTTAGTCTCAATGCGTTCGCGGTCATAACGTTCCATTGCTTCGCGGGAAATGTCCACATTTCCCGGTCAATCCTAGAGCGCTGTACTTCAGTTTGTTCTGCAGACTGACCGCTTAACCGATCTGCTGAAGTTTACTGATGTCCGAAACCTTGTTGTCTATATTAATTCCTAGTAATTTTATTTTATCTGCTATTTCCACGTGTCCATCGCCCATCCAAAGAAGAGGCGTCTCGTAGTTTTCTAGTCGCACGAGACTAGAAAAACTAGACGAGTCGCCGCTCCAAAGGTAAAAGTGAATTACTCTTAAGTTTATTGCATAGACCCATGCCTCAGTCAACGCCGGCTATAGCTCTGAATCCTACTCTGCCATATCAGCCGATATAATGATGAAGACGTCGTCTGCAAACGGTTGATAGTACTCGCCGAGGCTCTCGGTTCGTTTAACAAGCTGTAAATTATATTCCGCAGAGTGGATCCCGCAGAAAAGCCTTGGAAGCAGACTCGTGAGCACATCTTTATTTTATTTATTTGTTTATTACGCCCATGTTGCGTCAGCCCATTCAGCATTACCGACCATTACGCGTTGTCAAAGGTTCCGTCTATGTCCAGTGATGTTAGTATAACATTATTTTTCTTAAGTTTTAAATTAAGTACCTGTTTTAGTTGTGCCATGGCATCATAGAGAGAGTCCTCGGTTCGAAGCTGCACATGAATCTGTATTGTCTTGGGTTCAAACCGCTGAGGAGGTGCCATCGTATTCTATTTACTAGAACCTTCTCAAGGACCTTTTCAAGCACTTAAACTGAGCACTGATCTATCGGCCGATACAGTTTTGGAAACTACTGGTCGTTATCGCTTTTCCCGACGAGCTTTTATGCACTGGCTAAGATATACTCATCTTAGCCTGCAAGTTCCCTGAGTTCAGTGCTGGCGTGGAGAGGCTCTAGTTTTTTGCTTTCTGTGCATCGCAGCACGCGATATATTCCGGCCCACATGGACTGGCGGTCCGCTGTACTGCAGAAGCGCTACAAGTTCACCGTTTGCGACAGATTCGAAGCGGGCTTTGTTAACGGATAGGTTAGCAATGCTACTATATCACCACGGGTTCGATTCCCACTCAGGACAAACATTTCTGCACATAAACATGTATGTTCGATCTAGGTCTCGGTATTTTTAATATAGGTAGGGAACAATAAAGTAGCCAAGGGGAAGTACCTCTCTCACAGACAACCGCAATCAATAACAACTCCATGGAGGGTTGCCACACGCATGCAATAGTTCCTGTATTATTCCGGGAACTACTTTACATCAGGTGGGAGGTATGTGTGTATGGCTACGCGACTCTATAAAAATATATATTTCCGTTCATATTACACAACACCATCTAGTCTCAAACTAAATAAAGCATCTGCCGTAAGTCCTAAACCGATAAACATACGTAAATACTTGTTTTATACTTAGTTATAATACTTAGAAACACCCAGGCTAAGACAAACAGACAAGTTCATGTACACAAATTTTTGCCTTGCGCAGGAATCGAATCCACAATCCCTTGTGATAAAGTCGCTATTGCTAGTCATTCGATCGCCTGGCTCGTCATGTGAACTTCATTATATTTATACACGGTTCTGACGGTTGCTGTGTTGCGGCAAATAAGATCATCAGGAACCTGTTAGAGGATTGCTGTGTTATATGCGGGGGTGGCAATGCGTGATTGGCACTCTCTTTGTGTTACGAGCATATATAGGTTGCCGTAACTGCTTTACATCAGGCGGGTTGTATGCCTGTTCTGTGTGTGTGGGTTGTGTGTTTATTGTGTAACAAAACCCGCCAAGTGCTAGTCGGACTGCATATGAAGGGTTCCATACGACCGTACAAAGCTTAACAATACATATTTTTAATAAATATTTTTATGTCTTAAGTTTGGGGCAGTCCTTAAATTTTTAACTGAACTTGTTATTATAGCGGAGTTGCATTTATTTCCAGCTAACTTATAAATTACTATTCTATATTGGATTGTTCTATCAAAGTTGTCAATAATTTTACCAAATCTTAATTGAATTAACTTTATATCTGACTAGCTGCAGTCCGCGGCTTTCACATCTGCTTGTATCGCGGTATCCCATGGTAACAGCTTTTTTACTTAAGAATTGGATTATCAAAAGCAAAAAGAATTTTTCAAATCGAACCGCTAGTTTTACAGTTTAGCGCGTTTAAACAAACTCTTCCACTAGTGATGAATTACAGGAATCGAATGACATAAATCTTATTATAAGTAATGCATTATTGTAAAATACTGTAAAATCTGTTTCAATGCGATACTAAATTAGTGTTTTCCTCTTCTTAGCGTTATCCCGTTTCCTAATCCATTAGGATTGGCGTGGTTCGCCACCTAAGTCTAAGGATTTGGCGAAGATACTGATTTTTACATGGAGCGACTGCTATCAGACCTCTACAACCCAGAGTAACCAGACTTTTCTTAGATTAAGTCAAACGTTTTTCCAAATATAATTTCTTGAACTTGCGAATTTCGCGTTGCTTTCTTTCACCACCGAGCAAATTATTATTACAAATCTTGAACGCGATTATCTCTGGAACTACCCGTCGGATTTGATTTTTTTTTTTTAATACATTAAGTATAACTCATGCGATGTCACCTTTACTGCTAATACAACAACTCCTTAGGAGCTTACTGGTGGTCTCACTCACACGCAGGAACAACCTTCCTGGGGTTCGTTGTTTGCCAACGGTTTTATCCGTGCGGTGACGGAGAAAGAATATTAAAAATCACCGCCCCCTCTCTTCCCCTGGGTGTCGTAAGAGGCGACTATGGGATTTCCTGACGTTCCAGCATCTCAGCCGGTGGTAGGGTAAATACCCGCCTGGTTGGCTACCACCGTACACACGGCGAAACACCCGTGAAGTGGCGTACCTATGAGTACGTCGCGTTTCGGGGTCAGCTGGTGTACAACCAGTGCTCGGGGGATTGTTGACGCGATATTGCGGGAACAGTGGTGGATTCTGTCCATCCATTGTCAGAAGGACTGAGCTGACCCGTCGGCCAGGGAGACCCGTTGAAACGGTTGTTCCGCTGGCCGCCCGCGGTATAGTACAGGGGCCCAATCAAGACTAACCACCTTGAGAGGCTGCCCTTTCATACCGTGCATAATCTCGGGGTAGATCGTCGTGCCGATTGGTGACCGGATGGTGGGGACCCGGCGACTACTTCCGGGGGGGTTCGGGGGCCCTTCCGTCCGACGGATCAGCACAGCTCCTTTGTCGACAAACTAATGGAGAAACAGTCCACCGCGTTTCTTCCCCAATGTCGTGGCAATTCTCTCCCGCTTCACGCTTCCGTTCTTTACATTACTCATGACAGCGCAAATAGGAAAAGATGGTCTAACAGCGGTGCACTCCCCCACCACCCTGTTCAAGGTTGAGTTCGCTAACATCCGCGGACTCCACTCTAACCTTAATGCCGTCCACCAACACCTAGAGACGGCACGGCCCGCCATGCTCTTCCTGACGGAGACACAGATTCAGCGTCCAGCGGACACGTCCTACCTCCAGTATCCCGGTTATGTGCTTGAGAAGAATTTCCTCGCGAAAGCCGGGGTCTGTTTGTTTGTCCGCTCGGATGTATGTTGTCGCCGTCTGCGCTGCCTAGAGGATTCCTCCTTTCCTGTCCTCTGGGTGCATGTAAACCTGGGCCTTCAGAGCCGTATTTACATGTGCCTATACCGACCCCATACTAGGGACACGGAGACAACTCGGCTCTTTGAGTACATGAGTCGGGCGGCAGATGAAGCGCAGGAGCGGTACCCTACTGCAGAGATGGTATGTTTGGGGGACTTTAACTCTCACCACGACTCCTGGTTGGGATCCTCCACAACTAACCATGCAGGAAGGACTGCCCACGCGTTCGCTCTTTCGCACAGCCTGACGCAACTGGTGCACCAACCCACCAGAATACCTGATGTTGCTGGTCAGGAGCCCTCTCTGCTAGATCTACTGCTGACCACCCACCCTGCTGGCTACCGGGTTGAGGTCGGGGCGCCCCTGGGCACATCTGACCACTGCCTAGTATCCAGCACAGTGCCAAGCGCGATTCCGCCACAACCCACAGAGGTTAGGCGTCGTGTCTGGCACTACTCGTCAGCAGATTGGGACGGTATGCGCGACTACTTTGCTTCCGTCCCATGGGGGCAGCGCTGTTTCAGTGAGAAGAATCTAACGGCGAGTGCTGCGGCCATTGTTGATGAGATCGGCGTTGGCATGGAATACTACATTCCCCACTCCGATGTCGTCATCAAAAGCCGGAGACGCCCTTGGTTTAATCGCGAATGCGCTGAAGCTGTTAGTAACAAACAGGCGGCGTATCGCGCTTGGATCAGGGGTCGCGCCCTTAAAGATCCGAATACTGACTCACTGAAATCAGCCTACAACACTGCCACCAAGATCTGCAAGAGAGCATACATAAGAGCGGACACCCAGCGCGTTACACGTGTCGGCACGGAACTAGTGGCGCACCCTACTGGATCGCGTAGCTACTGGCGACTGGCCAAAGCCGTGCAGGCCAACTTCTGCCAGCCCTCGCTGCCACCGCTGCGATGCCCTGATGGCTCACTGGCTCATCAGCCGCAGGAGAAAGCCGATCTTATGGCCAGCCTCTTTGCGGCTAACTCCCGGATCGATGACTGTAGCACGCAACCACCAACAATACCCTCCAGTGGATCCGTTATGCCTGATATCCACATCAGGCAGCGCGATGTGCGTTTTGAACTACAGTCACTCGATGTCCGAAAAGCCATGGGTCCTGACGGTATCCCAGCGATTGTTCTTAAAAAATGTGCAGCGAAGTTGTCTCCGGTGCTGACGCGCCTCTTCCGCCTCTCGTACTCGACCGGTTCTGTTCCGGATGCTTGGAGAGAGGCCAATGTGCAGCCGGTCCCCAAAAAGGGAGACCGTTCTGACCCATCGAATTACCGCCCCATTGCCGTAACTTCAGTGTTGTGCAAAGTCATGGAACGGATCCTTAACAATCAATTGATCCGTTACCTAGAAGATCACTCCATAATCAATGATCGTCAGTATGGTTTTAGACCGAAACGATCAACGGGTGATCTTCTAGCGTATGTGACGCACCTCTGGGGAGAGGCAATCGATAAATATGGCGAATCCATGGCAGTCAGCCTAGATATCGCCAAGGCGTTCGATCGGGTCTGGCACAAAGCACTTCTCTCCAAACTTCCGGCATACGGTCTGCCCCTCCAGCTATGTAATTGGATTGCTGGCTTCCTGCATGAGCGTAGAATCCGCGTCCTTGCAGATGGATGCGCTTCGCGGTTCATGTCAGTGAATGCCGGTGTCCCACAGGGCTCCGTTCTATCGCCCACCCTCTTTCTTCTGCATATCAATGACATGCTGCCACTTGGTAATATTCATTGCTATGCAGATGACAGTACGGTCCATGGGCGATATTTCGGTCGGCCTGGTGCTGGTCGGACAGAAATCGGTGAGAGGCGTGAGAGTCTTGTCGTTGAACTGAATCGGGTTTTGGATCTCATTAGTAAATGGGGTTCCAATAACCTGGTTGAGTTTAATGCCGAGAAAACTCAGGTTTGCGCGTTTACAACAAAAATGTCCCCCTTCCTTCCCACTCCCAGTCTTCAGGGTGCTTCCCTCAGTATGCGTGATAGCCTGAATATGCTGGGTATGGGTATTCGTTGCGACCTTAACCAGCGTTATTACATCGAGAGCCTCATCTCAACAGCCTCAAGAAAGCTCGGAGTCCTGAACAGGATGCGCCGGTTCTTCGCGCCGGACCAACTTTGTCTGCTTTATAAGACACAAGTTCGGGCCTGCGTGGAGTATTGCTCGCATCTCTGGGACGGCTCCGCACAGTATCTTCTTGAGGCTCTCGATAGGTTGCAGCGACGGGCTATCCGCATAATTGACGACGAAGAGGTCACCAAAAACCTAGAACCTCTTCAACTCCGTAGGGACATAGGCTCTCTAAGCGTATTTTACCGCCTTTACCATGGCGAGTGCTCTGAAGAACTGTTTTCCCTTATCCCACCCTCACCCTTCCGTCATAGAACCACACGTGCGGGCTTGCGATGTCATAGTTCCACGGTTGAGGAGATCTCTTCGCGTACCAAAAAGTTCGGCAACTCCTATCTTTGTCGTACCATTAAAAAGTGGAACGCCTTGCCTGCACATGTGTTCCCTCCTTCCTACAATATGGGATCCTTCAAACGAAGCGTGAAGAAGCATTTTGCGGGTCAGCATGGCAGCGTCAACTGACAGGATACGGGATGTAATATATTGTCAGTTGCAGTTGCGATTTGGGCTCCTCTTTCGCTTACCATCAGGCAAAGAGGGGCCACTATGCTGAAATACTATAAAAAAAAAAAAAAAAAGTTGGAGGTATTTCCCCAGATGGGCTGTCACCTTTACTGCTAATACAACAACTCCTTAGGAGCTTATAGCCCATTTCTCGAGGAAGGGTATAGGCTATTCAACATCAAGATACGACTCTTAGAAGCCGAGAAAAAGAAATAAAATAGAAAGAGCGGCTTCTACGGGATGCCCGCGAACGAAGTGGCGGAGTACACCTAGTATGTACATAAATCCGATATTGCGAATCCGGCTACCAGTTGGTCAATAGACTGGTTGTATCCTCCTAGCTATAAGTGCTCAATATGCTAAATTAGTGTAATAAGGCTAATTACGATCAAGTGTAAAAAAGACAAGCAGTAAAAAGATCTTTATTTAAGATGAATCATTTTTCAACCACATAAAACTTTGGTTATTTTTATTTAAACACCAAGCGAAGAATGGCTGTAAAAGTCGATGAAAGTCGTTACTCTGATCTAATGTGCTTAACTCAGATAATCCAAATGAATTCGGAAGGTCAGCGAATGGTAGGTTCGTCTTGTTCGCAGCGTTATCTCTACTTCCCCACATTCCACTTTACTCGGCAAATTTTATTTTCCCTAACTTTGTTACGCGAGTTAGAGCCGTAATGCTTGTGGATATCGAAAGCGAAACGAGCGAAAATATTCCTAAATATGTATCTTCGAGCACATAAGTGCGTACGTTACGGTAACCTTTGAATAAAATACGCATTTATTGACATTCTAGACCCTGCATTACATTTTACCCACAAGAATAAAAAAACCCATAACCACTGTAGAGATTTTGATTATTGTCTAAAAATATTAGTAACAATCGCTTAGCTCTCGCATCGCTGACACTGAGTAATAACCTTTACTAGGCATTCTGTTGTAAACGAAATTCTCTGCGAAAAGTGTAGCTACCCTCATGTGCACATGGCTAGTACATTTTTTACATGGTTCCAACTAACTTCAGTATGTCTACCTTTTGCCCTAATATTAACAAGGGGAAATGAAAGTGTTTTAGACAGCTAATTGGCTTATTTATTTAACCGAGTGAAGCAGTACTCCAGCTCTGTGTAAGACTCAATAGCCATTTCTTATATCCTTAAAGTACATAAGTCTTTTTTGATCTACTTTAAAAAAAAAATCTGAGGTTTTTACAGGGCCAGCAATAGTTACAATGTTGCAAATGTCCATACGCTACGTTAACCATTAGTCAGAGCGCATGCTGTATGTTGTTAAAAATATCTCAACAGATTTGTTGTGTTTTTACAAATGGTTGAGGACACTAGTAAGCTCATGAATAGTATATGGGTAGCAGTGGGACCGATAACGTACGAATATTGCAAATATTGCATGCGTTCACAAACTACGGTAACTGTTTTACATGAGGGCCTAATGCTTACATATAACTTAACGTATTTGAAGAGAGGTAGCATCAAAACCCGGCCCAGCCCATCTGGGGAAATACCTCCAACTCCCACAAAACCGTTGGCAAACAAAGAACCCCAGGAAGGTTGTTCCTGCGTGTGAGTGAGACCACCAGTAAGCTCCTAAGGAGTTGTTGTATTAGCAGTAAAGGTGACATCGCATGAGTTATACTTAATGTATTCCAAGCGTTCATTAGCTACGGTAACCGCTTTATATCAAGTGGGCCGTATGCTTATGTGCCTTTCGACATTGTATTAAAATAACGGTGGCGGTACATGCGGTTCCTGTTCCAGATGGCGGAGAATCGCGAGGGCGAACGCAGGAGCCGAGGCAGAGACTACCGGAGCAGCCATGGTAGCGACAGCATGTTGCATCTGCTAACGGTGGTTGGTGGGTGCCGGTCGGCGCTAGTTCGTATGAACTAAATGGTGACGCAAGCACACAAAGCAACTTAGATCTAATTACATGTAAATTTGACTTTCGCAAAATAACGCCTGAATTTATAAACTAAATGTATATTGGTCCATCGACCGACAAAACTTAGTACACTAAACTCAACATATTCGTAGAATACTCAAGTCTGAGTATTTACAGCTAAATGTGCTAAATTTTGAATTTTCACCCCATATTTTCAGAACTAGATCAGATCTAGTACTGAAAATATGGGGTGAAATTTAACTACAAAACGGAATTCCCTCCTGTCGCTCTACTATCTGTCATCCTGAAAGCCTCGTTCGGGTCACGCGCGCTCTACTTACTACGTACGTTACGTACTTTCTTCTTCACCGGTGTCTAGCACGTAAATGAAATGATTTGCAGACCTAAATAACGGACGCATATCTTTACGCCAGCTCCCTTGCGGTGTAGGCAAAGAGATTCGACCTTCCACTTTCGCATTATATATCTGTTTCATCATGCATATTTTTTACATGCCCGAACCCACGGAGTATGCCTTTTTTATTTTAATTTAAATAATTTTATTTTCAGACAACAGGTTTTACAACACAGTTACATTGATATATACCTTAAATTAAAATATATATGACATAAATTTAACTTAAACCACGTCGAGACGGCGACGTGTAGCGCGTGTCGTTTGGCAACCGTTCCATACTCTTACTCGTTTCGTTCCCTTGCGGGGTAGGCAGAGAGAACCGAGCGCCATAAGACGCGGTCCTTGCATACTTCACTCGCTTCTGTGACATTCATAACTCTTTTCATGCATGCTCGCCGGTTAAGAGAGGTAAGCCGGTTCAAAGCAACCCATCTGAGATACCTCCACCTCATAAAAAACCGCAGCCAAATAATAACTACCTGGAAGGTTGTTGTGGTACTGCGATGTTAGCAGCAGAAGTGGCATGGCGAGTGATAGTTAATGTATTGCTAGCGTTCATAGGCTACGGTAACCGCTTGACATCATTACATCAGGTGAGCAGTATGCTTGTATGCCTCCCGACGTTGTATAAAAAAAAATATTAAAAGTACTTTCAAGATACATCATCTCATTCACAAGACTACATCATGAACCTTAATGTTCCTCAAAAATGTTTAAACAAAACTCAAACGTAAGTGCGTCATAACACTCACAATACATTTCTCCATTAGAAGAATGAATGGAATGTTTATTCACAAACATTTCATTGTTATTATTTAACATTTTAAAAACATACGAGTCGAATTGTAAACAACAGCCTATATAACCGACTTCAATAAAAGGAAGAAGTGCACAATTCAATTTCAATTCTTTTTTTATTGTGTAGGCCGTACCTCCTGGGTGGTACCACATAAGTTTTTGTGATTAAGCGTGTAGAGTCTTTTCAGAAACTCTTGAAAAACCAAATTCACCTGTTCTGTGCTGCTTCTTAGCGGTCTCCCGTTCCAATGAGATTAGCGGGGTCCGCTACCTAAACCTAAAGATTTGGCTAAGAACTGATTTTTACCTCCGCAACCCACAACGAGGGAAATCCAAATCATTCTTAGGTAAGGACATTAGAAATATAATTTCTTGGACGTGTGGGGTTCCTCACGATGTTTTCCTTCACCGCCGATCAAACGATAATTACGAATACGTACATAAACCTAAAAGCACGAATTTTAGTAGTAATGCCAGGATTCCAACCGGGGGCCTGTTGGTACCAAGGACAGTTCTTTATCCACTAGGCTATCACTGTTCTAAATAGTTAATAGATTCAGGCCTTATTTTGCGAAAGTCAAATTTACATGCAATTTGATCTAACCTGCTTTGTGTGCTTCCGCCACCAATTAGTTCATACGGCCTAACACCGGCCGGCACCCACCCACTACAATGGAACATGCCGACGCTGCCATGGCTGCTCCGGTAGTCTCTGCCTCGGCTGCTGCGGTCGTCCGCCATCTGGAACAGAATCCGCATGCCCCAACCACCACCGGCGCTGCCACGTCTGGCCTGGACGTCGCTGCGACACGTGTTTCGCCTCTCCACGAGACATCATCAGGCGTTGTAGACGTTAATCGTAAGAATAACATACTACAAGTCTTGTACAAGTCTTGTTATTCTTACGATTGATGGCGGAAGCACACAAAGCAGGTTAGAACAAATTGCACTGTTCTAAATTCACATGTGTGTATTAACCGATTCACCTGATATCTTCGTCAATTTCAAACCAATTTCATGATTCTTGTAGATTTGATGTAGATACGACGAAACCACAGCAAATGGAACCCCATTTACAGTTGTTCCTCCATTCCAATACATAGCGGTGAATGCGCAGATTGAATGAGCTTGAATTGGAATAAATTGAAGAAAAATATCTTCCCAAAACCACAACATTAATTATTTATTTCGTTAAATTACTATTAAATCAATATAACACATAATTAAGTATCTACACTCATGTGAAATATTAAAAATCTCACCAAGGTTAGATTATGAAACAATATCATGAACAAGTATTACTATCTAAAATGACGGAAAAGAAATTAAATGTTATACGTAATCGAGGTCTTGATAGCATAATGTACATATAATAAAGTTATTTGAAATGAAGTATTCAAGTGGAAACTCTTTTCAATGAACATTCCAAATTACTCCACATTAAAAACTTCACATTTACTTGTTTTTAGGATTCCGTACTTCAAAAGGCAAAATGGAATCTTTATAGGATCACTTTGTTGTCCGTCTGTCTGTCTGTCACTCTGTCTGTCTGTCTGTCACTCTGTCTGTCTGTCAAGACCCTTTTTCTCAGGGACGGGTGAAGCTATCAAGCTGAAATTAATATCACATACTCAGGTCTGCAGTGCCTACGAGCAGTGAACAAATCAAACTTACAGTCAACGCAATCAAAAGATACAGCTATTTAGGACTATTTTATGTGGATATTTTGACTCTCGCAATGGAATCAAAACCTATTGGGTACTTCCCGTTGACCTAGATGAATCATGAAATTTGAGAAGAAGCAAGGTCATGTTCAGAAAAAATCCAAATCCCATAAATTTGTAGTTACATCACGATAAAAAAAAATTTATTCGCGAAAATAATTAGCGAAATTATTTTTTACGGAACCCTTGGCAGTAAAATAAAAAAGCCGTCAAGTGCGAGTTCGATTCGCTCAGAATCGGACTCACACTTGACGGCTTTTCAGGAACACCGTTCCTATATGAAATCTATATGTTTGTCGGTGCGTTTGTCTGTGTGTTTGTCTGTCGCTTTTTTTTTCGAATATTCGAAATTTGACTTCAGATTCGGATTCAGCATAAAAAAGTAGAATAGAAATGTTCAGGAACACCGTTCCTATTTCTTAAGGAGCATGGTCAAAATGGCCGACAAATTAAAAAAAAAAAATATTATTATATAATTGACGAGCCAGGTGTTCCTCTGGCAATGCAAGCTTGCGCATTCTCAGCTGGTTTTATTTCATTTTATCAGTCAGACCATAGTGTCACACAATGTCAGCGAGGCCTGCGCGCCTGAGTGATACGACAACTTTCCACATTCAAGTAAATTACAGCACAAAGTCTTTACATTTTTGTCGGTGTATAAAAGTTACACTCCATTTTAACTTTCTCTCTTAACTCAATAAATTTACGTCGGCGTTTCTATTTTTTAAGCTCGGAGTGTTAATTTAGAAATAAAAAAATATTTTTCTAAAGTTTCTGGCAAATATTCATTAAATTTTAACACTGTAATTGTTAAATATATTAAGAGACAGTGCAAGTGGTTTATATATCTCTAATCAAAGGCGAAAACAAGCAACGTCGACCGTAGTCTGCCTGTGGATGAATTTATACATCTCTTGCATCGGATAGTATTTTAAGTCACAGATACTGGCTATTAACACGGGGTAACTGCCGATATACTAAGTCATCTTCCTTGGGGCGGTTTGAAACCGGTACGTTCCGCCAATCCGCACAGTAGCAGTGGAAATATTACTAAGAGCTGGATATTGCATTTAATTACTTTTTATACGTATATTAGCGCGTACAGATTGTCCAAAATATACTAATCGTTACTGAATTGTATCGATCTAGACAAACACCATACGACTAATCCAATCACCCTGTTCATTTGTGCCATCTGTATTATGTGCCATTTTAAATTAAAAGGAACGTGAGCACCGATTTTTGTCGACCAGCGCTCTGGTCCCTTCTCTACAATAGTCTCGTTTGCGAAGCTACACAATTTCGTGCCAGCAATCTAACCAAGTTATTAAATAGTGACAAATACGCATACTTTTTCGTAATGGTACAAATTTTTAACTTTATTGTTATCCTCATTCGATAAGTAGCACATTGGCCATTCGGAGAAAATCATCATATTGATATTACAGTGGTAAAAGGCTGGAATACATGAATTATCGTAACGCACATGGAGGCCAAACATTTCGGCCCATTTAGATTTATGTACAAAAATAATTACATTCAAAATGAAAGCTACTCAGTAGAATAGAAAACCTTGCATAGCTAAACACAACGTTTCAACCTTTGTGATAATTTAAGGTAAACAAATACAAAATTATACTTTACTGCTTTCTATTTATTTATGACTTTATGATGTGTTTATTTGAAATCAATATTTTAAGAAATAATTCGTTACTTTGAAGAGTACTTTGGGCGAAAGGCAATTGTTCGATTCTCTCTCTAATATCACTGGCCGTAAGTTTTTATAGCTTTGCGTGAAACATTTCACATTACCACAAAAGGCCGTGGCAGATTGGGTACTCAATTTTTTTTCATGTTCTAAATAAACTAAACTTTAGAAATAGTTGCTTATAGAATTTTATAGAGTAGGATTTTTTATATACCACTAAGATGGTAAACAAGGATGATAAGCAGTTACCATAGCCTATGTACATTTGCAACACCAAGGGTATCTATCACTCTTGCGTTGCCGACCCTATAAAAACCACTTCACGCCTTTCTTGAAGAACCCTATGTTGTAGTCCCTTGGGAAAACCTCAACAGGAAGCCCATTCCACAACTTAATAGTACGCGACCAACGCGGCTAAATATTACTTAACAAGTGAACTCATTGACCTGGAACCTATCAAATATTTACGAAAGAATATATCTAATTACTCTAACTTTACAGCTATATTTTCATTCGAAATTTTGTTTTCAAAAAAAGACAGCCGTACGATTTGGTAGAGCCTACTTAATTGAATTTCAACATGCAATAGTGATATCCTAGTGGATAAAGAACTAGCCTATTAATCGACTGATCGAGGTTCGACTCCTGGTGTGGCCATGACCACTAAATTCCTGCTTTCGGATATAAATACATACATAAATCGCAAGACCGGTGGTGACGGAAAACATGTGATGAAACCCTGAAATATAGTATTGTCTTAGGTTTTCGCGATTGTTACACATTGAATTAAACAATTTTTAACGGAAGTACCGCGTGTTTTTTTTATTTTGTTGAACCTGACGTTACGTCAGGTTCAACAAAATAAAAAAAACACGCGATACTCTGAAATATAATTTCTTGACCGTGTGTCTAGAAATTATATTTCGAAAAATATGTGACCTGACCTAAGAAATTTTTTCTATCTAGGTTATGGAGGTCTGACGACAGTCGCTCCATGTTAAAATCGGTATCAAGTTCTTAGGCTTAGGTAGCAGACCATATCAATTCCAAGGGATTAAGAAACGAGATAACGCTCGTTTCTTAATAGAAGAAATAAATTTCAACATGATATAATGGCTATTAATAGTGAGGGATCATAAAAACTACTAATTTTTTGTGGCCTTGATCAAACAATAAGTTTTAGAAATTTTGAATACTATTTTGAACACCGTTTATAAAAAAGCAATAAATCTTCGCCTACGACATGTAATAAAATTACGTTCAAAAACTATTAAAAAAACTGACAAAAGTAATTAAACAGACGCAAAATGCCCATAAGAATTATTTCATAAACACATCCAGTAAAAAATCAAAAGCGAGTTGGCGATAATAAACAATACGCAAAAACCAAAACAATTCATACAATACATTAAAAAAGATAACGTTATTGTGAGTGATCCCAAAAAAAAATTGCAAACATATTTATCATTGATCAAGTAGAAAATTCCTCAAAAATATTAAATAATACAATAAATAATACAAATATTAAAATAATCAACCCCAATACATGTTTATGCCTCCAGTTTTACCTCATGATATTATTCAAGCTATAAAATCTTTACAAAACACAAAATGTATAGGATTCGATGGGATAGCCATAGAAGTTGTAAAATATATTGGTGATGAAATAGCAGGACATCTTTGATACATTATCAACTTATGTATTTGTGACGGTGTCTTTCCATAAAGCCTAAATCCCATCATCATAAAGCCACATCACAAAAAAGATGACAAAGATAATCCAACTAACTATAGACCAATGGCCCTATTATTTGTATTCTCTAAAATTATTGAAAAGGTTTTATAGAAGTTTATTTACACATATTTAGATAAATATAATATTTTATGCAACGAACAAAAAGGATTTAGGAAAGGTAAAATGATTAACATGCCAATATATGACTTATTAGATATCGTAATGAAAAACGTAGATAAAAGCAATACAATATGTGCCATTTATACTGCATGACTAAGGCTTTTGACTATGTAGATCACTTATGTAGTTATGCTCTTTAATCCTTCCACCCCTGGAGCATATCACCTGCTAGAGCAATATACTCTATCGATTCCTATCTAGACGGCCAATGAAGGCAAGCCAGAGCTGGGAGTCCTGCGGGCCTTCTTGACTTTCCACTACGACCGACGAAGACACGCCGGAGACGAAGGTCCTGATCGACTCTGAAGCACTCGGGTGCCGTGGTGTCGTTACGCACCAACAGCTCTCCACAACCTACCCTGGGGTTATTTATATCTCTTATTTATTATTAATTAAAGCTTATTTGACATTTGATTTGATTTGATTTGACATGGTTTACTGCGTTAATAATTTCTACATTTTTAATGTATTTTTTTTAATTTGCATGCTTATATTTAAATAAAATGCATAAGCAACATATTGTACTTGTAACAATTTTATTTGTATACCAAATAAATGACTTACTTACTTACTTTAATTACAGTTTACAACTGAACAATCATGTAATTAACGTATTCATGTGTTTATTTGAATCCGCTAGTGTATGTGGAGGGAGCGCCTTAATACTTTTACCTACTATTAAAATACCAATGTATTAAGAAATTTCTCTAATTGGAAGTCAATTACACAGCCAGCATCGTATATAATCAAGACACAAAATCTCTTGTTTACAATACGAAGAATACCATCTTGATTGTAAACAAATTATTCCCTTTTCATAAATCATAACATAACATCGGTATCACAAAACATATTCGGACACATCTATCCTGATATATAATAACCATTAACTTATCCGGGATGAGATTACATTACATTCAACAGACTTTTGCTATGCCCCAATTCTTCCAGGTCAGTCCGGCCCCGTGCTGAAGTTTGGCGATACAAAAAGAAACATTATTAAAGTGTGCGCTAGTGACAACTATGTTGATATGTTGGACATAGTATTGTATCATTTATCGATAATATAATAATTAGTGTCAAAGTATTAATAAGAAAGTGTTATTTGGCATCCGTTCTTGTAACAATGTTGAAACGAAATATGCTTTTTTTTATTTATATTAAGATGTAGAACAGAGAGTAAAATAGGTTTTTTAGGGCAGCTTCGCTATCTGTTGGTGAGTAACGACGTGGTAGGTACCAAGTGCTCTAGAGAGTCGATGAGGGCCTTCGTCTCTTAAGTATCTTTGTTTCTTAGAATGAAAACACAAGGAAGTGCTCAAGACTCAACTCATTTTGCCGGTTTGCCTTCATTGGCTATCCAGGAAGGAGTCCTTAGAGCTATGTGCTCTAGAGGTGGAAGTGTTTAAAGGCATAATGCAGCGGGTAACTTGGGAGATACAGTACACCTCTCGACATCCTTGAATCACGCCAGTATTGACCCCAGTGAACTTTTTCTGCCATTTCGGGGATCCATCATCATCATTCATGAGTGGCGAATCATCGCCTGCTGATCAGATATCGTAACCATAGCGGGCGTCCGTCCCCCTTTAGTAATAGCCCAGTACCATAATATCTGCAGTAGATACACATTGCCTCCGAAAGCCATATTCGAAACGGATTCGAAAAGTTTTCGCTCAGATTTCATAGATTTTGAGTGAAATCTTTTCGATTTCGACTCTGATATGTTAATTCGAAGCATTGAAACGGAAAATTCTCATTCGAAACGAAAAGTTGTTACACTGAATCGGAGTTGTTTCCAGTGAAATGTTTTTGAATGCATTCGCATTGACACGGTACGCAATATATGTCATGAAATCGAAATCTTTTCAATGCAACTGGAATTCATGAAAGATGATTTCTACGTCTTAATTCCTAAAATTATGCCATTTTGACTCAAAATATTCTCGAGAGCTTGTAGACTCACAAGCTTGTAGATTCGCAAATTGATAAATTCTTGAGAACTTTTAAATTCGCGAGCGAAGATTGGCAAACAAGCATGCAGCCCGCATTAGATGGTATGCGGTCACCGTAGCCTATTGACGCTCGCAACACCCCGGGGATGTTACTCGCGCGCTGCCAATTTTGTGACCTAAGGATGTTTCGTCACAGTACCCAGTAATTTCTCTGCTATATCTCACCCTTCAAACCGGAACACAGTTATATAAGTATAGCTGCTTAGCGGTAGAAATAGGTGAGACAGAGGTACCCACGCAGACGACTTTTGTACCGATCTCCCTCTGGTGTACCTACTAGTGCTGTATGGCCATAGTCCCTTTGACCATAGAATTTCAGACCCCTCTGGACTAAAAGAAAGAAAGAAAAATCGTATTTTGCTTCACCTGGTGTGATGACTTTTCGATTCGATTGAGAAGTTTCCGTGCCAATGTGAATATCCCTGCTACTCTCATATCAAAAGCTCTTAATTTCCGATATATTCACAATAGTCCCAATACCTGTGCAGACCTGCTCGTGGGTATATTGTCCCATTGATGTCCCTGCTTCCGGCGGGTGCACTACATCACACTAATATTCTCGAAGGAGTAGTGAATACTTATCTCGCACGCCTATCGAATGACCGGATAATGCCCATGAGTGAATTATATACATAATATACCTATATACACCGAATATATGACCAGACCATTCCGCGAAAAATTCGACGTGAGCCCGACTCGACTCGATCATAAATATGTTTGAGTTCGGTTGAAGTATAGTTTAAGTCAAGGTTCGGTAAAGATATGAAGCCCCATGCTGTAGTCCCTTAGAAAAACCGGCGTTTGGCTCGGCTGCGAGTTAATTCCACACCAGTATAACTTAAATGAAATTCATATATATTTTACATTGAATGGTTTATCACAATTAACATCGACACCTGTACCTGGCAATAAGAATACCATATTGTATCCGATTCTCTCATACATCACGATATTGAATCATGATATATGAGATAATCGCATATACATATTCGTATACACTGACATTTAGTCACGGTGTGTTCATTTATCTACACATCTACGGTTTGTTCATTTATCTGGGTTATTTAAAACATTTATCATGATTGTATAACATTAATCATTTATATGTTACGGCCTAAATAATTACCCTGGATATTGTTTGCACGCACCCAAATCGGGTAAGAGCAAGCAGACGTATATACGGTATAAATGTTAATCTACTGCAGTGTATCTTAGTTATGACGGAATGAACAGCATAGAAAGTTTTCCTGTAATAAAGCACTTTTATGTACCAACTTCCAATGTGATCTGTCATATGCTGTACGTCAATTTTTAATAACAAACACAACATTACAACCGAAAGAAGAGAAAAGAGACCAATGATAGCCCAGTGAATCAAGGATCTGGCTATGGATCAACTGGCATTCTGTTCGAATCCTGGCATGTGCCACTAAAATTTGTGTTTTGTAATTATGCGTGGCGGTAAAAGAAGACGTCATGCAGAAACCTGCACGCCCAAGGAATTAAATTTGAAAGACGTGTGACCTTATCTAAGAAAGATCTAGTTTCCTCTCTGGGTAGTGGAAGTCTGTCGGCAGTTGTTCCTTGATCAAAATCAATATCTCCGCCAAATCCTGGGACATTGGTAGCGGACTCCTCCAATCCTAATGGATTAGGAAAACGTGATAAGGCTAAGACGAAGAAGACAATATTACAACTTATATAAAATAACAACAAACAAAAAAAATAAAATAAATACTGCAGCATAAATAAAAGTAGACAAAATAGACGTTGTAAATTACTCGACGTATAGCATGTAAACATACATTTTTCTGTCTGTCTATACCTTAAGGTCAAGTCCCTTACGTGATATAAAGACAGCACCGAGCGTCACATGACATACTAAGGTAACAAACAAGCATACAGCGTCCCAGATGGTAAGCAATTATTATATCCTGTCAACGATTACGGCTGCAGAGACACTAATCACGCATTATCGAGCCTCTATACGCTCTATAAACTGTTCTTTAACAGCCCCATGGTGTATTTTGTTCATTATTATATTGGATTTATTAGACAACCAAAGGGCTCGCGGAAGAAAACTTGCCGCATTTCGACTGCGTTTCAAGCTTTCATCAGCATCGCTTTGTATGTAGCGAGCTGTGCCTTTTGCTCAAGTTTTGTTGCCAATTATTTCCAACTCTCCATTCACAGTATTCCCTGTGCTCGCCTCTCCACGCAGTGGTGTACCATTCACCACTGCTAAAAGTTAATCCACGATATACAAGCACGTTCATTTGTTCCAACATTACATAATCAACCGTAAATCTTACATTCCTTCTGATTTCTTCTATTCAAATACCATACAAAATACATTTGCATTCAATTATAAGGTTTTCTCCATACAATCATCTTTCATCATTGCGAGTGTTTGCAATCCAGATGGTGCGTCAGCTGTTAACATGGCCTCACCTACATAAACAGACAATTCACTATTAAGTTACCGATGCGTAAGCTTTCACTTCTTATTTAGGATATCCGAAAGGGATAAGCTTTGTCGGACAAATTACACAGCGCTATCTAGCATCTTATGAGTACTAAAAAACTGATAAACACAAGTAAACATTTTTTTTTATACATACTTACTAAAAAGTGATTGCACATTGTTGAATTGTCTGCTCTATGCAGATGAGGCCATGTTAATAGCGGACGAACCATCTGGACTGCAAACACTTGTCGCAATAATGAAAGATTTGACGAGCTCGGTGGTTAGTGACGTTGTACTTTGACACCAAAGCTCGTGGGTTCGATTCCCAAACAGAACAAACATTTATGTGCATGAACATGTCTGTCTTGGTCTGGATGTTTTAAGAGAGCTAGGGCCCATTAAAGCAGCCCCTCTGGAGAAGTACCTCCACGTCACAGAAAAACATGCTCACACCAGAATTCTAACCAGGATCAGTCTAGGCAGGTTCTTTACCCACCAGGCTATCACTTACATATCAATATATTGTTAAACACAATAGATAAACAGTATATTGAGTAGCACACAGAAAATACTGTTTTCCTTTGCATGACTTAATTTTTATCCACTTAGTCACAGTGATTTTGCAGAAGTATAAAGACATGGAATAAATGCGAAAATCCTTGTGGATTTTATCGTGGGTGTAGGCAGAGTGGCTAATGTATTGACGAGCTCGGTGGCGCAGCGGTGAAACGCGTTGTTACGCTACTTTGACACCAACGCTCGTGGGTTCGATTCCCACACAGGACAAACATTTGTGTGCATGAACATGTTTGTTTGTCTTGGTCTGGGTATTTTCTATGTATAATAAGTATATACACACATCAAAAGTGTCTAGGGATCAACATATATTTTTGCAATAACTTTTCTCCTGATTGATATTAATTAAAATTTTCTTTAAGGATTCATCAAATAAAGTGTTTTCGTTTGTCTACAGTAACGATAAACCAAGTCACCTTTGCATTAATAAAGAAATTTGCCATTTTCATAATAAAGGGATTTTTGACATTTGAACCACTAACATTAAAGTTCGAAAAAAAGACTGAAATAACAGTTTTCTTTAAAATTTTATTGGGTAACTTAAACAATTAATAATCCGTGTTTCTACCGCGAACACTAACAACACAAGAACATCGGTTTGGCATACTCAAAATGAGTTCATCCAAATCACGCTGTGGAATGGCCGCCCATGTTCGTTGCAACAACAAAAAAAGGTCTTCTTGCGACTGGATACCCTCCATATTCGGCAGAGCTCTTCTCTGTAGCATATCCCATGCATGCTCAATCGGGTTTAAGTCTGGCGACTGAGCAGGCCAGGGCATGACATTGATGTTAGCTGCGGCGAGAGTCTGTCTTACAACTCTTGCGGTGTGCGGTCGTGCATTATCATGCATTAACTGAAATAAGGGACCGATTTGCACTTGTATAGGAACGATGACGTCTGATACAATCGTCTTAGCATAAATTTGAGCGTTGAGGTTGCCTCTGATCCAAATCAACTCAGTTCTTCCGCCGATCCAAATACCCGCCCATACCATGATGGTTCCACCACTATAAGGATGGACTTCCTGGCAGGATTTTAATCGCTGTTGGCGTCCAGGGGTTCTCCAGTGTCGTATACGTTTATATATTTTATATATTTTTTTATTACAAAGCCACATCTCAATCTCAAGAAATCCGCATAAAAATGCTTGATCCCTAGACACTTTTGATGTGTGTATTTACAAAAAAAAAAAAAAAATGTATTTACGTATGTTTATCAGTTGTCTAGTACCCATAACACAAGCTTCGCTTACTTTGGGGCTAGATGGCGCTGTGTAATTTGTCCGACAATATTTATTATTATTATTATTATTTATTGTCCTCTCGCCTAACTATTGTAAAAGGGAACTATTGGCACTAAACTATCTTTCGCCTTCTTCTTTGCTCTGCGTGCTAGGATCAAATGACAGACTGTTATGGCGTTTCATTATCATCTATAATAGGTTTTTTTTTCGATAAAGGCTCACCACTTGTTCCCACCACTGTGTCTCCTGTGTAGCTAGAATTAACAGCGGCGACCACCAAAAAGGCAAATGAACAGTGAAGTTCATTGCTGTCCCGGGGGTTAAACTACAGCTGCCTTGGAACTCACAACGAATTTAATCAGAAGAAATTTGTAGGAGTAGGAGGTTTTGAAATAGACTTCCCCTCTTGGCAAAGTGAGAGACAGCAATATGACAAATAAGGCATTTAGAAACCTCGAAGAGATGGCTAGTCAAGTGAAGCTCAACTGCCGTGCACCACGGTTTATCAAATATCTAACACTATTGGGACCTTAATTGTGAGTTGTTACCTCTAAGTACCTATAATCTATATATATAAAAATGAATGTTTGTCTGTATGTCCTCTATGGACTAAAACGGCTGGGCAAATTTTGATGAAATTTTCAGTGAATCTTTAGGTTAGCCCAGCAGGTGATCCTGTGAAGTTTGGTAGCGATCATATCACCCGTGCGAAGCCGGGGCGGATAGCTAGTAGGTATATAAACCTTTGTTAGCAGTGATAGCCCAGCGGATAAAGGATCGGTTCTATAATAGGTATATAAACCTTTGTTAGCAGTGATAGCCCAGCGGATAAAGGATCGGTCTATTGACTACTAGTCTCCGGTTCAAATCCTGGCAACTACCACTATCCTCGTGTTTTCGCACTTATTTATGGACATATTTGTTATTATGACTTGCTCGGCAGTGAAGTAAAACATCGTGAAGAAAGCCACACGTCCAAGAAATTAAAATTCGAGAAACGTGTGACCTTATCTAAGAAATATCTTGCTTTACCTCTGGGTTGTGGAGTCACTCCATTTAAAAATCAGAATCTTCGTTAAATTCTTAGATTTAGGTTAATACTTCGCCAATCCAAATGAAAGGAAGTCGCAGATGTGGCGGTGTGGCGGTGGTGTTATACGTGTAGGCGGGAGCCTAAATTATATAATTTACATAATCTTTTAAAAGATTATGTAAATTATATAAGGCTTCTTTCTTCTCTTTCTCATCTTCTTTCTTCTTTTTCTATCTTTTAAAAGATTATGTAAATTATATAATTTAGGCTCCAGCCCACACGTATAACACCACCGCCACACCGCCACATCTGCGACTTGTCTAGATGATATCTTTTATAATTTGTGAGCATATCAATAAACAAGTAATTGGCGACTTGCCTTCAGATCATTACGGTCAGTTGGTAGTATACTAATGTTCAAATAATGTAGATTTAAAAAGTGATCTATTGTATAGACCACTGACCACTAATAACCTTATTAAATACAACAATGTACTGGGGAAAAGGTTGCCATTACTGGATTACTCTGTAGATAGTCCTGATATGATGGTATAGAGCAATCTATACCAATTTGTTCAATGTTATCTCCAGTGAGTACCAAGACTACAAGACAAGACTCTGTTAAATATGTTGAAAATTATTCCAAAATATTTAAAAATGTTTGCAAAGTTGGAAAATCAAGCAAAAATTAAGCAGTCGTCAAATAAAATAAAGGCTATATGGGATATTATTGAAAAGGAAACAGGTAACCACGAGATAATGAGTATTCTATTAAACATAATAATCAAACTGTAATAGCTGTTAAACAAGTAGCAAATCTCTTTGATGACTACTTCACTAATATCCCTTACATTAACACTGACTGCCACAATTCATCTCCACATGTTGCTGCTGAGTTTTAAAGGAATAAAAATTACCCTTTGACGAGCTCGGTGGCTCAGTCGTTATGACGCGACTTTGACACCAACGCTCGTGGGTTCGTTTCCGACACAAAACAAACATTTGTGTGCATGAACATGTCTGTTTATCTTGATCTGGAGGTTTTAAGTGAGGTAGGGCGCATCAAAGCAACCCGTCTGGGGAAGTACCTCCACCTCACAGAAAACCGCAGCCAAATAACAACTTCCTATGGGGTTGTTGTGTTCCTGTGTGTGAGTGAGGTCACCAGTACGCTCCTAAGGAGTTGCTGTGGCAGCAGAGGAGGCATCGTGCAAGTGATTCTTAATATGTTACAAGCATTAATATGCTACGGTAACTGCCTTACATTAGGTAGGCCGTATGCTTGTATGCCGCCCGACATTGTATAAAAAAAAACAATCAAGAGTGGAGCTTATTAATTTACACATATTCAATCAAGCGATATAACTAAAACCTTTAAACAACTAAATATTAAAAACTCAGAAGATCATTGGGGAATGTCCAGAAAAGTATTTTATTGTATTATTGAGTCAATAGATCCACACTTGGCATTTATTTTTAATAAATGTAATGTTATAGGTATGTTCTCAAACTTATAGGGTCAAATCTAAAGGTATGTTAATATTGGGATGTCCCAGGGCTCTATATTGGGCCCCTTTTTATTTTTAGTATATGTAAATGATCTGCCCTACATGGTACAGAAAATGGCGAATATACTACTGTTTGCCGATGACACTCCTTTAATACTAGAGTTTATTAATGATACTGTATTTCTTGGAATTACTATATAGTCAAAATTGCAGTGCCCCCCCCCCCCCCCCCCCCACGTAAATAAACTGGCAAGTAAGCTCAGCTCTGCCGCATATGCCGTAAGGAGAATTAGACAATTAACGGATGTGGCTACTGCTCGCTTAGTCTATTTCAGCTACTTTCACAGCATTATGTAATATGGTATACTGATGTATGTTGTAAAAATATAAAATTTAGTGAAAATCTTAGAAGCAGGATTAGATTGCGTATACCGGTACATCGGCTCGCTAAGAAAAGTAGATATTTTGTTGTAAATTGTATTCGATTCTATAATAAATTACCTGAAACAGTTCTATCCTTGCCTGACAATATATTCAAGAGGCACATCAAAAATACTCTATGTAATAAGGATTATTACAGGATCGATGAATATCTGGCTGACAGAGATGTCTGGATATAATTCAGTACATGTGTTAATATATCTTTAACTGTGCAACTTGTCACCATTATACACTGTCATAAATGTATTGTAATATAAATTGACGATTTGAAAAGATACCTATATTGGCAAGTTTCTTTTCGCATTTCTTCTTTGCCATCTTTGAAATGCTGGTAGATTAAAAAAGAGAAATCAAAACTATGAAAAATTAATAAGATATAATATTGGGAATGTAAGACGTGTCTAAGTACCCGTGAGGGTCTGAAGGTGAATAAATATTTTTTATGTTTATCTTTCTTCTCCTTCAAAATTTGTGAAGCGATAATTCTGTTATAACGACAGATGATAAATATGTAAGCAAATTTACTACCAAATCCCAGTTGATATATCTTTCGGTTAGAAAGGTTTATATAGGTACCTTCTTTTTCATAGCGTTTCCTTCCATTTGGATTGGCAAAGTATACCTAAATCTAAGAATTTAACGAAGATTCTGATTTTTAAATGGAGTGACTCCACAACCCAGAGGTAAAGCCAGATATTTCTTAGATAAGGTCACACGTTTTGGTCACACTTGTCTTGTAGTCTTGGTACTCACTGGAGATAACATTGAACAAATTGGTATAGATTGCTCTATACCATCATATCAGGACTATCTACAGAGTAATCCAGTAATGGCAACCTTTTCCCCAGTACATTGTTGTATTTAATAAGTTTATTAGTGGTCAGTGGTCTATACAATAGATCACTTTTTAAATCTACATTATTTGAACATTAGTATACTACCAACTGACCGTAATGCTCTGAAGGCAAGTCGCCAATTACTTGTTTATTGATATGCTCACAAATTATAAAAGATATCATCTAGACAAGTCGCAGATGTGGCGGTGTGGCGGTGGTGTTATACGTGTGGGCTGGAGCCTAAATTATATAATTTACATAATCTATTCCTCCAGGAATAGATTATGTAAATTATATAATTTAAATAAATTTATAAATCTAAGAGTTGTTTGTGTGTTTACTAATATATCTACGAGTACATTGAAATCACCACAGACTGTTATGCTTTTTGCCTGTCATATTTCTGAAGTGAAAACTTCTTTAGCGGCGTTGTGCACTTTTTGGGATGAGTAAAAAATGCTAAACTCGCATCAGGCCGTCAGGACACGTGACCCTGACCGTAAGATTTTGGTGAGAATTACAACTTAAGTTCGCTGCAGCGCTAAAACATTAGTTCCCTCTAATTAAACAATTAAAACATGAAGCGCTAGATCGTTCATAGTGCATTATTTTCTCGCGACCAAAACGTAAGCGCCATGAAATTGTTGGCGTTTACGTGTTTCGTTCAACGTAGTTTATCAACATCGCTGTTTGGTGTAAGCGGCGCAGGGCGCTTGCGCGAGTGTGCGTGTGTATTTGAGTTTTAGAGATTGGCGATAATGATGCTGGTAATGATGATGGTGAGTCGTTGAAATTATGGATGAAAGTTGATTTTTCTGAGAGATAAACTTTTTAATGTAAAATAATTGTAATAGTTCTGAAGTGTTAAATTTTTAATGTAATATATATTGTCTTGTTTGTGTACGATAGTGCAATAAACGAATATTGTATTTATACATGATAGTATTTTTATACTGATAAATAAAGCAATTGGTGCGAAATTATTTCCTAACCATTCCAAAATATTCAAAAATGCACAACGTTAATGTTCTAATTTTCACTTCTGCCGGCACTCCCGGAGTGCAACCGGTTTTTTTTTATTAACGTATCCTCCATTACCTGCTCAAATTGTGTGAAGTCACCGCTAGGAGGTCTGTATACACAAATAATTATGTAATTAGCTAATTCAACACATGAAATCTCAATAGTGCATTCAACAGAGAGCCAAACAATGTCCTTATGTATAAAATAAAATTGCATTTTTTTTTCAAACATACACCTATGCAAAGCAGAATCTTATGTAAATAAAAAATTGATCTAAATCTTTAGAGCATTTTCCTGGATACCCGGAATATAATGATATATATATCATTACCCTACCTCTCTTAAAAATACCTGGACCGAGACAAAGGGACATGTTCATTCACACAAATGTTTGTCACGTGTGTGAATCGAATCCACAAGCGTTGGTGTCAAAGCAGCGTTACTAACCACGACACCACCGAGCTCGTCAAGGAACTGCGCGTTTAATAGGATTAACTTACATCACACCCATACAGGATAGTTTCAACAAAACAAACTGACAAACAAAGGCTATTATATTCATGTTATTAAAGGGGAACAGAGAAAGTTAAAGGGGAAGTTACCGAAGTTGTAATCCCACGGGAATCGGGAATCGAACCAATTCTAGGAGTCGCAGGAATAAAAAGCTTATTAAGTTACAACTTGGAAATAATAACTTTAGTCTGACGATCAAAGTGGATCTGCTTCGTAGTTATGTTAGTAGATGCCTAAGATTTTTATAGGAGGTAGGGTAACAATCAAAACAGAAGGCCCACCTAATAAATTTACAAACAGTAAACCTGTACGGAATTGTTACTTTGACTTTTTGTGGAGTATGGTTAGTAATGCTACATTGCCAAAGCTCGTGGGTTCGCTTCCCGCACAAGACATACATTTCTGTGGATAAACATGTCTGTTTTCCTTGGTCTGAGTGTTTTCAACAGAGGCGCATCAAAGCAGTCCGTCTAGAAAAGTAATTATAACTTACAGCCAAATAACAACTCTGTGGAATGTTGTGTTCCTGCGAGTGAGTTACATTGCTAGTAATCTTCTAAGGAGTTACTATGTTATCAGCAGGAGTGGTGATGTATCCTGTATTGCAAGTGGGTATAAGCTACAGTAATAGCTTTGCAGCAGGTGGGTCATCTGCTTGCATGCCTCCCGACGCTGTATAAAGCTAAGATACGCTCCAAGTTCAACTCTTTCTTATAAAATATGTTTTTTTTTTTTCAGTTTCTTGTATATTTTTAGATTATAAATATTGGGTTCAGGGAAACTAGGAAGATGGAAAAAAGAAATGAACCCTGTCCTACAGTTCTTAAACATATAAATAGTACGTCGGCCAAACTATATATTGTAATATTTTAGCTCTTCTTCTTATTAGCGTTATCCAGTTTTCTAATCAATTAAGATATTAATACAACGTCGGGAGACATTCAGGTATACGGCTCACCTGATGTAAAGCACGATGCCTCCTCTGCTGCTTGCACATAAACTCCTTAGGAGCTTACTGACACGCGTCACGACGACATCGAGCTCTCCGATGGTCCGAGGCCCGAGTGTCTGAGGGTCGACAACTCGACAATGATCTATGCCTGGTGTTACATTGGTTGCAATTGTTTATCACCAGCTTTTCTGCAAGCAGGAAGTACTTCCACAGTCGGAATCCTTTGATGCGCTCTCCCTTTCTTAAATATCGAATGGTAAAAGCCACGCACGCGGCGGCGATATGAAGTAGCTCTTTTGATGAGCCCGGTGGTGCAATTAGTAGTGCTACTTTGATACCAACGCTCGTGGATTCGATTCTCACACAGGACAAACATTTGTGTGTATGCATATTTGTTTGTCTTGGTCTGGATGTTTTCAAGGGAAGTAACGACTCCTCTAACCCTAACCAAATAGCAAGTCCCTGGAGAGTTCTTGTGTTCCTGCGAATAAGTGAGGTCACCAGTAAACTGTTAAATAAATAAATAAAATATTGTCGGACAAATTACACAGCGCCATCTGGCCGTAAGTAAGCGAAGCTTGTGTTATGGGTACTAGACAACTGATAAACATACGTAAATACATTTTTTTTTTTTGTAAACTTATTATACATAGAAAATACCCAGACCAAGACAAACAGACATGTTCATGCACACAAATGTTTGTCCTGTGTGGGAATCGAACCCACGAGCGTTGGTGTCAAAGTAGTGTAACAGCGCGTTTCACCACTGAGCCACCGAGCTCGTCAACCGGGCTCGTTAAGGAGCAGCTGTGTTAGCAGCAGATGTGACATTGCGCGAGTGTTACTTAATGTGTTAAAAGGTAACCGCTTTACATCAGGTAGGCCGTATGTATCGCTAGGTATGGATCTCTCACTAGTTCATTGTTCATACTTTGTTGTTGAATGTGCAAGAAATCTTTATCGAAACAATGACAGTTATTACTACAACTCAGCATTTAACGACACTAACATATATACCGTATTACCACGCTCCTGAACACATTATTGAATGAAAAGATGGGAACCGACGTTCAATACGTAATTGGTTGGTACGCAATTAGCCCTGTGTCTTTATGGTGCGGCAATAAAAAGCGTACAACTCGATGTTTACGAGATAGCGTGAAGATAATGCTGGGGCAGAATTGGTTGGGATTTCAGTGAGAAACTGGGAAATAAGAGGTTTGATAATAAATTGCAGATACCCAGAAAACTACAGATTTTTTTACACTACATCGGGAGGCATACAAGCCCACCTGATGTAAAGTGGTTACCGTAGACTATAAACGCATTAAGTATCTCTCGCGCGATGTCACCTCTGCTGCTAACGCAGCAAGTTGTTAGGAGCTTACTGGTGACTTCACTCACTCGCAGGAATACAGCAACACTCTAGGGAGTTGTTATTTGGCTACGGTTTTCTGTGAGGTGGAGGTACTTCCCCAGACAGGCTGATTTGATGGGCCCTGCCTCTTTTAAAAAGATTATAAAATATATTAAGATCAAGAAATTTGATGTATTTTTTTATACAACGTCGGAAGGCATACAAGCATACGGCCCACCTGATGTAAAGCAGTTACCGTAGCCTATTAACGCATGTAATATATTAAGCATGACTCGCGCGATGCTTTATCTGCTGCTTACACAGCAACTCTTTAGGAGCTTACTGGTGACCTCACTCACACGCAGGAACACAACAACCCTCTACGGAGTTGTTATTTTGGCTGCAGTTTTTTGTGAGGTGGAGGTACTTCACCAGATGTATGAGAATGTGTGAGGTACGACTCTCTTAAAACAACCAGACCAAGACAAACAGACATGTTCACTCAAGCAAATGTTTGTCTTGTGTGGGAATCGAACCCACGACCGTTGATGTCAAAGTTGCGTCATTCACATCTCAGCCACCGAGCTCGTCAAAGGATACAATCTACGTAGGTGAAAAGTGAAGCAATGATAGCCCAGTGGATAAGCAACCGACATATTGAAGAAACATTACGACAATGTACCAACTTTCAATGTGATCTGTTAGAGTACATCAATGTTTAATAGCAAACAAAACATTATAACCAAAAGACGAGAAAAGAGAGCAATATTAAAGCAAAGTTAAAATCTTTTTATTCCGTAAAAATGGCTACATTTGTTTGGAATCGTCACAATTTTTTTCCCTACCGTGCAGTTCATGACTAGGTGAGCACTGATAAAAATACTGCCAAAAAACTCAGGCATCCCTCTTTTGGTATCCAAACAAATTTACATAATTTATTAATTACATTATAATTGGATCAACTCAATCCCAGGCATTTTTATCATTAATAAAGTCAGATACTTTATATTATGCCCTGCTACACAATTTGGCTTTAATAGTAGTTTTAAATTTGTTTATTGACAATTCTCTTATATTGCTGGGAAGTTTGTTATAGAACCGTATACATTGCCCCATAAAAGAATTACTTATTTTGTGGAGACGGCTTGCATGTAACACAAGATTATGCTTATATTTAGTATTTATATTATGAGTATCATCACTCTTTTTACAAAATGAGTCTATGTTTTTATGGACATACAAAAGATTTTCATAGATATATTGCCATGCGATATTAGCCCATTGGGTCAAGGATCTGCCTATTGATCAACTGGTATCGTGTTCGAATCCTGGCATGTGCCACTAAAATTCGTGTTTTCGTGAATTGTATATTATCACTTACGTGGCGGTGATAGAAAACATCGTGCAGAAATCCGCACGGCCAAGAAATCATATATGAAAGACGTATGACCTTACCTAAGAAAGCTCTGGTTGTCCCTCTTGGCTGTAGAGGATTGTCGGCAATTGTTCCTCGTTAAAAATTAATATCTTGATCAAATTCTTAGGCCCCGCCAGTCCTAATGCATTAGCAAACAGGATATCACTTCCTCCTCCTGGACATCCATTGTCAGACAACGAGTCTCGCTATCATGTTGCTACCCCTACTGCTAGCAATTCCTCACGAACTTAATTAACTAACTTCACTCACTGGCAGGAACACAGCAACCGTCTACTATACCAACCCTTACTCATCTGCGTAAGGGATAAGGGTCTGCTTTCAACCGAAGGGGTTTAGATCATACTCCATCACGCTGCTCAATTGCGAATTGGCGGTTTTCAAGCAACGCGTAAGCCACTGACTTAGCTTAACGACTGTCTTCTGTCGACAACAGCCGGGACAGCTCGAGATAGACTAAAACCCATTCATTGACAAGCTACGGTCGACAATGCTTAACCTGCGTGTTCGGTTAGAATGACACGCGCAACGACATTATCGAGCACCCGGCAACCTACGGAGTTGTTATTTGGCTGCGGCTTTCTGTGTCGGATGTTCTCTCCGAGTCGAAGCGCTCTGTCTATAAGTGGCACTCGTTGCCTACGGCGAGCGTCGCCTGGATACGCGTTATATTTAGACGCAATTAACAGGCTAAACCGTAATCAATACTCTTTGAACAAACTTGCAATCTCTTGCGCCATATCAAATGAGAGAAGTAGCACGCAAAAAAACAGAGCGACACGGAAAGCACAACTCACAGAAAGTCACAGGTAAATAACAACTCCGTAGACCATAACCCAACTCACTCGCGGGAACACAACGACACTCCAGGAAGTTGTTATTTGGCTACGGTTTTCTGTGAAGAGTACTGCTACTTCCCCAAATGGACCCTACCTCTCGTAAGGACACCCAGAGTAAGACAAACGGACGTGACCATGTACACAAATGTTTGTCAAGTAGCGTTACTAACAACTGCGCCACCGAGCTCGTCAAGTAAACCGCCGGCACGCTACCTATGACCTACCACCACATCCACCCTTACTCATCCCACTGCAGGGATACGGATCTCCCTTCAACCGAAGGGGTTTAGAGCATACTGCACCACGCTGCTCAAATGCGGATTGGCGGAGGCCAGTGTTTTCAAGCCGCCCGAGGGCCACTGACTTAGCTTAACGACGGTCATCTATCGACGACAGCCGGGACCGACGGCTTAACGTGCCCTCCGAAGTACGTAGAATCTAGAGATAGACAAACCCATCCATAGGCAGGCTGCGGTCGATGTTGCTCGCAACGACGCCATCGAACTCTCATGACTTACACTATACTTAAATACCTTTGAATTGGCTTAAATTGCAAATACGCATATTCACAATGTGGCAACAATTCAATACATAAATCACCAATACGAGCACACGTTAAATTACGATGGCAAACACGAGAAATATTGAATGCGAACGTAAACCGAAGTTCGGCTCGGCTGAACAAATTACACCGGAATTACAATGCCGTATGATTAAATAAAACATTTCTAACATGGCCTCGCCAAAGAAATATGAACATGAGTTTACTAACATACATTTTCGCCGACCATTTTAATAAAAAACTCCACCATAAACTGATCGAATATGCTGAACGAGTTGAGAGTTTACTTTGACGAGTTCCGTGGTGCAGTGATTAGTGATGCTACTTTCACACCAACGCTCGTAGGTTCGATTTAATAGGACGAACATTTGTGTGCATGATCATATCTGTTTGTGTTGGTCTGAATATGTTTTGAGAGGTAGGGAGTCTCCACCTCATAGAAAACCGCAGGCAAATTGTCTGACGGCAGTCGCTCCATGTAAAAATTCGTATTTACGTCAAGTCCTTAGGCTTAGGTAACGGACCACGCCAAACTTAATAGATTTGAAAACTTGATAGACGCTAAGAAGAACTATAATCACTAAACGCCTTAATCGATTGAGATGTATGAGGTATCGCTGGAATTCTTACGTCATCCCGGATAACATAGACTATTTGACGTCATAATGAAAACAATATGGTGGATCGTGCACTCGATATTGTGTATATCGATGAAAAAGAATTTCCAGACATTAAGAAAAGGGTATCAAATTGAAGGATTTTGAAAAGCGTGAAGAGGTTGATGAGCGTGGAAGAAGCCAGAGTGGTATGTTTGGATTGGTGTACCTAGCGTTCCATAGTTACACGTTTAATGCGAGACAGGCGTGATGATATGTATGTATGGGTTTCGAAAAGTGGATTTATAAATACATATAAATTATATTTATTACGAAAAAAGTGTATAAGGCGAGTGTGAATGAAAGTGTTGGAAGGGGTAGACCTAGGCGGACGTTTCGAGATCAAATCAGGGACGTCTTGAAAAAAGGCCAGGTCAAGAGTACCCTAAACCGAAGAGCATGTATGAAGGGAATAATGAAAGTGGACGAAGCGAAACAAGTATGTAAGGATCGTAGCAAGCGGAAAGAAGTGGTCTCTGCCTACCCCTACGGGATAGAGGCGTGATTATACTCGTATGTATGTATGTACAAATTATACCTACGTACTCGTATAAAGCTGCCGTTTATTTAAAAATGATATAATCGATAATTTAAGAGAGGTGGACGCATCAAAGCAAGCCCGTCTGGAGAAGAACCTCAATGTCACAAAAAACTGCAGCTAAATAACAACTTCTTGGAGTTTGGTGTGTTCTTGCCAGTAGTGAGGTTACCAGTAAACTCCTTAGGAGTTGCTGTGTTAGCAGCAGAGGTGGCATCGATACTTTATGTATAGCGTTCATATGCTACGGTAAACACTTTACATCAGGTGGGCCGTATGCACAAACTAATAAACCACTTGACTGCGCATGTAGGTATCCCGTGCTCACAAAAACGTTGTGTTTTAGCGCCTATTTCAGCGTTTCGTGCCTACCGTCCAAAAATATCTATATAAGCCTATTGGCTTATTATAGATATTTTCATTAGCCGGTTTCGGTGACCGATGTTTGTCCATGAACTAGCCAATAAGAGCTGCGCCTTCTACTTTACTACTACCCAAAATCGGTCTCATCGGTTCACAGTTACGAATTAGTTTTATTATTGTTGTTTTTTTTGTTAGTTCCAGGTAATTGACATACGGTATCAATATTAAATTCAGTATCCACAGTCGCTGGTTGTTCTTCACGTGAATCGACATGGAAATAATTATGTTCACGTTTAAACTCATTAAACTACGCGTACACGAGCTACGAGATATGGCTTCATAGCTAAATGCTAATCGAAGTCTCCGACAACATTCTAACTGACTTAAACCACAACAAAGTTCGTAATATTAAACTTATTGACGATTAAAAATTTGTAAATATGTAATATTTGTTGAGAATTATTAACAGACAGATATGGTCTGGAAGAGAAAGTCGGTTTAACGTGCCGTCCGAAGCTCGGTGACGTTCGAAATAAACCCGTCAATAGGCAGGCTGCGATCAACGTTACTTAACCTCACTTAACGCCATCAAGCTCTCAACTCAAACTCAAATAATGTTTTCTACATAATTTCAAGTATTTACTTTAATAAGTTGGGCATTATCTGTCAGTAAGTTAGGCAGCAATCAATCTTAATTTAAGGAGATAGATTTATCATAAATTTATTAAGTGTAACATATCATATTAATTATGTATGTATGTGTGTATATCTTCACGCCAGGTTCCTTGCGGGGTAGGCAGAGAGAACCGAGAGCCATAAGACGCGGTCCTTACATACTTCACTCGCTTCTGTAACATTCATGAATAGCTCTTTTCATGCACGCTCGCCGGTTCCTGGGGCTCCTGACATCACCTTCTGATAAAACACGACCAATTTGGTCATGGTAGGTAAGTCTTGGCCTTCCTCGTCTCCTACACTCTGTGTATATATTAATTATAGGTATATCTTGTATCCCTGAAACGGCTCTAACAAATGGTCAAATTTTCTATTTAAATAAGGATTTGCGTTTTAAGTGTATTCCAAAAAAAAAGCCGTAAAATACACCAAGCAAAGGTCAATCACCCAAATACTTATTACGAATAAGATTTATACAACTGAGACCTAGGTAAAAATAAATATAATCCATGCCATATGAACAAGTGGAAGGAGATGATTCTACTTGTTAATATGAACAACAGTGGAAGCCTCATCGGAATCGCAAAAAAATGACGTTTCCATACATGTACACATCATTAGTTCACCGTTAAAGTAATGAGGCTTTTTATTATTATTTATTATATTACTTTTTCGTCTTTTTACTTAATGATATTCTTGTCAAACATTTTGTATGAGAGGTCGATATTGTGTATGTATATTATACGAGATAAAGATAAGTTAATGTTCAATTTTTGTAGGATTGGCAGTCTAACTACCTAATCCTTAACATGCTATTTCTTATTTCAAGATAGTGTTTGTTTAAAATAAAACTGGTTTTGTTAAAGCAAGAAAAGAATTGTGTTAAAATAAAATAACATCGTTACTTACTGACGGTATATTTTCTACAAAAAATATAATTGCTTCGTTTAAAAATATATTTTTCAATCTCAAGAACGTAGTGTCTGTATCAAGAGTGTGTTTATTTATTCGTAATCACTATTTCGATTTAAATGCGTGTAATCTTGAAATGACACTTCTACGTCTTAGGTGAAAAATGGCAATGAAATTATTTACTTTTTTTTCAATGCTTTAAATAGAAAATTCATATTAACGTAAAACAATAGAAGCAAGAATATATGGAAAATAAATGTAAGAAAATATTATTTTCAATATACACAAATGAACTATTTTATTGAACTAAGGAAGCTTGCTTTCACGGAAGCAATTATGTCTCATTTTAAGTAAATTGTTTTTACGGTGTAAGAGTTTGTCGAAGATACTGACCTTGATTGCTGCCGCCAGACCTCCATAACCCAAAGGAAAATCTGACCTTCCTCAGGTTAGGTCACACTTTCGAAATTTGAATTTTTTTTGAGGAGCGAATTTTACTCCCTACATTATTCTTCACCACAAAGCAAATGATAATTATCAGGAATGAGAATTTGAACCAGGGATCTGTTGGTTAATTGACTAGTTCTTTATCCACTGGACTTATTTTTTGGTTTTCAAGAAAAATGATCTGCAAACTTATTGTATTAAAGGTTACACCAAATCAACAAAGATTTTAGATATACACCATAGTAATACAATATTTATTTAACTTACTATAATAAACTAGTGTCTATATAACTATATTATATTAAGCGTCTCACTCGCAAATCTCTCGCCTATGTGCTGGAATTATTTTCATAACATCCTGACAAAACTTGCCAATGTTTGTGGCACACCATCTAACGACCTAGACACACCGATGTGCCGCGGCAAACCCTTTGCGGAACCATATTCTAAAACAACTGTCTATAAATCCGAACGCTAAACTTTATGTCTTTACCATCTCTCTTTATACAGACAGGTTGCTCAATGAACCGTGATCTCAAGTGCAGTTCATCACTATCATTTCCTGATGAACAAACTATTAAATTATAAACAATTTCGAGCTGATGTTTATTCCAAAACTAGCTTCTGTCCACGGCTTTTTATTTGTGGAAATATCATTACGATCGCGACGTTTAATCGTGAAATATTAACAAATATATGTGTGAGTTACATTCACATTTATTGTATAATATTTGTATAGATACTAAAGACTACCCACATAAATATTTGTCCACGTAAACACTCCTCAAATCGCTATCTCCGGGGAAATATAAACGTTCTTCCTTATTTTTCTGCGGTGTCGGAGTGGCATCTCACAAACATGATTTTGCGATGTTTGGTCAAGTATCCGCGCTGACTGAAGGGTTTGGAGGTTGGTAAATGATAAAATTAATTGTATTAATTATTCATTATATTATAAAGTAAAGACTTAAATTTTTATTGAAAATAAAAATGAGTTTGATAGCAAAAAACGAAATTATGGCTTAAAAAATTCACTTCAAAATGAGCAGTCAGAACCCGTTATATACGTTTTTCCATACATTTCGCGGTCGTATACGACCACCCGGGTTTCGAAGGGTTAAATCAAAGAAAATGGAAAAACAAGGGTGCAACTTTGCATCTCTTCAGTACCGTGTAAGTCCTCATCGTTTTCTGAATTTCTTACCAACTTAACTTCAGCAGATTTATGAGTTGTTTGCCGTTATGAACAGGTTAGTTTGCCGATAGTTGCCTATTCATAAATGAATTAACGCTCGTAAGTCTTGCAATAACTCAAAATGACTCGACAAATTTGAATATATATTTTTTGATATATTCAACACGTAATGGGAATGTTTAGAAAATAAAACGCAGACGAAATCGCGAGTATCAGCTCTCTTATAAAGTAATATAAAAATTGTGATCGCTGCCAGCGAGGCCAAGGTAGCGGTAGAGCTTTGCACAATTGCGTGAGCCTCGCTGAGAAAGTCAATGGGCTACTCGTCTTGAGACGATCTCTTGTCAGAAGCAGACCTGCTAAGTTATTGCATAAAGATGATAAAATTTGAATATAATTGACCGCTAATTGTTTTCAGTTCTGATTTCCTTTTTATATGCTTTCATTTTATTTCCTGAAAGCTTGATAGTCTATCCAAATTGTATTTCTTTGTATTAATTTTATTGCTTTGTACTATTCAATTGGATTTATTGAGAAACGATAAGCAATTAATCTGGTTCAATGAGCTCCAGCAATGAAAATGGAAAATTTTGTAAATTATCAATTTGAATTCATAAGGATTTCTGAAAGTGAATTAATATAGTCACTTTTTTTTAATTTTATATCGAGTTTTTAAAAATGTCAATGCAAAGGAATGAAACAAAAAATGATGATGATGATGATGCTCAGCGGTGAGAGAATTCATCGTGAGGAAACACGCACGTTCAAGAAATTGTATTTAGAAAGTCTTGAGACCTAACCTAAGAATGGTCTGATTTCCCCCTGGGGATCTGACGGCAGTCGCTCCATGTCAAAATCAGTGCTTTCGCCAAGTTGTTAAGCTAAGTTGTTAAGTTGTTATGTAGCTAAACCCACTAATCATAATTGATAAGGAAACTGGATATACGAATATAATGCTAGGACGAAAAAATATTTTGACGAGTTCGGTGGCGCAGCGCAGTGGCTTAGTAATGCTATTTTGATACCAGCGCTCGTAGATTCGATACCCACGTAAGATAAACATATGTAAAATAAACGTGTGTAAGAACATCTGTTTGCCTGGGTGTTTTTGCCTCACAGAAAAACACAGCCAAATAACAACTCATTATCATAAATATTTTATTTGCATAGAATAGGTTTATGTTGGTGTTATATAACAATATTAGATAGGTACTCTATTCAGCCGACATATATCAGCGTACAAAATTTGAGTTTAAAAATTCCTGCGTGCTATGAAACTGTGAGTGACCAGCCGTTCACGCAATTGGCTCGTCATCAACAATACAGGGCCCATTTTAAATCTATCAGGTATTTTATTATAGATTCTAACACACATGCACTAGCAACTTTTCAAGGCTAAAGAGGTTTTAGGATAAAATTGTAACACAAATCTATCAAGTATTTCTAGGGTACACATCAGCAGCAGTTTTAAACAAATCGGAATGCCTTTTTACGTACTTAAAAACTTCGACAATATATATAGCCCAACTTGACGACTAATGGTCTGCAGGTGTCGTAAGGTCCCTTGTAAAATATTGCTGTAACTCATTTTTTTTGAGCTATAAAACCCCTCGTTGCATCCTTGTTGCCACCCCACAATATAAGTCGATAATTAATAATTGAAGAAACGTAGCCATAGTATGCACTTAAAGTTATATTCCGGGAAGTAATGTTAGTTAGCCTTCGAAGAACGTCAACAAATCTATTGATTTTGTTACATACGAGTACATTGTCAATATGTTCAGTAAAATTTAGATATTTATTTAATACTAGCTTTTGCCCGCGGCTTCGCGGGCTATGGGAGGGTAAACAGCTTCGTTACGTAACGCGTTACGGCGCCAGTCTGTCTGGCTTCCCTTTCTCTCACGCATACGGCAGCTTTAATTATTATGTAGATTAGTTTAAGTTATCACTTCTGTCGGGCGTCCCGAGACGCACACGTTTTTTCAGGAACACCGTTCCTATATGAAATCTATATGTTTGTCTGTGTGTGTGTTTGTCTCTGTGTGTATCTATCGCTTTTTTTCGGATATTCGAATTTTTACTTCAGATTCGGATTCAGCATAAAAAGTACAATAGGAATGTCTGAAAAACCAACCTCCTACCTCTTAAGGTACCAAAATAGCCGACAAAGTTTAAAAAAAAAATTGTTATATAATTGACGAGCCAGGTGTTCCTCTGGCAATGCAAGCTTGCGCATTCTCAACTAGTTTATTTTTATTTTACTTCTTACTAAGTACATTCAGCATTAAATAGTAAAAGTACCAAATATCCTTATTTGTGTAGAAGATATATTACGATCTGTTCGGTTTTCATTATCTATTTGATACTGACTATATACACTCAAAGCACCTCATTATACACAACATTGCATTTGTTAAAAACATAAAAGTTTCAAGTCACTAACTTGAAAAATAACTGTCTGGGTTGAACCTCTATGCAAAGTTTCAGCTTTCTGGGTTCAAGGGTTTGGCCTCGGCGTTGATGAGTCAGTGAATTAGTCAGGAACTCCATTTTTAGGGTTCCGTACCCAAAGGGTAAAACGGAACCCTATTACTGAGGCTCCGCTGTCCGTCCGTCCGTCCGTCCGTCCGTCCGTCCGTCTGTCACCAGGCTGTATCTCATGACCCGTGATAGTTAGACAGTTGAAATTTTCACAGATGATGTATTTCTGTTGCCGCTATAACAACAAATACTAAAAAATAGAATAAAATAAATATTTAAGGGGTCTCCCGTAAATTAACCCGTACACAAACGTGATTTTTTTGCCTTTTATATAGATAATGGTACGGAACCCTTCGTGCGCGAGTCCCACTCGCACTTGACCGATTTTTATTAATATAGATGAGGCCCAAAATAGGGTTGCATGCTATCTGCTAGGCTGTTTATTCTGTATCTAGAGTGTTGTCTGCAGAGCATAAGGTCATCGAATGTAGGATTGCGCATGGGTAACCTAGTGGTGAACTGTCCGCTGTATGCAGATGATGCCGTGGTATTAGCAGAAACACCATTTGAACTGCAAACACTGGTCACAATGATGAAAGACGATTGTATGAAGAAAGGTTAACTATTGAATGCGAAGAAAACAAATATAGTGGTATTTAAAAGAGAAGAAACCAGAACCAATGGAAGGATTACGGTTGATGATGAAGTGATGGAACAAGTGGATGAGATTGTGTATTTTGGATGCGCTTTCAGCAGGGATGCAAGGTACACCGCTTATGTAGAAAGACTAGTGAATGCTGGGAATAGTGTGAATGGAGCGTTGGGAAAACTTCTTGGCAGTAAAAACGTGAGCTAGAAGGCACAACTCGCTATGCACAATGCAGTGCTGGTCCCAAAGCTTACTTATGAAAGCGAGAGCTGGGTATCGCAGAGAGAGCATGAAAGTAAGATAAACGCGGTCGAAATGCAAGCGTTATATTAATGCAAAGCACTAGAGCTATTTTGTTTGTCATTGTTTCTGAAGACTGGTTTTGATACTGAACTACATAGTAAGTGTTTTATAATAATAATATTCTTTTGTTTTTAGAATTATCTTTTGTATTTTTATAATAGCGCGACTCGGTTGGCAAACATAGCTATTGATGTCATAAAGTTATGTTTTCTGTTGTATTAGCGTATGTGGTAAGAGCCGTCCAACAAAGTATAACAAAGATTTATTTTAATTAAAGGTTTTTATTTAACAAAGTGTAATTTCATTTATGTTCACACACTTTAGTAATTTTGTACTTTTTAGTTAAAGACTGTCGGTTACGAGGGAAGACCTTGATTTACTAATTAAGATACATTTAGTATGAATGATACTTATACAATAATATTCATATAACTTACCTTGATTGATCATTTAGTTAAATATTCCTGTATATAATTTCTAAAGTGTTTAAATTTATCTATTTTAACTTATTACCGCAGAAATTTCAGTGATAGCGTAGATAATTTAATATGTTGCTGCAAACGTTTTATATACAATTTAAATAAGTTTACTTGTTACTATAAAACTTTCAGTGATAACTTAGATAATTTTACCTGGTTATCAAATGGGGAATTTTTTTATCTAAGTGACAAACTTCCTTTTATATTAGAGCTATACGGCTTAATTTAATATGATAAATAGCTATAAAAATTATATACATATGTATGTTAAAAGCATCGAAATCCGATAATTAGATAACTGTTTAAATTTTTTATTCTAAAAATGTTAACTTAAATCACTCTCTGTAACGTTTACTAAGTGTCGCTTAGTAATATTTGCCTTTCAAGCGTTGATATACATACTCGTACGTACATTTTCCTTCTTCATCGATATTTCACGTTTAGGGCAAACAGCTTTCTAGTCAATCCCTTGTTCAGGTATGTCGCCAACATTGACGTCTCCCTCATTGGCAAATAGATTAAACGTCGCAGCATACGTGACGTGTTTTTTCTCGTGCCGGAAGGAACGGGACGATTTCTTGACATCGTTGCATACAAAAATATAGCACAAAATACACGTGCCGAGAAAAACGGACGGAACGAGAATAAACACGTTACGTATGCCGTACGTATTAAATCCTCATCTTTAATTATGACTTATGAACGGGAGGTATACAGAATGTAAGTATACTGGATACTTGTTCACATTTAAATTTATAACGCAAGTGTACGATTTCGATTTTGACGAAAACCACGTTCACGTTATGAACGATGCACATCACATACGCGCCTCGTCCGAGGAATTAACCCGTCACGTATGCCGAGACCTCAAAATGGCCAACTTAATCGCTCAAAATAAAAAATAAATTTAGAGTTGGCAAGGCATGATTGACAGCTCCGGTGTTTTTTTATACAACGTCGTGAGGCATACAAGCATACGGGCCACCTAATGTAATGCGGTTACCGTAAACTATGAACGCTTGCAACACATCAAGTATCACTCACTCGATGCCACCTCTGCTGTTAACACAGCTACTCCTTATGAGCTTACTGGTGACCTCACTCACTCGCAGTAACACAACAACCCTCCAGGGAATTGTTATTTGGCTGCGGTTTCCTGTGTAATGGAGGTACTTCCCCAGAAGGGGTAATTTGATACGCCCTACCTCTCTTAAATATTTAAAATGTTGCTATTTTTAAGAGTTACAAATGTATTTAGGGGTACAGAGACTGCTTACCAGTACGCGGGCCGTACGCTTTCTTGTCACCTTAGTGGTATAAAAAATAAAACGATAGAAATATAATTCACTTCCTTCGTGTTTAATTCTTCGTGTAAACGATGTGCCGACAGCTGGACTTGGAATTTAAAAAGTCTATTCAATAATATACGTCTTCATCCTGAGATTTACAACCCTCTCATCCCATTAAATGGATTTAAAGTAGACCGTCGAGCAACGAAGAGGTAAGACTTGAACATCCTTTTATGTCATGGTATCACTTCTTTACGCCCACCATGTAAAAATCTTTTTGTGATATCATCTCTTCTTCTTCTAGCTTATCCCGTTTAATAATCCATTAGCATGGACGCGGTGCGCTACCTAAGACTAAGGATTTGGAGAAAGATAATGATTTTTACATGGAGCGACTGCTGTCAGAACTCCACAACCCAGAGGGAAAACCAGACCTTTCATAGGTTAGGTCGCATCTTTCGAAATTTTATTTCTTGGACTTCGTTGTCTTTTCAGGATGTTTTTCTTCACCGCCAGGCGAGTGATAATTACAAATATGTACCTATATAAATCCGAAAACACGATTTTAGTGGTACATGCCAGGATTCGAACCCCTTTATATACTGGGCTAATACAGCTCCACGAGCAATTTGAAACTTTACTGTCTGAATGGCAAGAAAGATGGGAAACTTCTACTAAAAGAACGCCACTTGTATCTGATCTTTCAATCTTTTGACGAACTCGGTGGCGCAATGGTGAAACGCGCTGTTACGGTACTTTGACACCAACGCTCGTGGGTTCGATTCCCACACAATACAAACATTTGTGTGCATGAACATGTCTGTCATGGTCTGGGTATTTTCTAGGAATAATAAGTTTGTATTAAAAAAAAAATGTATTTACGTATGTTTATCAGTTGTCTAGTACCCATAACACAAGCTTCGCTTACTTTGGAGCTAGATGGCACTGTGTAATGTGTCCGACAATATTTATTATTATTTATTAATCAGTGCGAGACAGATTAAGTAAAGAATAGTTCGAAGTCGATTATCCCGTTGCGCATTCTTTAACTGGACATGGAAACTTTAGAGCTAAGTTCTTTTCGTTTAGACTTGTACTTTTATGTGAGAGTTCTACGACAAATCATGAATTCGAGCAAACAGCACATCGTGTTCTGTGGGAGTGCGATCTCTGGCGTCGAGAGCGGGACGATATGTTAAATTCCTTGCATGTCACATCCGGGGTAGTATACTATTCTGATTTGGGGGCAACAAAGGAGAATTACCAGGCGTTTAGGCGGTTCTGCAATCTATATTATTGGAATCGATGTGTTAGGTAACAACTTACAATTTAGGTCCCAATAGTGTTAGATATCTGATAAACCGTGGTGCACGGCAGTTGAGCTTCACTTGACTAGCCATCTCTTGAGGCTTTTTAATGCCTAATTTGTCATATTGCTGTCTCTCAGTTTACCAAGAGGGGAAGTCAGTTAGAAAACTTCCTACTCTTACAAATTTCTTCTGATTAAATTCGTTGTGAGTTCCGAGGCAGCTGTAGTTTAACCCCCGGGACAGTACTGGACTTCACTGTTTTTTGCCATTTTGGTGATCGCCGCTGTCAATTCAGGCTACACAGGAGACACAGTGGTGGGAATGAGTGGTGGGCCTGTCCCATTAACACAGCTCATATTCATATTCATATTCATATTCATATTCATTCTTTATTGCAAGTCACAGTTTTATAAGGTGTTAAGTATATGGAATGTACATGTGACGCCCTGTGAGGGCACTGCAAACATAACTTGCGCAACTAGCTGCTCTTACTTAACGTCTTACAATCTATTGAAACAAAATTAACAACATTACTTAATATCTGCTATAAATTCTTAATTCTAATAATAAATTCTTAAATCAAATAAATTCTTAAAATTATAAACTCCTAAAACACTATTACAATATTTATTTGATATTATACGTTGATGGATATACCTAATATGATTTATTCAGTTTTAGAGAAATCCAGGCTATGTTACCCTTCAAAAACTTTTGTCGTTAAAAAAATCACTTATATGGTAATAACATTTATCAATAAGATGCTTTTTTAGCAGATTTTGAAATGGTATAGGTTTTTTTATATTTTTAATATTATTTGGGATTTGATTATATATTTTGATAGCCATGTGGTGTGGGCTAGTAGAAACTAATTTCATTTTTGTATGGGGTATTTTATATTTATTTTCATATCTATTATTTCTTTTATTATTATTTTCCATTATTGTATATAAGTAATCATGTTTTCTCACAAATTTGCATACTTCCAGAATGTAAATTGAAGTTAGGGTCAAAATTTGGTGTTTTACAAAATAGGGTCTACAGGATGTCATTTGGTCGATGTTTAAAAGTATTCTAAGACATTTCTTTTGTAGGACGAATACATCATTTACTTCGCAACAATTCCCCCACAGCACCACACCATAAGACAGTCTGGAATGCGCATATGCATAGTATGCTGCAAGAGAGGTCTTAAAGTCTGTCGCACGTTTTAGTTTATTTAAGGCATATATGAAGGAAGATAGTTTATTTTTTAGTTTTTGGATGTGCGGTTTCCATGACAAATTCGTGTCTAGTTCCAACCCCAGCAGGGGCGCGGAGCATGTTGTTTCCAGTTTGGTGTTTTTAAAGTTATATCTTATTTGCAATGGAAGTTTTTGAATTGGTTTGAACTGGATTATCTTAGTTTTATTTAAATTAAGCTCCAAATTATGATCTCCTAGCCAATGTATAATTTTGTCTAAGGTAATATTCAGTTTGTTTTCTAATTCGATAGTGTCTTGACAAGATAATAGAACGGACACGTCGTCAGCGAAAAGTACTGTTTCTTCTTCGATTTCATCGGGCAGTTCATTTATATAGATGAGGAACAACATGCATCCCAAGACACTACCCTGGGGGATAGAGTTAGTAGTGCGTATTATATCGGATCTAATGTATTGTGTTATTCCCGTGTTATAGTTGGTGTTTTTAATTTCAACGCATTGAGTACGGTTGTTAAGGTATGATTTAAACCAATCATGGGCGAGTCCTCTAATGCCTGATTCGTATAATTTGGTAAGCAGAATCTTGTGACAGACTCTATCATAAGCTTTGCTCATGTCCAGGAGGAGACCTACTGCATATTCTTTATTATCAATTCTTTCAAAGATCTTTTGGGTGTACTTGTAAATAGCTAAAGTTGTGGAGTGATGTTTTCTAAAACCATTTTGGTTTTGATTTAGAAACTTATATTTTTCATAAAAACTACTTATTCGTCTTACCATTGCTGTTTCATATATTTTAGTAGACGTGGGTAGAAGCGAAATAGGACGATAGTTATTAATATCTGTGGTGGATCCTTTTTTGTGTTTTGGTTTTATTATTGAGACTTTTAAGGCATCAGGAAAAAATCCTTCTGTAAAGGATTGATTAATCAGTATTGTGTAAGGGACGGACAGTTCATCCGCGCATGCTTTTAAAAGAGTCGAAGGGACTTCGTCTATTCCAAATGAATTTTTATTTTTAAGATTTTTTAATATATTTCTTACTTCCTTTTGATCAACAGGGTTTAGGAAGAATGTGTTAGATATTTTATTTTTAGCGATTATATTTGTTTCAGAGTTTGTGTGTGATTGTCCAATAGATAGAAAATAGTTATTAAATTCTTCTGCTACTCTTTTCGAATCCTGTATAGTTTGTCGCCCTGGTAGTTCAAGCTTTATGTTAATTTTATTGTTATTACCATTTTTATTGGTTTCAGCACGTATAATATTCCACATACACTTCGTTTTATTTGTGGCGATTGCAAACTTGCGTTGATTACAAATTCTTTTGGATTTTTTTACTGCTTTTTTTAATACTTTACAATACATTTTATAATTTCTACGTAAGATTTTATTATCTGTCTGTGATATTAGTAGCTTTAATAGTCTTTTATTATGACAAGAAGTTCTTATTCCCGGTGTTAAATAAGTTTTCTTACATGAAGTTTTATTTTTTATCTTTATTTTAGGTATACATTTATTTAGGTTATATTGAATGATTTTATTAAATATATTATAATTTTCATTTACATCTTTTGTTTGGAGTAACATATCGTTCCATTTTATAATTGAGATTCCCTTTTTAAACTTATTTATATTTTTATTGTTAAATACCCGTTTTAATACTGAGAAATGTTTCAGGGTTTGTGTAGATAATGTTGTAGAAAAGATTATGCCCTTATGATCTGAAAAACCGAGTTCATGAACCTCAGCTTTACAGCTCTCTTTGTTAAAATTTGTGAAAACCAAATCAATGCACTTTTCACTTGTATTGGTAATTCGCGTTGGTTCTGATACTTTTTGGTGAAAGTTATAAGTCAACATTAAATTCAAAAGTCTACTTCGTTTCACTTTGTTCAAGAAGTCTACATTCATATCACCTGTTATGATGATGTTTTTACACTTATCTTTTTTGTCTGTTAGTGTTAAAAGTTTTTCAAGTGTAGTATAAAACACCTCGATCTCTCTATTGCTGTTTGGCCAATATATATTTATTAACAACAGGTTTGCTTTAGGTATTTCAATTGCGCATACTTCAAATATAGTCTCTATACTTAACGATGATATATCAACACGATTAATATGTTCTATAGTATTTTGTGTAAGTATGCAGACGCCACCGCCCTCGCGATTTAACTATATTATATTAAGCGTCTCACTCGCAAATCTCTCGCCTATGTGCTGGAATTATTTTCATAACATTCTGACAAAACTTGCCAATTTTTTGTGGCACACCATCTAACGACCTAGACACATCGATGTGCCGCGGCACACGCTTTGCGGAACCCTATTCTAGAACAACTGTCTATAAATCCGAATGCTAAACTTTATGTCTTTACCATCTCTCTTTATACAAACAGGTTGCTCAATGAACCGTGATCTCAAGTGCAGTTTCATCACTATCATTTCCTGATGAACAAACTATTAAATTATAAACAATTTAGAGCTGATGTTTATTCTAAAACTAGCTTCTGTCCACGGCTTTTTATTTGTGGAAATATCATTACGATCGCGACGTTTAACCGTGAAATATTAACAAATATATGTGTGAGTTACATTCACATTTATTGTATAATATTTGTATAGATACTAAAGACTACCCACATAAATATTTGTCCACGTAAACACTCCTCAAATCGCTATCTCCGGGGAAATATAAACGTTCTTCCTTATTTTTCTGCGGTGTCGGAGTGGCATCTCACAAACATGATTTTGCGATGTTTGGTCAAGTATCCGCCCCGACTGAAGGGTTTGGAATGATAAAATTAATTGTATTAATTATATTTTAAAGTAAAGACTTAAATTTTTATTGAATATAAAAATGAGTTTGTTAGCAAAAAACAAAATTATGGCTTAAAAAATTCACTTCGAATTAAATCAAGGAAAATGGAAAAACAAGGGCGCTACTTTGCATCTCTTCAGTACCGTGTAAGTCCTCATCGATTTCTGAATTTCTTACCAACTTAACTTCAGCAGATTTATGAGTTGTTTGCCGTTATGAACAGGTTGGTTTGCCGATAGTTGCCTATTCATAAATGAATTAACGCTCGTAAGTCTTGCAATAACTCAAAATGGCTCGACAAATTTGAATATATATTTTTTGATATATTCAACACGTAATGGGAATGTTTAGAAAAAAAAACGCAGACGAAATCGCGGGTATCAGCTCTCTTATAAAGTAATATAAAAATTGTGATCGCTGCCAGCGAGGCCAAGGTAGCAGTAGAGCTTTGTACAGTTGCGTGAGCCTCGCTGAGAAAGTCAATGGGCTACTCGTCTTGAGACGATCTCTTGTCAGAAGCAGACCTGCTAAGTTATTCATAAAGATGATAAAATTTGAATATAATTGACCGCTAATTGTTTTCAGTTCTGATTTCCTTTTTATATGCTTTCATTTTATTTCCTGAAAGCTTGATAGTCTATCCAAATTGTATTTCTTTGTATTAATTTTATTGCTTTGTACTATTCAATTGGATTTATTGAGATACGATAAGCAATAAATCTGGTTCAATGAGCTCCAGCAATGAAAATGGAAAATTTTGTAAATTATCAATTTGAATTCATAAGGATTTCTGAAAGTGAATTATTATAGTCACTTTTTTTTTAATTTTATATCGAGTTTTTAAAAATGTCAATGCAAAGGAATGAAACAAAAAATGATGATGATGCTCAGCGGTGAGAGAATTCATCGTGAGGAAACACGCACGTTCAAGAAATTGTATTTAGAAAGTCTTGAGACCTAACCTAAGAATGGTCTGATTTCCCCCTGGGGATCTGACGGCAGTCGCTCCATATCAAAATCAGTGCTTTCGCCAAGTTGTTAGCTAAGTGTTAAGTTGTTATGTAGCTGAACCCACCAATCATAATTGATAAGGAAACTGGATATGCGAATATAATGCTAGGACGAAAAAATATTTTGACGAGTTCGGTGGCGCAGCGCAGTGGCTTAGTAATGCTATTTTGATACCAGCGCTCGTAGATTCGATACCCACGTAAGATAAACATATGTAAAATAAACGTGTGTAAGAACATCTGTTTGCCTGGGTGTTTTTGCCTCACAGAAAAACACAGCCAAATAACAACTCATTATCATAAATATTTTATTTGCATAGAATAGGTATATGTTGGTGTTATATAACAATATTAGATAGGTACTCTATTCAGCCGACATATATCAGCGTACAAAATTTGAGTTTAAAAATTCCTGCGTACTATGAAACTGTGAGAGACCAGCCATTCACGCAATTTACTCGTCATCAACAAAACAGGACCCATTTTAAATCTATCAAGTATTTTATTATAGATTCTAACACACATGCAGCTTTTCAGTAGCAACTTTTCAAGGCTAAAGAGGTTTTAGGATAAAATTGTAACACAAATCTATCAAGTATTTCTAGGGTACACATCAGCAGCAGTTTTAAACAAATCGGAATGCCTTTTTACGTACTTAAAAACTTCGACAATATATATCGCCCAACTTGACAACTAATGGTCTGCAGGTGTCGTAAGGTCCCTTGTAAAATATTGCTGTAACTCATTATTTTTGAGCTATAAAACCCCTCGTTGCATCCTTGTTGCCACCCCACTATACAAGTCGATAATTAATAATTGAAGAAACGTAGCCATAGTATGCACTTAAAGTTATATTCCGGGAAGTAATGTTAGTTAGCCTTCGAAGAACGTCAACAAATCTATTGATTTTGTTACATACGAGTACATTGTCAATATGTTCAGTAAAATTTAGATATTTATTTAATACTAGCTTTTGCCCGCGGCTTCGCGGGCTATGGGAGGGTAAACAGCTTCGTTACGTAACGCGTTACGGCGCCAGTCTGTCTGGCTTCCCTTTCTCTCACGCATACGGCAGCTTTAATTATTATGTAGATTAGTTTAAGTTATCACTTCTGTCGGGCGTCCCGAGACGCACACGTTTTTTCAGGAACACCGTTCCTATATGAAATCTATATGTTTGTCTGTGTGTGTGTTTGTCTCTGTGTGTATCTATCGCTTTTTTTCGGATATTCGAATTTTTACTTCAGATTCGGATTCAGCATAAAAAGTACAATAGGAATGTCTGAAAAACCAACCTCCTACCTCTTAAGGTAACAAAATAGCCGACAAAGTTTAAAAAAAAAATTGTTATATAATTGACGAGCCAGGTGTTCCTCTGGCAATGCAAGCTTGCGCATTCTCAACTAGTTTATTTTTATTTTACTTCTTACTAAGTACATTCAGCATTAAATAGTAAAAGTACCAAATATCCTTATTTGTGTAGAAGATATATTACGATCTGTTCGGTTTTCATTATCTATTTGATACTGACTATATACACTCAAAGCACCTCATTATACACAACATTGCATTTGTTAAAAACATAAAAGTTTCAAGTCACTAACTTGAAAAATAACTGTCTGGGTTGAACCTCTATGCAAAGTTTCAGCTTTCTGGGTTCAAGGGTTTGGCCTCGGCGTTGATGAGTCAGTGAATTAGTCAGGAACTCCATTTTTATTAATATAGATGAGGCCCAAAATAGGGTTGCATGCTATCTGCTAGGCTGTTTATTCTGTATCTAGAGTGTTGTCTGCAGAGCATAAGGTCATCGAATGTAGGATTGCGCATGGGTAACCTAGTGGTGAACTGTCCGCTGTATGCAGATGATGCCGTGGTATTAGCAGAAACACCATTTGAACTGCAAACACTGGTCACAATGATGAAAGACGATTGTATGAAGAAAGGTTAACTATTGAATGCGAAGAAAACAAATATAGTGGTATTTAAAAGAGAAGAAACCAGAACCAATGGAAGGATTACGGTTGATGATGAAGTGATGGAACAAGTGGATGAGATTGTGTATTTTGGATGCGCTTTCAGCAGGGATGCAAGGTACACCGCTTATGTAGAAAGACTAGTGAATGCTGGGAATAGTGTGAATGGAGCGTTGGGAAAATTTCTTGGCAGTAAAAACGTGAGCTAGAAGGCACAACTCGCTATGCACAATGCAGTGCTGGTCCCAAAGCTTACTTATGAAAGCGAGAGCTGGGTATCGCAGAGAGAGCATGAAAGTAAGATAAACGCGGTCGAAATGCAAGCGTTATATTAATGCAAAGCACTAGAGCTATTTTGTTTGTCATTGTTTCTGAAGACTGGTTTTGATACTGAACTACATAGTAAGTGTTTTATAATAATAATATTCTTTTGTTTTTAGAATTATCTTTTGTATTTTTATAATAGCGCGACTCGGTTGGCAAACATAGCTATTGATGTCATAAAGTTATGTTTTCTGTTGTATTAGCGTATATGGTAAGAGCCGTCCAACAAAGTATAACAAAGATTTATTTTAATTAAAGATTTTTATTCAACAAAGTGTAATTTCATTTATGTTCACACACTTTAGTAATTTTGTACTTTTTAGTTAAAGACTGTCGGTTACGAGGGAAGACCTTGATTTACTAATTAAGATACATTTAGTATGAATGATACTTATACAATAATATTCATATAACTTACCTTGATTGATCATTTAGTTAAATATTCCCGTATATAATTTCTAAAGTGTTTGAATTTATCTATTTTAACTTATTACCGCAGAAATTTCAGTGATAGCGTAGATAATTTAATATGTTGCTGCAAACGTTTTATATACAATTTAAATAAGTTTTCTTGTTACTACAAAACTTTCAGTGATAACTTAGATAATTTTACCTGGTTATCAAATGGGAATTTTTTTTATCTAAGTGACATAAACTTCCTTTTATATTAGAGCTATACGGCTTAATTTAATATGATAAATAGCTATAAAAATTATATACATATGTATGTTAAAAGCATCGAAATCCGATAATTAGATAACTGTTTAAATTTTTTATTCTAAAAATGTTAACTTAAATCACTCTCTGTAACGTTTACTAAGTGTCGCTTAGTAATATTTGCCTTTCAAGCGTTGATATACATACTCGTACGTACATTTTCCTTCTTCATCGATATTTCACGTTTAGGGCAAACAGCTTTCTAGTCAATCCCTTGTTCAGGTATGTCGCCAACATTGACGTCTCCCTCATTGGCAAATAGATTAAACGTCGCAGCATACGTGACGTGTTTTTTCTCGTGCCGGAAGGAACGGGACGATTTCTTGACATCGTTGCATACAAAAATATAGCACAAAATACACGTGCCGAGAAAAACGGACGGAACGAGAATAAACACGTTACGTATGCTGAGACTTTAAATCCTCATCTTTAATTATGACTTATGAACGGGAGGTATACAGAATGTGAGGATACTGGATACTTGTTCACATTTAAATTTATAACGCAAGTGTACGATATTGATTTTGACGAAAACCACGTTCACGTTATGAACGATGCACATCACATACGCGCCTCGTCCGAGGAATTAACCCGTCACGTACGCCGAGACCTCAAAATGGCCAACTCAATCGATCAAAATAATAAATAAATTTAGAGTTGGCAAGGCATGATTGACAGCTCCGGTGTTTTTTTATACAACGTCGTGAGGCATACAAGCATACGGGCCAGCTAATGTAATGTGGTTACCGTAAACTATGAACGCTTGCAACACATCAAGTATCACTCACTCGATGCCACCTCTGCTGTTAACACAGCTACTCCTTATGAGCTTACTGGTGACCTCACTCACTCGCACTAACACAACAACCCTCCAGGGAATTGTTATTTGGCTGCGGTTTCCTGTGTAATGGAGGTACTTCCCCAGAAGGGGTAATTTGATACGCCGTACCTCTCTTAAATATTTAAAATGTTGCTATTTTTAAGAGTTACAAATGTATTTAGCGTACAGAGACTGCTTACCAGTACGCGGGCCGTACGCTTTCTTGTCACCTTAGTGGTATAAAAAATAAAACGATAGAAATATAATTCACTTCCTTCGTGTTTAATTCTTCGTGTAAACGATGTGCCGACAGCTGGACTTGGAATTTAAAAAGTCTATTCAATAATATACGTCTTCATCCTGAGATTTACAACCCTCTCATCCCATTAAATGGATTTAAAGTAGAACGTCGAGCAACGAACAGGTAAGACTTGAACATCCTTTTATGTCATGGTATCACTTCTTTACGCCACCATGTAAAAATCTTTTTGTGATATCATCTCTTCTTCTTCTAGCTTATCCCGTTTAATAATCCATTAGGATGGACACGGTGCGTTACCTAAGACTAAGGATTTGGAGAAAGATAATGATTTTTACATGGAGCGACTGCTGTCAGAACTCCACAACCCAGAGGGAAAAAAAGGCCCTTCATAGGTTAGGTCGCATTTTTCGAAATTTAATTTCTTGAACTTCGTTGTCGTTTCAGAATGTTTTTCTTCACCGCCAGGCGAGTGATAATTACAAATATGTACCTACATAAATACGAAAACACGATTTTAGTGGTACATGCCAGGATTCCAACCCCCCTTATATACAGCTCCACGAGGTATTTGAAACTTTACTGTCTGAATGGCAAGAAAGATGGGAAACTTCTACTAAAGGACGCCACTTGTATCTGTTCTTTCAATCTTTTGACGAACTCGGTGGCGCAATGGTGAAACGCGCTGTTACGGTACTTTGATACCAACGCTCGTGGGTTCGATTCCCACACAATACAAACATTTGTGTGCATGAACATGTCTGTTTGTCTTGGTCTGGGTATATTCTATGTATAATAAGTTTGTATTTAAAAACAAAATGTATTTACGTATGTTTATCAGTTGTCTAGTACCCATAACACAAGCTTCGCTTACTTTGGGGCTAGATGGCACTGTGTAATTTGTCTGACAATATTTATTATTATTTATTAATCAGTGCGAGACAGATTAAGTAAAGAATAGTTCGAAGTCGATCATCCCGTTGCGCAATTTTTAACTGGACATGGAAACTTTAGAGCTAAGCTCTTTTCGTTTAGACTTGTGCCTTTATGTGAGTGTTCTACGACAAATCATGAATTAGAGCAAAGAGCACATCATGTTCTCCGGGAGTGCGATCTCTGGCGTCGAGAGCGGGACGATATGTTAAATTCCTTGCATGTCACATCCGGGGAAGTATACTATATATATTTGGGGGCAACAAAGGAGAATTACCAGGCGTTTAGGCGGTTCTGCAATCTATATTATTGGAATCGATGTGTTAGATAGCAACTCACAATTTAGGTCCCAATAGTGTTAGATATCTGATAAACCGTGATGCACGGCAGTTGAGCTTCACTTGACTAGCCATCTCTTTGAGGCTTTTTAATGTCTAATTTGTCATATTGCTGTCTCTCACCAAGAGGGGAAGTCAATTAGAAAACTTCCTACTTTTACAAATTTCTTCTGATTAAATTCGTTGTGAGTTCCAAGGCAGCTGTAGTTTATCCCCCGGGACAGCACTGGACTTCACTGTTTTTTGCCATTTTGGTGATCGCCGCTGTTAATTCAGGCTACACAGGAGACACAGTGGTGGGAATGAGTGGTGGGCCTGTCCCATTAACACAGCTCCAATATGTCGAGATCATCTAATTTCCAATCTTTAAAGGCAAATGCCAATTGTAAACAGTGAAGGAAAAAGGGCCTTAGAAACATTACAAGTCTCAACTCAGATCACCGCACATGTCACCTATCACACCTTGGGGCGGAAACACCTGGTTACCAGCTAGGACCTTATAATTTATATAAACTTATTCGATTCAGCGATAAATTGTGAGAATTCGACGATCGTCCATATACCTACTAGCTTACACATGATATTGAGTACGTTAGTATAAGGAGATACTCGGCAATGTCCGAGTGATGTCCCTTATCTTCCAATTATCCACATGGTACTGTAACTACATGGCACTGTAACTTACCATGAGGCGTACACTTGTTTGCCATCTTTCGGTCGGTGTTTAAAAAACACTCAGACCTAGGCCACCATCAGGCAAGACCACCAACGCTCGTGGGTACGCCACGAGCTTTGGTGTCAAGGTAACGTAACAGCGCGTTACGCCACTGCGCCACCTCTCCAACTCATCAATATCTCAATATGTCAACTAAACGCCCTTTAGATGAGACGACTGTAAACGGGTAGGTTTGTACCGTATATCTATGTCCTGACCTAATAGAGGAGGCAGTTGAATTTGACAATAATTTTCTTTTATTAAGTAAATGTATATTCAAGTAAACCTAAGTACATTCTACGTCGAAAGTCGTATAAAAATATGCCAAATCCTTTGGCAAGTAGCCAAACACATTAACACAAAAAAATGCTATTATATAAACTTAATTTGTTATCATTTCGAGATCATACACATCTAGGCCACAGTGTGTTATTGTTAAACATTGCAAGCGGCGATCCTCACGAAACAATTTCTCTAGCAAATGCTTTCTTAAATGCAGGCTACGTTATAAGAGGCACCATGCCAAGCGAACCTAGTTTTTAAGTATTTTGTATTAGTATTAGTTTAGTTACGTTTAGTTTCTGTTAATATAGAAAATGACACAACTCTTTATTCTAGAGTAATGGCAATCAATATTTTAGTTGTTTAATATCTCCAATTTTTTATTCTCTTTGTCATATGAGCGTAAGAAGGTCTGCTGCAGATTACAAAATGATCGGGGTAGTATTTTGTTTACGAGGCAAACATCTTACTCCATAGTTATTTATTTATTATCTAATTCCAACTTCTTTCTTCTTCGTTCTCCTATCAGTTCATATAAATATGAAACTCACAATGCATGTACACATGTGATTCACATTTTCTCTTTGTAAAATAATCCAACGCAACTGTAGACTATAAAGTAGAAGTATATATAATGTAGTATTTTGTTTTACAGTAGCTTGCCAAAATGTCTTCTTTGCGCCTTATGGAAAGCGTCAATGGAAACCAGAGACCCCCCCCCCCGTCCGTATGTTTATCAGTTGTCTAGTACCCATAACACAAGCTTCGCTTACTTTGGGGCTAGATGGCGCTGTGTAATTCGTAATAGACACGCATATCTCATAATCTAATTAACATTAAAACTTCCTTAAATGCCTTCCTTAAATAGTAAAAAAATATAAAATTAAATTGATAATTTTGTCAGTGCTCCCCGTTCACTGAATATAAATAACAATCACGTATGTTCGCATTGACAGAAGACCACAAGTAAATTTGGTTAGTACGAGTATTCTGTTAGTAAAAGTTTGTATGGGATTGTAAATTGAGCCCCGTGAAAGTGAAAGTTAAAGGTGGGAACTTCATTTGAAACGTTCTACTGCTACATCAATCCTAAATTATCCCACTGCAAGGAAAGATCTCCGTTCAACCGAAGGTGTGTAGAGCATAGTCCAGCAAGCTGCTCAACTGCGGATTGGCGGAGGCCAGAGTTTTCAAGCCTCCCGAAGGCCACTGATTTAGCTTAACGACTGTCATGTATCGTGACCAGCCGAGACCGATGGCTTAACGTGTCCTCTGAGGCACAATACATATTTCTCAGCAGCTATTACTATAGACAGACTCCACCAAGTTATGGACTAGCCACCTGCATCACAATACAGCTCAATAGTGTACTTACTTTGTACCGCCTACCAATTTTACTTAATCATTTACGACTTGCTTCACGGCGGCTCGAAGACATTGGCCTTCAGTGTCTTCAAGCCGCCGCCCGAGCGCACTGACATAGCTTAACTACAGTCATCTATCGACAACGTCCGAGACCGTCGGCCTAACGTGTTCTCCAAAGTACTGAGAAGCTAGTGATACCGTTATTAGTCGCATGCGCTTTGTACTGTTATAAGTGAACTCACAAACGTTGTTTTTGAAATATTTGCCAAAATTAAATTTCATTAAAATAACCGTCTTAGGAAAAAAAACAATATACGATCTACCTTTTAATAAAAATAATTTACTAAAGATTGACAATGTCACAAAAAGCATCATAACGGTACATGCTCACGAAAAATACTAAACCCAAGCCTCCTCTCTAACATATAATATAAAACAATAATAATGTATAATATTCATTCTGCCTACAAGGGACCTGATGTAAAGACATACATAATATCTTCTATATATATAAAAATGAATGTTTGTCTGTAGTCCTCTATGGACTCAAAAACGGCTGGGCAGATTTTGATGAAATTTTCAGCGAATCTTCAGGTTAGCCCAGCAGGTGATCCTGTGAAGTTTGGTAACAATTGGATCACCCGTACGAAGCTGCGTCGAGTAGCTAGTAATATATATAAGATAATAGAGGAGGTTATCCTAATGACAAGTCGACCTATAGCACGACCCACAAATTTAATTAGTTGCTAACCATCGTCTATCGAGCCACAGTTAATGTCATATGCACGCGGTGCACCCCGAAAACTAAAACTAGACTCTGTCAAGACAGATAGGGTGTACTAAGAAAAACCACCCGCCTGGGGAACGCCACCTTACAGAATACTGGAACCGAACAACAACGTCCTGAAGTAAGAAACTGGTTTTTTATACAACGTCACTCGTAGGATACCTCTGCTACTAACACAGCTACTCCTTAGGATCTAACTGGTGACCTCACTAACTCGCAGAAACAACAACCTTCCAGGGTTGTTATTTGGCTGCGGTTTTCTGTGAGGTGGAGGTACTTCCCCAGACGGACTGTTTTGATGCACCCTACCTCTCTTAAGAACACCCAGGCCAAGACAAACAGTTCATGTACCCAAATGTTTGTCTTGTTTGATAATCGAACCCGCGAGCGTTGGTGTCACAGCAACGTTACTAACCAGTACGCCACCAAGCTCGTTAAAAGCTGATGGAGGATACAAAGCGTAGATACGCCTAGGGTTACAAGCGTCTAGAGACTACTGTACTCTATAGTATTTTTATGATTAGCCCCTAATAATGCTCAAGTTAGGGACGTTCATACCGATCGTAACCGGGAAGATTCCCGCCTCAGGCTATTTATGAATTGTGTTTTGTGGCAATAAAATGGCGAACAAGCTTACGGAATGTCTGCTGATAAGCAGTTACCGTGGTCTATAAACATTTGCTCCATCAGGTGCATCACTAGCGCATTGCCTCTTCACGCCCTTTTTGAAGAACCTCATGACGTTGTTTCTCAGGAAAACCTCAGCAATGAGTTTATTCTGGAACACGAGATGATGACGAGACCGACGACAAGGTCAGTGGTGGAGTGATTAACATAACACTAAGGCTCGTGGGCTCGATTCCCACACAGAACAAACATTTGTATGATTTAAAATGCGAAGTTGAAAGGGTATCTCAACTCCCTAAAGGGTTGTTGTGTTCCTGCAAGTGAGTGAAATTACTAGCTCATAAGGACTTGCCGTGTTAGCAACACGCGTGAGCTTATATTCCTGTATTATAAGCATTCATAGATTGCGGTAACCACTCCAAACGGGCCGCATGCTTGTCTGACACCAACGTCGTATAAAAAATCTAACGGTTATATGAAAAAAAATCATGAAACCGCATTGGTTGCATTTCATGTGTCTAAGAATTTCCTCCCGATGAAAGAAAAAGGAATTCAATTGCAAACGTAGGTAATGTTGTAGGTAATTTTAGCGTACGTCCAGAAATTATTTTAGTATAATTTTAGAGTATCGGATACTTGTAACAGTAAAAATTTGTTCACTTTTTTACCCTTCTATTTCTCAAGAAATCAGAAATATAAACCTAGCGGTTAAATCTGATCTAGGATTATGTTTGCCTAGAAGTAAGATTCTCAGTAGATCTTCAAATAAAAATCAGAAAATTGCCATTTTGCCAATTTGTACTTAACACACATATACATAATATGTACATGTATATATACTTTTCTCTTATATTTTATCAATATAGTTTTATCAATAAAAAAAAGTGTCGATAGGCAAACAAACTGCATATAATATATACTTATAACGTAGCCAAGTATAGTTAAATGACTTAATAATGTGTAAAGTAAATACTTAATCGAATATATCTAAATATAAATATATATTTAAGTAGGTAAGTTTAATTCGCGTTATAAATAAAATTTTTATTATAAATAAATATTTATTTTTTGTGTATACATACATGTAGTTGCATGGTCGTCAGTGATAACTGTCGTCCTGATTTCAGCTTATGTATGAAACGTATGACCATTTTCGGCACTTAAAAATTCAACGAGATATATGGTATGGGAAGAGAGGTACGCCGCATCAAGCAGCCCGTCTAGGGAAGTACTTCCATCTCATAGAAATCCGCAACCAAATAACAACTCCCTGGGAGGTTAGTTTCATGCAAGTGACTGAGGTCATCAATAAGCTCTTAAGAAGTTCCCGGCAGAGGTGGCATTGCGCAAATAGTATTTTACGGATAGCAAGCGTTCATACCGGTAACCGCTTACATCAGGTGGCCGTATGCTTGTATGACTCCCGATGTTTATAAAAAAAATATGGATAGAAATATACAGATCTGTATAGATATATATCATATAGCACCACATTTAACATGCGGGGTGTGCAATTTCGATTTACACGATTTGTAATTTGCTTAGAGTTCTATGATGTGATAGGAGCGGTCCCTATTTATTAATTAAAAGGAAACATGAAATACATTAATTTAATATGTTCCTTGATAACAACTCCCAAACATATGGTATAAATCCCATAGTAAATCAGCACTATATTTAACCACATTGTCAGCAAAGCAGCAAATTGGGATAAAATCAGGTACAAAGAACCATGTAAAAAAACAGATACTTACTTTTTGCATGTAGGTACTACAAAAGTATATAAGACAAGTAGTTACTTTTGCTTTTTGGTTTATTAGGAATTTTACGAACGGAAACAATATCGTAAAATTTATTTCATTGTCTAATATCTACATTTTTCTTATATTTAAATACTTAATAAAACCAGATTGTAAGTGATTGGAACCTCTTGAGGTAATCTTGAGGTTTATCGAGAAAATTGTTTTTATGAATTTAAATGAGTAGGTAATAACTAGAAAACGAAGAAATCGTTCTTCAATGAGAACTGTTAAAGAAATTATATAATAAATTTACGCCTTTCTCAAGGATCACATTGAGAAAATATACTCTTATCGACAATATTAAGGATATAGTAATCAAATCCGTTTAATAAACAATACTCACTTATGAACTAACAATTATATATAACAAGTAAAACAGAATATTAAGAAATCATGTCATAAATTAAAACTTACCATTTCGAGAAGCATCCATAGATTCCGCATCACGTTGCAGTTACGCTGTTAACATTTGAAAACCGCCACACATTCAAGATTTAAATTTTTCACATTTCAAAATGTTTCCAAACTTACACAGCCCGATTAAACACCAAAGTAATATTTTAACTTTCAAATTATATCCAAAGTTATAATTTAATAAGTATAATACGCATCTATGATTAATATATTATTGACGATTAATTTATATAGCAATACTTATTTTTTTTACTTCCAAATTTGAATATTGCGTTGGCGGGAGAAGCTGAGAGCCCGCACGCTTCCCTCCGCTTGTCCCAAACATTTTATCGCACTGAACGTCGGCGAATCTATCTTTAGAGACGTACCACGTCTCATTTTATTATTCGTAATAAATTTATTATCAGGAGACATAAAATGCACCTTACATGGTTTATAAATAGATACTTACGTTTCATTACTTTTATGTAAGTTCGTAAAAAGTAGGTAAACGAGAACGTGGAGTATTCGATATATCATATTTTGGTATCAATGATATTTAATTGTATTATATATTCAACCAAAGCAGCTAATAAACGATTTGTCTATACATCGTATTCCTATGACAGTCAGAATTTGTAACAATCACACAATGCAGTAAAAATATTTAACTTCATATTCATTTTATGAGAAATTTTAAATTTTATGAGAGATAAATCTAATATATCTACGGTGACTATTATTTATTTGACACATTTTGATACTTAAATATTCACAAAAGAATCGAAAATTCGTGTTTTATCTGTGTATTTGATTTACTATTTATACACAGACTAATAGTTGCCATCCACTTCAACCTTCCGTTCTCCAAACTCCAAATGAGGACTTTGGATTAACTAGCATATATTATTCTCCGTCCTCAAACTATTTCCCTCCTAAAAAATCCCTTCGATAATGTTTCATTTATATATTAGTTACAATTAATAATAGTTTGACCTAGTAAACATTCGGAGTCCACTATTATCTTAATTTATCGATGTTAACATATCGACCAACGCTCATCTCTATTTCATACAGAGCAACCGTCACACAGTCCGCTCGACAACGGAACTACATTGGTCGACCACGCGCATGCGTCTAACATGTTTTTCACAATAAAAACTTGAATTCTTCAATCTGTAGCCTATAAATCTCATAGGGGCGGAAAACTCCTTGATCGTCAATAGTTTTGAAAAAAGTAGTTTATAACTGTTTGTGGGATCTTTGTGAAGATATATTTAAAGCAAGGCATATTAAAATCCCTCAGCGGCGGGAAAACCATTTGCTTTACGAATCTTACTTAAAATGTTTATTTCTTTCCGCAGACAAGATAAGAAACATTTCAAAGTTGAAGTAAATAAGAATTTAACGGTTGCATAACAAGGCGACTAACATAAAGATAGAGCAACTTGTATGTTTTTAGTTTTCTGCTTGTGACCACTGCAACGTCGTCCGTATGCAAACAGATCCATGTACGTGCCATTCAGAGAATTCTCATCTCCGTAGTTCGGAGTTCACGTAAAGACTTTGGTCCCCTGGCTCTTATTAATGGCCAGTAATCATTAAGCCAAAACAGTGGCCTTTGGGCGAATTAACGACACTGTTCTATGCCAACCCTCAATGGAAAAGCATAGTGGAGTATGCTCCGAAGATTCGGTTGAAGGAAAACCGGTGCCTAGTTGGTTGAGTATGGAATGAAGATGCTTATAGCACTGACAAATTATATATGTTGTCTATAGATAATATCTGTATAGAAATCTATATAGAAACTGCATAAATATGTGTGTATACTTGAATTTATTTGAGTACAACTTCGAACTTAATGCAGGTATAGACGAGCTATACCCGCATAGAAGTGAAATACCCACGGAGATTATTGCCGCGGTTTAAAACATTCTATCTATATGTAGTTTCGTAGTAGGAGAATTCAATAAAAGAAGGTGCCAAGCCAGTAATTTCATGCGGTCACTGCGGTTTTCTGTGAGGTGGAGGTACTTCCCCAGACGAGCTGCGGTTCCCGTGGCCTATGAACGCTTGCAATACATTATGTATTGCAAGCGTGAAATCAGAAAATGACGGATATTGTGACTGTGCGCTGAGTTTATTTCAGCTACTTTTATAGCCAATATCTGACTGACAAAAACATCTGGAAGTGATTCAACACATTATTAATATTTTTATAATATACCTTTAATTTCACCCCTTAACATCGTTATTATTGTTCCGTTATTACTGATATAAAATTATAATCTCCTTACGTATTAAAAATATAAGTCTCTTGGCATTTCCTTTTCGTCAACGGTTATTTCGGAAAATAAAAATGAAAACTATGAAAAATGAATAAAACGAGTTTAGTATAAAAAATGTAAGACGTGTCTATATGGTCGTTCGGGCAAAATAACAAATAAATATTTTTTATCTTTTTATTTTGAAAACACTAATCTTGAAGTCGGAACCCGATATAAATATGTGCCGAAATAAATAAAGCTAGAATGTCTAAGAACCCAGCTATTTGGCTAAGATCCGCTAAATATATGTATTTTGGCCAAAGATCCGCTAAATATATGTATTTTGGCTAAATTCCAGGCAAATAACAGACAAGGGGAACACTATGGAAATCCGACACATTATGACTTGACTAGGTATATTTATAATATTATTAGCTTATGCTACTACACAACTACTCTAACTTTGTACAATGGGTGTTTGTGGCGGTTGTTGGCCAGTAGCGACACCGCGGGTACCGAGTGAGTCGATCAGGAGATTCGGCTCCGGTGTATCTTCACCAGCAGGAGGGAAAAACAAGGAGAACCACAAGGATCTGTCTTGGCTTGCCTTCATTAAGCATTCAGAGAGGAATCGCTAGAGCTATATATTTCACTCCAGAAGAGGTTATTGAAGAGCATAATGCCGTAAGTAACTTCAGAGCAGCAGACCCATTGACACATGCGTGCCGTGATTTCCTGGCCATTTCAATGTCCAGTGAGTGATAAGCTGCCGCCTGTTCGAGCTCTGTGCGCAGGATTACCTTCTTTACCCACTCCAATGGTTCAATAATTCAATTCTTTTCAATTGTCTGTTTTGAGGCCTTTGTGTGCTTTAGACACCGGCCACCGTAGTTTCGCTTAGCGTATTTGAATTCCAAAAGAAAAATGTGATTTACCTGATGTAAAGCGGTTACCGTAGCCTGTGAACGTGTGCAATACATTAACAGGAAGTTGTTATTTTGCCGCGGTTTTCTGTGGGGTGTAGGTTTCACTGAGCTTGGTGGCCCAGTGGTTAGTAACGCTACTTTGACCCCAACGTTCGTGCGTACGATTTCCACACATGACTACATTTGTGTACGTTAACATATCCGTTTGTGTGTGCTTGGTCTGGTAATTTTTGAAAAAGGTAGGGCGCATCAAAACAGCGCATCTGGTAAAGTACCTCCGCCTCACAGAAAACCTTAGTCAAATAAGTTGTTACCTAGAGTTTTTGTGTTCCTGCGAGTGAGTGATGTCAACAGTAACCTCCTATGGAGTTGCTGTGTTAGCAGCAGAGTTTGCATCGCTCGAGTGATACTCAATGTAATGCAAGCATGGCTATGGTAACTGCTTTACATCAGGTGGACCGCAGTGGCGTGCACAGAGATTTTTGACAGGGTAGGCAGAATTTTTTTAAAGCTATTAACTTACCAAAAAATACAGCATGTTGCATTTCAAATCCGGTGTACAGCGGCCTTTCTCAATCACTTGTTTTTTTTTTTCACCGAAAGATAGGTTTGAAAACGTATCATTTTTAGGGTTCCGTACCCAAAGGGTAAAACGGAACCCTATTACTGAGGCTCCGCTGTCCGTCCGTCCGTCCGTCCGTCCGTCTGTCACCAGGCTGTATCTCATGAACCGTGATAGTTAGACAGTTGAAATTTTCACAGATGATGCATTTCTGTTGCAGCTATAACAACAAATACTAAAAAATAGAATAAAATAAATATTTAAGGGGGCTCCCATACAACAAACGTGATTTTTTTGCCGTTTTTATAGATAATATAACTTATTCGAGAGTGTTGTGTATGATGTTCTCTACGCTCACATAAAACCATTTCTGCATTCCCAACAGCACGGATTTATAGCAAACAAGTCAACCACTTCCAACCTTCTCGAATACAAGAATTATCTGTGCAGCGCTTTTGCAGACAGGCTTCAAGTGGACTCAATCTACACTGACTTCGCGAAAGCATTTGACAAAGTTAACCATATAATACTCTCCAAAAAAATTGAAAGTTTCGGTGTCCATGGCTGTTTGCTTCGCTGGTTACGATCTTATTTAAGTCGTAGGAGCCAACTAGTGGCAGTAAAAGGGAATCTTTCTCAACCAGTTACTGTCACTTCTGGAGTACCGCAAGGTAGTCACCTAGGGCCCTTACTATTCATAATATTTATTAATGATTTGATAGATACTTTCTCGTGCCATGTCTTCTTTATGCAGACGATCTTAAGGTGTTCACCACTGTCAGTAATGGTACCGAAGCCTCTAAGTTGCAGATGGACTTAGACTTACTTTCGGAGTGGTGTAATAAAAACTATATGCAGCTTAATATCAGTAAATGTTTCGTAATAAGTTTCACTTGGAAAACACAGAAGTTTGCAATCGATTACACCATCAATGAAGAAGTTCTTGCTCGTAAAACTGTCGTAAAAGACCTGGGTGTATTTTTTGATGATAAGCTAACTTTTAGAAGCCACTATGACTACATAGTTGAACGCAGCTCACGTCTTCTTGGGTTTATCTCGAGATCCACAGGGTGCTTCCGTCAAACTAAAAGCTTCATCTGTCTCTATTACTCACTTATACGCAGTATTCTCGAGTATAACTCTGTGATATGGTCTCCATTCTATCATATTCATTCCAATCGGATAGAAGGCGTTCAAAAACGATGTCTGAGGATTCTCAGCTTCAGATATGGAATGAGCCGTAAACTTACCTCATATGAGGAACGTCTTAAATATTTCCACATGAACACTTTAGATAAACGACGCCAAAGTAATCACCTTATACTGCTGTATAAGATCGTGCATAGCATTTTAGACTCACCCAACCTCCTTTTCTCATTGAAATTTAATACCCGTTTTAGATCCCGTAATCAAAATTTTTATATTTTCGTTCTTCAAGTTTTCATGAATAATACGTCATACTATAACCCTATTGTCAGAATGTGCCGCCAATACAATGAAATTCTTGTCTCCAATAGAAACATAGATATATTCCACTTAAGTCTCTCACGGTTCCGAAGGCAAATAAACAGCATTTTATTTGTTTAAATTATGTATTTTTTATTTTTGTGTTTTATTTAATTGTCAATACCTAACTCTAATTATATTTCTAATAGGTACCTAATTTAGGGACCAGGAAAATGATTCCATTACGTAACAGTGCTCTCTAGTAAATTTATGATATTTATGTTTAGAAGCTGTTAGGCACACATGTTTTGGATTATAATTTAGAACGTTACCAAATATAAGCTTATACACTATTATCTATGTAATTGTAATCTGTTTTGTGTGTTAATAAATAAATAAATAAATAGATAATGGTACGGAACCGTTCGTGCGCGAGTCCGACTCGCACTTGGCCGATTTTTTATTTTCCTTACACACACACCATCTGAACAACTTACGCAGTGAATATTATCCATTTTTATCAACTTATCCATTTTCATCAACTTAAAATCTTATTTTCTCTGCAAACTATCCAAACCATTTCTAAACAAACAATGGCGGCGCAGTTACGTAGCAATGTACGCGACGCGACACTTCGGTAATTTACGTCATGGATCGGGTGAAAAGACAATGTCTATCCTATGCGATTGTGTGCGTTATTTGTGTTATTGTGGGCAATGTAATTATAGGAATGCACACTACGCTATCCGTATGTTTGACGCGGTGGTACCGTGGCACACATACGTAAATTTAGACAGAAATAGTTCGTGTCTCTGCCGTTAAGATCTCATAGCGCCGCTAGTGCAGCACATCGATTTAGCAGATACCTACTAATGAATGAATCTACTTTAATAACTTGCACCGATACCGATAGATGGAGCAGTTTTTAATTTTTTGTTTTTGATACGAAATATTAGTTAAAAACTATGTTTAAGAATTAAGAAACATCGGATGGTATTTATTAAATTGATAGGGAAGGCAATGTCTTTTTGCCTATATGGAGTGCACGCCACTGGTGGACCGTATGTTTATATACCTCCCGACGTTGTATGAAAAAAAAACTTCCATAGACATGCTGCTTTGACGCACCCTACCTCTCTAAAAACACCTAGACCAAGACAAAGAGGCATATTCATATACACAAATATTTATCCTGTATGGGAATCGAACCCACGAGCGTTGGTATCAGAAAAACTAAAGAAGTTATTGCCACAGATATTTGCCAGGCAAGAGGTATAACCCACATTGAATATTTACAGGAGGTATAAGGGTTACCGGTCTTATGTCAAATCGTTGGACCGTTACAACAAAGTTTTAATGGAAAACCAGCCGCTTTCGCTAAGAAGATAATCCTTTTCTATCGAGACAACGCACGTGTGTACTTGCGATATTGTCAGAGCCAAATTTTATGAATTATACTTAGAGCTTTTGCTGTATTAGCAGCAGAGGTAATCGCGCTAGTAATACTTAATGTATTGCAAGCGTGCATAGGCTACGGAAATCGGTTTCCATACGACGTAGAATAAAAAAAAGTTATTTTCTCAACCACCGTGATCGAGTAAAATAATGAGTAATTTACCATCAAGCCTCGTGGGATCAATTCCCACAAAAGGCAAACATTTGTGTGTGTACGAATGTCTATCTTGATATAGATGGTTTTAAGAGAGTGCACATAAAAACAGCCCTGGGGTAGTATCTCCACCTCACAAACCGCAGCCAAATGACAACTCCCTGGAGTAATTTTGTGTTGTTGTGATGTTACCAGTAAGCTCCTAAGGAGTTGCCGGGTTAGCGGCTGGGGTGGCAACGCACGCGCGATATTTCCTATATTGCAAGCGTTCATAGGCTTTGGACTTGACATAGGACCTGACGTTGTATGATCTTTTTCAGATTTTTTTACAACTATAATTATTTAATATTGCTAATTTTCCAATTAAATACTCGTAGTTAGTAGATTCAGGTGTTATTTTGCGAAATTCAAATTTACATGTAATTTGATCGAACCTGCTTCTTATGCTTCCGCCACCAATTAGTTTTCGCAAACTAGCACCAGCCGGCATCTACTAACGGTAGTGGGTGCGTGCCAGTCGGCGCTAGATTTCATGAACTAACTGGTGGCGGAGGCATACAAAGCATATTAGAACAAATTGCATGTAAATTATCCAACTTGCCATAATTACTACCTCTTCATAAGTTTAAAGCTAGACACTCGACATTGTCTCAAAGAAACTCATACCTTTCACAAATTGAAATGTTCGTAGCGACGTAGCTTCGTAGCGCCTCCACGTAGCAATAAGCGTAGCCTTGGCGTAGAGCTACCATTTGCTACTAACTTATAGCAAAACGTGGATTATATCACTTATTGGCTTTGAGTTAGAAGTTATTGCACATGTAAGAAATGACCTTTGGAGAACCGATGAGATCGATATTACATAGTAACTCAATTCACCGCTACGGGGGGTAAAATAGCTCTTTTTGACAACTTCACGGAGCAAAATCGCGGCACTTATCAGCTTATTGGTTAAAATATGGCGCATTGGTTAGTAGGCTCGATTCTCTGAGATGTTTAGATACTAAAATACAACGTTTTGTGAGCATAGGGTGCCTTCATGCGCAGACAAGTGATTTATTGATTTGCATTGTTGAAACAATTTTTATACGACACCGATTGCAAGCAAGCATACAATCCATACTAAAATAAACTCTAAATTCCTCGAAAATAGATTACATGTGCTCAAAATGGACACGTTATATATATCTATATAATTAAACAAGCATGAGAGTGGGAGATGAGACTTTTACAGAGTCGGGAACGCACGAGTGACTCCCCTGGTGTTCCAACGTCCATTATTAGTTTGTAAAGTTATCAGGCCATATGCTTATTAATGGTTTAAATAAATATGTGTTCGTATAAAAGATCTTGTCGTCAATTTTTGAAATAAAAGATCTATTTTTTTTATTTAACCGATGAGAAGCCTACGGCCTATGTACACTTGAAATATATAAAAATTCGCCCGCGCGATGCTACCTCTGCCGCTAACACAGCTACTCCTTAGAAAATTACTGGTTACCTTACTTACTCACAGGAACACAACAACCCTACAGTGAACTGGGACTAACTATATAGAACATATTTCTCTATCTCTAATCGAGAAATATGATCTATGCAGATCTATAGGTTATATATTCATTTACATGTCTAAAGAATATACATAGATGTAATATACAGGTAGTGTCAGGATCCCAGAAGCCGGCAATAACACATAAAATAAACTATGAATGTCAAAGCTAGTGAGGTGTGTATAGACCGAATCACGAGATGCTCTATTCTCTTAGCCTACACCACATGGAACTTGGGTTGAAAATATTGGTAGTTAGTTTAGTATTTAATATTTATAACTCTACCTTTCATACCGTTAGCAAAGTATGTAATACACACGATATAATGCATTGCAATGCAAACCGAAGATTATCTTGGTATCTCTTTAAATCGAAAAAAAACTCAACTATTATTACTGTACAGCACAGTAATAATAGTTGAGTTTTTTTTCGACATTACAGTGTTTTGTGTATTACTGAACTAAACATGTACACAAATAACATCTAACGACATGGGTCAGCATAAGTGACACCCCTGATGTTGCAAGTGTCTGTAAGCTACAGTGACAGGCAGGCCGTACGCTTGTCTGCAACAACATAATGATGTAATATTTATGAGAGATAGAGCGCATCAAAGCAAACCGTCTGGGGAAGTATCTCCACCTCACACCAGTAAGCTTCTAGGGAGTTGCTGTGTTAACAGCAGAGGTGCAATCGCGCGAGTGTTACTTAATGTATTGCAAGCGTTCATAGGCTATGGTAACCGCTTCACATCAGGTGGACCGTATGCTTGTATGCCTCCCAACGTTGTATAAAAAATAAATGAAACCGGTTGAGAATGCGCAAGCTTGCATTGCCAGAGGAACACCTGGCTCGACAATTTTATAACTATTATTATTATTATTTTTAATTTGTCGGCCATTTAGTACATGTTCCTTAAGAGATAGGAACGGTGTACCTGAACATTCCTATTCTACTTTTTTATGCTGAATCCGAATCTGAAGTCAAAATTCGAATATTCGAAAAAAAGCGACAGACAAACACACAGACAAACGCACAAACATATAGATTTCATATAGGAACAGTGTTCCTGAAAATGAAGTGCACTAAAATGGGAAAAATAAATAGAAAACTTCACAGGTAGCGCTATAATTTACGGTAACTTAAACATAATTGCAAATAGATCTAGACATAAACTTACTCGATGAATTATTACTGTGTAAGTGGCTCACCATCATCTTTAGAGTTAAAGATAACCTCACCTGCACGTGATACACCCTTCTAATTACAACAAGGCTCTGATAACAGAGGTAGCGAGCATCGAAAGAATCAGACTTCCCCAGGTAGTTCCCCAATGGAGGTAATAAACCAACTTACTAACATCGACGCGTCAGCGTTAAAACTAGATAAGTAGCTTCAATTACCATACTTTACACAAATTTCCAAGCAACAATAAGCGTGAAAACTTGAAAATAGACGACCTACTAACATAATTTAGGTATGATATTTTGTACTAAACGAGAAACACATAATTTTATGATCATAGATCCACTCGCCTTAATTCTGGGTCATCTGCATCCATCGACTCCCCACAGATCTTTTAAGGTCGCCGCTCCCTCTAGAAAAGGGTCGTCCCACACTGCATGTACGGGGACTCCATTCGTGAACCTTCTTTCCCCAGAGGTCGGCTCTACAAGCAATGTTGCCGGCCCATTGCTACTCGTACTTCAACGTGCTTATCCTTTGGGCTATGTCAGTTACTTTTGTTCTACTTTGGATGTCCTCATTTCTGATTCATAGCCCTTCCCATAGCACGCTGAGTGGCCTTGAGCTTCTCCATACGGCCCGCAGTGAAGGGCAACGCCTCAGTTCCATATGTCATCACTGGCAACACACACTGTTCGAAGACTGATCTACACATAATTTCGTGTGGATTAAATTGTCTGTAATAACATTTAGTCTTCAGAAGAGGCCTTTATACTTATCACGTCACTTAACGTATTTTTACAAGTTTTCAACGAAAATCTATTTTCAGAGATTCAGATAAAAGACGTTTCACATAAAAACCTTTCTAGATTTAGACGTGAAAAGTCATTCATTTCGGTCCGTAGGAATAGCTTAAAAAAACTCTTATAAATTTGGTACTACATCACATACTACAAAAAAGGCTGTATAGCAATAGCTTTCATAACCTCATCAGTTATAACACCAAAGAGGCCGTTGTGATCTGGGTGGACGTTTTTAGCTAGCTTACACCAAGAATGGACTAGTTATTATTATTATAGGGGTGAAAGTATGAAATTACCGTTTTATAGTAATAGATACTTTGAATTAACATTAAACCTTCATGGTGTGAGATTTTCGAGTGAAACTTTTTTCACATGATACCTTTCCTTTTAAACGTTTTGCTTTTAAAAAATGTGCAGGATTTGATTTTCGAATTTCAATTGTTTTTTTTATTCCATATCATAAGCATTTTGTACTGCCTCCTGGCTTTCAATTAATTTAGATCCCCAGAGCTCTATCGCAAAGGCGATAAATAAATTTCCGATTAGATGACAGCAATGTATAGATAATGAGCGTTAAATATTTTGATTTAATAAATATGTACGAGTAACATAGAAAAAAACGAGTCTTAATTATTCAGTACAAATCGACAATTTCACTTACTAATTATTTTGCTTTAACCCCTAATATAATTTCTGAGACTTGCAGGTTTCCATACGATGATTTCCTTCACATCCGAGCTACTTAATATAATTACAAATATATACATTCAAATCTGTAAACACGAATTTAGTACCTACTACATGCCCCCGGCAGGATTAGAACCGGGGCATCAGTTCACTGTTAATATACACTAATATTTCGTTATTAACACCAAAACTCATTATTAAACATGTTAATTATTAATTCGAATATAACAAGCAATATTTTTTTTGTTTTGCAATCAAGCATACGGCCTGCCTGATGTCAAACAGTCACCGTAGCCTATGGACATTTGCAACACCAGGGGCGTCACTCATGCGTTGCCGACCCTCTAAAAACCTCTTCACGCATTTCTTGAAGAACTCCATGCTGTAGTCCCTTGGAAAATCCTCGGCTGGGAGCTCATTCCACAGCTTGAGTGTTCTCGGAAGAAAACTTCTGGAACCGCACATACGTGACCATTGCGGTTCAAGCGTGTGAGGGTGAACTCCCCGCCGTCGGCGAGCGGTGCGGTTATAAAAAGTAGCTGTCGGCATCATTTCGAACAACTCTTCAGAACACAACCCGTTGTACAATCGGTAGAACACACAAAGGGAAGCAAAGTCTCTCCTTAAACTTAAGGGCTCAATACCGTGTGTAAGCTTAGGATTGTCGACAATTCTCACAGCTCATCTCTGAATCGAATCACACGGTCCAAGCTGGTATCCAGGTGCTCCCGCCCAAAGGTGACTGCAGTACTCCAAGTGCGGTCTGACTTGAGACTTATATAATATACTCGTAAGTCTTTGCCCCGCACTGAAGTACTGCTTAGCCCTGTTGAGCACACCAAGTTTTTTCGACGCCAGCTTGACCTTCTCCTCCAGGTGATTTCGATATTGCACATCACTGGAGATCTCGACGCCAAGCATCCTAATACTTTTGGTGACGGTAAGAGGTGTGTTCTGGAATTTAGGAACCACAGCAAATGGAGTTTTCTTAGCGGTGAATGCGCAAACTTGTGTCTTCTTGGGGTTGAATTCGACCAAGTTAAGCCGCCCCCAGTCGGATACTTTAGCCAGAGTACCATCCATTTCAGATACAAGTTTGTCGCGGCTTTCCTCCACAAGGGAACGAGGGATGTTTGCACGGCCTGTATAATAAGTGTCCCCGGTGCTGTCGTCCGCATAACGATGAATGCCATCAATTGACAACATATCATTGATATGCAGCAGAAACAGCGTCGAAGACAGTACAGAACCCTGAGGGACGCCAGCATTGATATCCATACTATCGGAGCATCCACCGTCAACCACGGCTTTTATGCATCTGTTGGATAAAAAGCTGGCGACCCATTTGCACAAACCCTCGGGCAGCCCGTATGATGGTAACTTCGATAGAAGACTCCGGTGCCAGACCGAACGCCTTCGCCATATCTAGGCTGACAGCCAATGCCTCACCTTGTCTCTCTATCGCCAAAGCCCAGCGGTGTGTAAGATACACTAGAAGATCACCAGTTGAGCGACAATGGCGAAAATCGTATTGACGGTCGCTAATCAAGTCGTGATCCTCTAGGTATCCTAGGAGTCGTGTGTTTATCACACGCTCCATCACCTTGGAGAGAAGGGAGGTTATGGTGATAGGCCTGTAATTCGATGGGTCTGATCTATCGCCCTTTTTGGGCACCGGGTGCACATTGGCGGTCTTCCATGAAGACGGGACTTGCCCAGTGGAGTAGGAAAGCACGAAAAGACGCGTTAGTACAGAACACAACTTAGGAGCACACAGCTTCAGCCGGTATACCATCCGGCCCACTCGATTTATGAATGTCGAGAGAGAATAAGGCCCGCCGGACATCTCGCTGGGTAATGGAGATTTCCCGCATTGAGCTACCGCACCACGGGATGGTAGGTGGCACTGCTCCCCCGTCATTCATATTCGAGTTAGACGCAAAGAGATTACCGAGTAAATCGGCTTTCTCCTTAGCGCTATGGGCCAAACTGCCATCCGGTTTTTGCAGTGGTGGCATGGACGGTTGACAGAAGTTTCCCTCGGCAGCTTTAGCGAGCGACCAGAAAGCACGGCTCCCAGAGGGAAAGCTCGCAAGTCGCTCGCCAACTCTGCCGACGAAATCGAATTTTGCTATAGCAACCACCCTTTTACTGGACCTCGAGGCAGCATTCAGATTGCGCTTCAAAACAGAGACTCTTGGATCCCCATTAGCATGCGCCGTGGTCCAAGCATTGTAAGCAGCCTGCTTAACAAGACTGGCTTCCTTACAATGCCGATTAAACCACGGCCGCTTTTGAGCTCCCGCAGTAGCTACAAGGCGATTGGGAATGAAGCATTTCATGCCATCCAATATCGCCGCAGCCACTGCGGTTGCGCAGGACTCAATGTCGTCTGATTCGAAGCACAGCTGCCTCCACGGGTACGATGCGTAGAATTCACGCAATCCATCCCAGTCTGCTGACTTATAGTGCCATACGCGACGACATCCGGAGGGCCGAGGTGGGTCGCGTCTGACACAAGGTACTGGCATACAAATAATGATTTATTCAAATTAATTCGAATGTATTGATTTAGATTATATAAATAAGGTGTGCAATATACGAAACATTACACGAAAACAAATAAAATTACTTCATTTGATCGTTAGAGCATTTGTTCTTTATGTTGACGTGGTAGCCGTCAGTATACGAGAGTAGGCATCGACAGTTCAGACCTGGCTCACAAACGCAAAACTTTACCTAATACTTACAACTTACAATGCAAATATTTGTAGCTTTATTGCCAAATATAGAACTGATTTGGTATCCCATTTTATGACTGCTGACATTGCGTTGTGGCTTGGCACACGGCCAAAAATTTCGTATTGCACATTTGTATGTATTGACTCTATATCTAAGTACTTACTAGTTTGCACCAAACGTACTTTATTGATTTCCATCCATTACATGTCAAATATGAATCGTGTAATTACAAATGTTTTTCTTCCTACCTTCCTGTATGAGATAAGTCCAAGCAAGTCACATACTTACACTTGAGCTAAAAGTTAGTAGATACCATAAAAGTCGTGTCTAACGAAAAAATAAATTAGGTACTATGAAATCTCATAACTATAAACTACGAAACGAATTTTGTTACAAAAACACGATAAAGATTTAAGTTACTCGAGCTCTACGACTGGGCTTACAAATGAAACACTTTACCTCTTGGCGTGTAAAACTGTAGTTGGTTAATGATTCTAAACTTAACAATGACTTGTTTATTCAATTTGTTCAAAGAAGTTCAAGCCAAGAAAATGCGTGGAATGAAAATGTTCCGGCGCCACCTAAGATTCAATAAACTTGTTATTAAAAAGAAAAAAGTTCCACATACTTAAGTACTTACCTACTACTTAGTATAATTTCCGCGAATATTTGAAAAAAGCTACATTTATGCAAACTATAATGATAATATTCCATGTCAATTTTTACGAGCAGATTGTTATGTTCTTCCGAAAGACTGATGTTTCCTGAAATTGCTGAAGGGTACAGAGCTAACAGCGGAGCGTGGCCATGTGCGAGCGATACTCTTTGTGCACAAGTGTAACACTTGCAGGTTATGCTATGTTGGCGGCTTCCCATTAAGCGAGCGACATGCTTGTTTGCAAATAGGTTGCATAAAACATAATTTTATCCTTACCTGGCTTAATAAAAGACAGTTGTGAACTCGAACGTAAGCGATGACTTGTTTCATTCACGACCAGGAATACTTACAACAAAGCACTAACGAATTATTAGGTAGCTTGAGGCCTTCTGTAGAGGCAATTCTCCTGTGGAGCTACTCAGCAACGAGAAATTTTGCTTTGCTCATGCCAGAACTTTACCAATTCTCATATTGTACCACCACATGCAGCTGAACATAGCTTTGACACAAAGATACTGCAGTGTTGCAGAACGATGCAAGTCAGGGCGCGTAAGGTCACATACAAATATATGATTATCTTTAGCTTTGAATCAAAAATTATTATTGGCATCGAATTCAGACCAAATTCATGAACAGCTTTCCTGAGAGCCGATCACAGTGCACAGTGTGCCGAACAATAATTATCTCTCGGCACACTGACCACGCAGGGAAATCTGTTCACGAATTTCCTCTGTTCTATGGTTTATCTCAGCTGGTTCATCCTCCAAACAAAATCAGATATACAAGCTATTTTACTGACTACGCTGGATATATATAACATCTCAATGAATGCACCACTTGGCTCATCGGTCTAATGGGTCCTAGTGTCCCTGATTCAAAAGGCTTAAACTTATTGCTTCCTCGAAGTTTAGTGATCTCGGCTTGCTTGCCATTCCTCTGAAAACCATGCTTTCTGTTCACATGCTAAAGCTGCTGAGGCTAACTTTTGTACGGGTCTGCAAGTCAGTAAGATTTACAATGCTAAAGATAAGTCAGATTAAACGCTCTTCGGCTGAGATATTGCCAGTAAACTATAATTGTCTATTTAAAAATACTAAATTTTAATTCATTACATCTCTTACACTGACATTTATACCAAATCCCCACATTCGCTACCTATAGATAACGCTAGCTTATAGCAAAGTTAACTAAGTTTCAGTGGACATTTGCAATATTGTCACAAAATTAACAACAGCTCACAATTAAAAACAAAACTTAAAATTGTACAACTGTCTGTCCTTCCCACATCAGCCTATAACATCATCTAAGGATAGTTTATGTGTACAGGGGCTATTTTTTTAAATAGAGACTGAGCTAGAATTTTTGCCAAATAACAACTCCCTAGAGGGTTGTTGTTTCTGCGTGTGAGTGAGGACACCAGTAAGCTCCCAAGGAGTTGCTGTGTAAGCAGCAGAGGAGGCATCTCGCGAGTGATACTTAATATATCACAAGCGCAATCGCAAGCTACGGTACCCGTTTTATATCAGGTGGACCGTATGCTTGTATACCTCCCGACGTAGTATAAAAAAAAAAGAAAAAAGAGATGGACTAAAGACAATACAGAAGTCGAAAAGGCATTCTAAATTTTATCCGCCCAACCATATTTTGTTGTGAATGACTGAATGAGGGAAGAGCGGACGACCAAAACGAAATAACTGCCTAGAGAAAAATTGTAATGTGGAGAATCACATGAACATAACAAGCCTGCGCTACTGCGGCAGCAGCAACTGACCAACTGGTATTGACTACGTATCGTAATTATTTCGTATCACGTATCCTTGTTTTCCACCCGACGTATTAAAAAAAACAATAACAAAACTAACAAACAATTAGATCTTTTGACGAACTCCATGGTGAAGATAAGCAATGATATTTTGACACCAGGGCTCATAAGATCAGATTCGCATATCGCACATCAGACGTACATTTGTGTGCGAACATTTCTGTTTGGCTTGCTCTGGGTGATTTAAGAGGTAGGATAGGATGAATCAAAGCCGCCTATCTGGGTAAGTAACTCCACCTCACAGAAAACACAGCCAGATAACAACTCCCTGGAGGATTGCCGATTTACTAAGGATAAGGTTGCTAGTAAGCTCCTAAGGAGATAATGTGATAGTACTGATAGTAGAAGAGGTAGATTTGCGCGATTGATACTTGAATGTATTGCTAGCGTTCACTTTACATTAGGTGGACGTTAAAAAACAGATCTAAACTACTTTGTGTGCTTCCGTTACCAAATTAGTTCATACGAACTAGCATCGCCCGATACCCACGTTACTAAATAAATAAATACGTCCCTCCCCCGGCTGTTATCTCACCGATTGCCTGCCATCTGGAACAGGAACCGCACCCACCATCCATCCATTTTACCAGAGACTTTGTATAAGTCGTCTGCATGGGTACCTCTGTCTCACCTATTTCTACCCCCAAGCAGCTATATTTATGTAGCTGTGTTCCGGTTTGGGGTGGGTGAGATATGGCAGAGAAATTACTGGGTACTGTGATGAAACATCCTTAGGTCACAAGATTGGCAGCGCTCGAGTAACATCCCCGTGATATTGCGAGTGTCAATAGGCTGCGGTGACCGCTTACCATCAAATGCAAATGTGGCAAACAAGCATGTGGCCCACCCACATGCTTGTTTGCCACAAAAAAAACACCCCCCTGCATGCTGCTTCAACTGCTGCGGTCGTCTCTGCGACACGTGTTCCGCCTCACCACATGGCATTCTCACGGCTGTCGTTAGAATAACATGCCAGGAATGACAAATCCATCGCTTTGTCGGCCCTCTTATTTAGTTGGAGGGGATGGAAAAAAATAAAACTCATTCAACCTGACTGTATATAGGTAGTCAATTTCGATCACACACAATATTTCTGGAATACTAGAAATAAAATACCAAATAAATGCGAATATGTTTTTATTTCTTGTAAACTTAAACTATAACCACAGAGAGCTATGTCAATTTCACATTCATATTTCACGGACTATGAACTTCTACGTTCATTTGCCTTTTAGCGCAATCATTATATTAATACATATTTCGTAAACAGTTACGAAATAGGAATTTCATTTTCTTCATACGAAACCAGCGACTTATTACTATACTTATGATAAGCAGTATTAGCATTCTTTAGAATAATCTAGTAACTTCCTGGAATAATGCCAGAATGTAACACAAATTAAAATGGCAAAGGAATCGACTAATAGAATTAAATTACAATTTAATCACAGGTGGCTGTGTTGCCAATGAAGAAACTCAACTACATTCGCCAAATATGAGATTTTTATTCCTGCAACTATATGAAATATAAAAAAAAATTAGAGCCATTACAAAAATGTTGGATTAATTAAAGCGACACGGTCAATGGCCAGCGAGCCGCTGACGCTCAGCTAAGTATTTAAGCATAGCTTTTGTGACACGTTTATTTACTAAAATTTGTAGCTTTCGTAGAAATTACAAATTAGCCCTACAGAGGTTGTATGTAGTGTCATGTATTTTGCTATACTATACCCAACTTAAACATATAAACTGTGGGAGAATCTCTGAACTCAGAGAGCGTTGTTGCAGTCATTTATGCGCGCAACAGTTGTATTTTTATCAAGCTATATTATTTATATACGTATATGTATTTCGAATGGAATATACATGAAATTCATATCCGGGACTTGTCATTATCGCATATTAATGCAATTTTATATATATGAAATGAAATATTAAGGTTTTAATTTCAACAATCCCCATCATTGTTCGACAGTCCTTCATAAAAAGGCCCGCAGCGTCGTTCCGTAATAACACCGCGGCGCATCAGAGAATTCGTCCTCCCACAATGTAATCAAAATGGTGGTTCCTTTCACGAACACTCGGTTTATGGAGTGATTAGTCTATCTATAGCATGAGATTCTTGAAGGCGTGAAGACGTTTCTGTAAGATAGATAAAGCGTTTGGTGTCGTGAGCATCTATACGGTGACTGCTCATCACGAGACGTATGGTACGCTTGTTTGCCACTTTTATAGTTTAAAAATATTTACGGCAATAATGTAGACGCGACAAGTGGGATCATTCATGATCAGATACAAAATATTTCAATTGAAATCTTACCTTAAAAATCCTCACTATACGTTGAATCATGCGTCCTTGATTCGTGGATATAATCCACCAAACATACAAGCAATCTTTTTTGCACGTAAAATAAAAGATGTGAGAAATGTTTGTTAGAATATCTACTCTCATAGGAAGTTTGATAATTTTACGTATTAAATTCGCTTACACACAATTCTATAGATATGATAGTTTATTCATATAAAACTTAGATTGCTTTATCCAAGTATTTCTAGTTAGGATTACCCTTAGGAAAAATATACTTTAAACATATCTTCACAGAAGCACACCTACATACAGCAACACAAAAAAATAATTGAAACCGAAAAATAAACTTATTTTGCTAAATATACGGAATGGCAAAAACGTAGCATTCTGTGCGTTCTGTAACAATTGGAATAGACATGAAGTCACTCCAATCTCGATCCGACCTCGACGATGGGCGATTAAATCTTTTTCCTTCGCTTTTCGGGCGTCGTTGGGAACATGGCCTCGTCTGCACGTATCAGCCTGTTCACAGCGCGACTCATCGACACATCTGTCACCAAAAAAATAAATAATCAGCTCTTTATTCTGAGCTATCGATTTGACTACATTATGATGTTGTAAAATGTAGCAACATTCGAATAAATGACATTAAAAAAATACAAAGTTAATTAAACTATATTCATCATAAATAATACAATAATTAGGTTCTGAACACCCGAAAATCAAACATCGAAATAATTCATGCTTGTCATGCTTCAAACTAATGTTTTTTTCTACTAAGGTATACTAATTTATAATAATCATTTATAATAGGTTCCTTGGAATACCAGAAATTCATATGAAATTAATTTATTAAATAGGCGATAGGTGACATCGCTACTTTTATATCAGGAACACATTGATTACAGATAAAATAAGTTTAAATTATATATGTAAGTATTTAGTGTTGCTACATTTCAAAACAATGATGGTAAGCAGATTGTGTCAATTGAATCACCCAATGCAAGAGAATAATATGTTAGTCCCGAGATTATAGTCATAAAATGAAACAAAAGATTTTGGAAAACTCCTCTTTAATGTGATAGAATTTTAACAGTCCACTTACTTTTTAATAACATAACTTATGTATAACGTTATGAAAATTGCACGAAAAACTATTATTCTACGGCGAACACCTCATTTCGGTTTTTTCATAAACAATAGAGGATTTTTTTTGGTTATATTAAAGCTTGTTTATTCAGACTTACTTATTACTCGGATTTACAAATTACAGAATATAACATTTTTTTTTTTCAAAAATGAGTAATAATCTAAAATTTTATTTTTTTCTCCCTTTCAATTTTGTATATTTATTGTATACATGATCAACATCGCTATTTTCTCTTCCATTACTATTTATTTGAAATTGTAATAAAAACCGTTTGAAATAATAATAAAAGTCGACAGACGTGCAGATTTTTTACTTTCCCACAAAAAGTTCAAGTTATTTCACGCGAGAATCCAATTATTATTTATTTAATTTTATTTAATTAATTGTACAATTTTGTTACATCGTCTAGTAATAATAAACGTAAAATGTGACGAATAGCGCAATAATAAAATAACATATGTAACAGTAATAAATGACGTGGTAAGTATAAAAAATGTTAATTTTCCGTTAATTTTTCGTGCAAATTTCACTTCAGGGTTGCTTATTAATCTACTTATTGCATTAGAAGTTGTACTTATGAAAGGCATCAGAATTATGTATCAATCTTATAATTTACACAGAAAATTTAATATTCGAAATAATAGAATTATATCTATACAAATTATCAAAATTATCCTCAAAGTGAGGTACGTTTTTATGTAAAAGGACAAAAAAGATTAATTAGAATAAAATAAATAATATCTAAATTTTAGATAAGCTATTATTAAATAGTATGATTCGTTTTTAATTTTATAAAGTGAATTATTAGACAATTAATTAAAAAATTGACATTTTAATCGAGTTTTTATTAAGTACCAGCCCTCGTTATATTTAAAACTTAGTAACAATAATAACTTAATCCCAATTTATTAACGTTAACTAAATAAATTATTGTGACTCCTATTTATGCATGCATACATTTGATATTATGATATATACTTTAAATTAATCAAAAGCCAAAACCTCTAAAGTATAAGACGCGGCTAAGTAACAACTTGACTACTAGTAGGCATTAGGAAAAACCGCAACCAATTACCAGGAGGGTTATTGTGTACGTGCGAGTAATCTCAGCTGGAAGGTCAGTGGCAACACAATGCCTCTCGTATTGCAGGCATCCATAGGCGATTGATTAGTAGCCGTAACAGCTGTAGCCGATTCACATCAAGCCGGTCGTATGCTCGTTTGCCTCCCGAAGTAATATAAAAATAATTGTATATGACCATGTAGCATCATACAAGCGGTTTCCCTGTCGGCTATATTCAAAACGTAACATAGCAGATTCGCACGGACGGGCGACTCAAAAAACACAGGCCTCGCAACTGAAGAATAAGCAACGACTAAAAGTAGAAGATTTTCGTCTAAAATATACACAACTACAAAGCAGCTCTGGAAGCAAAACAAAGTACAATACGACTCGAACAAAGATTGTATATGCTACGGACGCTCGGCAGGCGAGAGGGATCAGAGAGCACGATGTGCAAGCTATAATATGCCTCATTACTACGGCGTACTCTCCGTCGCGGTGCGTACGCTACGCACGTTATCCCGTTTCTTAAATCCATTACGATTGGCGGGGTAGGACTTTTACATGGAGCGACAGCTGTCTGACCTCCACAACCCAGAGGGAAAACCAGACCTGTCTTAGGTAAGGTCACACGTCATTCGAAATATAATTTGTGGAACGTGCGTGTTCCCTCACGATATTTTTCGTACACCGCCGAGCAAGTGATAATTACAAATATGAACATAATTCCGAAAACTCGAATTTAGTGGTACATTCCAGGATACGAACCGGAGACTAGTTGGTCAATAGAGTGGTTCTTTATCCACTGGGCTATCATTGCTCTCTACGCTGCGCACGCAAAGTATTGAAATGAAGCGAAACAATACTAGCTCGTATAGCGACATCATTAATGCAAAACTTTAATATGGTAAAAGACGCAAGAATTTCATTTCTCTTCAAGCGAGTGTGTCTGTACTAAGGCACCATCGAAATTCATCATGGGATATTTTTCGGACCTTACAAAACATAGAAAAGTTTCTATGAATGTATATTTTTAATTGCCAAATGCGCCAAATTAATTTTCCTCAAAATTACTTGGAGTATAAACTTCCTATTATGTTTTCTTAATGCATAGAATTCCATACTTAATGTAATTCTATAGTCCGCACGATATACTTTGACAGTTTAACTTACTTTCTTGCGAATTATGACGGTACCACTTTACATGGACCACGTTGGAATCTCAAACATATGTCAAAATTGAGGATTTCAATTCGAAGCCCGGAACAAGTATAATTAAATGACTGGGTGTCAAAATAGGTCTGTCTATAATTACAAGTTCAGATAACCTGACCCAGTAATTAAAAATCCGACCGACCGGATCTTAATTGCCGATTTGCAATCCCTAGACCTTGAGATGTTCATCTCTGGCTATCAATAGATCAATTAACTCAAAAGGCGTTATTTGATGGTCCAACCGTAGCATGTATATTGTCCGAGGCTAGTCCAAAAAAGTAGCTGATGTGCTTTGCAAAAGTTACTGGAAAAATATTCGTCTTCTATAAACTTTAATTTTTATAATATTGTATAAAAAAATTAAATAGCATTCAATGAGCCATGAAAAATCTGAAATAACAGTATATGAAAAACCAGAAAAAAATATATATTATTGCAACCATAGCGTAAAATCACAAAACCATGGATTTTTGATAACATTACACCCTTATTGGACCAAGAAACTTCCAAACACATAATACACATGGTAGCGCCATGAAGCTAGAAAAATAAATTAAGGAATCTTAAACAAAATATAAATAAAGACTTGTCCGACATGGAATAATTGCATAGCCCATAGTCTATATTAAACTTAAGTACTATATTCATACAACATAACGTAAATGAAACATTAATTGTGAGTGGTCACGCGAAAAGGGACCTGGAGGGAAAATAATCGATTTCGAGAAAAACAAGTTTAAAGTTTAGAGTCGTGCCCAAACATGTTTTAGTAGTTTTTTGACTGACGACATAAGCGCAGAGAAGGGAAGGCGTGTAGTGTAGAGTTTTGCACTTTGTCATACGTGTGATTCATGCCACAAAATAATTTATTAAAAAAAACTACTTAAAAATATCTTGCTTACACTAAATTAAAATTCAAAAACCATGGAAAACCAAACCTCACTCGAAAACCATAAAATCGTTTCCAATTCCTACAAGTCCCTTTTCGCGTAACCACTCATAATTGTATATTATTCTTTTGCATGAAAAATGTGCAATAAAATTTTATATAAGTCAAAAAATGTGTTGATTATCCTATTTTCAATTCCTCTAAGAATCTACAGCATGGAAGTCTACAAGAGCCTTCGAATATCCCAAACATTTGTCGACTTCTTTTTGAGCGAATATGCTGTAGATAAATTAACTAGCGATCATTGAGCTATGAAAAATATAGATATTCTCATATAAGTCACCGATTTCCGTACATACATCATCGAAAATATTACAAACGTAGAAGCAATTCATGTTATGAGGTGAATTGATAGTGTTAGTGGAAAAGTTTCCTGTCGACTTACCCAGCTCCCAATCAGGGTGCCTGCACCACTTGATGACATGATGGAAATAACGAATGGAGAACCAATGAAATTTTGGTTTGTAACTTAACTCACCGCTATGACAGGGGGGTAAAGTAGAACGCGCAGCTCTTATTGGCGGATATATCACGGATTACTATCGCGTCACTTATCCGCTTATTAGATAACGTATATATATTATACCGTAGGTTCGAATCGCATAGATATTTAGTCGCTAAAACAGTGCGTTTTGGTGAGCGAAGATGCCGTCATGTGCCTTTATGTGGTCCATTGGTTTGAATTTGATGAAATACTCTTGTTTAATTCTAACCAAATAGTTTTTTGTGTATTGCACTACTTTCTTATTAACACAATGGATTGGCATTATGTATTGCACTAAAATACTTATGCCAATATATTACAAGTTGTTTATATCATAAAAGTGCTGATCAAAAGTAACTTTTACTTCTTTTTGATAGGTTTTAATCTAAAATGCAACGCATCTTGCGAATTATCCTCTTCATCACTAGATGCATGCAATTTCATACCTAATGGAGTGTTCACGCGTTCAAACAGGCTTGTTGACCATGACATGAACAGCCATTTTTACAAATTTACATAAATAGCAAAGCTCGTAACATCATCATACTGACGCTCAAGTGAGACAATGGATGGTGACTAGCTTTTCTTCCAGACACTGTTTAGATCCTTTTAGATCCTATAGGCAGGATACGCCCAAACAATTGGTCATCCAAATCATACGCGTTAAAAACTCGTAGCCGCTCGGCTAATAGTGACAGGGAAAGTACGATCAAAATTATCATTCGCGTTGTAATATAATACAGGTGACAACATATTAAAAGCAACCTCACAATCATAACGTAACTACTACAGCTACACCAAATCTCATCGCACTGCAGGGGATACGGGTCTCCCATCATTCGAAGGTGTTTAGAGCATGCTCCACCACGCTGCTCAACTGCGGATTGGTGGAGGTCAGTGTTTTCAAGCCGCCCGAAGACCACTGATTTAGCTTAACGACTGCCATGTATCGAGACCAGCCGAGACCGATGACTTAATGTGCCCTCTGAAGCACGATACATATGTCTCAATAACGATTACTATAGACAGAGTCCACCAAGTTATGGACTAGCCACCTGTATCACAATACAATGCAAATAGTGTACTTACTTTTTATCGCCTATTTAATTATTTATTGGTTCACCAACAGATCTAATATATAATTATTAATGCACGCAGCATGACTTAACTGTGTTAGCTAACTTTGGAATTATTTGTTGCACAAGCGCATTATTTGTGTAAATTGTAAAAAGCCAAACGAGTTATATTTCTGGAGAAATTTCGTGATGCACAATATTATTTTTATGCACTCAACTGAACAATGACATATGCACCGATTGTAGATTACATAAATAAATATGAAATATATTATACGCAGGTAAACAACAACTAGAGTGATAATATGCATGCAAAAACCACACGGCAATCAAATTGCTTCTACGCTTGTAATATTCATAAATTTTAAGCTTCCTCCAGACTAACGTTTGTCCATTTTAACCGCGTCAAACGCAATATACATAGTAGACGCTGACATTCGCTATCAGCATGCGTTCCCTAGAACGCTGTATTATTGACGCACTGACTTCGCGTAAACGGTTAGGATTGTACATTGGATTATAACAAAATAATCTCCGACAACGAAAGAATACTATTTATTGGCTTTGTTTGAGGAGACGTCACATATGGAGTGTCTACGCAACGATCAATGGTAAACAGAATGAAGAGGCGGATTTGGATGTGGGTTTTTAGTTTCGCGCACGGTTCAACTGCCTGGTCAAATGTAACCCTACGTGACATGTGTATCACATAATGTAACCGACCACTTTCCCATTCTTTAGACACTATCTTCTTTACTCTGCATTAATCAGAAAGGAAGGAACAACAAGTCGCCACGATCGGCAAACTGTACAACAGGTTACGACGGATCGGTCGGAACCGTACCATCGGTAAAGCATTCGTCTGACCTGTGAATTAGTCTTAACTACTTCTAAGTGCATTAAAAAGGAATTTGACCATAACAATATCATAATCAACAAAGGTTTAAAAACCCTTAAAAGTAACTTCGCCGAAACACACTTATAAGGAACTAATTGGAGCATGTTTATAAAAAAATTCAAAATCGTTCCACAATTGGATGGAATGGAATTAAGATATTCACAAAAAACATACAAATCGATTTGAGAACCTCCACTTTTTGAAGTCGGTTAAAAACAGTATACCTGCACCCTTCCTCACTTCGTTTATACACCAACACGGTGCATAAATTATAAAGAACAGTAGACTGCACGTTTGTGCGAACAGTGCGTTCGAAACGCTGCTTTTGGCACGCATGGACAAACGCTAGATTGCAGGCACCCACCCTCATTACTGAAACATTGGTCCATATAATTTTACCAACCGGGCGTGGTGTTCGCCAGCCGGCGCATGCGGCGCGTGTTCCTGTCCTGGTCCCTGATCTTCTTCTCCATCTCTGCGTTGGTGAGCGTCTCGAGATGCGGCGCCCACTGCTCAGCCTCCGACGGCTGGCGGTAAGGCGTCTGCAAACAAAAATACAATAAATCAACACACTTTTTTAATTCCCCAAGCATAGTGTTCACCAGGTATGAAGTGGTTATGAATACAAGAAATATCAGCCGCGAGTTTCGTCCCTGATTACTAATTATTTTTATTTACTTTTACAAATTACACTGTTAAGTTTTTTGCCGGGTGTTCGAAAATTTGGCAGATATACACTGAAAGAAGAAACTATGTAGGCCTCTGTTTTAGAAGACACAAACAAAATTTTACTGAAAAACTGATTAACACTATGTAGGGAACTGTTTTACCAATAATATATAAAAATCGAATCTAAAAACGGATTATAGTCTGTGAATTTAATAATAGGGGTTAAAGTACGAAATTGCCGATTTGCACTGAAAAATTAAAGTCATAACACATTTAATTAATCAAAATATTTACCCTCATTATCTACGAGTATTAACCACGTAGAAAATTGTCTAAATCACGAAAAAAATGATAGTAAGTTGGAGCAAGGTATGGCGAGTACGGAGGATGACGTATGGTTTCTAACTGCAGCTCCTGTAGAGTTACAACGGTTTCTCGTGCAGTGTAAGGTCTTGCGTTATCATAGAGCAATAATGGTGAAGATCGATTCACGAGTCGGGGATGTTTCAACGCCAGTTTCGCCATCACTGTTTGAAGTTCGGCACAGTAAACATCTGCTGTTATTGCTTGACCAGACCTGAGAAAGCTATAGTGAATAACGCCATGATGGGACCATCAAAAAGTTATCATTACCTTTTTATTGGTAAGCTTTGCTTTTGGGCACTGTTGCGGCGTTTGACCTGGGGTCAGCCATTGCATTTTTCGCTTACGGTTATCGTAAAGAATCCACTTTTCATCACATGGCACAATTCGATCCAATGTTCCTTCATTTCTGTACCGATTCAACAAGGCAAAACATGTTTCAACGCGCGTTTCTTTCTGCAGATCAATCAAATCATGAGGCACCCATTTTTCATATTTTTTTATCTTATTGATTTGATGCAAAGAGTCAATATTGAGGTACAGTAACGTTAAAATCGTTTCATTCGAAATCTCACACCATAAAGGTTTAATGTCAATTCAAAGTATCTATTACTATAAAACGGCAATTTCATACTTTAACCCCTATTATTTTAAATGCGTAATATTTCTAATATTTAAGTATTTAATAACGTTACGACTTAAGCGAGCGACGGGATGCACGGGACGGGGCACCGCGTCGCTCGTTGCTATGGTTTGTATGGCTTCTGACATCACCTTCTGATATAAAACGATCAATTTGGTCTCTATCTATAACTTCACACCAAATCCTTTGCGAGGTAGGCAGAGAGAACCGAGCGACACGTGATTCTAACCAAACACACCTCACTCGCTTCTTTAACATTCATTGCTCTTCTCATGCACGTTCGCCGGTTTCTAGGGCTCCTGGCATCACCTTCTGACAGAACACGACCAATTTGATCATGGTAGGTAAGTCTTGGCCTTCCTCGGCTAATACATCCTTCCACTTTCGCGTTGTATATCTATTTGGTAATTCTTTCTTCCTGTATTCTTCCTACGTGTCCGAAGCAACGGAGTATGTCTCTTCTAATTTTAACACCGACGCTCTCTTTCAGACCAACTCTGTTTCTAACATCAGCATTGCGAATACGGTCTACAAGCGTTAAGCGGAACGTTTCAGAACAGTAAGAGTGTATTTAAAATGACTGACCTCAACTACAGGTAAGGGTGCCTCACTAAACGCATAGGTCCGTTGATGCCAACCGAGTTGCCCGCGGACACTGTACGCTATGCCCGTGACGAACTCGCCACCCAGCCCCAGCTCGGCACACAGTTTCATAGCAAACTGCTCCGGATTGTTCTCCTTTTCTGACATGTCCCATTCCACCTGCAAACGAAGGATAACAAAATATAGTCAATATTTAAATTAAGCTTGACCTTACCTAAGATAGGCCTGGTTTTCGCTCTGTGGAAACCTGACGGCAGTCGCTCCATATAAAAGTCGGTATCTTCGCCAAATCCTTAGGCTTAGGTAGCGGACCCTGCCAATTCTAATGGATTAGGAAACGGGATAACGTTAAGCAGATTTAAATTAAGCTTTGTAACATGAAACTTTTATATTTTCACAAGTTACATTCTGCGACTTTCGCGCGTATCCCTGTATCTCGTGGGAACCGCTTTTTCTTGTTTTCTTCCTTTTTTTTTGTACTACGTCTGGATGTATACAAGCATACGGCCCACCTGATGTAAAGCGGGTAGCGTAGCCTATTAACGCTTGCGATATATTAAATATCACTCGCGCGATACCTCCTCTACTGCTTACACAGCAACTCCTTGGGAGCTTACTGGTGACCTCACTCCCACGCAGGAACACAACAAGCCTCTAGGGAGTTGTTATTTGGCTACTTTTTCTGTGAGGTGGAGGTACTTCCCCAGACGGGCTGATTTGATGCGCCCTACCTCTCTTAAAACATCCAGACCAAGACAAACAGACATGTTCATGCACACAAATGTTTGCCTTGTGTGGGGAATCGAAACCACGAGCGTTGGTGTCAATGTCGCGTCATTCACGACTGAGGCACCGAGCTCGTCAGCTTTTTCTCAGCTTAGACAACTTTTGTAAATAAAAGTATTACGAAAGGTCAATAGCCAGCGCGCAGCTAGCGCTCAGCTGACCATTGGCCACAGGACATTAACCTTTCGTGTCACATATTAGCTGCAGCCCTCGAATCTATCTCTATATCTCGTATAGTATCTCGTGGAACCCGCTTTTATTACTTTCTTTCTTTTCCTCGGGTAGTCTCATCACGTTGAATAGCCTATAATCTATAATATTCTTTCTCGAAAATTGGGTTATCCAGTGCAAAAATCATTTTACGAAAGCGACTAGTGGGTCCAGAGATCAGCGCGTTCAAAGAAACTTTTCCGCTTTATTATATTAGTATATAGTTTTTTTAGAGTCAAAGCCAACCTCACGTGCACGTGATGTATCCTACAAAACAGAAACTAAGCTCTGGCAAGAGAGGTAGCAGCAGAGAGCACATTGAAAAGGGCTGCTTCGATTTTCTCTACCTCATTTTCGTCTTAGTCTTGGTGTTTTTAAGAGGTAGGGCGCATCAAAGCAACTCTACTGGGAAAGTATCTCCACCCCAAAGAATACGGCAGCCAAATAACAACTACCTGGAGGCTTATTATGTTCCTCCGAGTAAGGAAGGTTAGCAGTAAGCTCCTGAAGAGTTGCTGTGTTCGTAGTATGAATGAAAATTTCGAAAGACATGTGACCTAACCTAAGAAAGGTCTGGTTTTCCTTTTGGGTCGTAGACGTCTTACAGCAGTCCCTCCGTGTAAATTTTTACATGGAGCGACTACCATCAGACCTCTACTCTCAGTAACTTTGCCAAATCCTAAGGCTTTGATAGCGGAACCCGCTAATCCTAATGGAAACGGAACAACAATATGATGAAGAAGAACGGAAGGAAAGCATTGCCTCGAAAAAGTGCCTTCAAAAGGCGTTGAGAGGGTCGGCAATGCGTGAGCGTTGTCTCTGGCAGATACCATAGCCTACGGACGTAAGCCGTTGCAAAAGTATCAATGTTTACCATCAGTCAGAACATATTTTGTACTAGGTACCGATTAAATCTTTCTATGAAATTTGGATTCTACAATTTTAGGATAAAGGCTGATAATTTAATATGTTAATTAAAATACATGTGTATTTTATAATGGCGATCTTATCAATACCACCTACGATATCTTCACTTGGAAACGCTGGTAAATGATCGTTTTAATATTAGAAATGTATGGGAGATAAAAAAAAACTATTTACATTTTCAGAATATTTCTCATTAATATATACGAGATTTAATCTGTAATTTACAGAATTTTCCTTCTCCCCGATTTGGGGGGGATAAATGCTTTTGAATGAAAGCACAAAGAAAGAAAATTCTAGAGTAATCATTCTATTTACACAACAATGTAACGTGTATAGGTATATATAGTTTTATCAAGATTCAACCATTGTACAACTGCATATAGCTATTAGTGCTTTGAAACACATTTCTATAAAAAATCTCTTTTTATTATGTTCATTTCAAAATAAAAAAAATATACAAACCTGATCAACCAATGATGTATTACCAACATGTACATTAAGCTTAACAACTACTCTCTGGTCTGACTGCTCCTCCAGTATAGCTGGTGGTTCGCTTGGGAATGCATCAATTTGCTGTCGTATGGAGGTAGCTATCGCTGGTATAAAAGTGCTGGTGTTGAGTTCTAAATCATCACACATCACTTCAGCGAATTGTTCTGGCGTTATTATTGACTCTGAAATAAAAAGACATATAAAGTAAGGTGCTTTCACAAACTAATCAACCACTTGATGGTGCATAAAGGCACCTCTTGCTTACAAAAACTTAGAATAGTCTTTATTGCACCAATAACAAATGCATACAGAACACATGTAAATAGAAAATAAATGTACAACAGGCGGTCTTAACGCTAAAGCGATCTCTTCCAGACAACCAGACGACACGAAAAAACAATCATATGTGAAAAGTAGGTAGGTGGCGCATTTATGAGTACAATTTTCATTTTTATATATTAAATGCATATATAATGAATGACACATTCTAACAAATAAAAAAAAAAGAGAAAAAAAGTTGTAAAAGCATGACAGAACATACAATAATAACTTTAGATATAAGTAATGACAAATATATATAATTATTTAGTACTATACTTATATAAAGAGATAGTAAGATTTTACCATATTTTTAAACGAGGCTAAGGATTGTGCACTATGTATAGAAATTGGCAAGGCATTCCAGAGTTGCACAGCTCGTACCGAGAAGGACTTAGAGTAGTATTGTGAAGAGTAAGAAGGGAAAGAATACTGCGTGTATTGCGATCACGACGGTCCCGTAACTCACTGAGATAAATAAAACGTTCCTTCAAGTAGCTGCGAGAAGTAGGATTGAAGAGAATAGAATAACACTGTGACAATGTGCCAGTTACGACGTAACCTGATAGGGAGCCACTTGAGCTGAGTGCGAAGTTCGGAAACATGATCATATTTGCGAAGCCCAAATATAAATCGAATACATAGATTTTGAAGGTGCTCAAGTTTATTTAATTGGTCTTCAGTGAGGCTAAGGTAACAAGAATCAGCATAGTCCAGAATTGGAAGGAGCAGGGACTGTGCAAGTGAAATTTTGGTATCGATAGGGAGAAAATTACGCAACCGTCGAAGGGAGCCAGTAGCTACAAACAGCTTCCTGCTAACGTGGGCTATTTGCACCGACCAAGAAAAGGTTCTGTCAAAATAGATACCAAGATTTTTGACACTCTCACTATAAGGTACATGAACATTATTAAATATTATTCGAGGGACAGTCACCCAAAAAACTTAGTGGTTTAGAGTCTAAATATCCCACTGATGCCAGAATATTTTAACCAATAAGGCAATTGTAACAGGATTTTGATCCGTGAAGTAGCCAATTAGAGCTGCGCGTTTTTGTTCACCCCCGACCCGACCCATAGCAGTGAGTTAACTTTCAATTTCATGGGTGAATCTGTCAAAGGGGAGGCACATATTGGAATTGTTTCGGGTGCTTTTGATTTGGTCTTTTTTCAGCACATCACTTATTTGATCCACATGTGTGCGTCAAGGGAGGCCCCTGTCGAAACCGAACAGTATGCGTGAAGAGGGTGGAGGAGGCGAGAGAGGTATGTTTGAATCGGTGCACCTGGCTTTCCATAATCTCTGCCTACCCCAATGGGAGACAGATGTCATGTTATATATGTATGTATGTATTGAATTATTTTTAATATTATTACTTTAGCTAAAAATATGAAATTCAATAGCTAATTCCGGTACATAAACAGATAATTGTAAGGAGAGGCATGCCTCTCTATGGAGTAATGATAGCGCACTGGATAAAGAACCAGCCTATTGACCGAATACTCCTAGTTCGAATCCTGGCGGGGGTATATCCCGCTAAATTCGTATTTGCGGATTTTATTTACATATTTGTATTCATCAATTGCTCGGCAGTGATCGAAGACGTCGTGAGGAAACCCGCACGGCGAAGAAATTATTTTTCGAATGGTGTGTGAACTAACCTAAGAAAGGGCGAATTTAATCAGAAGAAATTTGTAGGAGTGGGAAGTTTTGGAATTGACTCAATTTTTTTCACTGTTACCGTCAGGCAGGTTGTTCATCGCAATTAACAAAAACACATTGAAGACGCACTTTAATAATATAAAAATAGAGAAATCATTAGTATACCATTTTTATTCCAAGTAAATGTGTCTCTCAATTTCTGCCCCTCAATCTCCATATCAAGCCGTATCGGTACCAGCACTTGTTTCTGTGAAGCATTCTCCAGCATTGCAGTCATGTCTGTGTCATCAAAGCATAATGGGAATGTGCGAACCTGTAAAATAAACCAGTTTGAGTAATAAGGTTGTCCTGAAGTTCTTTTCTTTTTAGGGTACTAACAATACATATGTTCTCTTTTTAGTGACACATTTTTGTATTGCTTTATTCAATACCATTTGTTCTTTCATGGCATTGAAACAACAAATAGATTATATGAATAAAGCTTTTTCCAACAGCACCTGATTGCTATATAGACGAGATATTTAATTTTTATCTATTGTCTGTCTGTCTAAACCTAAATCTATGGTTACTTTGTACTAATATAGTTCTAAAAATTTTGTCTAATTCTCAAAATTATTTCATTGTTCACAAATCATTACAAAGGTGACAGCGCCATTAAAAAGCACAACTTTATTTTTCTTTCTACATAGTGAATGGCAAATGATAGCTTATGAAGAAAAGTTATGCACCCACAGCAACAGCTAAAGATAGACTTTGTACAGGTTTTATGGCGCATGTAATAAGAGTAAAAGTGGCGCCACAAATGTCTAACATGACTTACTTATTGCTGTGTATACTGGCAAAAAATATACAGTATGTTTTATTAGAACACATGAACAAATTAAAAAAACTTGTACAACCCTATTTTTATTTTTAATAAATACATTATTATGTCATCAGATTCTAAGAAACATACTAAAATAGATACCTTCTTATTATGAACTCTAGTTCTGCTAATAGGTGTGGCTTGGGGTACTGCATCCAAATGGGAGGAATTCGGCATTACAGGAAGCCATGATGGGTTGTGAGGTTTCTTGCTCTTGCTCTCCCGAGGAGTCGCTAATTCTTGACTTACTGATACTGCTTTGTACCTGTAAACATCGGATAGGTTAACACATTTTCTACCTGTAAAGAAACAAATATTTGTACTTTCAGGCAATATTATTGACTTATTGAAAGAGTTCCTTCTGTTATGGTTCATGGGATAAGCCATCAAATGCATTTAGGTATAACATTCATATTACATTTTTTATAAAATATCAGGAGGTCTACAAGCATATGTATATGTATCTATATCTTCACGCCAGGTCCCTTGCGGGGTTGCCTACCTGTCTACAAGCATACTGTATATAAAGTGGTTACCATAGCCTATAACCGGTTGCATTACAGAAAGTGTCACTGAAATGATACCTCTCTTATTTTTTTGCTTGCATATATTTTGTATTTTTTTCCATGCAATGAAGATATTACCAAAAATTAAACAAACAAACTAAATTAAAGATGAAAAACCAACAAGTCAGTAGTTTAGAACCCTGTTGTACGCCGATGATCAGGTTCTCCTTGCATCTTCGGCGGAAGAACTACAACAAATGGTTACTATTAATGAATGAAACCTTTAAAAGGAAAGGTATAAAAATAAATGTAAAGAATTACAGATTGCCAGATAATGATTGATAATGAAAAAGTGAAACAACTGAATGAATTTGTTTATCTATGTTTACGAGAGATGGAAAATGTGTGGGCGATATTGAAAGAAGAGTGAAAGCAGGAAACCGTATCTACGGTGCGTTGTACTCCATGGTAACATGCAATAACATATTGAGCAAAGCTCCCCTTGCAATCATTCAGGGTGTATTAACGCCAACATTGAAATTGAATGAATTGGAATGAAGTGAAACATGGGTATGGCAGAAGGAGCATGAAAGCAGGGTGAACGCCATAGAAATGTGAGCGCTGAGGAGTGTGTGGAGTGAGAATAGTTGATAGAGTAAAAAATAGCACGATACGAGAACTTTGTGGAATGAAAGACGTAGTGACAAAAATTTAAAAGGGTATGCTGAGATGGTTTGGTCATTTAGAAAGAATGAATGACTTGTCATTCATTCTTGAGTTACAAAAAAAGTATATCTATCAGGCATGAGTGAATTGTGATTTTGAGAGGGGCCGCCCTAGATGGACACATATAGATCATATTGGGTGCTCTTGATTTGGCCCTTTTTCAACAAAAGGGTCAAATGAAAAGCACCCAATACCAAAGAGCATGAATGAAGAGGTTGATGTGTGTGTGGACAAAGCGAGAGGGGTATGTTTGGATCGGTGCACCTGGTATTCCATAGTCTCTGCCTACCCTAATAAGAGACAGACGTGATGATATGTATTACTTTAAATGAGCATGAACTTATATAAGATATATAAATAATAAAATAATAATAAATTAAAATTTTCTTATTCAATAAAATATTTGAAATTGTTTGTTGACGGTACAGATTTCTTCAGCCACCATTTTCAATCCCATTCTTTAATTGCACGGGTTGTATAGATAAACTTAAAAAACTAAAACTTATCTAAACACAGAATTTGATCCAAATTGTCAGAGCAGTTTCGGAGATACATGAAATATAGCTATATTTAAATGGCAATTGCTTACTTGTCATCATTTCCTTCAATAATATCTTCAACTTCAGAAGCCTTCAGTAAAGACACGGAGCTAGATAGCACATGTGGACCAAGACCGTTGTCAATAAGGCGCTTTCTTTCTTCATTTGTAAGGGTCCTCCTGGCCATGCCAGGATACTTCTTGTAGAGAGAACCCCGGAACAGACGTAGGTAATTCCCCACCTAAATTTAAGATTACATCCATATATTTTAATTTTTATTTTATATTGGCTCAGCACAGTGGCTCCACTTCTCCTGTTGGTAAGCGAAAAGAGGAGCCCAAATTGCAGCGGCAACTGACAAAGGAGTACAGTGTCCTATTAGTTGATGCTACCATGCCGGCCAGCAAGGTGCTTCTTCATGCTTCGTTTGAAGAATCCCATGTTGTAGGAAGGAGGAAACACATGTGCAGGCAAGGTGTTCCACTTTTTAATAGTTCGATAGAGAACTTATTAGTATGAGAAAAAATGTCCTCAACAGTGGAATGATGACATTGCAAGGCTGCATGTGTGATTCTATGATGGAAAAGAGAGGGTGGGATAAGGGAAAATAGTTCTTCAGAGCACCATCACCATGGTGAGCTACAGGCGGTAAAATTTATACTTAGGGAGCCTATGTCCCTACGAAGTTGCAGAGGTTCTAGGTTTTTTTTATCTACTGTGTATGCCATGCCATAGATTTTCTTCCACACACTCTCAGATGGTGATTAGCTCGGTGGTGCAGTGGTTGATAATGTTACTTTAACACCAACGCTTGTGGGTCACAAGTCACAGGACAAACATTTGTGTGCATGAACATGTCTGTTTGTCTTAGTCCAGGTACTTTTAAGAGAGGTGCATAAAAGCAGTCCATCTGGGGAAGTACCTACACCTCACAGAAAACTGCAGGTAAATAAGAACTACCTGGAGGGATGTTATGATCCTGCATGTGAGTAAGGTCACCAGTAAGCTCCTAAGGAGTTGCTGTGTTAGCAGTAGAGGTGGCATTGTGCGAGTGATAATTAATGAATTGCAATTATAGGTTACATATAAGCATTTATAGGTTACGGTAACTGCTTTACATGAAGTGGACCATATGCTTGTGTGCCTCCCTACGTTGTATTAAATATGGTTAGGTTGTTCTGTACATGCTCGTTCTTTTCAGTATGTAGCAGTTTTTTAAGTTTGGCTGTTAGGTAGTTTAATCGTGTTTTATCACCAGGGTATCTAGTACTTTGCCAGAGTTTACGGGCTTGTCTTTTTTCGGCCAATAGTTCACGAACGGACTTTGAACAGTCTGGCTCCGTATAGTTTTTGGCACTAATTTAATAGTCTATATTTCTTACTATGTTTTTATAATGCGTGGTGCAGCCCATACTTTGAAAATTTCCCGTTTTGGTTAGTAATATCAATTTTCGAGATGTTTGTTGATAAATCGCCTAAACACAAAGGACAGTTTTGGTTGTTGTATATCTAATTCAAACAAGCCAGTCAAATTGTAGGATGCTATGAGCACATTTCTCACAACTGGGCTCAGTCTATAGGATGCATGATGGGTTGTGTAAACTAAATAAAGATTATGAATTATATATTTTTTAGTGTTAATGGTGTTGTGGAAAATGGAGGCAAAATTGATCAACCTACAAGCGAATGGAAGGAAGTACATTCGAATGAGGGAAACAATAACAAAATTTTAGAAAAATTTATAAGTATTTTATTGAAAATGATATTTAAAATGTACAATATTTTACATATAGTTATCAAATTGTTTTCAAAATTTGCATATTGTTGTCAAAATCTAGGGAACTTTCCACGTATGGGATGTTACAAGTACATTTTGGTTTTCTGTACCACGACCCACATCCTGTGCTTAAACACTGTGACACACACTTTTCGCGTTCTTGAAAAGGGCTGGTAATATATCAATAAGGGCCTAAGTGCTACAGCACCTATGGTTTGTATCTCTCCAGTCCTCCACTTTATTACATTATGAAATAACAGAAGAGAAATTAGACTGCAGAATTTTTTCGATAGTCATGCTTGACAGCTCTACAGAATGGCATTCTTCAAGAAAAGACCGATGGGAATTTACAGAGACAGAAACATGCAGGTTATGCATCTAGTATTGTAAATATGTTTGGTAGGTGCTTATTATCAGGCCGATCCTACACCACCTTTACGACTTGACGAAATAACTGTTTTTATCCCTACTTAGATGTAATTAATTAATCATTGTAAACTCAATTACCTCCGAACCAACGCAGTAAAAATCTCCACCCTCCTCTATCTGAAAACTGATCGGCTTATCGCCGTATGTTCTTAAAGCCATATTTGCTATTTTCTGTTCACTTTTATACACTAAAATATTTTATTGACTATTCAGAAAACAAGAACAATTATACATTATATACTACAAATGCCGAAAACAAGGCAATATTAGTGATGGTCGACTCGAGTAACTAACTCGAGTCAACTCGAGTTGGGCTTAACGAGAACCTACTCGAGTAAAATTATTTCCGACTCGAGTTCGAAAACCGAATGAAACCGACATGGAGCGAAGTTTGCCGATCATTTGAGACTCATTCATAACAAACAAGTGTCACATTTATGTAGATTTGAGGTTAACTAAAGTGAACCTTAAGTTAAGTTAAGTGCCGGTTATTGTTGTAGATTTTCGTGTTTTATGTTCTCTTTATTACTTTAGTTAGTATAACTCTCCCAATACATTATAAATAAATAATAGAAAAAAAAATAAACAATTGAAACAGATTAAAATATCATTTGTCTGTTCCAATTTTATTAACTATTAATGCTATACATAATAATAATATAAACTATCCCTCCAGGTCTCATTTCAATAGCCCAATTATTTCCGACACATTTGCAATAGTTCAAAAACCTGCTGTGACCTGTTCGTTGGTATATCCTCCCATTGATATCCGTCAGAGCAGGTCACAGCTGGTATAATACATTACATCATTCTTTTAGAAGGGGCCTCTACGCGTTGGATTCATATCCCTGCGCACGCCTATCAAATGACCGGGATTAAAATCGTGAAATAAGAGAATATAAACTATTAATGAATAAATTAGTTTTTTTTTAAATCAGCTGTTTCATCCAGTTAACTCGAGTTCAACCCGAGTTACGTGAATTTTAACTCGGGTTAAATCGAGTTTTGTTTTTCCGAGTTGGTACATCACTAGGCAATATTATAGAGTAGAAAGAAAAGAAATGTTCTTTGGTTCTTTTTATCCCCGAGGGGAAAGGCAAAGGGATCTAGCCCATACAGCCAAGTCATCAGTTTAGAACCATTTGAAAATCTTAATTCTATGTTCCAGCTTCAGGAACTGTGCTGAAAAAATACTTGGGAAGGGTACCCAGACCCAATCAACCCAATTTAAATACCACCCGTAAAACGATAGTGATTTTTACAAGGTTTTCTTGATGAACTTATTCACGTCTTCCAAAAAGTGCTTAAACGTGTTATATTTGAGTTTTTTCATTACTGTATAATTTCACTAGCACTTATGTTACAAAATACTATCGAAATTGTCACACAAAACTAATTTTATACTGAATTGTAAAAATTTCAAGTTCAAGCGCGGGAAGAAGACCGAAAAGAAATGTATCAAGTAGGTGTTGCCATGTTAATTTTTACAAATACAATATACAATCATAGACGTAATAAAAAAGCAGACACCGTCTCCCGAACTAAACACTGAAGCACCGTCATAGTAAGTCAGTTGCTATACGTACGAGCCGACAGGCACACATTCACACCATAGTAAGTCTACCGCTCGCTATTACGCACCGACACCTCGCCACGTGATAACCTTGTCGAAAAAAAATAATAATACCGTCGTGCGTGGTGAAGAGCTGTCGAAACCATAGTGGTACAATAAAAAAAAGCCAAGGGGTTACTTTTCATAGGTAAGCAAGTAATTTTTCTGATTAAATAATCGTTTTCACTTAAATTAATTTTTCAAAACAATAAATCGACCGGTGTTACTATAACTCACATTTTCAAATTAGCGTAAATGTGGAAGATCATTTTTCTTTTGTACTCTTGTAATTCTTACTTAATTCAGATACCTAATTTTGTTTAAATAGACATATAAACTTGCATCTTATAATTCTTTTACTGAACAACTATTATTCATACCTTTAATATTTTTTAGATTTCCATCGTCAAATGAATGCATCATTTGAAAGAATGATTGGGTACAAATAAAAGAGTCCAGAAAGGAAATCGGCTGGATTCCATCTAAATCCAGTGTAATATGCAATATACATTTCGAGGAGTGGCTGCCGTCTTCTGTGAGGTGGAAGTACTTCCCCAGTCAGGCTAACGTCGTGCCCTACCTCTCTTTCGCCAGAGCCTCGTCTGGTCATTAAACTTGGTGTATTTGTTTGGGCATTATTTATTTCAAATAAGTATGCATCTGTTTGTCCTATATAATAAAAGGAATATGTAATGTTATATTTCATGTGTTTAGTTTATTTTCATCAATACCTATTTTAAACAATACAAGTTACAAATCAACGATCCATAAAATTCGAGTCCCAAAGACAGTAACGAATCATATATTTTTTTATTTCTTTTTAGTTAGTTTCTCTCAAGCTGTGGAATGAGCTTCCAGCCGAGGTTTTTCCAAGGGACTACAGCATGGAGTTCTTCAAGAAATGCGTGAAGAGGTGTTTAAAGGGTCGGCAACGCATGAGTGACACACCTGGTGTTGCAAATGTTTATAGGCTACGGGAAATATTTACCATCAGGCAGGCCGTATGCTTGATTTCCACCTTAGTGGTATAAAAAAAAATAGTTAAAGAAATGGGAAATTTTCTTCCATATGGCAACCCACTTGACACTCACACATATTTACATGCCGCCATTGTGGTGCTTCAGTTGTTTCTCAGCGAGATTCCGTCTGACTATTTTATTACGTCCATGTATACAATAATAAAATACAAAAAAAAAATCTAGAAAAAGGGCCATGTAATATCAAAAACACAGTATCCCCATGTATCCCTAGTATGTCGGCATGAAGGTTTTAATTTCGTTTTTTATTAGGGTTCCGTACCCAAAGGGTAAAACGGAACCCTATTACTGAGGCTCCGCTGTCCGTCCGTCCGTCTGTCACCAGGCTGTATCTCATGAACCGTGATAGTTAGATAGTTGAAATTTTCACAGATGATGTATTTCTGTTGCCGCTATAACAACAAATACTAAAAAATAGAATATAATAAATATTTAAGGGGGCTCCCATACAACAAACGTGATTTTTTGCTCATTTTTGCTCGATATTGATAACGGCAACAGGTAGACGCTTGAAATATTCACTGAATATTTAGTTATATATTCACTTTAAGAATAAATAATTAAATTAAAATAAAACAAATATTTAAGGGGGCTCCCATATAACAAACGTGATTTTTTTTGCTGTTTTTATAGATAATGGTACGGAACCCTTCGTGCGCGAGTCCGACTCGCACTTGGCCGATTTTTTTTGTTTTATATTTCTGTCTGTTTTAATGTCTATGTATTAATGTCTATGATCTCAAAAGTTTCATGGTAGATATTTTTTATTTGTCGGAAGGCAATGAAACATGCAGCCCACCTGATATAAAGTGATCACCGTAGTTCATAAGCTATAAGCTACAGTTATACAGTTAACTATGAGGTTAACTGTATAACTGTAGCTTATACGGCAAAATATCAATGTTATCTGTCAAAATGTATGCAAATTCCATTATTACCTACATAATTTACATACATAAATTGTATGGAATCTGCATACATTTTGACAGATAACTTTTCGTTCCGATGAGATTAGATATTCGACCAGGCGGATGCAGGCCATAGTTCGCCCAGCGAACCACCTGCGTTAGTCTGAGATATTACGAGCCATCACCACCGAGGTCTCCTACCATATCCGGCCCCTTCTTCCTGAACATTGATCAGCTCAACTTCCTGCGTGCGTTTCTGTCTCCTGTAAATTGTGGATCGACGTAGACTGACAGCTTTTTGTGTGAATCCCGTATTATATTGGATTTGTAATTTAGAATTTTACACAATATGTTTTTTTAATATGCCAGAAAATATTACTAAAGAGTATAATTTACAGAGTACTATGTCAATTACTTTAGTGTCACTGCAGATATTCTCATTAATGGCTCTTTCACGAAGCAAAATCTGTATTATAGTCCTCTCGACAACACGCTGAGCAATCTTTACCTTCCCCATGCGGCCCGCAGTGAAGAATATATTACCCCGGATGTTACATATCGGAAAATTTGTGTTTTACCCCGCTCTTATTGCTAAAGGCCGCACTGTATGAAGACATGTTGTTCAATTTTTAAATATATTTTTTTCAATTTTGAACCTCTGTCGACTTATCGACTTTTTCGACACAGTGTCCCTTCCCCTGCTGTTACGTAAACAAGAGTTTGACGTATTGGCGGAATACCACTCAATTGTTTCAGCAACTATCTATCGAATAAAAGTCAAAGCGTCAGAGGAGGTAACTATGTTAGTGACGTGCAACCTGTAAATTTTAGAGTTTCACAAGGAAGCATTTTGGATCCCATATTGTTACCTGTTAACCACAACATACTATCCAGCTACAATAAGTATAAAAATGTTTCGTTATGCCGATGACACAGCAATTATATTTCATTGGAAATCCTGGCAAGGAGTTGATGCTAAAGCTAAGATGGGCCTCCGGGTTATTTATGAGTGATTAAATTTGAATCTTTTGTTGCTTAATGTGTCTAAAACAAAGCTTCAATTTTTTTTGATTATTCTTTATCTTGGTCAGCGCAGATTGCCGAAGTTAGTAGGAAATTAATTGCTGCGTCTGATTCCCTTAGAAACTTAAGTTACTTATCTTAACTTAGTAGACACTAAAATTACGCTAGCACAATCCTCGCTCCTTTCTATCCTCGACTATGCTGATTCCTGTTACTTTACAAACTTTTGCATACGGTTTATATTTGGACTTCGTTAATATGACCATGTTTCTGAGTTTCGTTTTCAGCTCAAGTGGCTCCCTATAAGACTTCGTCATAACTAGCACTACCTTTCCCTTCTGTACTCTATCCTTTTTGATCCTACAAACCCAACGTTTTGTCTTTCATGGCGATTTGAATGGTCGTATAGTCGTTGTAGGGCATAGCGCACTTTTACTCCGTCTTAAAATACCATTTCACTCCACTGATTTCTATACCAATTCATTCTCAGTTGTGGCAGTGTCGTGGAATGCTTTGCCTTTCGATATCCGGAATGCTCAATCACTTCGATTCTATGAACTAAAATTGGGATGATCATCGCTGATGGCTTCTAATTTTATTTTTATTTATTTTTTATTATAATGGAAAAACTTACAGCTAATACAGTTGTATCTTAAAGATTAGTGAATTTAAGGCCATTTACAAGTTTTCACTGCTAAACACTATTTTCAGGATATTACCGGTAGATGGCGCTACAGTTAAAAATGTGCAGTAAGTTAAAACTGCTGAATGTTTCACGGTATTACCGGTAGATGGCGCTATAGTTAAAAATGTGTAACATTCGACTTGTATGTAATACATTCCATAAACATCGCCGCAGCTACTTGATAGACGTTTTATAATTTTACTCCAATAACCCTTTTTATAAATTAAAATATTATTATTTAATACAATTAATACTAACATTAATAACTTAATAATAGTTTATTAAGTTATTAATGTTAAATATTTATTTAATGATGCCTGAGAAGTATAACTTCTCACGAGCGTACATAAGTACACGCACCCATTTTTTTTTACACCACGTCAGGAGGCATACAAGCATACGGCCCACCTAATGTAAAGCCTATAAACGCTTGCAACATATTAAGTATAACTCGCGCGATGCCACCTCTGCTGCTAACGCAGCAACTCCTTAGAAGCTTACTGGTGACCTCACTCACACGCAGGAACACAACAACTTTCTAGGGAGTTGTTATTTGTCTGCGGTTTTCAGTGAGGTGGAGGACTTATGGATTTTAAGGAATATTGCCTTTGGTTCTCGGATATTTAAATAAAAACTTTATCACCTGTACTCCCCGCAATGGAACCGTTATCATACTTTCATAACGTGCAAGCGAAAGACTGTAAAAAGTTTCCACGCGCGAACTTGTCGCGAGTAAGTTTAGAACCTGTAAAGTGAAATTTGTCGCTCGAATTTGATTGGTTGAAAGTATTTTCCATCTGATTTTGAATGCTATAGTAGGTACTTGAAGAATTATTCAAAACTAAAAGTACTCGGTATCGAATTAAAAGTAACGAACAGTTATTTATGTTTACTTTATTGTATCGGACATCACAAACATCACATCACTAACGTCACCTGTTTGTATAGAGGCATAGAGCTACAGCCGCGCGGCGCCGGCATTCTTGAAAGAAAGAGACAAACAATTTGTGTGTGCCGTTGCCGCGCTGTGATCTGCTGTGTGTTGTGTACTGTGTGTGTAGTCAAGGCAAGGCAAGTCAGTCTTGTTTTCGACGTGAAGTTAAATATACGTCTCCGTCGTTGGCGCCCACTACGCCAAGTGCCTCATTAACTAAACATGTCTACAAAGACTGGAAACTTTAAAAATCCATTTTCAAGACCATGGATGACAGAAACTGGAGCGGCGGCTGCGGCTGGAGGTTCGGGATCAGTAGGATTGAAAGGAGTCGTCGCCGGTGGAATAACAGGAGGCATTGAGATATGTATCACGTTCCCTACCGAATACGTTAAAACACAGCTCCAATTAGACGAAAAAGGTTAGCATACTACAACTACAATATTAAACTTGATTCCATTTAATATGTATCAAATAACGATGTAATTTGACGTCGACGCATGGTAATCTAAGCTGTTTAGTAATCAATTTGACAAGTTTGAAACTATTTGTGTTTATTCTAAAAATATCAGTATGTACGTCAAACTCCTAGTTTTTTCGTATTGGATTTTGTTTCCGATAAATCCATTTAACACTTATAGGGTTTGAAGGTGAAATGGGTTTCGAATATTTACCAATTAGATAATCAGTGCGTAATGTGATTGTCGGCGATCTGCTGGATAAACAGACTTTGTTGATTTTTAACAATACTTATTTGGACTTTGTTCGATTCCACACGATCGCCTAGTTAACACTATTTTTATTCAAGGTTTTTTATCATGGTCAATAAGTAAGCATTTGAATAAACCTAGTTTCTTCCTTCTATACTGTTCATTTTGAAAGATAGTATTCTCGGTAGGAGTTTAAGTCGAGGTTTAAGGAGAGAAGGGAAGTGGGACTAATTTCTACCTGCCGGGTATTTATAGTATTTATAAATTGAATTTGGTCAGAGAGTCACCTTAGAGGCAGGATCTGTGTCTAAAAATAATAAATTGTTATATAAAGTTGCTATATGGTTATAAGGGTATCCTGTCATACTGAGCAGAATTTGTAAAATGAAGTAGTATGAACTATTTTTTAAAAAACTGAAATAAGTTTGAACTGAAACAACTTTATTTCCATAGTATTTTCATATAACACATTACATAAGTGTAAAATAAAAACCCAATTTCGTCCTATAAATCATTATATTGGTATATTTACAAAGAAAATATAATTATAATGAGGGGATATCAAAACCATTTCCCCATCGGCCTATATTTATCCCAGCACTGAGAAATACCTACCATGTGAGGTTTTGCTTCAACCCCTACTCTACTACCCTACTCGGATGGCAGATGGGCAAAGATTTTTAGAGTTGTCTAAAGACCATTCACTTAACTTAATGATTGTTATTATAGTATTATTCGTTAATCTAAGTCCTTCCAAAGCATGGATTAGCATGAGCATAAACCCATCATACATGTTCATAATTTTGAGGACCTATATGGCATTGATTGTGTACATGTAAGTGTAAACAAAATTTAACAACCAGCAAACTTCACTCATCAATGGTAACATTACCAGATTGTGCAATTGGTCACCAATAGAACTATGTGAACTCTTCAAATTCCAATTGGGGGCTGCATTGGTCCTTCAAAAACCAATTGGGGTGCATAGGCTCTCTAAATTCCAATAAGGAACTATGTGGCCCTCCAAATTCTAATGTACGCCTTGTAGTTTCTCTAATTTTAGTAATTTATCCCATAGGTTTTTAGCCATTTCGCCATTTCTGAGAAACACTTATATATTTCGCCTCCAGTGTTGATGTTGTTGCATTGTTATTTTGATATAGTATAGATAGATAGATATAGTAAATTTACAATGCGACATCCAAAACTGCCCTGAAAAACATTTCTTTGATTGCTGCAGATCTGCCGTATAATTCTATTCTATTTTTTTAAATAATGTGGCTTCATCATTGTTAATTTAACAATGATTTTGTAAATGTTGAGAGAACCACTTTCCAGTAATATGACGGTTGATTAGTGTCAAATAGGCGTGTCGCTGAGTGATCTAAAACAATACAACACAAACAAACAGTTAGTAACCCTGCCCAGGCAAATACAGATTAGTACGTAGTATAGGTAGGCAGGTAAAAGGGTGATGTGTAATAGTTGTCTCCAAAGATTTGAGCTGTTAGATTTGAATTTGAAGAAGCACCTTGCCGGCCAGCATGGTAGCGTCAACTGACAGGACACTGTAGTCCTTTGTCAGTTGCCACTGCAATTTGGGCTCCCCTTTTCGCTTACCAACAGCGAAGAGGAGCCACTATGCTGAGGTAATATAAAAAAAAAATACTGGGTTGGCGCAGTAAAATTATAATTTATATGTGTAATAAAATTGTAACAGGATCCAGATTGTTTGTGAACATTTACTACGGACCTGCTTACATCAGGCATGCTGCTTGTTTGCCACTTTAGTGGAAAAAAAATTGTTTCCAAATCATATTACTAAGTACTACTACTGAAACCGAATAAAAAAGGGAAGCGAGATAAGATAGTAAAATTTTTGTCAGACTGTTGTGCATGGATCATGCAAAAATATGTTTTTTATTTATACATCGTTGGGAGGCTTTCAAGCATACGGCCCACTTGATGTAAAGCAGTTACCGTAGCCTATTAACGGGTGCTTTCATGCGCCCTACCTCTCTTTAAACATCCAGACCAAGACAAACAAACATGTTCCTGCATACAAACGTTTGTCTTGTGTGGCAATCGTACCCACAAGCGTTAGTGTCAAAGTCGCGTCATTCACGACTGAGCCACCGAGCATAATTATTTAGACAGTGGTCACATCTTAAGACATCATTGAGGCTAAAAGGTGGTAGCCTCTAGGAAATATTTAGGGTTGCTGCATAATACTTGAAAATCCAAAGCCCAAACGGATGAGGATAGACACAGCCAAATAACAACTGATTGAAGGCTAGTTGTGTTCCTGGGTATGAGTGAGGTCACCAGTAAGTTGCATGAAGTTGCCGTGTTAGCAGGAAAATTATACTTAATGTATTACAAGCGTTCATAGACTATGGTTATTGTTTTAGATCAGGTGGGCCGTACTCTTGTATGCCTCCCGATATTATATAAGAAAAAACATGTTCTGTTCTTCCTCAATCCTCACTAAACTTAAGCTAACCTCACAAGAGATGTTGGGCGCATCAAAGTAGCCCATCTGGGGAATTGCCGCCACCTTACAGAAAACCGCAGCCAAATAACAACTCCCTAGAGGGTTGTTGTGTTCCTGCATGTAAATGAGGTCATTAGGAAGCTCCTATGGACTTGCTGTGTTAGCAGCAGAGGTGGCATCGCGCAAGTGATACTTAGTGTATTGCAAGCGTTTATAGGCTACGATAACCGCTTTACATCAGGTGGACGGTATGCTTGTATGCCTCAGCAATTCCATAGGAGCTTAGGGGTGATCTCACTCACACGCCGGAAGACAACAACCCTCTAGGGATTTGTTATTTAACTGCGGTTTTCTGTAAGGTGGAGGTACTTCCTCAGACAGGCTGCTTTGATGCGCCCAACCTCTCTTGTGAGGTTAACTTAAGTTTAGTGAGGATTGAGGAAGAACAGAACATGTTTTTTCTACAAGAGTACGGCCCACCTGATCTATAACAATAACCATAGTCTATGAACGCTTGTAATACATTAAGTATAATTTTCCTGCTAACACGGCAACTTCATGCAACTTACTGGTGACCTCACTCATATGCAGGAACACAACTAGCCTTCAATCAGTTGTTATTTGGCTGTGTCTAGTATCCTCATCCGTTTGGGCTTTGGTTTTTCAAGTATTATGCAGCAACCCTAGCCACTAGCCATCCATACTCGATCCCAGCACAAGGCTACAGGAATAACTACACCAGGTGCTCAGTATGCTTGTTGTATAAAAACGCCCAGACGTCGTATAAAAACATACCAAATTGACCTTTTTACCAACTGATATGCTCTTTTGATTGGCGACAGTGCTTAGTATTATCTGTAGTGCGTGATAAGAGATAGCTAATCCGCGATCAATATATAGTTTTCAAGTCAATATAGCAAAACTATGAGATTTTGTTTTATACCACTAAGGTGGAATCAAGCATACGGTCTGGCTCATGGTAAGCATTTACCGTAGCCTATGGACATTTGCAACACCAGGTGTGTCACTCATGCGTTGCCTATCCTAAAATGTATGTAATAATATTAGAAAATAAATCATGTATCTTCACGTGGGGTTGGGGCAAACAGCTCCTATTAGATAGTTCGCGAAACAACATCGCGACCAGATCGCGACACTTATTGGTTAAATATTCTCTCATTGGACAGCGCGGAGACATTTAGGCGCGAAAACTCAACGTTTTTGCGTGTCTCATGCGCAGTCTAGTCGTTTATTGGTTTGTGACGAGCCTTTTAATCAAATAGTTCCGTGTTCGAATTCTGGTGTGGGCATGTACCACTAATTTGGTGTTTGCCGATTTATGACGATGAAGGGAAACATCGTGAGAAAACCGGCTTGATGTCTGACTCCGTGTAAAAATCAGTATCTTCGCAAAATCCTTAGACTCGAGTAGCGGACCCCGCCAATACCAATGGAATAGGAAACGGAATAACGCTAAGAAAAAGACTTAGTCGCGAATCTTGGAAATGTTTAATTTTGTTTTCAAATACTCATCATCATCATCATCGTAAGATTAAACCCGGTCGCGTTTGCTTCGGAGCCCAGGGTTCCCGTTTCGGAGCCCAGGCTCCGCAACTGTTTTTAAATACTTTAACTAATAATTTGACTGACTTAAGACACATACAACGAAACAAACGAGACAAACGAAGCGTGAAGAAGCATGTTGCGGGTCAGCATGGCAGCGTCAACTGACAGGGTACGGTGTAGTATTTTGTCAGTTGCAGATGCGATTTATGCTCCTCTTTCGCTTACCATCAGGCAAAGAGGAGCCACTAATATATATATAAAAAAAACCTTACACAGACAGTTATAAAATTGGGTTCCAATTTCCTTCTTCGTATACTGAACAGTACAAAACGATAAAGCTAGAGCTAGACTAAAAAAAATCGGCCAAGTGCGAGTCGGTTCTAAGGGTTCCGTACCACTATCTATAAAAACGGCAAAAAAATCACGTTTGTTGTATGGGAACCCCCCTTATATATTTGTTTTTTTTAAATTTAATTATTTATTCTTAAAGTAAATATATAACTAAATATTCTGTGAATATTTCAAGCGTCTACCTGTTGCCGTTATCAATATCGAGCAAAATCGAGCAAAAAAAATCACGTTTGTTGTATGGGAGCCCCCTTAAATATTTATTGTATTCTATTTTTTAGTATTTGTTGTTATAGCGGCAACAGAAATACATCATCTGTGAAAATTTCAACTGTCTAACTATCACGGTTCGTGAGATACAGCCTGGTGACAGACGGACGGACAGCGAAGTCTCAGTAATAGGATTCCGTTTTACCCTTTGGGTACGGAACCCTAAAAAAGCTAGAGATATTCTTACGCCCATAAAGATAAAATCATTATGATTCTTCTGACCATTGAATAATACTCGCGATAATGATTTTATTTGGCCATGAAAAGTTGTAGGTCAAATCAAAGTTACTATTGTATGAATAAACGAGTTCATTGTCTGATTATCATACACAACTTGTTATGTAACTAATTCATCGTGATACCCGTTACAAATGTAAGAAGGTCACAAAATGATTGAAAATAAAATTGTATGACGAAACTGAAGCTTTGCTAAAAACAACTTGGTAAGTGAGATACATCATGAGTTCATGAGATACAATATCACACACACATAGGCACATATTCGTGTTCGTACGTATACACATAAAAGAACATTAAGTAACTAAAAACTAGTATTTTTTTTTATGCAACGTCGGTCGCATACAAGCATATGGCCCACCAGATCTAAAGCGGTCACCGTAGTCTATGAATGCAATATATTGAGTATCACTTACTTACTACTACTAGGAGTTACTGATAATTTCACCCACACGCAACAACCCTCCAGTGTGTTGCGTGTGAGTGAAGTCATCAGTAAGCTCCTAAGGAGTTGCTGTGTTGTCTCTGAGGTGGAGGTGCTTTCCCAGTCAGGCTGATTTGATTCGCCCTACCTATTTTACAAACTCTCAGGCCGTTACTGGTGACCTCACTCACACGCATCAATATGGTGGATATACTTCCCAAAACGGGTTGGTTATATACGCCCTACCTAAAAACACCCAGAGCAAGACAAACAGACACACAAAGTTGTCTGAGTGGAATCGAACCCCCAAGCCCTGGTGTAGAAGCAGCGTTATTAGTCACTGCGCCACCGAGCTCGTCGAGAAAACTTGTTCGATAAGTCCGATAATTGATAACAATATTACACCGCGAGGGTAAAGTCTGATGATTAAGGCGGATGAAGTAATTGTAAATATTTTTTTTATCAGACGAATAAGCCAACCAGTACAAAGGTCAGCCGGTAATATCCAAGAGTAGCCTACTTGAGTCCCATGGAACAGGAACATCATGGTCTTGAATATTTCACAGCCGTCTTGCTTGCCGTTCTTCGCCCCTCGCCTCTTGGTTTTTTTTTGTTTTGACACCCGACGGAAATGATACACAAAAGAAAGACTCACTCACTAAAATCGTGCGTTAGTCATTGTTGAACTCTCATGAGTACCCTTTCGGACGGCCGAACTAGTTATGTCTCACAAGTTAGACTCTTAGTGACTGAACACCACCTAACCACTGCCTTTAGCCGGGAAGGTTTTAACCTTCCCAAGGGAAGCGGGGCTTCATTCTCTTGCATCCTCTCTATTCATCGCTAATATCTCTAAAATCGTCTCTAAAGGCTTTGATGTTAGACAGAATAATTGACTACTAATTACGTCAAAGTAACGTGAAAATGATAGGAAATAAACAAACTGTGCCGGTTATTGGCACAACATTGGCGGCAAACTGCGCCTATAGTCGACGGATGTTGCCAATCTATATCCCAGTACTTGATGTGTGAACTATACTCTATTTCTTCATTCACTGTTGAACTATGCAAACTTGAATCATAAGGCAGGGATAATAGTTTAGTTTTATAACATTAAAAGGCAAAACCCACAGGGTCGGGAAAGGTGGGAAAGCGGCAGCGATGCAATATTATGACACAAAAATCGATCACACTATCATCATACGATACAAACACGAATATTACGAAACATTCCATCCCGGTTCGCTGTCGCTTTACCCGTTGCTGTGTTTTTTTGGCTTTTTATGATTACTATAAATTATCTATACAGATAAATAAAATTGGAGTGTCTGTTTGTAATATTAAAATAACCGCTTTTTATTAAATGCATATGGATGTATACACGGTACATATACCAAAATATTTTTTTATAGTTTTTATCTGTCTGTCTGTTTGTTCCGGGTAAGCTCTGAAACGGCTGGACGGATTATGACGACACTTTCATTGGCCAATAGCTGATGTAATAAGGAGTAACTTAGGCTACTTTTATTTTTGAAATTTTATTTATTTTTATTAATATAATTAAATAATAAAAAAATAGCTATTCCGCGCGGACGAAGTCGCGGGTACAGCTAGTGGTTAATAAGTTAGAAAACATTGTTTTATTTTTATTGTCACATTAATAACTGGTATAATCACTCGGCCGTGAAAAAATACATCGTGCAGAAACCCGCTCGTCCCAGGAAATTATATTTCGAAAGACGCGTGACCAGTGGGCGCATTCACATTACCTCGAAACACTATAATCGAATCGCAATCAAAAAGTTACCAGTCAAAATATATGGAATCGTGAGTGAAAACTTTTCGAATATGGCTTTCCGATGCCCACTAACCACTGATCTAAGAAAGGTTTCCCTGTAGGTTGTGGAGATCTGACCGGCATTCGCTATATGTTACACTCTGTAGCTTTGCCAAATTCTTAGGCTAGGGCTACCTTAGACTTACTGCCAGTCATAATGGATAAAGAAACTGTATGACACTAGGAATAAATAGATGAATTCTATAAAAAGTATGTCACATAGTAACACCGTCCTATTTTTCCCGTGATATTAATAACGGGAGTCTTACACAATTTTCATGACATAAGAGCACACATCCACGCAGTATTGATTTTTTACATACAAATGTACTTCGAACCCAAATATCTGTTTCAAATAAAAATATATCTGTCCGGCCTTGAATTTATTTATGTGAAACAAACGGACGCCGGCGCTGAGGCTTAATGAATTTTTAATTTCTCCGTCTCTGACTGCAAGAGGGATGCTTTCCGCGCTTTATTTATATAGGTTCGCGTATTTTTGATATTACAATGTGGAAGTGAAAGGATGTAGGAGCTGAGTCTTAGTCTTGCTAAGACTCACCTACTATGTCCAAATTGGTCGTGTTTTACCAGGTGATATCAGGTCTAGAAACCGGCGAACTTGCATGAAAAGAGCTACGAATTTAAAGGACCGCGTTTATGGCGCTTGGTTCTCTGTCTGCTCTGCAGGGGACCAGCCATGCAATTCTGTAAGAGCAAACATTCTTACATCCTCGGAAACATCGGTTGTTATAGCCTTGAATACAAAATTGCAATTCCTTAGTGTCGCTTTTCATGGTTGTGCGACACTAGCGCCGCAAGGCTGCGTTTGGAATTGGAATTCTACAAGGCAAACAGCCTCGCGTACGCTTACAGCCTTATAGCATACCAAATAATTTAGCCGTGATCGCATTAGACGATGTCAAAACTGTGACATCTGTGATTACAGCGACGCACACAGCCATTACGAGTCGCTTAGAGAATTGCATGGCTGGCGTTAAGATATACATACATACGTCTAACAGCAAAAACTATAAGACCCGCGTTATATGTAATCGAATAGTGTGATTAATAACTTGTTAAGCAGTTAATATTACGAATATTAAACTATAAAAAATATAATTAAGCTATAAAACTAGTTATGGCGCTCGGTGCTCGCTGTCTACCTCGCAAGGGACCAGTAGGCCGATTCTACTAAAAAACTGCAACTGCACTGCAGCGCGGCGTGTGTCAAAATGCGTACATTTTGACGTTTGTTAAACGTCGCTGCTGTCAGATCGCTTGACGAAACGTCAAAATGACGCATTTTTGACACACGCCGCGCTGCAGTGTAGTTGCAGTTTTTTAGTAGAATCGCCCTACAGGCGTGAAGTCATAGATAGATAGATTAACTAATAAATGTTACAATGGTGAAGTTGATAGTATTCATTACGGTTTGATTGCAGTCTATTAGTTGAAATATGATTCATCCATTTGACCTCGTTACACTCGTGGAACGTCTGCACAAATTGTCACACTGGGAAATAACCACATAACACTACTAAAAGACAGGTCATTAATATTCGCAAGTCCTTGTAAAATGCTTTATATTTAATCATATATAGTGTCACTTAGTTACTGTTTCTAGCTCCATTTGTTTCCTCCATGCATTTTAGTATATTTGTGGTTCACGGTGTTGGCTGTACAATAACTTAACATTAAAACATTGCATTCACATAAAATGTTTTTGACGAGCTCGGTGGCGCAGCGGTTAATAACGCGACTTTGTCACCGACGCTTGTGTTGTCGATTCCTACACAGAACAAACATTTGTGTGTATGAACATGTCTGTTTGTCTTGGTCTGGTTGTTTTTAGGGTTCCGTACCCAAAGGGTAAAACGGAACCCTATTACTGAGGCTCCGCTGTCCGTCCGTCCGTCCGTCTGTCACCAGGCTGTATCTCATGAACCGTGATAGTTAGACAGTTGAAATTTTCACAGATGATGTATTTCTATTGCCGCTATAACAACAAATACTAAAAAATATAATAAAATAAATATTTAAGGGGGCTCCCATACAACAAACGTGATTTTTTTGCATTTTTTATAGATAATGGTACGGAACCCTTAGTGCGCGAGTCCCACTCGCACTTGGCCGATTTTTAAGAGAGGTAGGGCGCATCAAAGCCTGTCTGGAAAAGTACCTCCACCTCACAGAAAACTGCAGCCAAATAACAACTCTCTGGAGGGTTGTTTTATTCCTGCATGTGAGTGAGGTCACCAGTAAGTTCCCATGAAGTTGCTTTGTTAGCTGCAGAGGTGGCATCGCGCCAGTGATACTTAATGTATAACAAGCGCTCAAAGGGCACGTAGTATAAAAAAAAATGTTTTGTATGGGATTGTATGTCCTTTATGTTAAAGTAGCACTAACCAATGAGAATGAGAAGAGCAATGAATGTTAAAGAAGCGAGTGAGGTATGTAAGGATCGAGTCACGTGGCGCTCGGTACTCTGCCTACCCCGCAAGGGATTTGGCGTTAGATAGCACTAACCACTCCGCCACCGGGCTCGTCAATTACCTATATAATATATATTTATATAATATCAAAAATCAATCCATCTGAGATTGGGGTTCTTAAGGATGAGATGGATATAGGTACAATACGTCAAATGAAATAAGTACTACTATAGCATTACTACTTATCATATAGTAGCTACGACGCAGGTCAAGCAACGTCGACCGCAGCCTGTCTATGGATGGGTTTATCTATCTCGAGCTAATCCGTGCTCGGAGGGCACAGATGACAGTCCTTAAGCCTTCGGGTTTGAAAACACTGGCCTCCGCCAATCCGCAGTTGAGCAGCGTTTTGGAGTATGCTTTAAACCCCTTCGGTTGAAGGGAGACCCGTATCCCTGCAGTGGGATAAGTTAGGGTTGGTATAGTATTATACTAGAATATACTATTACATTTCCCATACATACATACATACCTCCTGCGTGCACAACAAAGAAATAAAGGAATCCAACTTAGATCTCTTTAACTGTAGCGTTACATCGATGAGGCGACAATTAAGCGGACGGTTTTCAGGAACAGCGTTCTTATATGAATTCTACTAGCTGCTGCCCGCGGCTCCACCCACGTGGAGTCCAATAACGTAGCCTATGTGTTAATCCAGATCATAATCTATCTACGTGCCAAATTTCATTCAAATCCATTCAGCCGTTTAAGCGTGAAAGAGCAACAAACATCCATACATACAAACTTTCGCATTTATAATATTAATAGTAGGATATGGTTGTCTGTAGCTTTTTTTCGAATATTCGAATTTTGACTTCAGATTCGGATTCAGCATAAAAAAGTAGAATAGGAATGTTTAGGAACACCGTTCCTATCTCTTATGGAACATGGTCAAAATGGCGGACATTATTAAAAAAAAATTGAATTGTTATATAATTGACGAGCCAGGTGTTGTCTCTGGCAATGCAAGCTTGCGCATTCTCAACTGGTTTAAAAGTTGATATATTTATATAAATTTTGATTAACACGGTACAAATAATATGCATTCGTAATAGTAATTGCGACTGCGCCTTGTGTGCATGCTGTGAAAACCTGTGCATGGTCAGTGTTTAGTATATTTAAGTGCTCCTGTATTTGTTTTGTACACTATTTCTATCTGTGGGAACCTTTTATTGGCTTTCTACGAGTATTACCTATTGTTTCTTGTACTTTATTTTTAGTAAGCTGTTGGTTTTCCTTAAATTTTGTACGGGCTATAGCTCTACATTGTGCAATATGTTAACGTAGGCATTATGCGCGCGACTCATTGTCGTAAAATATATAATTAATTTAGTATCAATAAAGCCGCCGTGGAATCAAGAGTGCATTTTATTATTCTATCTGTTGGTACTCCTCGTAGTTATCAATATCATCTTAAATCAGTCAATATCAACAAGTGTGTATGGTAAAAGACAGTACAAATATAAATAAATAAAATTTTGAACAAAAATGTTGTATTCTTTCCCTCTTGCGGTAAATGTATGTATGCTCAGTGATTTTCGGTTATCTAGTGATATGTCCATCAGCGAATGGCTTTGAAATGACAGATTATTTTTCTTGCGCAAACTTTAGAAGCAGTAACTAGATATGAAACATTGCGGTCATAACTCGCGTAGGATCAAAGGAGCAATTTGACAAATTCTAGATTTTTATACAATGTTTGGCAAACAAACATACAGTGTGTGCTTGTTGATGTTAGGTGGTTTTTAAACAACGTTGATGTTGTTGCCTACGTTAAGTTGCATAGTTTTAATAACAACTTCCTGGAGGGTTGTTGTGTTCCTGCGTGTGAGTGAGGTCACCAGTAAACTCCTAAGTATTTGCTGTGTTAGCATCAGAGGTGGCATCGCGCGGGTGATACTTAATGCATTACAAGCGTTCATAGGCTACGGTAACCGCTTTACTTCAGGTGAGTCGTATGAATGTATGCTTCCCGACGTTGTCTCATCTCAAACAAAATGATCAAGGAAGCTTGTAAAGTAGCCGCGGAACCTATTTTAAAGGTATTAAACCGGTGTATTGTAGAAGGCAACTTTCCTAGCGTTTTGCGTAGTGGTGTTATAAAGATAATACCAAAAAGCGGTGATAAGCAACCCGACGATCCGAAGTCTTATCGCCCTATTACCCTACTGCCATCGTTGGGTAAATTACTTGAACATTTAATTGTACCACGTCTGTTGCCCGGTGGCCCTCAATTTCATAAAAATCAATTCGGCTTTACCATCGGCAAGTCTACTGTTGATGCGGCACTCGTAGTGCGTAAAATTGTGGAACTCTCGGTTAGTAAATACGTTGTAGGTATTTTCTTAGACATTTCAGGTGCCTTCGATAATGCATGGTGGCCAATGTTGTTGCTGAAACTAAAGGCGAGAGGTTGCCATAGCAACATATACTCCCTTATTCGATCGTACTTTTTTAATGGTACAACTAAATTAACATTTGGGCATTATGCTGCTTCGAAGGTGCTTACGCAGGGCTGTCCTCAGGGTTCGGTGTTAGGGCCGTATCTTTGGAATATCGGTTTTGATGACTTTCTTAGCCTACCCTTACCGGAAGGGTGTTCGTTAACTGGCTACGCCGATGACGGCCTCTTATTAATAAAAGCTAATTCCAGATCAAGTATAGAAAAACTGGCCATTACTTGCCTTGGCCTCATTTCAGACTGGGGTTATCGTAACCGTCTCGATTTCGCACCTCACAAAACATATCAGCTCTTGCTTAAGGGAAATTTGCAGGTTCCGCCGCGATTCCACTTCAATGGAGTATCAGTTGCAAATAAAAACTCGGTTTGTTACTTGGGATTACTGTTAGACAAAGGTTTTAATTATATTGAACACATAAAGCAGGTTGGAGAAAAAGCCAAAAAGAACTTTTATGCGTTAACTCGAATTTCCACCTCGACGTGGGGCTTAACTTTTAAAACGTCACAACACAGCCACATATTTAGGATGTATTACGTACGGTTCACCTGCATGGGCTGATAGGGCTACCATAGGTGCTGCGCGTCGTAAGTTGCTGCAAAGTCAGCGGCTCGCTTTAATATTCTTATGTAAATCGTATAGAACTGTGAGCACCGAGGCACTACCAGTGCTGGCAGGCGTATTACCAGTTGACTTAGAAATTCAACGCCGGGCTTCAATGTACTACACCTCTAAAAACATACACCCTGACTTTCTAAAACGCCGCGATATTGACAAAATACTTAGATTGTTCAAACCCATTGACGAGGTATTTGAAACTTTACTGTCGGAATGGCAAGAAAGATGGGAAACTTCTACTAAAGGACGCCATTTGTATCTGTTCTTTCAATCAGTGCGAGACAGATTAAGTAAAGAGTGGTTAGAAGTCGATCATCCTGTTGCGCAATTTTTAACAGGGCATGGAAACTTTAGGGCGAAGCTCTTTTCATTTAGACTTGTGTCATCGCCTTTATGTGAGTGTTCTACGACAAATCATGAATTCGAGCAAACAGCACATCATGTTCTCTGGGAGTGCGATCTCTGGCAACGGGAGCGGGACGATATGTTAAATTCCTTGCGTGTCACATCCGGGGTAGTATACTATTCTGATTTGGTGGCAACAAGGGAGAACTACCAGGCGTTTAGGCGGTTCTGCAATCTATATTATTGGAATCGATGTGTTAGGTAACAACTCACAGTTTAGGTCCCAATAGTGTTAGATATTTGATAATCCGTGGTGCACGGCAGTTGAGCTTCACTTGACTAGCCATCTCTTTGAGGTTTTAAATGCCTTATTTGTCATATTGCTGTCTCTCACTTTGCCAAGAGGGGAAGTCAATTCCAAAACTTCCTACTCCTACAAATTTCTTCTGATTAAATTCGTTGTGAGTTCCAAGGCAGCTGTAGTTTAACCCCCGGGACGGCAATGGACTTCACTGTTCATTGCCTTTTTTGTGGTCGCCGCTGTTAATTCTGGCTACACAGGAGACACAGTGGTGGGTATGAGTGGTGGGCCTGTCCCGTAAAAAAAAAAAAATTCCCGACGTTGTTTAAAAAAAAATATGTGTTGGTCGCACGACGCCACCTCTACTGCTAACACAGCCATTCTTTTAGGAGTTTACTGATGAGCTCAGTTATTTAGCTACGGTTCTCTATGAGATGAAAGTACTTCCTAGGTGGGGTAATTTGTTATTTCCTACCTCTCTTAAAACACCCAGACCAAGACAAACAGATATATTCATGCTCACAAATGTTAGTGGGATTCGAACCCACGGGCGTTGGTGTCAAAGTAGCCTTTCTAACCGCTGCACCATGTAATTCGCCATATATAAGTAAACCGGCCGACCTAATTTCGATTGCGTCACCCCGTTCCCCTGGGGTGATCGCTTCCGATGAAGCCTTTATGCCTTCCCGGCTAAAGGCAGTCCCAGAGGGTGTTTTAGTCAGTGGAAATCTGACATAATCAGTCAAGTCAGACAACTCCGACCTCGAACCATTGTTCCATAACTGTTCATAACTGACTACCCCTACTCTATGTTAGGTGAAAAAAGCACAAACAATAAGATATTTCGGAACAACTAACGGTTTGGATTTAATTTTGTATCGGGTAAAGGATTAGCTTTTTAATTTTCTATTACATATATATCTTTCCTTAAGAAATTATATTTTTCACAAAAAGACATTGATAACGCGAAGCGAAGCTCCGTCCTCGGACATACTTTAATAAAATGACAAAATAAACTTGTCAAGCAGGAATTAGACAATGTTTTATAGTTTGACGAGCTCGGTGGTGCAGTGGTGAAACGCGCTGTTACGCTACTTTGACACCAACGCTCGTGGGTTCGATTCCCACACAGTACAAACATTTGTGTGCATGAACATGTGTGTTTGTATTGGTCTGGGTATTTTCTACGTATAATAAGTATGTATTTACAAAAAAAATGTATTTACGTATGTTTATCAGTTGTCTAGTATCCATAACACAAACTTCGCTTACTTTGGGGCTGGGTGGCGCTGGGTAATTTGTCCGATAATATTTATTTATTTTATATGTATATTTTAAATAATATAATATGAATAACGATAAAAAAGAATCGAACACCTCACCGAAAACCGCAGCCAAATAACAGCTCTAGGAAGGTTGTTGGGTTACTGGTGTAGTAATAATATTTAAATCGATAAGCGACGTATGAACAGCACCGCGTGTCAAACGTCGCTGTCAATCGGTAGTAAACTATGTTTTTATCAGAGATAACAGTCTCTTTGAGACTTGTAGAAATGTCTATATCGAAATATCGATAGCCTAGAAATAGACTTTAGTCCTATATCTATTTTGCTTTACTTTCTAAGATGTTGGAGCAGTTTACTAAGTACTCACCTCCGAAAACTCCTTTGTCAAAAGGTTCCGTCAAGAGCACAGCACAGTCTCGGCGCTTGTCAGAGTTACCGATGACTTGAGACAACATGGACAATTTGGAATTAACTATTATTTTACTCGATTTTACAACAGCTATCAACTCCGCTGTCTTTGACAGTATGCTGACTAAATTACGTGCCCTAAATCCTTCACTAATCCAAACCAATATAGCTTTGGCGTTGTATAAATCACATAGTTAATAGATACAGGTGTTACTTTGCGAATTTTTCATATTTACAGACAATTTTGTCTAAACTACTTTGTGTGCTTGGGCTACCGATTAGTTCATGAGACCCACTACCGTTACTGCCATGACTGCTCCGGGCGTCTCTGCCTCGACTGCTGCGGTCGTCTCAGCGAGTTTTCGCCATCTGAAATGTGAACCGCATGCACCCGCCACCGTTGCTGCCCTGGCTGCTCCGGTCGTCTCTGCGAGTGTTCGCCATCTGAAATGTGAACCGCATGCACCCGCCACCGTTGCTGCCCTGGCTGCTCCGGTCGTCTCTGCGAGTGTTCGCCATCTGAAATGTGAACCGCATGCAGCCGCCACCGTTGCTGCCCTGGCTGCTCCGGTCGTCTCCGGGAGTGTTCGCCATCTGAAATGTGAACCGCATGCACCCGCCACCGTTGCTGCCCTGGCTGCTCCGGTCGTCTCTGCGAGTGTTCGCCATCTGAAATGTGAACCGCATGCACCCGCCACCGTTGCTGCCCTGGCTGCTCCGGTCGTCTCTGCGAGTGTTCGCCATCTGAAATGTGAACCGCATGCACCCGCCACCGTTGCTGCCCTGGCTGCTCCGGTCGTCTCTGCGAGTGTTCGCCATCTGAAATGTGAACCGCATGCACCCGCCACCGTTGCTGCCCTGGCTGCTCCGGTCGTCTCTGCGAGTGTTCGCCATCTGAAATGTGAACCGCATGCACCCGCCACCGTTGCTGCCCTGGCTGCTCCGGTCGTCTCTGCGAGTGTTCGCTATCTGAAATGTGAACCGCATGCACCCGCCACCGTTGCTGCCCTGGCTGCTCCGGTCGTCTCTGCGAGTGTTCGCCATCTGAAATGTGAACCGCATGCACCCGCCACCGTTGCTGCCCTGGCTGCTCCGGTCGTCTCTGCGAGTGTTCGCCATCTGAAATGTGAACCGCATGCACCCGCCACCGTTGCTGCCCTGGCTGCTCCAGTCGTCTCCGTGACACGTCTTTCTCCTCTCGTTGTTAGAATAGCTACGAAACTAGTTTTGTAGCATGTTATTAGATTATTAGATAGGCAGCAGCTGAGGCAGAGACGACCGAAAACCCATGGCAGCATCTTAATAGTGGGAGAGTGTAGTTCGCATGAACTAATGGGTAGCGGAAGCATACAAGTAGTTTAGGTCAAAATGCCTGTATAAATTATATTTTTTATTAGCATTAACTGAAAGAACCTAGCTTCGCTCCCAGTGTGGCCTTCGCCTGAAGTGATCAACCAAGTGGAAGAAGTGGAACTTCTTACTTTCGCAAGGGACTACAACATGAGGTTCTTAAAAAAAGGCGTGAGTAACCCGAGTGGCACCCCTGGTCTCGTGTTACAAGTGTCCATAGTCTACTGTAACTGCTTAGCATCTGAGAGATGCCACTTGAATGGTGTTAAGAAAACATTTTTAATACACATTAAATAAGTTTTATGTTGCTTATATACATCATTAAAAAAAACTTTCAAATTTCAGGAGGCACCAAGAAGTACACGGGCATTTTCGACTGTGTTAAGAAGACTGTCAAAGGCCATGGATTCTTCGGCTTATACAGGGGGCTCAGCGTGCTCTTATACGGCTCCATACCCAAATCTGCTGTCAGGTAAGAAAACATTTAATTAATACGAGAAAGTAGCTTCACATTCATCATTGGCGATCCTGTAGCCAATGGTCAGCAATAGCTCCCTTATCACCAACGTGGGCTGGATTTTTATACAAGACAACATGACATGAACATGTCTGTTTGTATCTGAGTGTTTTCTATATATCATAAGTGTATATTTACAAAAAATATTTACGTATGTTTGTCAGATATCTAATACCCATTGCATAAAGTTCTCGTAATTTGGGGCTAGATAGCGCTGTGTAATTTCATCATTTGAGCCCGTAATAGTCGACTGCTAAACATAGGCCTCTAGAGAGCCACTCTTTTGAAGTCGTCTCTCCATCTAGCTGAAGGTCGTCCCACACTGCGTGTACCAGTACGGGGACGCAATCGAGAACGTTTTTTCCCCAGAGGTTGCCGGGTCTAGAGCAATGTGGCCGGCCCATTGCTGCTTTAGCTTGCATATCCTTTGATCTATGTCAGTTACTTTAGTTCTACTGCGTTTGTCTTCATTTCTGATTCTATCACGCAGCGAAACCCTTGCTCGTTGAGCGATCTTGAGCTCCCCCATACTGTTCACAGGGAACGGAACTGAGACGTAGCCCTACGTCTTAGTTTCGTATGTCATCGCTGACAACACACACTGTTCGAAGTTTTAGGGTCAGCAACGCATCACTGACACCCCTGGTGTTGCTCATGTCCATGGGCTACGGTGACTGTTTACCATCAGGCAGGCCGTGTGCTTGTTTACCTTAGTGGTATAGTAAAAACTTTAGTCGTCAGGCGTTAAGGTATTTTTGACGAGAAGATGTGTCAAAGTTTCTCGAATGCAGCCCCGCCGAAGTCCTTTGTTGGTGACTTCTCGGTTGAAGATGAAAGTTACCTAACTGAATGTCTTAGGTAGACGCATTCGTCAACAAATTCGAGCTTAGTGACCGGTATAGGCCAGTGATGTAGACATTCGACATGTTCTTAGTCTTGTCCATGTTCATTTTGAGACCTACCTGGTTGGACACAGCTCTAAGGTTCTCCGGTGATTTCGCCATGACAATTTACAGAAGCACTGTTCAGGGCCGCATTCCAAAAATAAAACTGAGCAAAAGTAATAATTTATAGCAACATGATTTCAATGATCATCACAGGATGTAGATTTTTCAGTTTCTTTCTTGTATACCTATAGTGTCGTAAATACAAGTCCTAGGATTTTTTAAATATTTTTCTGATAGCTGTCATGACTTGATCTATCGCATGCTTCCGGCTTATCGTCGACTTTTGGGACACCCTGTATATAAAATATAATTTTACTGTTACTACGTAAAAAAGAAAAGATTTCAGTGGACCGTTGTCTGTGGTTGTAATCTTGCGACGGTAATACTTTTCATGATCAGATCACGAGACATTTGTAATCTCAACGAGAATAGAATGAAGATCTGTTCTGTATAACAATAACATTATTGATGAAACTAAAGTCATGAAGGAAATAACCTATGGAGAAACGATGATACCGATTTTACGTAGTAACTCAATTCACCACTATGGGTCAGTGGGTAAAGTAGAAACTTCGGCTCTTATTGGCTAGTTTGCGGAACAACATCGCGGCATTTACTAGCTTATTGGTTAATGTATTCTCCCATTGTTCAGTTGGCTCGAATCGCTGAGATATTTGGATACTATGTATGTATGTATATCTTCACGCCAGGTCCCTTGCGGGGTAGGCAGAGAGAAACGAGTGCCATAAGAGGCGGTTCTTACATACTTCACTCGCCTCTCCAACATTCATAGCTCTTTTTAGGTTCCTGGGGCTCCTGATATCACCTTGTGACACCTGAAACACCACCAATTTGGTCATGGTAGGTTAGTCTCGGTCTTCCTCGGCTCAATACAATGCTAAAGTGGAAGAATGTAGGCATCCTTCCACTTTTGCATTGTATATCTGTTTTGTCATTCTTTCGTCCTGCATTCTTTCTACATGTCCGAACCAATGGAGCATGCCTTTTCTTATCTTAACACCGACACTCTCTTTCAGACCAACTCTTTCTCTCACGTCTTCATTACGAACGCGGTCAGCAAGCGTTATGCCACAAATTTTGCGCAATACTCTCATCTCGACCGCATTTATTCTACTCTCATGATCTCTCTCTGCCATACCCAGCTCTCAGTTCCATAAGTTAGCGTTGGGATTAGCACCGCGTTGTGTACAGCGAGCTGTCCCTTCTAGCTTAGATTTCGGCTGCCTAGAAGTTTACCCCACGCTCCGTTCACCCTATTCCCTACACTCACTCGTCTCTCTACATCAGCGGTGTACCTTCCATTGCTTCTAAAAGCGCTTCCAAGATATACAATCTCATTCACTTGCTCCAACACTACATCACCAACCATAATCCTAGTGTTTGTTTTGGTTGTCTCTCTTTCAAATACCATTATCTTGGTTTTCTTCGCATTCAATTGTAAGCCTTTCTTCGTACATCTTCGTAAATCTTTCATTGTTGTAACTAGTGTTTGCAGTTCGGATGGTGATTCTGCTATTATTTGGGTAATAAAACACGTTATTGTGAGCGCGGGCTGCCTCCGTGCGAAGTCAAGTGGTTTATTAGTTGATGACTAAAATAAATCCAAATAAATTGCCAAATGTATCGGCGGAGTGCCCCACAAGCAGTTTAGCTTACTGTATGCGAGGCTCCTTTTTAATTTTAATTTTAATTGTAGACCAGTTTATTGAAAAATAGTATGAAACATTGGCATAATAGATATTTTTATGTTTTTGCTAATTCTTTTAGGACTTGGCGTAGGTATAGATTTTGACATGGACCGACAGCTGTCAGACCTCCGCAGAGCAGGGGGAAAATCAGATCTTTCTTAGGTTAGGCCATATGTCTTTCGAGATATAATTTCGTAGACATCCGAGTTTTTCTTCGCCACCCCACCTATTTACTAATAGTAACTGAGACCGACTCCCTCACGACTGCTTTTTTTTTGTATTTTTAAGTAAAAATGAGTTTTTTTTTTCAGCAATGACGATTACTATATAATCGTTAAAAGTTAGGAAGCGAAACCATATCTAAATACAAGATTTGATCCAAAACATTACAGTCGTTTCCGAGATGCACGAAACATATTTATGTATAAAATATAATAATTGCGCATTTTTTTTTTTTTTTTTTTTTTTGTCGGACAAATTACACAGCGCCACCTAGCCCCAAAGTAAGCGAAGCTTGTGTTATGGGTACTAGACAACTGATAAACATACGTAAATACATTTTTTTTTTGTAAATACATGCTTATTATACATAGAAAATACCCAGACCAAGACAAACAGACATGTTCATGCACACAAATGTTTGCCTTGCGTGGAAATCGAACCCACGAGCGTCGGTGTCAAAGTCGCGTCATTCACGACTGAGCCGCCGAGCTCGTCTTTAAATTTAAATTTCATTTAAATTTAAAGACTCATTTAAATTTCGGCATGTACCACTAAATTCGTAATATCGGATGTATGTGTTCATACTTATCATTTGCTCGTCGTTGACGTATAACTTAACCTTAGGAAAGGTTTTCCCTCTTGGTTGGGGAGGTCTGACGGCAGTCGCTTTGTGTAAAAATCCGTATCTTCGCCAAATGCTTTGGCTTAGGTAGTGGACCCCGCCGATCCCAATGGATTAGGAAACGGGGTAACGCAAAGAAGAAGAATTGTTCATTTAAAGTAACAGGATGTACATAAATAAATACGATATCGATTCATTGATTGTTGAAAAGTATTTTTTAAGAGGTAGCTTTATATTGGGACGTTTATTTTCTACTAATATTTAAGTATCTGTGAAAACTAATTTAAGTTTTTGATCTACTAGGCATGTATACTTACTCCATTTATTGATTTTACGTCACAAGGAGCTGTATCACATATTCAGGAACACCGTTCCTATATGAAATCTACATGTTTGTCTGTGTGTGCGTTTTTTTTTCGAAAATTCGAACTTTGACTTCAGATTCGGATTCAGCATAAAAAGTAGAATAGGAATGTTCAGGAACACCGTTCCTATCTCTTAAGGAACATGGTCAAAATGGCCGACAAATTAAAATCTTAGGTCTTCTTCTATAGCTGCTGAACTCGTTCTCAAACAGAGCGTGGTAGAATGCGACACAATATTTGAATTTTCAGCTGTAAGCCCAAAAGATGTTTTGAACGCTTTTAAATCAATAAATATGAAAAACACTAAAGATCTGTGGGGTCTATCTGTCAAAACCATATCTTCTATTATTATTTCAATCGCTCCACATTTAGCTACAATTTTCAATTGTTGTGTGGCATCTGGTGTATTTCCTGACTTGATGAAACATAGTAAAATCATTCCATTATTTAAATCTGGTGATAGTTCGGACCCTTCGAATTTTCGACCTGTTTCCATACTGCCCATTCTCAGTAAAATTTTTGAAAAACTAATGCTTAGCCAGTTGCTCAGACATTTTAATACACATAATTTGCTTCATAGGAGACAGTTCGGATTTACGAGAGGTTGTTCAACTATAGACGCAGGGATTCATTTGCTTAAAAGTATATTCGCGGCATGGGAAGGTTCGCAAGATGCCTTGGGAATTTTCTGTGATCTGTCTAAAGCGTTTGACTGCGTGCACCATGACACTCTTGTCAGAAAATTACACCACTACGGTATCAGGAACAAGGCTCTCGAACTTCTGTCTTCTTATCTGGGCAATAGGATACAGAAGGTCGATGTTAATGGTAAAAGATCTTCGGGGTCCCCTGTAGTCATGGGAGTCCCACAGGGGTCAATTCTAGGTCCATTCTTATTTTTAGTATATATAAATGACTTACCTTATTATGTAAAGGATAAACATGAGATTGTATTGTTTGCGGATGATACCTCTTTGACATTCAAAATTAATAGACAGTTAGGTAATTATGACGAAGTTAACGATGCTCTCTCTAAAGTTATGCATTGGTTTAATGTTAATAATCTGCTTTTAAATGATAAAAAGACTAAAGTAATTAAGTTCTCAACACCTAATGTAAGACAGGTGACTACCAATGTACATGTTAATGGAACTAATTTAGCCCCAGTGGAGACAACTGTGTTCTTGGGTATAACAATTGACTCCAAACTACAATGGGGCCCACAAATTGAAAAATTATCAGGAAAACTAAGTTCTGCAGCCTATGCAGTGAAAACTATTAGACGGCTCACTGATGTTGATACGGCTAGAATAGTTTATTTCAGCTACTTTCATAGTATTATGTCATACGGAATTCTTCTTTGGGGTAACTCCGCGGACATTAACACCATCTTTTTATTGTAAAAGAGAGCCATAAGAGCTATCTACAAACTTGGTCCCCGTGAGAGCCTTAGAGAAAAATTCAAAGAAATAAATATTCTAACAGTCGCATCGCAATATATCTATGAAAATCTTTTGTATGTCCATAAAAACATAGACTCATTTTGTAAAAAGAGTGATACTCATAACATAAATACTAGATATAAGCATAATCTTGTGTTACATGCAAGCCGTCTCCACAAAATAAGTAATTCTTTTATGGGGCAATGTATACGGTTCTATAACAAACTTCCCAGCAATATAAGAGAATTGTCAATAAACAAGTTTAAAACTACTATTAAAGCCAAATTGTGTAGCAGGGCATATTATAAAGTATCTGACTATATTAATGATAAAAATGCCTGGGATTGAGTCGATCCAATTATAATGTAATTAATAAATTATGTAAATTTGTTTGGATACCAAAAGAGGGATGCCTGAGTTTTTTGGCAGTATTTTTATCAGTGCTCACCTAGTCATGAACTGCACGGTAGGGAAAAAAATTGTGACGATTCCAAACAAATGTAGCCATTTTTACGGAATAAAAAGATTTTGACTTTGACTTTGAAAAAAAATAATTGAATTGTTATATAATTGACGAGCCAGGTGTTCCTCTGGCAATGCAAGCTTGCGCATTCTCAACTGGTTTTTTATCCACGCTCTATTCAATCAGCAAAGCCAAAAGAAAGGCCTCGAAGACAATAATTGATAGACAAGTTTATTCACCTGTGTACAATCAATTCTACGTCATTATATCACGTAAGTACATGTAGAAGAGAATCTATACACGATATCTGAGACAACGCTAAAAGCGAATAGGTCAAGGACTTCTTAGTTCGAAACACATTCACTGGCGTTTACCTACAATAACAACATTTATTTTTCAATCGATTAGGAAAATATATCATGTTAGCTGGATCCCTTCGTCCGCGCGTGTCATATTGTACTTTCTTTTCCCTCAGGCTCTAAGTATCCTATCGTAATGTTGAGTACCTTCCTCAAGAATTGGTCTATCAAATGCAGAAAAAAATTTTCAAGTCCGACTGGTAGTTCGTTCAAACAAAATTCCCTTTTATATATTAGTATAGATAACAAATTGGTCGTGTTTTATCAGGTGGTGTCAGGCGCCTTAGGAATCGACAAGCGTACATGAAAAGAAGAAGGAATGTTAAAGTTAGCGAAGTGTGTAAGGTCCAGTAGCAGTGGCACATGGTTCTTTCTGCCTGCCCTGCAAGGGACCTGGCACGATGATATAACTTGTGAGCCTTATAGTTTAGTATTTTTTTACGTTTTTAATACCAACGCACGTTTTTCACAATCGTGAGGTATAAATAGCTCATTATCAAGTCAAATTTAACCATGCAGGTATGCATATGGTAAAACAAATGAGACTCTGACCAGAGATATGTGCCCTATAATATCTCAGGTCAGAGTCTCATTTGTCTCGAAACAGTCCGACTGGGGAAGTACCTCCACCTCATAGACGACCGGGGGAGGGTTGCTGTGTTCCTGTGAGTGAGCGAGGACATAAGTAATTACTTGCCTTGGTGGCAAGGCACGAGCGAACTCCTTGTGTTTCAAGTGTCCATAGACTGTGGTACAAGTGGGTCGAATTGTATTGTATACACAAACCAATAAAACACTTGACGACGCATGACATGGCATTTGGCTCCCCTCACTTACCAAAACGACTGACCAATCCACTGACGATTCTAGCCTACTGACCAATGGGAGGATATTTTAACCAATAAACCGATACGTGACGCAATGTTGATCCGCGAATTAGCCAATACGAGCTGCGCGTTCTACTTTACCCCCCGACCGGTAACGGTGAATTGAGTTACTATACAAAATAGTCTGATCGGTTCTCCATAGGTTCTTCCTTCACGGTCGTATGCCTGTTTGTCTCCACCCGTTGTATAAGCATTTAGATCATCTTGTCCTTAGCGTTGTCACATCATCACATCAACCCTTACTCATCCCACTTCAGGGATACGGGTCTCCTTTCAACCAAAGGAGATTAGAGCATACTCGACCACTCTGCTCAAATGCGGATTGGCGGAGGCCAGTGTTTTCAAGCCGCCCGAGGGCCACTGACTTAGCTTAACGACTGTCATCTATCGACAACAGCCGGGACCGACCTTAACGTGCCCTCCGAACGGAGAAACTGGACTTAGATAAACCCATTCATAGACAGGCTGCGGTCGAGATTGCTTAACCTGCGTGTTCGGTTATAATGACACGCGCAACGACGCCATCAAGCTTAGCATTAAGACCGTCTTAGATGACCACCATCCGACTCTATAGTGTCAGACACGCGAGGTGCACGTTTCGCGGATTTATCGCCGGCGACAGATAACGTGGGTTCATTATGTCACTATGCAAGGTTGCTGATAAACAGATGAAATGCAATACTCAATGACAATTAGGACGTGACGAACGGATGCCTTATGTATTTGTGAATAAGAATCATTTTGCGTCATTAGCGTTTCTGACCTCGAATTCCCTCGAGGTATATTTTTCGTGAGATAAAATGTATCTTATGTTCCTCTACGGAATGATTACTTCTTTTTTTATACAGCGAGGCATATAAGTATACGCCTCACCTGGTGTAAAATGGTTACCGTAGCCTATGAACGCTTGCGATACAATAATGATCACTCCCACCGTGGCACCGAGCTCGGCGAAATAGTAGTTCGGTACGTATGTACGTGACTGAATTCCTCCTAAACTGGACAGATTTTGATGAAATTTTGTGAGTGTATATGAGTGCGTGCATGGTTTAGATTCACAATTGGATACGGTAGGTGGCGCTACGATCGGGTTCTAGGATATTTCTTTTTATTTTTTAAACAGGACGCAGTACCTATTAGGTCCGCTAGTCTTAAATATAAAATTTGATCCAATAAGTTTAGGGATGTTTGGGATATATACAGAAATAATTCGTTTAAAGTAATAATATGTAGCCATATGTGATTGGTTTATTTTTTCATCCATTGGTTATGAGATCATAGTGTTTGATTTTTTTTATTGTTTTCGATGAATATATATGTATATATTTGATTCCCACGGCACAGAAATCTTTACAAGTACATATACCATTGAGTTTTCTTGAATAAATATTTTTTTAATATACAATGACGGGAGGCATACAAACATACTGCTCACCTGGTGTAAAGCGGTTACAATCTCCTATGAACTATTTTCCTCAGTATAGCTACTCGTATTTTCGTTTTCGGCTACAGTTTTCTGTCAGGAGGTACTTCCCTAGTCGAACCCCTTTGATACGCCCTATCTCACTTAAGTATTTTTCTTCTAAGCGGTATCCCGTCTCCTAATCCATCAGGATTTGCGGGATCCGTTACGTAAGCCTAAAGATTTGACAAATATACTGATTTTTACCAATTTTACATGTAGCGACTGCTATCAGACCTCCGCAACTCAAGAGGGAAAATCAGACTTCTCTTAGGCAAAGTCACACGTCTTTCCAAATATAATTTGTCGGACGTGTGGGTTTCCTCACGATGTTCCCCTTCACCGCCGAGCAAGTGGTAAATGTGTACATGAATTCTAAAACACGAAGTTAGTAGTAAATTCCAGGATTCGAACCCAGGGCCAGTTAGTGATTAAGTCTTATTCAGCAAGTTGCTACTTTATCCACTGCTCTATCACTGTTCACGCTATCTCTCTTAAAGTGTTCTCAAATTTTGCGAAAAGTAAAGCCTACTTTTTCCTTATTAAACAGATCATTATTGTATCATTTAGCGATAAGACTAGAAATGCATGTCTTATCGCCAAATGATCGCCGATATTTAAACAATAACGAAATTAATAACTTGTCAATCTTGAGCTGTGAAAACCGGTTTAGTAGGAAAATATAGTTAATAATTACCGGAAATTTACGGCGCATGCGTCAGTAAAGTATAAGTTACTCGTTAAGCATTGCTCGTTTTGAATAAAACGGGTTTTTATATGCAATTAAGGAAATTTGACAAAATTATTACGTAAAAATATTAAAAATACATATTTACATACATACATCATGCAAAATTATTAATTCTTCATACCATCATATGTATTAACTGTTCATATTCATCAGGGAACTATAATAATGCGTTTAAACTTTGTGATTCACAACAGTTTCACATCTTCTAGTTACTAGTACCACCCATTATAAAAATTCCATAGATAAAGATTACACTATTAAGAGAGCTATGGCGCATCTAAGCAGTCCGTCTGGGGAAGTACCTCCACCTCAGAAATCTACAGCCAAATAACAACTTGTTAGAAATTCACAATCCGTTTTTTTTTGTTTTGTTTTAACACTTTGAATATTTACTTATCATATTTCTGTTTCGTGTCAAAACAAGTCGATGTTTAGGTAACAGTAAACAAAATACATAGAAACATGCTATAAATATATATATTTTTGTTGCAGGTTTGGTGTATTTGAACAAGCAAAACTATACATGGTCACAGAAAATGGTACATTAACAACCACAGGGAAGCTTGCTTGTGGGTTGGCGGCCGGCGTGGCGGAGGCGATATTCGCCGTCACACCCATGGAGACGGTCAAGGTCAAATTCATCAACGACATGCGTATGGAGAAGCCGCGCTTTAGGGGTTTCTTCCATGGCGTACGGCTGATCGTTAGGGAAGAAGGTCAGTATATTAAAGTAATCATATATGTCGCAGGGAAAAGACGAAACGACTTATCACTGACAGCATGTATTTGTTTTTTTTTTTACTTTTTCTCTAGATATACAAGCATAACAACCATTGACGAGCTCGGTGGCGCAGTGGTGGAACGGAACATCACTCGCGCGATGCCTCCTCTGCTGCTTACACAGCAACTCCTTGGGAGTTTACTGGTGACCTCACTCACACGCGGGAACACAACAGCCCTCTAGGGAGTTGTTATTTGGCTGCGGTTTTCTGTGAGGTGGAGGTACTTCCCCAGACGGGCTGCTTGATGCGCCGTACCTTTCTTAAAACATCCAGACCAAGACAGACATGTTCATTCACACATGTTTGCCTTGTGTGGGAATCAAACCCACGAGCGTTGGTGTCAAAGTCGCGTCATTCACGACTGAGGCACCGAGCTCGTCAAAACATATCACTAGATATTTTTAGTAAAAAGACGTAAGAGAAAATATTATTCGACATCTGCCGTCATTTCTTTATACCTCTAGGGATTTCGTCGCCTTCTTGATACTTCGTATTACGAAGCTTGTGATAAGGCGTCATAACAACCGTGGTGTATTGTACACGTGTATTGTTTACATAACTAGCGACGAGTGCTGTTACTTTTTCTGTTGATGGGAGTGCAGTGCAGACTCTGCACTGCAGAGTGGCCGGCCATACGTTTTCCCATATGTTTTTTTTTTCTAATTGGAACGATTTTGGACCGTTCTTCCTCACCAACGAACATTTAAATTTCAAATTAAAGGATACAAAACTACAATATGTTAGCTATTAGTGTGTCGATTTTGGAGTTTCTCACTATTCTACTACTCACCGTCTAAACGCTAGCTGGATGACATCAGTCTACCCCAAACGACAATTTTGAGGGTAATGTGGCTCCGCTGGCTATCGCAGCTCTGCCAATTATTTTAATAAAAACATTTTTCAAGTATGCCGAAAATGAATGCAGAATATTGTCATGATCATTAAGTTCACATTTTTGAATGGCTTCACTTCTATCGCGTGTGGACTGCAACCATACATTTTTTTATTAAAATTATGAGAAAACACTATTCTTATTGTTTCCAGGTATCGGTGGTGTGTACAAGGGAGTGACGGCGACAATAATGAAGCAGGGCAGCAACCAGGCCATCAGGTTCTTCGTGATGGAGTCGCTCCGGGACTGGTACAAGGGGGGTGACAGGGACAAGCCTGTACCTAAGTACATTGTTGGGCTTTTCGGTGGCATTGCTGGTAAGTACAGTCAAATAAAATTAATCTGCGCGTATGAACATGTATGTTTGTCTTCGTCAGGGCAAGTACCTCCACCTAACAGAAAACCGTGGTCAAATAATAACTTGCTGGACGATCATTTTGTACCTCCGAATCAGTGAGGTTACTAATAAGAGAGACACGAGCGAGTGTAAGCGTTCATAGGCTACACCATGAAGGAAATACCCTATGGAAAACCGATGAGACATATATTACGTAGTAACTCAATTCACCGCTACGGGTCGGGGGGTAACGTAAACGCGCAGCCATGCAATTCTGTAAGAGCAAACATCCTTACATCCTCGGAAAAATCGGCTGTTATAGCCTTGAACACAAAATTGCAATTCCTTAGTGTCGCTTTTCATGGTTGTGCGACACTAGCGTCGCAAGGCTGCGTTTGGAATTGGAATTCTACAAGGCAAACAGCCTCGCGTACGCTTACAGCCTTATAGAATACCAAATAAAAAGCCGTGATCGCAGTAAACGATGTCAAAGCTGTGACATCTGTGATCACAGCGACGCACACAGCCATTACGAGTCGCTTAGAGAATTGCATGGCAGATCTTGTTAGTCGCGGACCAACATCGCGGCTATCATCGGCTTATTGGTTAAAATATCCTCCCCTTTTGTCGCGACGCAGAGCGGGGTGCATTCATGCTTGATTATGGTAATATATGATTATTCATGGTATATTAGTTTATAGGCTACGGTAACCACTTTACATCCGGTGATATATGCTCGGATGTTTTATAAAAGAAAAATAGTAGAAATAATAGGAAAAAATGTATAATAAAGTAAGAACAGCGAGGTGTGAACATACCATACAGTGCGAAAGTGAAAGGATGTAGGAGCCGAGGAAGACCAAGACTAACCTACCGTGACCAAATTGGTCGTGTTTTATCTGAAAGTGATGTTTTTTTTATACAACGTCGGGAGTCATACAAGCATACGGTCTACCTGATGTAAAACAGTTACCGTAGCCTATTAACGCTTGTAATATATTAAGTATCATTCGCGCGATGCCTCATTTGCTGCTTACACGGCATTTCCTTAGGAGCTTACTGGTGACTTCACTCACACGCAGGAAAACAACAACCCTCTGGGGAGTTGTTATTTGGCTGCGGTTTTCTGTGAGGTGGAGGTACTTTCCCAGACGGGCTGTTTTGATGCGCCCTACCTCTCTTTAAACATCAGACCAAGACACACAGACATGTTCATGCACAAAAATGTTTGTCTTGTGTGGGAATCGAACCCACGAGCGTTGATGTCAAAGTCGCGTCTTTCACGACTGAGACACTGAGCTCGTCAGGAGCCTTAGTAACCGGAGAGCGTCAATGAAAAAAGTTATGTATAGTATTGTTTTAGGTTTTCGCGATTGTTACACATTGAATTAAACAATTTTTAGCGGAAGTATCGCGTATTTTATTTATTTTGTTGAACCTGACGTTTCGAACGCTTTGCAGCGTCCGTGGTCGCAGGAAGACTAAGGTGGTATTTGTCTTACGTTAGTTATTCAATTATTACTTCTACCGACATGGATATATAATTAAAAAACATATATAATTAATCCATCCATGTCGGTAGATGTAATAATTGAATAACTAAGAATTAAACATTCAAAAGTTATGTATCTTAAAGAATAGGTATGGAAGGACCGCGACTTATGGCGCTGGGTTCTCTCTGCCTATCCCGGAAACGGCCCAGCGTGAAGACAGACATACACACAATAGTACATATATTCAAGTCCATATAAATCGTCCCTTCAAATATGACCATTGTCTCCAGGTGCCGCCTCAGTATTCGGCAACACACCAATCGACGTCGTCAAAACTCGAATGCAAGGTCTCGAAGCCGCCAAATACAGAAGCACATGGGACTGCTTCATCAAAACCTGGAAACACGAGGGTCCACTCGCCTTCTACAAAGGTACTGTGCCCAGACTAAGTCGCGTTGTGTTCGACGTTGCTATTACATTCACTATATACGATAGTATCATGGACATGTTCAATTTTGTATGGAAGTAATGTCGTTATGTATGGCTCGTATATACGCCGCAGCGGCGGACTCACTCTTTGCCATACGTATTATTCGTCAGCCTGAATTCATGACTATTTCGGTACAATTGTAGATCAAGGCACGTTGCGTAAGATGATATCTACGCCTGCGAAGTTTTTTTGGCAAGTACATAAGTCAATCTTAAGGCTTATTAACCATTAAGGGTTACTACATACTCTAGACATGCCATGATTTTCGAGTAAGGAAGAGATATTTTTGGACAATTTAAACATTACCCCTGGTAATACTTGTTCATATTGATTGAACGGGAACCTTTTCTATGGATTAGAGTGATTCGGCTGTTGGTAGACCAGTACGAGAGCTAGTTGTTATGTGTACAAATACGCTTAAGCTGCGCTTAAGTCATAATTATAACTCGTTAAGTAGAAAAGAATTTGTTTACGTCTAGAAGGATGTCTTTAAGTCGATTTTGATAGTAAAATATTACTATGATAATGATGAAGCGGTGTGAAATTGTATAGTCCAGTTTCTAAGTCACAATCGTGATCTAAAATGAACTGTGTCACCGTGTTATAAAATGCCTATTTCGGTATTGGACGTTGGCTTTTGTTACGAAATTCAAGGCCAAGTTTGCATAAATCGACTATTGAATCTTTACTGGGTACATGCTTAGTAGAGTTATAGCATCATTTACATGATGGATTATTTAGCGGCGGCAATTCTCTTGTTTTTATAGTATTTCAAGGAACAAAAAAATACGTAAATTTAGAGCAAAGAGAACTTATGGGAAAGTACTAACCAACGTCGCGACATACTCTGTCGTGTATGTGATGCTTTATTGTTTTTTGTGAGAATAGAGAGAACATATTTTTGTAGGACGCTTACGTGTAACTATTGTTGTTGGATATATTTATATGTAACTATTATTATCATCATCAGGGTTTCTTTTTATGTATTTTGATATTTCTTTGCTACTTTTTTTTTTTGACTTCGAACGGGGTAACACATTGTGATTTTGAATACATTTTTTAAATATATGTTGTCTAACGACTGTGACGTCCTACCTTTTTTTAGTACGAGTAACTATTTATAGTATTTTTATATCAAATTATTGTGTATCAGACATATAAATTAAACAGGAAATAAGATTTTCAAAGATACAATAGAAATTAATTAGCCTCAGGCTTATTTTGTATTAAATGAAATTGGTACATGCCTCTATATATTCAACATATTGTGACGTTTTCGTTGACAGTACTAAAGTACTACTGGTTTTTTTTTGAGAGATTTATAAGGTTTTATTACTTTTCAAAAGTATTCACGAATATGGAAATTTATTGTTATCAGTTTTTATTTTATTTACATAAGTGCATGATTTCAAACAATTATATTTATTTAAGTTTACTCTTTATACCTCATGTTTTCCTGATAAATAACGTGTACGCAGTTGCGACTAATAACGATGCACCATTCATTCTCTATAATTGCAATTAATAATTATAAATACGAAGTGCAGTTAAATACCAATGCCAAAGCTAATTTTAAACGTTTTTATGCATTATATCGAAAGAGCAACAAGAAAACATTGCTGAATTTATAAATACTTGATATTTAATCCTTTAAAGAATATATTAAACTTTTTAAAGAATACAACGGTCCTAATGAAGATTAATGGTATTGGTATTGTTTTTGTAGTGTTTATTACATAATTATAACATGCAACAATGTTCGCTCAACTACCTATTAAATTTTGTGGTGAACATATCGATATAACTTGCATTTGCTATACTATAATAGAAATCAAACTAAAGTCGCAGGTGTGTACTCAGCCTAACGGCTGAAGTTAGTTATTCCAACGAATAAGGCTATAAATAAAAATAATCGAATTTCCAATGAACATAATTTTTTATGCATTTTTGAGCTATTTATTTTCATACTGTATTTAGACCGTAAGTGAAATAGTCATGTTGTATTCAAATAGTTTTAAATATTCCTATTATTTACAATTATGATACGTAAGTAACACGTAATAAGCAGAGCGAAATAAAATACCAAAGTAGGCAAAGTGGACATAACATGAAGTTGTAAAACCAAATAATACTTAATTGGTTCTTGTGATCCCGCAAATTATTATATTAATAATGAAATAATTATAATCAATAATGATTTAAATGTTTTGATGATATGTACATATCTCAGATATTAAAATTAGGTAATGATTACCTAAAGTAGAGCTTCAATTTGGTGGTTTTAACAACGCAATGTTATGTCTGTGGCTGTTTATTACACAGACAGATTTATTGCCAAATGTACCCAAATCTCGTACGCTTTAGTTAGGTCCATGTATGTAACTTACCCTTGAAACGTAAATGCTCAAAAATCTTTCCTCAAAACAGTCAAGAGTAAATAAAATTTAACGTGGGAGCTAATTTTTTGCTGTCATTTACGCGACATGCTTCATGGATCGAGCTAGCTTGCGAACCACATATTTAAATAAACCGACATAGGCAAAAATTCCTGAGGGCAAGAAAATTCGCTTAAAAGAAACTTTGACAGTATGACACAAGCCACGTATAGTCTGTTGCCTTATACCGATTTTATATACAACAACCAAACAAGTTTTGTACCAAGGTTAATACCGCAGTACGAAGGCCATCTTATTATGCGAATATCAATTGTATAATAAACGCGCTGATTTTATTTTTCGAATAAAATCAATCTGAAATATCGAACTTTCTCAAAATCACATATTTAAAAATATTTTTTGTATCTATGAAACTGATATTGATTTTGATTTCTATACTATAACTTCACGGCAAGTTCTTGCGGGATAGGCAGAGAGAAACGAGCGCCACGTGACTCGATCCTTACACACCTCACTCATGCGTGTTCAAATTTGGTTTTGATTTCATTTTCATGTATTCGTTCAAGACAGATAATTAAATAAAAGAATGGTTATAACCAGATTGAAATTTTCCTTACGAACTTGTTGAAAGAATACGTGAATACCAATGGTAGAATACCCAGAGACAGCTAGCTATCCGGTTGTTGAGTGATCTTGATCTTATAATCCCAATTATGCCTGATTACTTTCGAATGTAGATACATGAACACAACGCTGCTGTTTATAGTGGCTGTGGTGTTGGTATCTGTCCGCGGAAGTACGAAGCTTTACCTCTGTCGGTTTATTTGCCTGTCGCGTGTGTTGTGCATACGTCTGACCACAATCTTGTTTAATACATAATATATAAATACCTACTCAATAAGTATTTAATTATTAAATAGTTTTCAGTTGGTAAAGAGGTGTTATTTTGCGTTTAAGTCAAAATTACAGTTAATTTATACTACTTTGTATGCTTCGGCCACAAGGTAGTTTATGAGAGCTAGCGACGGCTGATGCAACCGGGATCGAAAGGACTACAGTATACATGGCAGTATCAATGATTGCATGGTACTTAGTACTAACAATATTATGTAGAAGGCCTGCGCTACTTCAAATGAACGAAATATTGACGGAGGCATACTAAGTAGTATCGATCATATTGTTTGTATTTTATTTTAATGTTTATTTATATCGTATAATTTATTTAAATAACTCGACGCTACTATTTTTATTCTATTTTATGAGCATATTTAATAACACGATATCTAGTCTCAAATAAAATGTTAGTTTCAGTACGACGTTTGTGAATGAATATATGTACTCGCCGCACTGTGTTTAATTATAAGGATGAAATCCATTCGAATCAATAAGTATAAAATATTTGTATGAAATATCTTTTTTGTTGTTCAAGAAAGAATTTTGTAATACTAAAATTTGTATGGCGTTTATCTTAGAACGATACAAGTCTATGATAGCTAACACTATCAATGGCACAATTACTATGTCACAGATAAAGATAGATAAAAATAATCCCACAGTGAGACTTCGAATCTCAACTGTAGCTAAAAATGTGATTAAATGTGCACTTTTATAGTCGGCTGTACATGTACATGTGACTAAAACAGTGCTCATATAGACGACAAAGAAGTATATAATTTGTATAAAGAATAAGTAATAGAGCTGCGGTACAAGAGATTCTTTTCCATAAAGAAGCTCGGCTGTTTATATTTTACTATGCGCTAGTTAATCAACTGCTTATATCTCTACTGTGCTTACTGAGAAGATCTTTCTTGAACAAGTGCGACGAGTATAATTTAAGCCCTATGTACAACTGTATACAATGCATTTTGATTTGTACTCCTGTTTTATTAATTCCTGTTAAGGTCTCTTGAGTTACTCCTTATTTTGACTCGTCCTCTATGAATGTATTATAGCCAAGAGACCTTAGACATTCCAGCATTTAATGTACTTCTGTCGTTACGTTTACAAACTGAATTTATATTTTTATTTCACATCGAATGTTGACATGGTTATAATTTATATTTTGTTTTTATCGAATAAACGGTATAATGATAATGTGATTGTTTTGATGAATAACCTAATAACGTTTAAGTTCTATCCCAGTAACCAACGTTACTGTTTATTTCGACACATAAACTCTGTCTTCTTCGTTCCTGGCAACGCCGCACTTGGCTACAGCACCTGAGGTTGCATAGCTGCGTTACCTGTGCGCCCTTCCTCTCGAAGCCTACACACTATATTAACCTAGCAAGAATGGACTCCGTGAATGAGGGACAACTGAGCTCAACTTTCCGTCAACGCACCCGAGCCTAACTAAGAATATCCACGTGGGTGTGCCCCTGGGGGTCAAACTTTAACCTTCATTCACAACGCGTCCGCCTCCGAAGTCCTAACACTATATTAACCTAGCAAGAATTAATCCAGAGAGCAGAGCCCCGACAGAGGGAGGTGCTTGTCCACCCATTGACACGCCCACAAACAAGGCTAATATTTTGCAGATGTTTTGCATATAAATCGCTAGACACAGAAAGATATAGCTATCCACACACATTACCTTTATTCCCTAGATGAAACTGAGCTAGGTGGGATGCTGTTGTCTGCCAAATGATATAACCCAACTGTAGAATTCACTACAATTTTAGGCTTTAGGAAATTTAAAATTATATATTTGTGTACATCCCTATACCTACTACCTCTCTTAAAACACCCACAAAGACACCAGACATGTTCATGCACAAATGTTTGCCCTGTATGGGAATCGAACCCACGAGCGTTGGTATCAAAGTAGCGTTACCGATTCGTCCAAATGTCTGTATGTAATATAAGTTGAAATTGGTCTGCAAATATCTAATAATACGGGGTATAAATACGAACCTTTCTCGACACAAGACGCGATCTGGGTTGGATATGGAGAAAAATATGTAGACAAAAGGACCCCAGATTATTTTTGTCCAAAAAATACCGTATTGACTCTACTATATTGGTTAATGTATTCTCTCATTGCTACACGGAGTTGGTAGGTAATTTTTAATTTTACAAAAATTAAACAGGGTTTGCTGAGATGGCTCTGAAAGAATGGATGTTGTCACCCGTCAAGAGTCACGAAAGAAGTATATAGAGCAGGAGTGAGTAGAGATATCGGCAGGGCCCGCTCTAGACGCACACATATAGATAAAATAGGTGATGTGCTGAAAAAGCCAAACCAAAAGCACCGGAAACCGAACAGCATGTATAAAGAGGTTGATGACAGTGGAAAAAGCGAGAGAGGTATGGTTGAAACGGTGCACCCGGCGTTCCATAGTCTCTGCCTACTCCACAAACCAAAACCGCTTGACGGCGCATAAAAGCACCCTTAGTTACCAAAACGTAGTATAATAGCGAGGAAATATCTCAGCGATTCTAGCCTACTGACCAATGGGAAGATATTTTAACCAATAAGCCGATTAGCCACGCTATGTTGATCCGTGAATTAGCCAATACTAGCTGTGCGGTCTACTTACCTACGAGCGTACCCCAATGGGAGACAGGCGTGTTTATATATATAGACTAGCTGTGCCCGCGACTTCGTCCGCGCGGAATTTAACAAAAAGTTATTGATCAGTTATAATTTTATTTATTTGATTTGATTATAAGTACCTAAATAAGCAGAGTAAAATAGCGAACAGCAAAATAATAATAGATATGTATTCTGTACTTCGTCCGCGCGGAATAGCTATTTTTTTATGAATAAAAATAAATAAAATTTCTAAAATAAAAGTAGCCTAAGTTACTCCTTATTACATCAGCTATCTGCCTGTGAAAGTCCGTCAAAATCGGTCCAGCCGTTTCAGAGATTAGCCGAAACAAACAGACAGACAGACAAAACTTGTAAAAATAATCATTTTGGTATATGTACCGTGTATACATTCATATGCATTTAGTAAAAAGCGGTTATTTTAATATTACAAACAGACACTCCAATTTATCTGTATAGATAAAAAAAGATTCCGTTCTATACTCATATAATTGTTTCTTTATTACTGTTTATCTTAATTAAACGGATAATGTTTACACTTGTTAAAGCCAGTCGCTGGCACGCATCTGTGGTTGATATTGTAGCTGTCGACTGCAGCCATCTCGTCCTCAGACAGTTCGAAGTCGAACAAGGTGAGGTTCTCCACGATGCGTGACTTGGTGAATGACTTCGGAACTACGGCGATTCCTCGTTGTATCTGCATTGAAATATAAGATTTAGAATTAACTATTAAGCTTATAAGAGTTAGTGAAAAACGAAAGTGGCGGCGTTGAGTCTATTTCAATTCAAATTCATACTATTGTTAATAATTCAATTGATTAGATTCCCGAGTTATTTTGCGAAAGTCAAGCGTACAATTTGACATAAACTACTTCGTGTGCTCCCGGTACCGATTAGTTCATGCGAACTAGTGCAGGCCGGCACCCACCCTCTACCGTTAGTACATGTATGCCGTCGCTGTCATGGCTGCTCCGGTCGTATATAAATGCCTCGGCCGCTACGGTTATCTCAGGAACATAAACCGCATTCACTCCCCGCCATTGCTGCCAAGGCTGCTCTTGTTTCTCTGCGACATGCGATCACCACTAAACTGCTAAGAAGTTGCTGTATTAGCAGCAGAGGTGGCATCGCGCGAGTGATACTTAACGTATTACAAGCGTTAATGAGCTACGGATCACTTTAGATCAAGTGGGCTGTATACTCGTATGCCTCCCGACGTTGTATATATAAAAAAAAACTATATTATGTTTAGCATACGGCTGAGATTCAACGAAAGCAAGTTACGTGAATCGGCTCATGCTTTTAACACTGCGATGATTAGTGGTGCCAATTTCAACCATAAATAAATATAAATATTTTCGGACAAATTACACAGCGCCATCTAGCCCCAAAGTAAGCGAAGCTTGTGTTATGGGTACTAGACAACTGATAAACATACGTAAATACATTTTTTTTTTTGTAAATACATACTTATTATACATAGAAAATACCCAGACCAAGACAAACAGACATGTTCATGCACACAAATGTTTGTACTGTGTGGGAATCGAACCCACGAGCGTTGGTGTCAAAGTAGCGTAACAACGCGTTTCACGACTGCGCCACCGAGCTCGTCAAAATAAGCCACACGCAAAAGGTTGAGTTTATATTATCAAATTCAAATTATTTATTTTGCTAACACATAAGTACAAAAATAGCTGATGTTGTGTGTATCAAAAGAAAATCCGTTATGTTTTGCCTTTCATACAATTAGGCATGCAAAAGTTCAAGCATTCTATGAAATACAAGATTTAATTCCGATTATACTTAAATTTACTCAAGTCAACTCAAGATTTAACTCAAGTCGTCAATTGTTATTATAGGAACTCATTAATTAATTCATAAATCAAATTTAGTCTCTTTGCCACCAACCCCCTGTAGTTCCGCTGCGCCACCGAGCTCCCCAATGTCTGTCATCGTCTTCAGAGGCAAAACTACAGCCTTATTAATTGGAAAGACTTCATTTAGAAAGGTTAAATTTCAGAACTTACCAAATATCTCAAAGCGATTTGCGCTCTCGATTTCCCGTGCTCTTCAGCCAGCTGCCCCAGCTTGGGGTCAGTTTTGATGAGGTCCTTCCCGGCGAACTCTGGCCTCGCTTCGGAGATCAGTCCGAGTGGAGTGTACGCCACAGGGACCACTGAACGTTGCTTGCATGCGTCTACCAGCGGGTGCTCAGTCAAAGTAGGGTTAATCTGAAACGATATTCTATTACTTTCTATCTATCTATCTATAACAGCACGCCAAATCAATTGCGGGGTAGGCAGACAGAACCGACCGCCACATGACTCGATTCTTACACACCTCACTCGCTTCCTTAACATTCATTGCTCTTCTCATGTACGCTCGCCGGTTTCACCACATCACCATCTGATAAAACACGATCAATTTGGTCATGGTAGGTTAGTCTTGGCCTTCCTCGGCTCCTACATCCTTCTACTTTTTATGTATATCTTCACGCCAGATCGCTTGCGGGGTAGGTAGAGAGAACCAAGCGCCATAAGGCGCGGTCCTTATACACCTCACTCGCTTCTTTAACATTCATAGATTTTTTCATGCACGCTCGCCGGTTCCTAGGGCTCCTGACATCACTTTGTGATAAAACAGAGCCAATTTGGTCATGATGATTAGATACATACATACAACCTTCTACTTTCGCATTGTATCAACTGTTTCATCATTATTTAATACTGCATTCTTTCTATATGTATGTCCGAACCAACGGAGTATGCCTTTTCTTATCTTAACATCGACACATCTCCACTGTGAACCCAATCTACAAGCACCGGAGATCTTGCGTAACGCTCGCATCTCGACGGCGTTTATTTCACTTTCATGTTTTTTATGCTAAAGGCAGCTCTTCTTTACTAGTAATATAAAAAAAATAAATTGGTACACTAAAAGAAATGTACAACGTGCATCATCTAATTTTTCTAGACAATCTTGTTATTTTCAACCTTATCGTTAAAGCGGTAAGCAAACTTTTTAAGCGTAGTAAAAATGTTTCTTACTTCAATTTGGTTCACAACCGGTTTTATTTTGGCAACATTTAGCAGGGCATCCAGCTGGTCCATGTTGAAGTTAGATACTCCGATTGATTTGGCGAGACCAAGTCTTACAGCTTCCTCCATAGCCCTCCACGTTTCAGAGTGGTCGATACCCACATCCTCGTCTTTTTCCTGAAATATTTTTTTATATAACTAGTCTGGCCACTGTCTTATTACTTAAAACATTCTTTTTTTCAACTCTTTAATTATTTTAAATTTGGAACGCGTTTATTATGTTAAAAACTTTTTTCGATTTCCCGCCGTTTTACATATTTTTTTCGTGTTTATTATCAAATTACAATATGGAATCGGGTGTTAAAGAAAATAGGATTGCAGTAATTGCCTTGCACAAAGTGGGTTCTTTGTGCTAGGCAATCACTGCAATCCTATTTCTTAGAGCCGTCGGTCATATTCAAGACACATCAAAAGCTTGGTATCAGCCGTAAGTACGTATATCGTACTATCGACAGATATACCACCAATTCCTCTGTTGAAGACCATAAAAGATCGGGGCGACCGCGTGCTGTTAGAACTATAAAGGCTAGCGAGAAATGAAGAATTCCGCTAGGACTGTCGCGTATAATGAAAAAAGACCCTGAAGCTCGGCGCTTATCGTCATTACATACTCGTAGGTAACTGTATAGACAGGACATGCCTGAAATCAATCCCTGCAGTTGAAGAGAGTGGATCGATCAAAACGCCTTCTGTCCCGATACGCAGGTGAAAGACACAGAAATATCCTCTTTACTGATGAAAACATTTTCACGATTGAAGAGCACTACAACAAGCAAAATGACAAAATACGCACACAGTTCTAAAAAAACCGCGCAAGTGGTCGAAAAAAACATGCATGGACATCATGGCCTGTGTGCCAAAAGTGGCCATTTCGAACAGAATCATTTTTTTTATTTTTTGCTGAGACTTCCATAAATATGTACCTACATATAAGTTTTATTAAAATTACATTACTTCATAAAAAAATAAATGCATGTTCATTTGTAACAGAACTTATGGCCGGACTAGGCATAGACTAGCGCCAACCCTTATGGACTAGGAAACGGGATAAGGCGAAGAAGAAGACTTGCTGATAATGTAGCATTCTATTGTTGAAAAAAAATTAAAACCGGTTTAGTATTTTACATACGTATGCAAAAAACAAATCTTTTCTCTTTATAATATTACGCCAAATCCCTTGCAGGGTAGGCAGATAGATCCGAGCGCCATAATGATTCTGTCCTTGCATCCCACACTAGGCTTCGTTAACATTCATAGGAATTAAAATAAAAAATTACAATTTTTTTGGCGTTATCACCCCTGATGCTACTCCGCAGGAGATTGCGGGTATCCTTACTCACTGGCAGGAATACAAGGAACACAACAACCCCCCCAGAGAGTTGTAATTTAGCTGCTGTTTCTGTGAGGTGGAGGTACTTGTCCAGACGGGCTGCTTTGATGCACCCTACCCCTCTTAGAAATCTATCAAAAAATTCCCAGACCGAGGGCTTAACGTGCCCTCCACAGAGGAACTCGAGACGACTAAACACATCTACTAACAGGCTGTGGTTCGTATTGCTTAACTTGCGTGTTGGATTACACTAGCAAGCGCATCAACGCCAACAAACTCCTGTAGCGACTTCGTTCTCTAGGCATACTCACATTGACAGAAATTGGCCAGTGCATCAAGTAAAGATCGACATAATCCAACTGGAGTTTAGCAAGAGACTGCTTGAGAGCAGGCAAAACATCACCTTCGGCATGGCTGTCATTCCATAGCTGAAAATAAAACAACAAATTAAAAAACAGAGTATACTATCTATCTATAACTTCACGCCAAATCCCTTGTGGGGTAGGCCTTGTGACTCGATCCTTAGGTACACATCCCACTCGCTTCTTGAACATTCATTGCTCTTCTCATGCACGCTCGCCGATTTCTAGGGCTCCTGACATCACCTTCTGATAGAACACGATCTATTTGGTCATGATAGGTAAGTCTTGGCCTTCCTCGGCTCCTACACCCTTCCACTTTTGTGTTGTATATCTGTTTCGTAAATCTTTCCTCCTGCATTCTTCCCACATGTCCGAACTAACGGAGCATGCCTCTTATTATTTTAACACCGACATCTCTCTTTTACTCTCTAAACTCTGTTTCTAACATCATTGCGAATACGGTCTAAAAGCGTAACGCTACAAATTTTGCGCGATGTTCGCATTTCGACCGCGTTTATCCTACTTTCATGCTCTCTCAGCCATACTCAGCTCTCGCTACCATAAGTAAGCGTTGGGACCAGCACTGCATTGTGTATAGAAACTTGTGCCACCTGGCTAAGTTTTTACTGTCAACGAGTTTTCCCAATTAAGCTAACTTTCCAACTGAGTAGGTATACTATTCTAATAAAACATTATGAAAGAAAATAAAAGACACGGTGGGGAATACAAACCAATAAGCCACTTGACTGCGCATGAAGGCACCCCGCGCTAACAATATCGTCGTGTTATAGCGCCTAAATATCTCAGCAATCCGAACCTACTATCCAATGGGAGAATATTTTAACCAATAAGCCAACAGGTACAGCGATGTTGATCCACGAACTAACCAATAAGAACTGTGCGTTCTACTTTACTCACCGACGCGTAGCGGTGAATTGAGTTACTACGTAACATCGGTCTCATCAGATCTCCATAGGTTAATTCCTTCATGGTGTCTACACATTTGATCACGCCTCGCACAACTGTACGAAAATCTTAAACACGATTATGTAGTACGGTAGGTACCTCTACCTCACAGAAACCCGCAGCCAAATAACAACTCCCTAGAGGGTTGTTGTGTTCCTATGTGCGAGTGCGGTCACCAGTAAGCTCCTAAGGAGTTGCTATGTAAGCAGCAGGGGAGGCATCGCGCGATTTATACTTGGTATATTATAAGCGTTAATAGGCTACGGTAACCGTTTTACATCAGATGGGCCGTATGCTTGTATGTCTTCCGACGTAGTATAAAAAAAATTACGGACTCATGATATTTGGCTGCTGTCTTCTGTAAAGTGGAAGTTCTTCTCTAGAATGACAGCTCATTAAATATCGCTTTTCCTTCTCTTCTACCAGACTTGAAAGAGCTTTGGCTCTAAAGACTTAACGCCAAATCTCCACTTGCTTTCTACCACGCTTTATATGAAAGTCTTCTTCTGTATTATTATTTAAATAAACATGCTTACCTTCGTAGTGACAAATAAATGCTCCCTGGTTACTAAGCCATCTTTGATTTTGTTGGCTATGGCCTCACCCACCTCCTCTTCGTTGTCGTAGAAACTTGCAGTGTCGACGTGACGATAGCCTGCCTCTATACCCCACTCCACAGCCTGCCTAAACTGGCCAGGATTTGCACCACGCTGAAATGAATGAAATCACAATCGTTATTCTTTTTGGCCACGCTACCATGAGGCACATGTGGGCACTTCATGAATAACCAATGGAGAATCGATAGAACCATTGTTTCAAAACTCTTTTTTTTTATACTATATCGGGAGTCATACAAGCATACGACCCACCTTATGTAAAGCGGTTACCATAGCCTATGAACGCTTGTAATACATTATCACTTGCGTGATGCCTCCTCTGCTGCTAACACAGCAACTCCTTAGGAGTTTTACTGGTGACCTCACTCACACGCAGGAACACAACAACCCTCTAGAGAGCTGTTATTTGACTGCGGTTTTCTGTGGGGTTGAGGTGCTCCCCCAGACGGGCCGCTTTGATGCGGCCTACCTCTCTAAACCGCTACGGGTGTAGCGGTTTAAGAGAGGTCTGTAAGCCTCACTCGCTTCTTTCCTTGGGCTCTTGACATCACCTTCTGATAAAACACGACCAATTTGGCCATGGTAACCTAACATCAGTCTTGGTCTTCCTCGTTCTTCCACTTTCTCATTGTATATCTGTTTCGTAATTCTTTCTTACTGCATTCTTTATACATGTCTGAACCAACAGCGCATACCTTTTCTTATCTTAACATAGGTTTTGATTCCCTTGCGAGTGTCAAAATATGCGCATAAACGAGGCATAAACAGCCGTATATTTTGATTGCGTTGACTTGCGTTGACCTAACTATTCGATATTAATTTCAGCTTGATAGCTGATAAAAAGAGCCTTGACAGACAGACGGACAACAAAGTGATCCTATACGGGTTCCGTTTTTCCTTTTGACGTACGGAACCCTAAAAATGAATTATTAGGTATGTTCCTTGTTCCTAGCTGACGCACTGTTAATGCGCCAAATGGTCTTCGGTTACAAACACATTTTCAATTTAATCTAAGTATGAGTGAGATGTCCAGTAAAGTTCCTAAGGAATTACTGTGTTAGCAGCAGAGGTGGCATCGCGCGAGTATACTTAATGTATTGCTAGTGTTTATAGGCTACGGAAACCGCATTACATCAGGAGAGCCGTATGCTAGTTGTATTACATGTGATGCATTTGGTGAGAGCGAATGTAAAATAAGAGTAATACACCATTATCCATGCACAATCGAGTGAGACAATTCTTTGTGCGAGTTGTGGCCATCTATCAGCAGCGATGCAGGAAACTTTGTATTTTTCTTTCAATTTTGGTATTTGCTATATAGCCATAGAAAACTTTCGATATAACGATCCAACGCGTAATAGCCCCTTAAAGATGATTAATGTAACGTACTACCAATTTATGAATTACTAGCTGTACCCGCGACTTCGTCCGCGCAGAATTTAACAAAAAAGTTATTGTTCAGTTATCTATCATACTCTGTATACCAATTATCAATTTACAAAATTGTGGTGAGAAAAAATAAATATCGTTATTATTATTATATTATTAGTTATAATTTTATTTATTTGATTTGATTATAAGTACCTAAATAAGCAGAGTCAAATATATATATATATATATATAAAATAAATAAATAATAAAAAATAACATATCTATTATTATAGATATGTTATTTTTTATTATTTATTTATAGTAATAAAAATAAAATAACTGTCTAAAATAAAAATAGCCTAAGTTACTCCTTATTACATCAGCTATCTGCCAGTGAAAGTCCCGTCAACATCGGTCCAGCCGTTTCAGAGATTAGCCGGAACAAACAGACAGACAAAAATTGTAAAAATATTCATTTTGGTATATGTACGAGTACCGTGTATACACATCCATATGCATTTAGTAATATCCATATGCATTTTATTTATCTGTATAGATTCTGTATTCCTGTTGAGGAGTGATTGCCCAGTGGATAAAGAACTCCCCTGGTGACCAACAAGTCCCAAAAAACAAGATAATGTTACAGACACTCCAATTTTATTTATCTGTATAGATATTCTTGTTTTTTTTTCGTATCGTACGATACGATAGTACATACGGAAAAGTGGGATCTAAGTCGGTAGGATTGGGGATGAAGGAGGCAAAAGTTCATAGCGAGAAGAATTTCTTCCAGTTGATGTGAAAATGGATCAATCTTCTGTCCGTTCTTTCAAGTTACAATTGTTTAAATTCTGGTTTGATGCACCTGGAAACTCGAGCTAAATATCTACAAACATCTGATATGTGAATGTCAATTATTGTGTATACTAGTAAATAACAGCAAGCTGTGTAGGCAGAGCTGATATTTTTTAAATTTAAAAAATATTTAAATGATTTATTTTTAATTTTTTAATTTTTTTAAAATATATGGAACCCTGTACGACATCTAGCGACGAGTGTTGTTACTTTTTCTGTTGATGGGAGTGCAGTGCAGACTCTGCACTGCAGAGTGGCCGGCCATACGTTTTCCCATATGTTTTTTTTTCTAATTGGAACGATTTTGGACCGTTCTTCCTCACCAACGAACATTAAAATTTCAAATTAAAGGATACAAAACTACAATATGTTAGCTATTAGTGTGTCAATTTTGGAGTTTCTCACTATTACCGTCTAAACGCTAGCTGGATGACATCAGTCTACCCCAAACGGACAATTTTGAGGGTAATGTGGCTCCGCTGGCTATCGCAGCTCTGCCAATTAACAGTGAACTGATCCCCGGTTCTACTCCTGGCGAGAGCATGTTACTAAATTCGGGTTGTCAGTTATCTATATATTTGTAATTATCGCTAGCTCGGATGTGAAGGTAATAATCATGAGGAATCCTGTAAGTCTAAGAAATTATATTTCATGAGACGTGTGACCTAACCTACAAAAGGTATGGTTTTCCCTGTAAGTTATGGAAGTCTGACGGTATTCATTCCATGTAAAAACCAATATCTTCGCAAAATCTTTGGCTTATGTACCGGACCCCGCCAATCTTAAGGGATTAGAAAACGGGATATTGCTAATATGAAGATGTATGTGCTTATTGTATGTATTTGTGTATGTATATGCAGATGGCTATTTATATGTATGATTGTGTATATTTGTTTGAGTTTATCTACGTACCTGATATTATTTTTAACCGACTTCAAAAAAGGAGTAGGTTCTCAATTCGACTGTAATTTTTTTTGTGTGCTTTTTACGCGATCATTCCGCCAATTATGAATTGATTTTGATGATTATTTTTTGTTTGGTAGGTACTTCAGAGATGGTCCCATATAAATTTAATCGAAATTGATTCAGTGCTTTTGAGAAAATCAACAAAAACAAAAATATATACACGGATAATGTTTTGGTTTGTGTTTCCCTTCAGCAAAAGTTTTTGATGAGCACTTTCAATCTGTTTTAATTAATATATATTTAAATTAAAAAAACCGCCTTCTAAAAACACCCAGGACCTAAAAAGCCAGCCGCACAATATCAATTGATAATATCAGTATACTAGCACCAACTCCAATGTCATAATATGTAAGTAATTGTGACCAATTATTTTTCGCTTTTTAATTCCTGGGTGTTTTTCGAAGGCGGTTTTTTTTTATTTAAAAATAATTTATGATTGTTTATTAACATAATGTCGATGACTTTGTGTTCATCCTACTTTATTAAATTGACATTTCCTATCAGGTATTCTATGGTTGACTGCAGAGATCCCGGATGGGATAAGTCCGCTATTGTACAAGTAATTATATTCATATTTTTCTTACAGTACAATAAAGATTTTACGCGGCTGCTTTAGGCGGAAGCGGACAGGGGGCGCCTAATGCGGCGCGTGAATACTTGGAGTAGGTGAGCGTAACTGTGATCTGAAAGGTAATGAGGCGAAGACCGAGTACTTGGCCTGCAATAGCACAGGTCTCACACCCATCCGCATTTGCGAAGACACGGTCAAGCGCACGGAACGGCGTAAATATTTGGGATCTGTCCTCCACGCGTCCGGTGACATCGATTGCGACATCAAGGCACGTACTTCAGCGGCTTGGGCTAAGTGGCGTGAGATGGCTGGTGTCATCTATGACCCTAAAATGCTGGTTAAGCTGAAAGAACAGGTCTATAAATTTATCATTAGGCCTGTCCTTTTATATGGCAGCGAAGCGTGGCCGGTACGATACAAGGAGGAGCTGCGTATCAGAGATGAATATGCTGCGCTGGATGTGCGGAGTGACGCGGATAGATCACGTAAAGAACTCCCGCAGTCGCGGTAGCCTTCATGTCCGTGAAATAGCAGACAAACGGCAAGATTGTCGAAAACCAGCAGGTAACGTGGGGAACAAATGGGCATGTCACCACCGCGGGTCCTGGTAGACGGGGTAGGGCCAAAAAGTCGTAAGAAAATCACATGCGTGCCAATGGTCTCACAGTAAGGGATGCCGAAAACCGCGTGAAGTACAGAAGTAGAAGGTGGAAAGCGGACCCCGGACTCCGAAGCGAGAGCTTGATAATGACAATAAAGATTTTACAAACAGACAAAAGATATGATATGTGCGTACATCAAACTCTCGATTTGTACTAGCCCCTTGATTAGAATACCTTCCCTTCAGCATTTCTACTATCATTAGTATCCTGTAAGGGTCGATAACGTGTCGAGTGTCGAGTCGATATCACGTGATATCGGTGTTGTGAGCAGGGCCAGGTGGTATTTTACGTCTCGATGTCGCCGTCAACTATAAATACGGCCCACGTCCGAACTCAAAAAGGAATGCTGTTTATGTTTTGGGCTGGTACACCTCAGTATTTATTTGTTCTATTTCACAGAAAATAACATGGTGTAGGATCAAATTATCAGAGACCCAGTGATTTTTGACGAGTTCGATGGCAAAATGGTTATAAACGCTACTTTGACAACGATGCTCGTGAATGCAATTCCCACACATTTGTGTGCATGTCTGTTAGTCTTGATCTGGGCGTTTTTAAGAGAAGTAGGGCGCATCAAAGCATCCTGTCTAGGAAAGTACCTCCAACGCACAGAAAATAGCAGACAAGTAACAACTGCCTAGAGATTTGTTGTGTTCCTGCGTGTGAGTAGGTCACCAGTAACCTCCTAATGAGTTGCTATATAAGCAGCAGGGTCTTCGCGTGTTACATGGACAATGTATGGGCCAGGGTCAGTATCTATTTGAACAATGATTCATCTTCAAATCCCGGTCTGGTGTATACGGACTGGGTGGATTTAGAGGTGATTTTTTTTTGGCATTACTTTCTAGTGTTTCATCAGCTGGCCATTTAGTTTCATTTCTCCTGGTCTCGATCAGATATCAGCGTATCTGTGCCTAGACTAGAGTAACAAGACCACCTGAGGGGGATCCTCGCCCATTTTTTTTTACAAAACACTATTTGTACAACATAACTACAATTCCTTAATGTTTTAAAGACTATTTAAAGTTTTAAATAATAGATTATATTAGAGATGTGCCTATTACTGGACACCGTCATAGACATAGTATAGTCCTCTTACTCCGCGAGTAATGTAATTTATGGCTGAAAATATTGTTTTCTAATTAAGGATTCAATAAATGAACATATATATGATTTAGGTAACAAACACTTCATAATTTGAAACCCATAAATAAAGAATATACTGAAAAACGGTATGAATTCGCTCACATGCCTGAATTGAACAGAGTAACTTGGCCGAGTACTCTGGTACTCTGTTCAGTTTAGCCACGAGATACATAAAATAATGTACTGGTACATAGTAGCCTTTATTTCTCTACAGACCTTTTTCATACAGCGCCATCTATTGACCTTTGCAGGAGGCAACATATATTTATTTTATTTTTATTACATATAAAATGCGTAGTTATTTAAAAAATAGGTATTCTATGAAAATAATACAAATAAAATTGCAATCCCCCGAAGAAAAAGATTTCCCCCTAATTTTAATAGTTTTTAATTTTTTATGCAGGAACCCTAAATATTTACGGGATAAAAAGTACCCTATATGGTGCTCTGAACAGTCGTCTACCTACCAGTGAAAGTCCAGTCAAAATCGGTCCAGCCGTTTCAGAGATTAGTCGAACTGACAGACAAAAATTGTAAAAATATTCATTTTGGTATAGGTATGTACCGTGTATATATCCATATGCATTTAGTAAAAAGCGGTTATTTTAATATTACAAACAGACACTCCAATTTTATTTATCTGTATAGATAATGTAGTGTTCTACACGAGAAAGAATTTTTAAAATGGTAAAGTATTTTTTAACTTTGTCCATTACAAACAAACATACACAAATCTTTCTCTTTTTAATATTGGTTTTGATTACATTAAATTCAACACACAGCTTACCGCATAGGTACCTAGACCAACAATAGGCATTTCATAACCACTCGTAAGTTTTACACTAGGTACTTTAATAACCATTTTACAATTTATTACGGATTTAATTTTTGTTACAATTTTGCACTGTTCCTAATAACTCGAGAGAAGGTTATTAACGTCAATATACAATGTGATTGACGACACCGCCGTGGCAAATACTGAGGTGAAGGTGACTTTACGAATCTTATTAATATAGTTATCTATCAGATATCAGGTTAGGTGATAATTCAGATTTAAAATATGACTACACGACAATATACAATCTGTGCATATAGTTAAAAAACGTAATCTGTGAGTGACCATTACAAATGTAATGTACTTCAATTTCTCGGTGCAGCATAAAAATCTAGAAAAAAAGAATGTGATTGATACACAATTTCAACAAAATTATAATAAAATTCGTCTTGTATTGTTTTTTTTTTGGTTCTTTTTATCCCCGAGGGGAAAGGCAAAGGGATCTAGCCCATACAGCCAAGTCTTCAGTTTAGAACAATTTGAAAATCTTAATTCTATGTTCCAGCTTCAGGAACTGTGCTGAAAAAATACTTGGGAAGGGCACCTCGACCCAATCAACCCAGGTTAAATACCACCCGTAAAACGATAGTGATTTTTACAAGGTTATCTTGATGCACTTATTCACGTCTTCCAAAAAGTGCATAAACGTCTTATATTTGAGTTTTTCATTACTGTATAATTTCACTAGCACTTATGTTACTAAATACTATCAAAATTGTCACATAAAACTAATTTTGTACTGAATTTTCAAAATTTCAAGTAAAACAACAATGTCAATCGTCAAAAGCGCGGGAAGAAATCCCTAACATTTTATTATTTCTTCTTTGTGGCGTTCTTGGTGTTCTCGCCAATGACAACGCTTTTATTATTTTAACTCAGCGTGTTCTCAAGTCAGGCCCGAGCTTAGTATGTGGGCAGGCTTAGTATGTGACTCTGCATTATAATGGCCTTGTGAGTATACTAGGTATTACTTTAAGAACATAATAAACTGCAGATCTGTTGATTACCTATAATAAAAGACAGACACAACATGTAAGACAACACAAATAGTTAGTTGGTTAGTAGTGACAAACCACTTAGAGTTTAATGTTATTAGAGTTAATAAATTCACACAAAGTATATACAAAAGGGGAGAAGGTAATAAATGCAAGGAGGGATCTAAAATCTATAGGACGGGGGATAGAAGTAGGTAGGAGATCATACAAGGAGGAAGAATTCTTACTGCAATTAAAAAACAAATGATCAGGAGTTCCTTCGTCCAGGCCACACTCACACAAAGAGCTGTCTTTCACCCGGATTTTAGCCAGGAAGGCATTAGTACAGGCGTGTCCAATTCGGAGACGGCAGACAACTGATGTGGCACGCTTGTTTGCATCGCGGTATTTAAAAAACCATGGCACTGATGGAATTGTATCCTGGATAGATGCATAATGTCTGCCCTTCACCGCCCCGGACACAGACCACAACCCATTCCAGCGAGCCAGCATCTTGGTGCTTGCTAGCGGGACTAGGTCCTGGGAGTACGCAGTACAGCGAGGGGACAGACACCCATTTTGTATGGGATTCCTAGCACAGTTATCTGCCGTCTCATTCCCTGGTATTCCGCTGTGACCTGGTATCCATGCAAGATGGATCTGAATGCCCTTACTGTAGCATCTGTACAAAGCCTGCCTGATTGCTAAGATGACAGGGGCTTTTAATTTACTGCGAAACAGGTTAGACTTAATAGTCACTAGACAGCTTCTAGAGTCTGTTAGAATGACTGCCCTTACAACATTATGTGCTTCTACATACAAGACAGCCTCCAGAATTGCAGTAGCCTCACCAGTAAAAACAGAACAAACGGACGGACACTTAAAATTTAGTATTATTTTAAACTTGGGGATCCACACAGCAGCCCCAACACAACTTTGTTCAGAGGTTTTGGAGGCATCCGTGTAGAGGACCAACCAATCACCCCATAACTTATCTATGGCTGAATTTAATTTTAAGGAAGGAAGCGTGCTAGTCTTGTCTATACCAAGACTGAGACTAACATTAGGACGATGGACAATAGCCTCATATGCTACATCAAATAACGGATTGACCCTGCACTGGAAAACAGGGCATGGGAGACGAAGGTAGGTTACAAAACTATTGAATAAACATGGAGCGTCCTTGTGAGCCCAATAACCGCCTGAGGAGATATATTCAGATAGCTCGTGTAATTTTGTCATCAATGGGTGGTCAGAGAGCTGGAATGCCTTGTACAGGAATCTGTCTGCTAGATACTGTCTCCGTAGGTGGAGGGGAGGTTCTACACATTCCACTTGTAGAGCATTAATTGGAGAAGACTTCATGGCTCCTGTAATGATACGGAGGCACTTGGACTGAATCCTGTCCAAAGAGTTCAGAGCTGCTTTGCTACACGGTTCAAGAAGAAAAGAGCCATAATCCAAGTGACTCCGTACCAGTGCATTGTAGATTAACTTTTGTGTGTAAGGGTGAGAACCCCACCAAATTCCTGAAAGTGACCGGAGGACATTCACATTCTTTTCAGATTTTTGTATGATGAAATTAATGTGGTGGGTGCCTGATAGTTTGGTGTCTAAAAATACACCTAGAAACTTGACTCTATCCTTAACGGGGAAGTTTTGCCCATTATAAGCAATTGTAATATTTGGTAAGATTCTTTGGCGACCAAAAATCACTATGCTGCTTTTAGGGATAGAAATGGAAAGTCCATGCTCCACAAGCCAATCTTGCAGATAACCTATGGCTGAATTCAGCCTTGCTGAGACTTCCACTATGTTACTTGAAGAGATGTACAGTACCAGATCATCAGCATATTGTAAAATATTACAGAAAGAGTTAACAGAAAGTTCTAAATCATGAGTATAAATACTAAATAACAAAGGGCTGAGTACAGACCCCTGTGGCAGGCCTTTCCAAACTTGTCTCGGGGGGATGGTAAAATTTTGGAAATTCATTACAACAGACCTAGTGGACAGGTAATTACAGATAAAGTTTACTAACCTCACTGGGATACTCAGCTTAAGCATCTTCTGCCTGAGTACAGGAAGTAGTACGTTGTCGTACGCCGACGACACATCGAGAAAAGCGCCCACCAGGTAGTTATGCTTGCTAAAGGCTAACCTAATATCGGTAACTAGAATGCTGAGACTGTCCATCGTGCTAAAACCCTTTCGAAAACCAAATTGACTTTTTGATAATAAGCCCTTGTTTTCCATGAGCCATTCGAGCCTGTTTTTAACAAGATGCTCAAGGATCTTCGCCATGGTACATGAGAGAGCAATGGGTCGATAACTAGTTGGTTCAGAACTTGGCTTTCCAGGTTTCAATATTGGTACAACAACCTGCACACTCCATTCCTCCGGAGAAATGCCAGAAATTAAAAAATTATTAAGTATTTGTAAAAAATATTTTTTTGTATCACTACCACTGTTCACAATAAATGAGTATGGGATTCCATCTATACCTGGTGATGAATCCTGCAAACCCTCGAGAACAGCCTCCAATTCTTCATATGTAAAAAGCGCTTCCAATGGGTGGGTAGAAGGTGTAGTATTATGAATCTTCAGTGCCTCCTCAAGAGAAGCAACTGAAGGTGGCGCCAGAGATTGAGCAAACCCTTCAATCCATTCCATATAATCGTTTGAAGAAATGTTAAAATCATTAGATGTTGAACAACGGAATCTTTTAACATTTCTCCAAACTATAGAAGATTGTGAACTAGGAGATAAAGTTTCACAAAATGTATGCCACCCTGTTCTCTTTTTTCCTGCTAACAATTTTGTAGTTGCCGCAGCCACTCTTTGATAGTTGAGATAGTTCTCAAGGGACATTTCAGCTGAATATTGACGTTCTGCAAACTTTCTTTTTTTAATTGCCAAATAACATTCTTGATCCCACCATGGTGGAGGCGCCAGTTTCTTTTTAGGAGGCTTTTTCAAAGGGATGGATTTATCAGCGGCAGTGAGGAGGGAATTTTTGAAATGCACATAAACAGAGTGGGCATTGTCAGGGTCCACCGCTGGCAGTTGTGAAACCAATTGGTCAGTAGTACTAGCATACTTAGCCCAGTCTGCCCTGGCAATACTGTATTTCAAACGTGGGACTGGTTGAGCAATTGGGGTGTTGTTCTGGGAAAGGATGGAAATACATATAGGATAGTGGTCACTACCATATGCATTGCCAAGGACTTTCCAGGATAGTTGGGATGATAGGAAAGGAGAACAGAGTGAAAGGTCCACAACACTGCTGACATTTTGAGATGGAAGGACACGTCGGGTAGGCGTGCCATCATTGAGCAGGCATAGGTTTAGATCATCCATTATATTTAGGAATGAGGAAGATAGAGAGTCGCAAAAATGTGAACCCCAAGAAGTATGGTGGATATTAAAATCTCCAAGTATGACAACAGGAGGGGAAAGTGAGGAGATAATAGGTAGTAGTTCATTGAGGATAGAGGGGTTAGGATTAGGTATGTACACCGATAAGAATGATATGTTCATTGCACGTATGGCCACAACATTCATTCCGTTAGAGTGTACAGGAAGCGGGATCTGGGAGAAGACAATGGATTTGGAAACGAGGATCGAAGCACCAGCACGGCCATCATCCCTGTCATCCCGGAGACATGAATATCCTGAGACCCTGAAGTGGGCCCCAGGCCTAAGCCACATCTCCTGGACAGCAACAATGACAGGGCTGTATCTATTTATCAAGTAGAGTAGGTCAGCTTTCTTATGCTTGATGCTCCGACAATTCCATTGCAGAATTGTTTGGAATGTTACAGGATACAGAAATCAGCTGAGTAAGTTTTTGGCGGATATTATATGGTAATTCGGTATCACTGAAACGGGTTAGTAGATTCATAAGGGTGGAAAGGAGTAGTTCAAAAAGGTTATCATTGGGAGAGTCCTTCAAAGCGCACCTATTAGGAAGAACAGAAACCGGAGTTTCTGTAATCATCCCATGAACACGCGTGTCGTAACCTGGACTTGAAGCTGAGGAAGTAGGACGGCGGGGAATAACAACTGTTTTGCGGTATGACGAAGTTTGTGGAGTATACATCTGCACCATGTCATTAATGTGTGGGGTCTGGGATGAGGGACGTGATTGGAATGGCAGAGAGGAAGGGGAAGGGGTATATCTGGCAGTGTCGGCAAAAGACCGCCTCGACTGAGGGAACCTCGCAGACGCTTCCAGGTAGGATATATTGTCTTGTGACATTGCCAACTTTATGGATTTCTGCCGGGAATATTCAGGACAGGTGGGATCTTTGGCGGAATGGCTGCCAGAGCAGAATAGACATGTAGGGGTTTGCTTAGTACATGAAGCACCTTCGTGACTCTGGGCACAGATAAAGCACCGAGGGCTCGATCTGCACTGTGAAGTTACGTGACCATATCTGCAACACTTATGGCACTGGATGATTGGAAGGACATATGTTTCGACAGGCATGGACGTAAAAAAGCAATAGATGTTTGCAGGTAGTTTCTGACCTCTGAAGGTCAACACCACCGTCTGGGTGGGAACCCAGACAGCGTTGCCTCCCTCGCCAGTTGACCGTCTATTGAATCGACGTGCTCGAATAACTGTCCCAAAGCCCAAAGGAACCTCAATAGCAGACACAAATTCCTCGAGGGACCATTTGACCGGTACGGCCCTAACAATGCCCATCCTTGTCACATGAAAGGACGGAATTGAAGCCTCAAATTTGGCAGACGCTAAGGATGGGTGAGCGAGAAAATTATTGGCATCTAATGCAGTCCTAAACTCCACGGAAATGCGATTTCGTCCTACCCGCTTAACTCCATCTTTTGTTACATTTCTTATTTGATGGAGATATAAAAAGTGACCAAACTGAATCGGCCTTAATGTCAATCCCAGAGACGAATCTTCCACTTTATTGACATGCACAATAAATGGTGCAGTATCATCGTCGGTGTACTTAGTTTTATTATCTACATAATCTGGGTGTACGTATGTAACCTGCAAGGATGGTGATGCTTGAGACGGGTGAGTAATATTTTTTTTAATAGTCTGCGTGCTATCATTACTTTCTTCTTGCGGTCTTTTACGCGAATTGGGATCTTGTTCCGGATTAATGTTTTGAGTTTGCGATGCCGCTACAGAAAAAAATGGCGGGGACGAACAACGCTGTTCGTTCGACCCACCGCCCGGGTCATGAGGCTCCTCATTCATCCTTACACCAGTAAAAACAGTCCACAATACTTACTAGACAGACACAATACCACCACCAACACAAATAAGGCAAATCAACAGTCGTAATTAATAAAACACGCAAAAGAAAACCGTAACACACGTGTTACGCACTCAACCAAAAAGCAGAGTCTCCCTAACATTTACACACGGGCTTGAAAAAAAACAATTATGCTATGTCAATGTCAAAATTGAGCTAGTGAGTCTCCTTTTTTGTTTTGGCATTGGCGTTCTGTCGTAAAGTTAAGAAAAATATATATAAATCACCTAACATATTTATTTAATCAACATATTTCCCATCATTGTCAATACATTGCTGCCATCTAATCGGAAGTTTATTTATGTCTTTGCGATAGTACTCTGGGATCTAGATTCGACAAAACGTGTGAAATCAATTTGTACTACCTCCTGGGAAGAAAATTTTTTACCACTTAGAAAGTTGGCCCCAATCACGAAGATAATGATTGTCAGTTGAAGCAAGGTCTGGCGAGTACGGAGGATGACGAATGTTTTATAACTGCAGCTCCTGTAGTGTTACAATGGTTTCTCGTGCAATGTAAGGTCTTGCGTTATCATGGAGCAATAATGGTGAAGATCGATTCACGAGTCACGGGCTGTTTCACTGCCAGTTTCGCCATCATTGTGCAAAGTTCGGCACAGTAAACATCTACTGTTATTGTTTGTCCAGACCTGACAGTTACCATTACCTTTTTATTAGTAAGCTTTGCTTTAGAGCACTGTTGTGGCGTTTGACCTGGGGTGGGATCAGCCATTGCATTTTTCGCTTACGGTTATAGTAAAGAATCCATTGAAATTAAACTATTTTTAACGGAAGTATCGCGTGTTTTATTTATTTTGTTGAAACCTGACGTTTCGAACGCTTTGCAGCGTCCGTGGTCGCAGGAAAGACTAAGGTGGTATTTGTCTTACATTAGTTATTCAATTATTACATCTACCGACATGGATGGATTAATTATATATGTTCCGATTCACACAAAAATCGCTCATCATAAAGAATCCAGTTTTTGTCACACATCACAATTCGATCCATTAATCCTTCATTTCTATACCGATTTAACAATGCAACACAGGTTTCAACACCCGTTTCTTTCTGCAGATCAGTCAAATTTTGAGGCCCCTCTTTTTCATATTTTTGTATGTTATTCAATCAAACAATCAAACATTTATTTGTTAAACATAGGTACAGCAATTCAGATGTTACTTATAGACAGGAGTAGATCGCTATGTTTTGCCATGTATAGCATACAAATATTTAGAAAAAATATAAAATGTAATTATATAATAAAAAATCAGTAATTAATTTAACAGTGAGTTCAGTACAACCAATTGCAATAATGTCATGAGAATTAATGTTAACATTGAATTATAATAATATCGAATTTTACAGTGTGTCGTTTAAAAAATCATTTACAGAGTAATAACATTTTTCAATGAGTAGTTCAAATAGTCGTTTTCTAAACATATTCAAATTTAAGTCTTTCAAGGAATTTGGTAATTTGTTATAAATTTTAGTGGCCATACACAATGCATTCTTACGAACGAAAGTCAGTTTAAAATTTTGCGTGCTTAAGGTGTGTTTATATTGCGTTCGTGTGGGATTCTTTTTTACTTGTGATAACTTTACATACAACATTAAATTATTCTTGACAAAGAGAGCTATTTCAAAAATATATAGTGAAGGGAATGTCAGTATTCTTAACTGTTTGAACTTTGGTATGCAACTATCTCTAACGTTCATGTCACACATAGCACGTATGCAGCGTTTTTGTGCTCTAAATATGTTGTTCCAGTCTGAACAGTTGCCCCAAAAGATAATCCCATATCGCAGCACTGATGTAACAAGTCCATGGTAGGCTGTCAGTGTTGCATCTATTTTTGCAATTTTTCGCAATTTGTATAACGCAAATGCAGATTTGCTTAGTTTTTTGCATACATCATCTGCTTGTTCCTTCCATATAAGTTGATTGTCTATTGTGAGTCCTAAGGATTTTGCATGTTTTACAGAATCTAATATAACGTCATCGTATTTTATAGTCATATTTGTTAATAGTGTTCCCGGTTTGAAGTGCATAATACTAGTCTTTAAATTAATTAGTAGATTATTCATGTCAAGCCATTTTATTACATTATTTATAGCGCTATTAATATTATTTTCATGGTCATCTAGGTTACTACTATTTACACATATAGTACTGTCATCAGCGAAAAGAATCATTGGTTGGGTTGTGATTGTGACACTTGGTAGATCATTGATATAGAGAATAAAAAGCAATGGTCCTAAGACGCTTCCTTGGGGAACCCCACGTACAACCTTCCTAACGCCTGATATGTACTTCGTTTCTATTTTTTTCTTTGGGCAAATTCTTGTTATTTCAGTAACTTGTTGCCTATCACTTAAATATGATTTTATAAGACTTAACACGTTGCCTCCTATACCATATGCTTCAAGTTTCCTAAGCAGTCTTGAATGATTTACATGGTCGAATGCTTTGGTCATATCAGCAAAGATGGCACTTACTGGTTTTATTTTATCTATGTTTGTCAAAACTAGGTTCAACAAGTCATATATTGCCATATTTATTGACTTATTTTTTCGAAACCCTTTTTGCTCGTTTCTTAGGATATTGTATGTATTTGTGAAATTGGTTATTGCGTCATGTATATTTTTTTCAAATATCTTAGAAAATAAGAAAATAAGTGCTATGGGTCTATAATTATTAACATCTTCTTTGTCATTTTTTTTAAAGATTGGTTTTACGACGGTTTTTTTAAAGCATCGGGGAATATACCTTGTTCTATACATAAATTGAATATGTAGGACAGAGGTTCTGCTATAGTTGTTCCAACAGATTTTACAATTTCTGTTGAAACATCGTCATAACCGACACTATTCGTGTTTTTAAGAGATTTAATGGCTTTTATAATATCGTCTGGTATTTGATTTGATACAAATGAGTCAATATTGTAGGTAAGGTAACGTAAAACCATGCCGCTAATTCCTGGATAGTTTGACTCGGATCGGCTTACACACTTCCACCATCTCCTTCAATTCAGCATTATTCACCTGCGTGGAAGGTCTTCCATGTGGTTCGTTCTTCAAGTTGAAGTTTCCATTACGAAAGCGTTTAAACCAAAAAAGCATTGTACGTTCATTAGCAGTCTCCTCTCCAAACGCAGCATTGATAATGCGAGCCGTTGCTGCCGCGTTAGTTCCGCATCGGAACTCGTATTCAAAAATTACTCGGATTTTCGAAGTATCCATTTTTCCCGTCTTAACTGAATAAAAAAACAATTGAAACTCAAAAATTAAATGTTGCACATTTTTTAAAAGAAAAATCTCATAGGTATCCTGTGGAAAAAAATTCACTCGAAAATCTCACACCATGAAGGTTTAATGTCAATTCAATGAATCTATTACTATAAAATGGCAATTTCATACTTTTAGCCCTATTATTAAGAACATACCTACATTTTATTGTACTTTCTGTTTGTTATACTGAATAAAATACATACTGTCTTGTCTCATAAGTTCTCAGCTGGTATTCAGGTGCTCCCGCCTATAGATTACCTACTACTTAATACTTAAAAGTACGTTACTTCAAAACTGAGTTGGGATGAAAGTGAGAGTTCCACGGCACTGTTGGTGTTTTGGGAAGGAGGAACGCGGCGGGTAAGAGATCCATTATTCATAATGCAAAGATTCAGTTTAACAACTAAATCAAGCTTTAATGACTTGGAATCACAAAAATGTGAATTCCATGAAGTATGGTGGATATTGAACTCCCCAAGAATATGATCCCCCTTCTGAGCGAAGGGAAGAGGGAAGAAATTGTAAAAAAAGAGTTTAATAAGGAGAGAAATAGCAGCGTTAGTAACGAAAAGAAAAAAGGAAGGCAATATCAAAGGTATGGATAGTCACCACGTTGATTTATTAAAGATTATGTTATACTCATGTCCATGGCCATGCTTGTACTAAATAAATATTGCCGGACAAATTACACAGCGCCACCTAGCCCCAAAGTAAGCGAAGCTTGTGTTATGGGTACTAGATAACTGATAAACATACGTAAATACATTTTTTTTTTGGTAAATACATACTTATTATACATAGAAAATACAAACAGATATGTTCATGCACACAAATGTTTGTACTGTGTGGGAATCGAACCCATGAGCGTTGGTGTCAAAGTAGCGTAACAGCGCGTTTCACCACTGCGCCACCGAGCTCGTCGGTACTTAGATTAGATTATATAGATTATATTATATTTATTTATCAGAGTGTGGAGGAAAAATAATTTGCTCAAAATTATGGATTTTACAGTTAGTGAAGTATGGCGGACAATCAAAAACTTAAAAGAAAAAAAAGCGCCTGGATTTGACCTTATAACAAAGGAAGTACTAAGACAATTGCCAAAAAAGGCTGTAGTGTTCCTGACGACATTGTTCAACGGAATCTTGAGAGTTCAGTATTTCCCACATATATGGAAAGTATCACAGATTCTGATGATACATAAAGCTGGCAAACCACTGAATGATGTCTCTTCCTATAGACCCATAAGTCTCCTTCCAATATTGTCAAAGGTTTTTGAAAAACTCCTGCTTCACAGACTTAAACCAATCCTCGACAAAGGTAACATCATACCGTCGCACCAGTTTAGGTTTCGACCACTACACTCCACTGTCGAACAAGTTCACAGAGTTTGCGATAGGATTAGACAAAGCTTAGAGGAAAAAAAAGTATTGCTCCTCAGCATTTTTGGACATACAACAAGCATTTGATCGCGTCTGGCATAAGGGCCTAATATATAAAATAAAAAAGTACATTCCTCACAGCTTTCTGGAGTTGTTAAAGTCATACCTTTCAGAACGACTGTTCCAAGTTAAAGTAGCTGACTCAACATCCAAGCTTCATGAGATTGACGCCGGAGTCCCGCAGGGATCAGTGTTGGGTCCAATCTTGTATACCGTCTACACAGCCGACATGCCCTTGGAAAATGGCGTGACTACTGCTACGTACGCAGATGACACCGCAATCTTGGCCAGCGATGAGGATCCTGCTGTCGCTTCACACATGTTGCAGCGCGGACTTGATGGTGTATCAGAGTGGCTGAAAAAATGGAGAATAAAGACCAGCGTAACCAAGTCTGTGCATATCACCTTCGCGCTGCGCAAGGGTAACTGCCCGCCGGTGCAACTTGAGAGCACAACCTTACCACACAAAGAAAGCGTTAAATACTTGGGTCTCCATCTTGACCGACGTCTTACTTGGAAAAATCATGTAAAAAGTAAAAGAGAGGAACTTAACATTCGGTCTAAGAATCTTCACTGGCTGATTGGACGGAACAGTACATTGTCTCTTGAAAATAAGTTACTAATCTATAACACAATTCTCAAGCCCATATGGACATACGGCATACAGCTGTGGGGAAGTTGTAGTAACTCAAATATCTCAGTCCTACAAAGATTGCAAAATATAATCCTCAGATCAATATGTAGAGTTCCATGGTTTATCACTAATTGCTGCCGAAAGATATCGGGGAAAACTAGAGACCCATCCTAATGAACTGGCTGCCAAGCTGCTAACACGAAGTTATCAAAAGCGACTTAAAAGGAAGGATATCATAATTCCTGAAGAATGAGTAGAGGTTCTCACTGGAGAACACACTCTAAATGTGACTGCAGCCTTCACTACATCTGCTAAAAGCGCAATTTACCGCTGATCGCAGATAAATATCAGAGAAAAAAAAAAAAAATTATTATGGATTTAAAGAGAACTACGGAAACAAGCCCAACATTTCTGTCGTCCTATAGGCGTTTTCATATTGCCTCGAAACATCATATTCGAATCGAAATCGAAAAGATTTTATTTTCATGAGGAATCTGATTGCGATTACGGCCATCACGTTTAACACCATCCATAGCTATATTTTTGATATTCTGCCGAAATCAGCGTAAATTGATTTGCCAAGAAACTCATAGCGACTGAAAGTCAGTTAGCACTTTTTCGGTTTTCTGGATTTATTTTTGTTTACTGTCACGATGGGTATCTCCAGTTAAAGATTGAAAGGCAGGCGGTGAAAATAACGGGGATATCGATTCCCCCGCCCGTGTAGAGCGCCTCCTCGTGCATTCACATTTCAAAATTATATAATGTATACGTTCACTAATGAACAATATTGCACCAGCAACACAAATATACTAATAATAAGCCACAAGCATCGTTTGACTATAAACACTACAAAAATTTATTGATCACGCACGCACTCGATCAAAAAGCAAAGTTCTCGGACGAAGAATCGTATGAGGTTTTGGGACACATTGAATTGACTGACATTCATAATACAGCAATTTTAAAAAGTTTCCGTTTGAAAATGAACGTTAGTTCTACAGTTCTACACAAACTTCACAATCTTCGCTTACCATTATTTTACAATATTTAAAATTGCGTTAATAATTTTATCTTGCTCTGTTTACCTTGATAAGTGTACAATTGTTTTATTTGTCGTATTCTGATTCTAACGTGCAACATAACTTGTGAGACCACTGGCATATGTTAGCCGTTGGGAACAATATTTAGTTTCTTACGAGTTTAGCCAAAATTACCAAAATTCCGCATTACAAAATGGACGATTTTCTCAAAATTGAGAAGATCGGTGAAGGTACTTATGGTGTTGTGTACAAGGGAAAGAATAAAATCACAGGTCAGTTTGTGGCAATGAAAAAAATTCGATTGGAGTCCGAAGATGAAGGCATACCTTCAACGGCTATTAGGTTTGTCTGTTTATCCGTACCGTTTAATATAATTTTATCTATATCCAATATTTTTTAATTAATTTATATTAATAAAGTATTCGGAAATATTATTTTGTATAACCTATAACAATTGTTTATGCTTGTACAACAACAATACAATTAATGTGTTCTTACAGAGAGATATCGCTTCTTAAAGAGTTGACCCATCCTAATATTGTGAAACTGGAAGATGTCCTCATGGAAGAGTCGCGCCTGTACCTTATTTTCGAGTTTCTTTCTATGGACCTGAAAAAATATATGGACTCCCTTGGATCGGGGAAAGTATGTACCTATTGGAATATTGTACATAAACGTTTTATAACAGTAATTGTATCACAAAAAATACCTACCCCGCAAGGGATTTGGCATGAAGATATCTGCTCAAACGCCAATGGTATCAAAGTGTCCTATGTTATTTTTTTCCATTGAGTGCCAATGGTATTGATAATACCCACCCATAGGCCCCTGGCATCATGGTGCTACTTTTAGACACAACATTTTAGCTGCTTTACATAAGCTAGATGCAGGGACCAAAGCTTATCGATACCATTGGCACCCAACGGAAGAAAAAATTATGGTACACTTTGACACCGTTGGAGTTTGAGTGGATATAGATATATATAGATAGAGCTAGGTATCACAATAATATATGAGATGAATTGTTTATTCATCTTTCACAGCCAAATAGCTCAACCACTGTATGTATGTATAAGGTTATACTAAAACACGATTATCTACAACTTTTCCCAAGGGTGTTAGCTAGTTGTCATAATCAAACAAAAGTTTAAAATCATGATGTAGTATTTTTGTTACATTAAGTTTCCAATTCTAATGTTGCTTGCCAAACTGTTTGTCAGCGGCAATTTGGTGCTTAGTGACTTTCAAGAGTTATTTGTTGTGTCAATTTTTAAATGCATAATGTACTTCACAATTCATATGGCTTTGGCTTTATATAAATCTGGGAAGTGCAGAAGGTACCATGTAAGGTGAAATCTAAAATTATTTGCTAAATTAATTATTAAGTTGTGTAATTTCGTGACAATACAAAAAGTCACATCAGTGATGCACACGTCTATAGGTGGTAGTGACTTTCCATTAGTGTAACCTTACTAGCAAGAATTTTACCTATATGGTTGGTTTCTCTCATCACTTCAAAATCACATTAAGTAAATGTCTCTTTTGTTTTTTTTTTTATGTTATTTTTGATGCATTTTACTTTCAGTTCATGGACCCAGCAATGGTGAAAAGCTATTTGTACCAAATCAACAATGCAATCCTGTACTGCCACCAGCGGCGCATTCTGCATCGTGACCTTAAACCTCAAAACTTGCTCATTGATAAGACTGGTATTATTAAGGTATGTTATTTCATAACAGTATATAAGAAACAAGTAAGTAAGTCATGTTTCAAACAACTATTTATGTGTTTTGTGAATAATTTCATGATTTTTTTAAATATATCATGCTCATGTTATTTCTTTTCAAGTTTTGTAAAACAGCATGTAGGAACTTCTTTATCTTGTCTGCAAAACATATTTAATAATCACAACATGCAAAGAGTTTTCTAAAGATACGCAGATATTGGTAATCCTTATATTTTTTGTGGTCGCCGCTGTTAATTCTGGCTACACAGGAGACACAGTGGTGGGCCTGTCCCTAAAAATCCTTATATTCTATAAATATAGATTTACTCAATAAATATTAGATCATTTGGCAATAGTTCTAAGACTTTGTAGCAGAAGCAAATGCAATATAATCTGATATTTTATTTTTCATAAGCTGACTAGATCCTGAAAGAAATCACACCAATTATAATTTTCGTCCCTAGAAATAAATATTTTATTATATTTATTTATATGGCCAAAAAATATTCTAGCAGGCAGAGAGAACTGAAAGCTATAAGACATCCTTACACATCTCACTAGCTTCTTTCATAGCTCTTTTCGTGCTACACTCCCATGTTGCTGCCACTGTTGTAAACATATTTATAATATATGCTATATACCCACCACTGGGTCGCGACCCATAGTTTGAGAAACCCTGCTCCACACCATATACATATGTAGACTTAGATAGTAATGTAGATTTGAGGATTCTACTTAAGTTTTATTTTTTGTTGCAATTGAAAGGAAATAAGTCTACTCTCTTTAATGTAAAGTTGTCCATTGACAAATCTAAATATCTGAATAAATATATTTTAGACTTGTCAAGTTTTCGAACATTGAGTTCACTGCGTTTATAGTATCAGTTATATTTGGAAATTAAATGAATTATTTTAACTCCATGACTGCGACTGTATTTTTGCCTCACTGACCCTATAAATTTTCTTGTCTTGCAGGTAGCTGACTTCGGGTTAGGTCGAGCGTTTGGCGTACCTGTGAGGGTGTACACTCATGAAGTGGTCACGCTGTGGTACAGAGCACCAGAAGTGTTGCTTGGTAGTCAGAGGTACATGTATCTAAATAGTTTTCTATCTATTAAGCCGTCAGAACCCGTTATATACGTTTTCCCATACATTTCGCGGTCATATATGACCACACGGGTTTCGATGGGTTAATACTACTAGGTGTTAAACATGTGTGTGAACAAGCGTGTGGCCTGCCTGATGGTAAGCAGTTACCATATAGCCAATGGACATAGAGGCATCACTTGTGAGTTCCTATCTCCATTAAAACCTCGTCACGCACTTTCTGAAATGCCTCGTGCTGTCGTATCTTGGAAAACTGTGGCAGTTTGTCTTGAGTACATAAATGTTGATCTCAACTGTGGTTTCATCGCAATAAGTGCTGTCTTGAGTACATAAATGTTGATCTCAACTATCGTTTCATCGCAATAAGTGCAGTAGCTCTTGTGTTTGTGTGTGCATGCTCTATGAACGGACAGATAGAAAACATTTTGTAAGGTAGAGTCCATCTGTGGAACTATTTTTTAATAATATATTGTATGGCATATTTTAAAAAAATGTTCCGGACTTGATACTAAACTAAACTTTGAGGAATACATGTATGAATTTGTGTTTGCAATCTTTTACCTTCTACTATTTCCAGCTTTTTTTTTATTAATATCCATAAAGCTCATCAATACTATATAATACTACTAAATAAAAAATTTAAAAGTTTAGTGTTGACCTGTTTATGCTCATAATAAATTAGTAACTTCGTCAGAGCAGTGATAGCCTCGTCGAGAAGTAGAGAACCAGCATATTTGTAATTATAACTTGCTAGGCGATGAAGGAAAACATTGTGAGGAAATCCACACATCCAAATAATTGTATTTCAAAAGACCTAGTGTGACCTAGCCTAAGAAAAGTCAGATTTTTTTTTTGTTTAGACATAGAGAAACTGGTGTCAGATCCCCTGATAGCAGTTATTCTATGTCAAAAGCAGTATCTTCGCCAAATCCTTAGGCTTACATTCCCCGGAAATTATAAAAGATTAGGAAATGGGATAGTGCTAGTTAGAAGACTCTATAATGAGTGTGTTTGTTAGTTACTCCATTACAGCTGCTAAATATTGGGCTTTTTGGGCAATTTTAATCTTTCAATGTACATGAGTAAGACAACTGAGTAAAATTGATAATAGGATATGCCCTATTCATTTATTTAATATTTGTTGCAGATACTCTTGTTCAATAGACGTTTGGTCTGTAGGCTGTATATTCTCAGAGATGTCGTCCAAGAAGCCGCTGTTCCAGGGAGACTCGGAGATTGACCAGCTCTTCCGCATCTTCAGGTAAGAGAAATGCTTGTTATATTCAAGATTTCAAGAAAGGTAGGATGCATCAAAGCATTCCGTCTGGGCAAGTACCTCCACCTCATAGAAAACCAAATACTCCCTCGTTGTGTTCCTGCGAGTGAGGTTATCAGTAAGTAAGAATAGCTGTGGTTGCAGCAGAGGTGGCATCGTGAAAAGTATAGTTAATGTAATGCAAGCGTTAATAGGCTATGGTAACCAATTTACATCATGAGGCCTGTATGCTTTCTGAAATTGTATAAAAAAAACAAGTACCAAATCACGAACATAATGTGTAATGATATTAGAGCTGCAATGGTAATTCTAGTCGTCTAGGTGACTACGCTGTGACAAAGAAGTTCTCCCACTACTAGTAATTACTACACTGTGACCATAGCCTATGAAGTTTGCAGTACACTGTCACACTGCTGCACAAAACAGCTATTTCACTCTAGATATGGGGCTGAAGTGAAAAATAACAATGTTCCTGGACTGAAAAGGTTTATTGGTATCATTGTAATCACTCATGGTCTACGGATTCGCAAAATGCTTGTTGTCGTAAATTTTATAATGATAAAATTTGCAATAAGTAAAATGATGTTACAAAAGTGGCGCCTTTTAAGTTGTCCTCATCCAAAGAATCCTCACATTCACAACAGTTTCTTCCAAGAGTAGTCAATATACAAACTATCCATCTTTTTCTGATTATTTGCTTTCACATGTGAATAAATGGTGTTTTTTAGAATGCTGCGTACCCCAACTGAAGATATCTGGCCAGGTGTGTCTTCGATGCCGGACTACAAACCAACCTTTCCCAACTGGAACACATTCAATCTACATAATCACGTAAGTTGAACAATCAGCAGATACAGGAATTCCATCAGAGCAAGCCGCCTTTATATGTATGAAATAAGTCACTTGCATCATAGTAAATTTTATCATTTTAAATTATTCTCTAAACACACTTTTTTGCTACGCGAAAGCAAAATAATTTAGGAGCAGGGGAAGGCCAAGACTTACCGGGTACAAGGTGATATCAGGAGCCTAAACCGGCGAGCGTATATGAGCAATGAATGTTAAAGAAGCGAGTGAGATTTGTAAGGATATGTGGCGCTCGGTTCTCTCTGTCTAGCCTACAAGCGATTTGGCGTGAAGTTATAGATAGACACTAGTTTATGTCGGTTGTGTAGAGCAACAAAACTGCCCTCTCCACTGCTCGTTGACTATCTGTAAAATGTCTACCAATTTTGTTTATCTAAACAACCGGCAAAACTCGTCGTTAGTGTGACACTAGCTTGTACGCGCCCAGTATAATATGCGTTGTATAGTAACTATAATATGACAAAAACTTGAATAAGTTTACTACCTATCTTTTTAGTTATTAAGAAGGCCAGCACACGGTGACAGTTGCCAGAGTTGAGAGAGAGGCAATACAATTTAAAAAGTTACTAGACGAAACTAAAGAGGGATGATTCTCTGAAAGAAAACAATTTTTTTTTATACAACTAGATTGGCAAACAAGCCTGCGGCCCGCATCAGATGATAAGCGTTCACCGCAGCCTATTGACACTCGCAACACGGGGATGTTTCTCGCGCGCTGCTAATCTTGTGACCTAAGAACGTTTCGTCACTTAGTAATTTCTCTGCCATATCCTTCAAACCGGAACACAGCTATATAAATATAGCTGCTTGGCTTTAACAAATAACTTTGCTGTGTCGCCCTCAAACATAAAGATAATCACTAAATCACTTGTCTGTTTGTCATAGGCATATCTGAGTTACGTATATACTCACATACTTAATATTTTCTGAAAAATAAAAACGATTTTGAGGGGGGCCCACTGCCTAATGTCAAGACGATACAGATTAGATTAGAATTTTTGATGCCCAAAATCGAACTTCGATTAAGCTTAATGGTGACCTTGAGCTCAGGTGACAAGAGACTCTGGAAGGCAACAGATGAACGCTAATAATCTAACAGAAATGAGATGTTCGGCATCAAAAACATCAAACTGAATCATCTCCACTACAGGCCTGAATATACAAAACTTAGACACATCCCAACAAATGTTTATTTCCAGGTACAAAATCTAGACGAAGTTGGCATGGATTTGCTCCAAAAAATGTTAGTATACGACCCTGCCAAACGTATATCAGCGAAACAAGCTCGTCGGCACAGGTACTTCCGCGACGTGAAGCTGCCTCCTGGCTTGAACTACGTTAACGGCGCTTACATTCGCTACATGACGCCAGCAGACGATTTGAACGACAATGAGAATAGCAACAGCCCACAATCCGTATAGTATTAACTAATGTTAAGTGTTTAGCAACTACTCTACGAAGAGGTAGGGGAACATAAGAGTCATTTTGTGAGGTATGTGCCAATATTGATGCTTGTTTTGTTGCGTATTTTGATTGTTACATTCATTTACCTCTTACTTCCATACTCCTTTCATCTTCTCTTCGTCTTCCGGATCCGTTACCTATGCGATTATGTGTTCGTCGCTAAGCACATCCCTTACAAAATTTTTCAGACTAAATATAGCAACATAGTCGAGTATTATGTGGGTTATTTATAAATTAATACTTTTAGTTCTGAAGTGATCCAAGTAACATTTCTAACGGGAAATAATGTTTCTACCTATTAAATGATAATCTTCCTAATTGAAAACCTAATCTACTTTCTGCATTATTCACTCAAAGAATCGCTGGAAAGTTAGTATCTGAATGAAGTAATTAAGTACTTTGTTCGGCTAAGACTGTTGCTTGATTAAATACTCAAAAGTTTTGACCAATGTGTATTTTTTTTGAGTATATATCCCAAGTATTAACCAGATTTACAGACTATAGGTTTTTCCATATCCAATTTCACCCATATTTTGTATGGGGACGATTAATTTGATTGTTTAAAAACTTCAAATTACTACTACAATATTAGTTTGTGATTGTGTGTGAAACAGTGTATGAATTATGTAATAATAATTTAGTAACTAATTGTAGATAGAGAATTCCTATTATTGAATAATAGTAATTAATATAAAACTATGAGTAATAAAATAAATATGTCCGCAAAACATTTTCTTTGTAACAAAATTTTGCAGACGGAATAGTGTATTCTTACTTAAACTGACAGTGTTTAATGGAAAAAGATTAATTTGTATATTTATTTCATTAAAATAGATTACAGTACACATGATGAATTATACAGAGGTGACTTAACCTGGATTATGAGAATAAAAAACTTGAATGATTGCTTTGGTGCAAGCTAAGGTTTATATAACAATTTAGAATCAGACCGATTTATTCCTTAGTAAATGAATATAAACTTCGGTACAAATGATTTCGTGCAAGCAAATTCTGCCGTCAATGACGTAGGAATATTTTACTAGAAGATCTTGAAACTGAAATGTTACTTGTATCACTCAAGTATAAAGTATTCAAATATTGTTACCAGTGCCATTTTTAGGTCGCTTATTAATTCTAATGTCGTTATTATTGCGGCAAGTGATGTACTAAGCTCGCCGCCTGATTTCGAATGCGCTTGAGAAGGTACTGGCTAGCAAAGGAGAGAGATACCTTTTGTTACAAGCGTCTAAAGGCTATGATTTTATACTTTTGTTTCAAAAAATATGTAATATTACGGCTATGTGGCTTATGTAGATTCCTTTCTCTTTCCTTTCCTTATTCTCATCATCTGAATTTAAACCGTGTCACACACGGCGAAGATATATATATTCTTTCATGTTTTAGTCTGTCTGATACCAAGTGATATGGAAAATTTATCTTATAATATATTTAGATCTTAATCTAAATATATTATACGATATTACTGTCACTAAATGAGCTTATGAGTGCGAGTTTAAAAATCGAATTTTATTGAGGTTTTTAAAATGTCACATGAGTATCATATAATACCTAGTTATGTGCGGTATCATACTTTATCTACACTCATATAAAAGTGTTTTAGCAGAATAAATTATATGAGTTTCTACAAGTAGTCCTTTCTCTCGTGTATTGAAGTCTTGTGGCTTCGAGATATATCTAAATATTCATCTAATGAATTACACAATGAAAAAGTATTTCTATCATGACCGTTATACAAACACAACGCGGCCATGATAGAAATAGTTTTTCACTGGAAGGATATCCTTCCAGCGCTACATTCCACATGTACGCATTGCAACTAACTTTTGTAAAGTAGTTCTTTTAATTTTTCAGAAATAAATGATACTTATTTTTGAATTCGCAAATTACGACGTTCGTTCGTTTGTAAATTACGATATGGGTGTTGATAAAAATGTTTATAGTATCTTCGCTGTGTCTGGCGCATTTAAGCACTGCGGTCAGTGCTGGCAAAGACCTTTAAATATTTCTATAGATAAACGATTGTATATTGGTAAAATGTGTATTGCTAAATGAGACTTAATTAAAAGAATTTCCTAATTGTGGCCTTGTTGATGTGTCGTATGGAAATATCGCGTTAAAAAATGTGATTGCTCAGTGTGAGTCATAGATATTTATGAAAGGATGATTCAGGCTATATGCTGTGCTCTGCTGTAAGTCATGACTAAGATAATAAATTGACAATCTGTTTATTGCAGTAAATTTGGATTCAATTTTGATTCTTTTCTGTATATTTATATTCGGCACAGGTTATAACAAACAGATGTGCTGAGGGTTTCCGCCTCTGAGACGCCTTTTTCTTATATGCCCCTTAGCATATGATCTTACGGGTCACCTGATAATAATATCTGTCTTTTGGTTTTAGCTATTCTCTGTCACTGTGATTGTATATAATATATTTAACAAATTTTTAAACCGTTATAGTTACAAGTTATTAGCCTAATTTCACATCTTAACGTCACTTGTTACTCGGCCATTCGCTATAAATCGTATGTAGGTAAATTGATCAAAGCTCTGCCGAGAACTGCTCTTCTGAAGGAGTTCATGCATAACATGCCTGAATTATCAACTTTATTCGAGGTTTAGGAAAGGTTTCCTCGTAAAATATTATATTATGAAGGCTATGCATTGTTTATTATGAATACCGATTGGAATATATCGATTTTGTATAAGTAGGCACGTAACGAGAACATAATCGAATTTCAATTATTAATTATATTAACATTTACATAAATTAGATTGGTTTGACATGTAAGTTTTGCAAGTCAAAAATTCGTTATTAAAAATTTGCATATTTGAAATGTCCCTTTTATATGTGCCAACTTTAGATATACCATTAAAACTGGTCGCTGTTCTGCAGAAGTTTGGTTTTGTTTTCGAAACCAAATCTGCAGAAGTGGTACTGGCCAACAGGGGTAAAATAGCAGATCATTTTACATATTATAATTCGACCTTAATTTAGACGCAATAAAATGCAAAATTGTCTATTATTTTATCTGTCTATTGGTACACAGAAAACTAAAACCGTCATATGACTTTTAAACGTAGAGTACATTTAGTTTTAATTATTTATGGTAGTTTGAATATGGACTTATTATTTGAACGCACGCACGCACTTCACATTCTTGTAAATATAATGTTTATGTGCCAATAAGTAGAGGGCGTCGAAATGTTCATATAATATTCAATGATAAGTGCTCATTATGTTTACTTGTATTTTATGGTACGATCAGTAATGAATTGCATTTAATTTTAATAAATTTAATTAAGTATTTGATTTAAGTACATATTGATTTAGAAATTCTGATATGTAAAATATAATTACTATTCTAATAACTTGATTTTTATTGTTCTCCTGTATATATATTAAGTATATTTATCTACCTCTTCACGTGGAGTTCCCTTGTGGTGTAGGTACAAAGAGAACCGAGGGCCGAGACGCGGTTCTTAACTATATATCTATAACTTCACGCCAAATCCCTTGCGGGGTAGGCAGAGGGAACCGTGCGCCACGTGGCTCGATCCTTACACACCACTTTCTTCTTTAACATTCATTGCTCTTCTCGTGCACGCTCGCCGGTTTTTAAGGCTCCTGACATCACCTACTGATAGCACACGATCAATTTCTTCAGGTTAGTCTTGGCCGTCCTCGACTCCTACATCCTTCCACTTTGCGTTGTAATCTGTTTCGTAATTCTTTCTTGCTACATTTTTTCCACATGTGCAAACCAACGGAGCGGAGCCTCTTGTTATTTGAACGCAGATGCTCTTTTTCAGACCAACTCGGCGCCATATGATTCTGCCCTTGCACCCCACACTAGGGTTCGTTAACATTCATAGGAATAAAAATTTACATATTTTTTGAGATTACGGGTAACCTTACTCACTGGCAGGAATACAGGGTACAACTCCACAGCAGCAAAATTCTTGACTACGGCTATAAATGAGTTCCAAGTTTGTAACTCCTTTTGGTTCATGGAGGAAGTAATTAAGTCTTTAATTAATAAACTTATCTGTGGATCATCGAAAATTCCTGCTTTTAATTTTTCTGTACTTAATCTCGAAAATTTTCTTGATAAATATTCAATACAGGGTCCATTTTTAGGGTTCCGTAGTAAACAAGGAACCCTTATAGTTTCGCCTTGTCCGTCTGTCTGCCCGTCCATCCGTCTATCCACGGCCTAGCTCAGAGACACTTGATAATAGAAATCTGTAGTTTGACATGTATATACATATCAACTATGCTGACAAAGTGGTAGAATAAAATATTGAAAAAAAATTTTTGGTGGTGCCTCCCCTACACGTAAAGTGGAGATGAAAAACATTTAGGGTGTGGAGAGATCACTTTAGCGGCAGTGATCCGTTTACGAAATATTTGTATAAAAAGTGCAAACTTTTATTAGACTCAAGTGTCCTACCCACCCCACGCCAGCGAAACTTTTGTATTTGGAAATGTAAAAAAGATCATGGCAGTAGTCCATATAGTGCATTTAAAACGAAAACTAGCACCGCTAAACAGGTTAACGAGTAATAATCGACGAACTTATAAAATGTATTTTCCGATCTGAAACAGATAGCATGCCGATGAGGGTCCTAGCTGCACTAATACGTCGCTCGATTCTCGCCTGCTATGCTGGTATATTGACAGCTGAGCGTGCGGCTCGGTTACAATTTGGAAACTCGACTCGAGCTACACATGCCGCTATAGCAACGCAGTAGAGAATTGAGTATCTAAAGTTCTAGCAAGCGATCTATGCCCCCACAAGGGCCATATTTCGCTTATGAATAAGCAAATGAGGTAGACGTGGTCTTCAGTTAATCGCGATAAACCGATATAGGTACAAGAAATTATCCAATGCTCTCCTCAACGGCTCATTATCCTGAGTTGTACTTACGCTTAAGTTTACAAAATCGTCATGCAACAGGTACGCCTGCAATTAAGACAAATGCGATGATATATTTGGCATCACGGCAGGTAGGGGTTGGCCTGCTTCGGCGATTCTGTAAACGGGTTGCGCTTCTCGACGTAGCCGCTCAAGTGTAGGCTCATCTAACATTGGACAACGTTGGATGGCCCTCACCTGATCCGATAGACATTGAACTGATACGGTAACAGTTGATTTAAGCACCTGAAACAAAGGAAGTATCCGAGCACGGTACCTACGCACTGAGATTGGTTCCCCTCTGTTGCCCCAAAGCATGACGTTTTCATTTATCGAGTTTGTCCACCTCATGCGTCGCACTACACCATCGGCAGCGGGAGGTCGTCGCGAGGCAGGGTGTACCGAATGCCCTAAGCTAAGTCGCGCAGGTCTTGGCGGCGACGGAGGCGGCTTAAGCCCATCCTCATCACTCGACACATTAGATGTCGGAGGCGTTACGTACCGTTCCTCCGACGACGTGAGCGTCAGTCCCTTGTCTTTTTTATCTTGTATTCATTGTTACCTATTTGCCATTTTCACATCTTCATCCATTTAATTTCCATTTTAATAATGTATACCCATAGTTTGCCACATGTCATTATTTTTGTTCATATTTAGTTGCTTCTTGTTGCGTATTTTACTATTACTTTCATGTTCCATTCAATTTGAGTTAATAAATCACATCATTAATATGTTTCCAAGCGAGTATTGTTGCAAATAACAAATAAATACAAATGTTTACAAAATATGTGTGTGACAACGACAACAAATATTATAATTATATATTCTATCTATCTATAACTTCACGCCAAATCCCTTGCGGGGTAGGCAGACACAACCGAGCGCCACGTGACTCGATCCTTACATACCTCACTCGCTTCTTTAACATTCATTGCTCTTCTCATGCACGCTCGCCGGTTTCTAGGCCTGACATCACCTTCTGATAGAACACGACCAATTTGGTCATGATAGGTTAGTCTTGGTCTTCCTCGGCTCCTACATCCTTCCACTTTTGCATTGTATATCTGCTTCGTCATTCTTTCATTCTGCATTCTTCTATATGTCTGAATCTGTCTGCCGGTGTTAAAATAACAGGCATACCCTCTTATTTTAACACAGGCGCTCTCTTTCATACCAACTTTGAACTATTATATTATTATTATTCTTAAACTGAGATTTTTCTAAAATACTATAGAAATGAACTTATGCTGTAGTCTTAGAAAAATTTGGTGAATATCGAGGCTTGAATTCTTTACTTATAGTTGTTATTTCAAGAGCATAGAGTTTATCTGTAATCGCTTCGATAAACATCGGGTATACTTTCGTTGTGGCATGAATTTCCTGCCCAGATTATATCATGACTTCCTTACCGATGCTCAACATCCAAGTGATCTGCCAACCTGTATTATTCCAAGAGCACAGGTTTCACGATCTTAGCCAAACCTCTGGAAAACTTTTCTTGTGTCATGACTTTGCTACCGAAGTTGAGGCATAACTTTCCTACTAACCTATGTTATTTCAAAAGCATAGTTCATGTTCTTGGAAAAAAGCTCCGAAATACTTAGGTTGTGGCATGAATTTCCTGTCGAGGTTGAAACATTAATCACCAATCAACCTCTGCTCTTAAACCTCCTGAATACATATGTTGTGTCTTACTTTCCACAAGTAGTAAAAGCATAGGGTTCATGTTTGGGAAAGACCCTTACAATGTGGCATGAATTTCCTGCCATTGTTGAGTATGAACTCTGTCTATTGATGTTATTCCTCCGGAATACTGACAGTATGTATACGGAATATTATATATTCCTTAACGAAGTCTTTCCTAAAGTCCACATCATGGTTTCTCGAAGAGGTTTATTGCAGAATAAGAAATAAAATTGTATTAGGTTTTGTCATGGTTTATTAGGTTTGCTATAAAAATATTATACTCAACAAAAACATATTTAACCTACCTTATAACATATCAAATATATCCTATACTATGTAAAGTGATACATACGAGTTTCTTACAAGAAAATTGACAAAAAGGCTAAGCTAATATCTACATATAGCCAAACATGAATTATGCACTCTTAAATTGGAATATAGTTTTATGTGACAGTAGAATACTCAAAATCTGAAACACATTTGTTATATTACGCCCTATATCTTCTTACTACTGTAATCCCGTTTCCTAATCCATTAGAATTCGGGGGTCCGCTATCTGAGCCTAAGGATTTGGTGAAAATATTGATTTTTACATGAACCGACTGCCGTCAGACCTCTACAGATTTTTCCTAGAGGAAAAACCAGATCTTTCTAAGGCAGAACACACGTCTTTTGAAATACAATTTCTTGGACGTACAGACCAGGATCCGAACCAGAGTCCGTAGGCCAATTATGCTGTTCCTTTATCCACTGAGCTATCAATGCTCGTATATAATAATAATAAATATTGTCGCACAAATTACACAGCGCCATCTAGCCCCAAAGTAAGCGAAGCTTGTGTTATGGGTACTAGACAACTGATAAACATACGTAAATACATTTTTTTTTGTAAATACATACTTATTATACATAGAAAATACCCAGACCAAGACAAACACATGTTCATGCACACAAATGTTTGTACTGTGTGGGAATCGAACCCACGAGCGTTGGTGTAAAAGTCGCGTAACAGCGCGTTACACCACTGCGCCACCGAGCTCGTCGTCGTCGTATTATACATATATATATATAACATTAATATACATAGGTATATATGTATATCTTCACGCCAGATCCCTTGCGGGGTAGGCAGAGAGAACCGAGCGCCATAAGACGCGGTTCTTACATACTTCACTCGCTTCTGTGACCTTCATAGCTCTTATCATACACGCTCGCCGGTTCTTGGGGCTCCTGACATCACCTTCTGATAAAACACAACTAATTTGGTCATGGTAGGTTAGTCTCGGTCTTCCCCGGCTCCTACATCCTTCCACTTTTGCACTGTATGTATATAATATACATATATTCCTTTAACTAAAGCGTAATAGAACCTAATTAGTGCAAAATAAAAATAAAAACTTTTTTTGTTTTGTACAAGAATGTTGGGACGCGCCATAGACTGTCACCTAACTTTATGTCATGAATATACAAGTATAAAGTCGTATTTATTAATCTTAGTAAAAATTAGTCGCGTCATTGAAGAAAGAAAGCAGTGACATTTAAGAAAGAGTTGAGGGTTGAAAAATTCCCCAAGATGTTTTTATCTGTGTAATTTATACAATATTAGCAAAATCCAATGAAAGACTTTTCCTTCTTGAACCATCACATTGATTATAAACGAAATTTTCTTCTTTTTTTATTTTTCATATCAAGATCTATTTAGTTAGTTTAAAAAAAAAGTATGATCTTGTGTACTCCTGTTGTGTACCAAAGTTTGTTTGAAATATATTTATCACATTATGATTATCACCTACAACGACCAAATTTGGCGAGCTCGCTGGCGCAGTGGTTAGTAACGCTCGCTGGTAACGCTACTTTGACACCAACGCTCGTGGGTTCGATTCCCACACAGAACAAACATTTGTGTTCACGAATTATTATCGGTCGTGTTTTATCATAATCGGCGAGTGTGCACGAAACGAGCTACGAATGTTAAAGAAGCCAGAGAGGTGGATAAGGACCGCGTTTTATGGCATTCGGTTCTCTGCTTACCCCTCAAGGAACCTGGCCATTTACATAAACATATGTACCATGAAATCAACTGTAGTATTGAAACTGTAAATAGTATTTTTTTTTTTATACCACGTCGGGAGGCATATAAGAATAAGGCCCACCTGATGTAAAGCGGGTACTGTAGCCTATTAACGCTTGTAATATTAAAGTATCACTCGCGCGATGCCTCCTCTGCTGCTTACACAGCAACTCCTTGGGAGCTTACTGGTGACCTCACTCACACGCAGGAACACAACAACCCTCTAGGGAGTTGTTATTTGGCTACGGTTTTCAAAATTTTATCAATAGTACCATTTTTTTCCTTTTGTATATTATTATTTGTAATCTTACATGGATATTGATAATAGTGATTCAGTGGTGGACTGTATGTTTGTATGTCTCCCGACGTTGTATACTAATAAACATAAAAGAGTTTATATATATATATGAAACGAGCAGAGTATTTTCGTGCAGTCGTTATGGGACTTTGTAATTGCAATGGAGTATATGTTACGTTTAATGCTATTTTAACAACCTTAATGTATACTCTAGATATAGGTTAACACGGAGTATAATTTCATGAATATCTTTTCAGTATAACTATTTGTGTGATAACAACATAATGGACAGACAGACAAAAAATTTAATTGTTTTTTCGGCTTCTGAATCGATAGTGGAGTCCAGCTGCATCACTTTTTCCAAAAAAAATATGTACAAACTTAATATTGCCATGATTTTATGGTATGCATAGATCAGTATATGTCCATGGGTACAAGTATAGATTCCCTGTTCTTCCAAGTGAAGGGTTGGTGATCAGTGGTGAATGGTGTAGACGGCTGGGTGCGGCGGCGGTGCCTGCGGTTGCAAGATGATGCGGTGAGCCACGCCGCCCAGCTCCTGCTGGCCCAGGCCTGACACAGCGACCGTCGCTGGTTGCAGCTGGAAATGATAAAGAACGTGATTTGCTACTGGGTTTAGAGTTTTTTAACTTTTTTGTAGCTAGTTTTTTAAGGAGTTGCTGTGTTAGCAGTAGAGGTGATATCGTGCGAGTGATACTTAATGTATTACAAGCGTTCATAGGCTACGGTAACTACTTCACATCAGGTGGGCCGAATGTTCGTATGCCTCCCGACGTTGTATAAAAACAAGCAGCCCGATTGGGGAAGTACTTCCACCTCGCAGAAAACCGCAGCCGCATAGCAATTACTGAGAGGGTTGTTGTATTCCTGTGAGTGGGTAGGGCTACCAGTGGATGCCAAGGCGCGAGCGATACTTCCCGTATTGCAAGCGTTCGGTAACAACGTAACATCAGGCGGGCCGTATGTTTGTATCGCTTCCGACGTTGTATAAAAAGCGGGCAGTGTACACGACGGACATACGAGGTTTCCCTTGGCAAAGATGATGAGCCACTTACGGCCCAAAATTTACCTGCAGAATGTTTGGCAGCATCGTTTGACAGGTTGAGGTCGCCACGTGGAGCTGCTGCTGCTGGACTTGCTGCACACCGACAGCCTGCAAACAAACAACAACTTTATTACAATAGAAAAAAAAGATCGCCGGCTTCGAACCCGCGACCTCTCGACTGGCCGAACCTATTTTTTTTTATATACAACTAGATTGGCAAACAAGCACGCGGCCCGCATTAGATGGTAAGCGGTCACAGCAGCCTATTGACGCTCGCTACACCGCGGGGATGTTACTCGCGCGCTGCCAATCTTGTGACCTAAGGATGTTTCGTCACAGTGCCCAGTAATTTCTCTGCCACATCTCACCCTTCAAACCGGAACACAGCTATATAAATATAGCTGCTCGGCGGTAGAAATAGGTTAGACAGAGGTACCCACGCAGACGACTTTTGTACAAAGTCTCCCTCTGGTGAATTCCAGCACTTTGTATAAAAATGTTAACTTACGTGTATTTGTATCGGCTGGTGTTGCGGGTGTATCTGGATGGTTTGCACTTGCAGTTGCTGCGGCTGTTGCTGCAACAATCACATTAAATCTACATCAAATTTTTCGAACAAGCATACATAAAAATCATTCACTTAGTTTATCGATCGATTATTATTGGAGGACAGTTGCAAAGATTTCACCATCAAACTCGTATCACCAAAACATCAACCACTAAACATCATTCAAGTTTATGCACCAGCAATTTTTTTTTATACCACGTCGGGTGGCATACAAGCATACGGCCCACCTGATGTAAAGCGGGTACCGTAGCCTATTAACGCTTGCGATATATTAATTATCACTCGCGCGATATCGAGGCGATCGCGCCTCTGCTGCTTACACAGCAACTCCTTGGGAGCTTACTGGTGACCTCACTCACGCGCAGGAACACAACAACCCTGTAGGGGAGTTGTTATTTGGCTGCTTTGATGCGCCCTACCTCTCTTAGAACATCCAGACGAAGACGAACGGACATGTTCATGCACACAAATGTTTGCCTTGTGTGGGAATCGAACCCACGAGCGTTGGTGTCAAAGTCGCGTCATTCACGACTGAGCCACCGAGCTCGTCAAATTAAAATATTTAAAAATAATTAGAATTTTAATGTTTTAACGTGATAGCAGTGATGATTACTTCACAGGACAATCGCCGGTTCTGTATCCACTAGGTCTTAGCGGATAGGGAACAGTAGGGCAAGCACGAATCCTTTGCGAAAAAACATTCGTATCGTCATCGTATACAATTCGTATGAAAATTGAGCAGCGCCTCTATCGTACGTAAAAGTAACTACATTTTGAAGCACAAAGTACTTTCGTATCGAGTTCGTATCGTAACGTGTACGTATCTTGACATATTTGTATGAAATTTGGGAGCACGAACTTTGTTTTGACGTACGGTATCGAGAATCTCGAAGGCTGGCGAAGGAGAGGATAGGGAAGAGAAGAATTCTTAAAGAAAAAATTCTTTCTAGAAAAGAGAAGAAAGGAGAATATCGAAACTTACGAATATTTATTCACGTAAAAATTGTGGATAAAACAACTTGCGTAATTGTGAAAACATAGTATTTGACCATTATTTTCAGTGTTTTTGGTAGTATTTCGCTTGAAAACATTAGTAGACTAATGTTTTACATAAAATGCAAGATTTACCTAGAGTTTAACGTAGTTTATTGTGTTATTTTATTATCTTACTACAATACTTATTGAACACCCAGTAAATGAACAATAATATAGAAAACCTATACTAATAATATAGAAAAATAAACCTAATTTCTCAATTATTAGTAGCATGAAATAAAAATTTGTAAATAATAAATTTATATATTAAATATATAGTTTATATTTCATTCTACTAATACATAATTGAAAAAAATATGTATTTGTACTAAAGTACCTACCGTTATTTTTATTTATTGATTATGTTACACAGAAGTAAGTCGCAGGGCTAACAAAGAAAATCAACAAAACTGCTAGATCTGCGTGAGGTCACCAGTAAGCTCCCAAGGAGTTGCTGTGTAAGCAGCAGAGGAGGCATCGCGCGAGTGATACTTAATATATCACAAGCGTTAATAGGCTACGGTACCTGCTTTACATCAGGTGGGCCGTATGCTTGTACACCTCCCGACGTACTATATAAAATAAAAAAATATAATTATTTTTTAGAAATGTAATTATACATACACATACCGTGTTGACCTGTTGTTGCGTCTGCTGTAGTTGAAGAGACTGCACCGACGATATCACCGGATATGAATGGTGCCCGCCCTGATGATACACACAAATATACATTTAGCACAATTTTGTTTATACCACTAAGGTGGCAATCTAGCATACGGCCCGCCTGATGGTAAACAGTCACCGTAGCCTATGGACATTTGCAACACCAGGGGATTCCCTGATGCGTTGCCGACCCTCTAAAAACCTTTTCTAAAATTAAATTAAAAAATTACGACAAATATAAATCAGTTGAGAATGCGCAAGCTTGCATTGCCAGAGGAACACCTGGCTCGTCAATTATATAACAATTCAAAAATTTTTTTTTTTTAATTTGTCGGCCATTTTGACCATGTTCCATGAGATAGGAACGGTGTTCCTGAACATTCCTATTCTACTTTTTTATGCTGAATCCGAATCTGGAGTCAAAATTCGAATATTCGAAAAAAAGCGACAGAAAACGCACATACAAACGCACAGACAAACATATAGAATTCATATAGGAACGGTGTTCCTGAAAATAAAAGTGTAACTGCTAATTTATGCAAGTGTAGGCTATGGCAGACAGAGCACGAACGTAGAATAAATGCCGTCGAGATGAGAGCATTGCGCAAAATTTTGTGTTGCGTTCATAATGATGACGTAAGAAAGAGACTGTCTGAACGAGAGTGTAAGATAAGAAACGGCACGCTCCGTTGGTTCGGACATGTAGAAAGAATGCAAGATGAAAGAATGACGCAACAGATATACAATGCGAAAGTGGAAGGATATAGGAGCCGAGGAAGGCCAAGATTAACCTACCATGACCAAATTGGTCGTGTTTTATCAGCAGGTCAAGTCAGGAGTCCTAGAAACCGGCGGGCGTGCATGAAAAGAGTTATGAATGTTAAAGAAGCGAGTGAAGACCGAGTTTTATGGCGCTCGGTTCTCTGTGCCTACCTCGCAAGGGATTTGGCGTGACGTTATAGACAGATGTAAAAATGTAACAAGTGTCGTAAAAATATAATAAATATCGTTAAACAATCTAAAACAACACGCTGGATTGCAAATGGGCGTACTGAGTCAAGTCAAATATGCCCATTATATCTAAGAAATTATATTTCGAAAGACGTGAGGTCTATGGAATAATTGGTTCTCTATTTGGATTTTGGAGGTCTGACAGCGGTTGCTCCATGTCAAAATCTGTATCTTCGGCAGATCTTTGGTTGTCGATCGATGTTCGGTAGTTTCTTGGAAGTGTGGGTTTCCTCGCTATGTTTTCCTTCACCGCCGAGCAAAAGATAATTACAATTGTGTATGTACATAAATCGAAACAAAGAAAACAGGAATATAGTGGTACATGCTCATATTAGGATTCTAGGCACCGGACGGTTGATTGCGTGGTTCTTTAACCAATGGCCCGTAACGTTGAAGGCATTAGGCTATCGTTGCTGATCTGATGCTAATGCACTATTTAAAAAAGGTTGTATTGACGGTTGCTACTCGCCTGCACGCCAGAGACGGTGATCCCTTGTTGTACGTGTTGCGCGTGTATAGGCACAGCTAGTTGCTGCACGCCGCCTACTTGTAGCACAGCCTGAGGCTGCAGCTGTTGTTGAACCTGCTGTTGCACGTGTTGCTGCAACTGCTGCTGTTGCTGCTGCTGTTGTTGCTGCTGCTGTTGTTGTTGTTGCTGCTGCTGTTGTTGGGTTTGTTGTTGTTGTTGTAACTTTTCCTGTGAAATAGAATTTGTAGCCGAATAAGCAACCTTCACACGAATGTCCAAGGGCCGCGGTAACAACTTGTAAATTTATTTTAAACTAGCTATACGCCCCGGCTTCGCATGGGTGATATGATCGCTACTAAACTTCACAGGATCACCTGCTGAGCTAACCTGAAGATTCACTGAAAATTTCATCAAAATCTGCCCAGCCGTTTTTGAGTCCATAGAGGACATACGTCTGTATGTCCTCTATGAACATTATTTTTTATATATATAGATAAATGTAACATATTTATTAATCGTAATAATTATAATACTTTGGACCTTATGAACTGAAAGGTCGTTTTTGGGTTCCGTACCGTTTGCCGTCTGTCTGTCTGTCTGTCAAGACCCTTTTTCTCATAGACGAGTGGAGCTATCAAGCTGAAATTTATCACATACTCAGGTCTGCAGTCCCTTCGAGCAGTGAAAAATCAAACTTCTAAGTCGACGCAATCAAAACATACGGCCTTGTTTATGCGCATATTTTGACACTCGCAAGGGTATCAAAACCTATAGGGTACGTCCCGTTGACCTAGAATCATAAAATTTGGTAAGAAGCAAGGCCATGTAGCACAAGTTAAGGAAAACATCCGAAAACCGTAAATTTGTAGTTATATAACATAAAAAAGTTTTTTGGGACATTCGTTTTCGAAAATGTTCGTTTACGGGACCATCGGAGAGCGAGTCTGACTCCCACTTGACTACTTTTTTAATTATCAACTACATTTAAATATACACGGTACATGTATGTTACCTGTATATGCGTCAGCATGTGTTTCTTCAGACTATGTAGATACATGTATGTCTTAACACAAATCCCGCATTTGTATCTCTTCTGTGTATTGTTGTCCTGCACCTGCTGTGTCGGCGTCGTCTCCTGGACTTGAACTTGATTTTGAACTTCAGGTGTTTCTTCGACGACACTCTGTTGTACTTCTTGTTGATTGTCGCCATCTTTGTTGTTGGCTTGCGCTTCCGCACTGTTGTCAGAGTTGGATCCTTCCGTTTCACCTTTCACTTCGTGAGTTTTCATGTGTTTCTTATAAGAAGAGGATTCTATGTATCCTGAAGTTAAGATATGAAGTAAATAAAGTAAGGCTATATATAGTTTAACTAGGGACCCACCCCGCTTCGCACGTGTGGATATATAGAAAGTTAAATTGGTACTTTACCAATAGAACATGACAACAGTTGAAACTAATTAGTTGGATAAGGATTATCATGATATGAAAGTCATCATCTTTTGATTCTACCCGAGTATTGGTTGATTAATATGAATTAAAAACGGTTATTGAGACTTAAATATAATTGTTAGACATGTAGCCTCACAGATTGTTTTGTGGATAATGAAGAGTACTATAAATATACAGTGCCTACATTATTTCCTGTATTGTCAATAGTTTTCGCAGCGCACGCTAATTAATGGCTTGCAGGCAAATTTTGATACCTTGGGTTAAATTATTACAAATTTCGAAGGGATCTCTAATTATATATATAAAATATTAACTCATTAATAATGTACTCATTAATAATGTGGCTGTTTATTGTAGAAAAAAAATTTAAGATCAGTTAAGTAAGTATTTTTTGAGTTTATCCCAAACAACATACATACAAAAAAATATTTTCTCAATACAAGTTTTAAGTTTAGATAAGCACTAAATCGAATGTAAAAAACAGTATCTTCGCCAAATCCTTAGGTTTAGGTAGCGGATCCCGCCAATCCTAATGGATTAGGAAGGAAGCACTAAATCATACTACGCAAGTCAAACATCGTCGCTAATACTTGCAGAAGTGATGTAGTGACGACTCGCCTTACCTGCAAACCTGCAGTAGCCGTTGTGTTCATCGAAGTAGTGAGAAGTGACTCACCCTTCCCGCAGACGTTGCAGTGGTACTTGTGCTCGCCGGAGTGGTGCCGCCTGTGCACGGCGAGGTACGAGGCGGAGCTGAACCGCTGCGAGCAGATCTCGCACGCGAACAGCTTCTCGCCGGTGTGCTTGCTCGAGTGCACGCGTAGCTCGCTGCGGGACGTGCAGCCCTTGAAGCAGACTGGACACACGAACCTATTAGAAATAAACAAAAACAGATAACTAGTCTGGCCGTAAATATTGTTACATAGAAACTTTTCTTTTTCAACCCTTTAATTATTTTGATTTTGGAATGTGTTTATTAAAAACTTCTTTCGATTTCCCGCCGTTTTACATATATTTTTATGTGTTTATTATCAAATTACAATATGGAATGGGGTGTTAAAGAAGATGTGATTGCCTTGCACAAGTGGGTAAGAAGCCGTCAGTCATATTCAAGACACTTCAAGAGTTTGGTATCGGCCGTATGTTCGTATATCGTACTATCGGCAGATATACAAACACTTCCTCTGTTGCAGACCATAAAAGATCGGGGCAACCGCGTGCTATTAGAACTACAAAGGCTGTTAATGCTGTTGACTAAAGCCAGAATTCGCCGAAACCCCATTAGGAAACAAAAAATGTTATTGAGAGAATTGAAGATTCCCACTAGAACTCTGTCGCGTATAATAAAACAAGACCTGAAGCTCAGCGCTTATTGTCGGTATACAGGACAACATGCCCTAAATCAAACCCTATCGTTGAAGAGAGTGTATCGATCAAAACTCCTTCTGTCCCGATACGCAGGTGAAAGGCACAGAGATATCCTCTTTACTGATGAAAAAAATTCACAATTGAAGAGCACTAGAAAAAACAAAATGACAAAGTATGTATACGCACACAGTTCTAAAGAAGCCGCCCAAGTGGTCGGAAAAGTAAAACGTGCTCATCATTCAGCGTGTGTAATGGTTTGGTGGGGGGTGTCTCATCAAGAAGTCACAAAGCTGCCAAAGACTGTCATGGATCGCGTTGTGAAACCTCTAAGCAATACACTTTTTAAAAATGTACCGCGGACTTTCCAACAGGACTTTGCACATGGTCACAAGGCACGAACTCCCCAAGCCTGGTTCGAAACCCACGTTCCGGACTTTATAGACCTGAAGACTTGCCCTCGTCTAGCCCAGATCTGAATCCCTTAGACTACAAATTATGGCCAGTTACAGAGGACATGGCCTGCTCGAAACGACACGGCGACATTGTATCTTTTAAGAAATCTCTGGAGCAGCAGTTTTCTCTTGGAAACAGTGCGTAAATCCATAGATTTTTGAAGTGAAAACTTCTTTAACGGCGTTGTGCACTTTTTGTGATGAGTAAAAAATGTTAAACTCGCGTCAGGACACGTGACCCTGACCGTAAGATTTTGGTGAGAATTAGAACTTAAGTTCGCTGCAGCGCTAAAACATTAGTTACCTCTAATTAAACAATTAAAACATGAAGCGCTAGATCGTTCATAGGGCATTATTTTCTCGCGACCAAAACGTTGTAAGCCCCATGAAATTCTTGGCGCTTACGCGTTTCGTTCAACGTAGTTTATCAACATCGCTGTTTCGTTTAAGCGGCGCAGGGCGCTTGCGCGAGTGTGCGTGTGTGTTTGAGTTTTAGAGATTGGCGATGATGATGCTGGTAATGATGATGGTGAAGGAGTCGTTGAAATTATGGTTGAAAATTGATTTTTCTGAGAGATAAACTTTTTAATATAAAATAATTGTAATAGTTCTGAAGTGTTCAATTTTTAATGTAATATAAATTGTCATGTTTGTGTACGATAGCGCAATAAATTAATATTGTATTTTACCACATACATGATAGTACTTTTATACTGATAAATAAAGCAATTCGTGCGAAATTATTCCCTAACCATTCCAAAATATTCAAAAATGCACAACGTTAATGTTCAAGTTTTCACTTCTGTCGGCACTCCCGGAGTGCAACCCGCTTTTTTTTTTTATACTACGTCGGGAGGAATACAAGAATACGGCCCACTTAATGAAAGCGGGTACCGTAACCTATTAACGCTTGCGATATATTAGGTATCACTCACACGATGCCTCCTCTGCCGCTTACACAGCAACTCCTTGCTAGCTTACTGGCAACCTCACTCACACGCAGGAACACAACAACCCTCTAGGGAGTTGTTATATGGCTGTGGTTTTCTATGAGGTGGAGGTACTTCCCCAGACGGCGGCTTTTATGCGCCCTACCTCTCTTAAAATCATCCATACAAACGGACATGTTAATACACACAAATGTATGTCTTGTGTGAGAATCGAACCCACGAGCGTTGGTGTCAAAGTAGCGTCATTCACGACTGCACCACTGAGCTTGTCAAAATATACGTATATAATGCATTCATTTTGGCACTTAATTAATACAATTAAATGTGAAAACAGTTTTGTTATTAAAACTTTTCTTTGCCTGCATTGGATGTAGTTCTAACCTCTTATGTCCGGTGTGTGTGACCATGTGGTTGTTCCTAGCGGAGGAGGTGGTGAACCGCGCCGAGCACAGCTTGCAGCTGTACGGCTTCTCGCCGGTGTGGGTGCGCCGGTGGTAGATCAGCGCCGACTGCTGGGCAAACTTGCGCTCGCAGAACTGGCACTCGAACGGCCGCTCACCTGTCATGTAAACAGTATTCGTAGTAGTATATATATATGTCGTCAGAAGGCCAGAGCCAAGCCCTGTTTCTTCCGGCCCAGGCATAGGTTACCAACAATATACAGTAAGGCCGGTACAAATAAATAGCATTGGTTAGAACAGTAATTTGATCACACTTTATTCCAAATACAATCACTTTGATTAAAACAAAACTAGGCAATTTATCAAACTGAAACGTAAATAGACTAAGCACGACCGAGACACAACGATCCGTTGAAGTAGCGCGGTGTCCACTCGACGAATGCCGACCCAATCGTCTCGCATCGCCGCTCCAACGTTTCGTTAGCACACCCCTCCATTTCGCGCGCTTGTGTCCGCGCCGACATATATATATTATAAGACAGAAATAAGAATAAAAATTAAAAAAAATAACAATGGCACTTACTTACATAGTTTGTAATTATAATTGTTAACAAAAATCACTACTCCAAGGAACAAAATTAACACATACTCAAAGTAAATAAAATTTCAACAGTCTCACAAACAGATCGCCTCGAACGTCACGAGCAAGGTCCGTACGCGTCGATGGGTGGCAGCCGAATGCAAAACGCGTGCCTGTTAGCGTTCGTTTTTATAGCTACCCGCCCTATGACTCTTAATATCCTACAATATATTGACGAGCTCGGTGGCGCAGTGGTGGAACGCGCTGTTACGCTACTTTGACACCAACGCTCGTGGGTTCGATTCGCACACAGTACAAACATTTGTGTGCATGAACATGTCTGTTTGTATTGGTCTGGGTATTTTCTATGTATTATTATTTTATATGTATGTATTTACAAAAAAAAAAAAAAAATGTATTTACGTATGTTTATCAGTTGTCTAGTACCCATAACACAAGCTTCGCTTACTTTGGGGCTAGGTGGCGCTGTGTAATTTGTCCGAAAATATTTATTTTATTTTATACTAACGGTAGTCGTATGCATATATTAAGTGGCGGCGGCCAGCGCTAGTTCGGATGAACTAATTAGTGGCGGAAGTCCACAAACTTGTTCGAATTACCTATAAATTTGACTGTCGCAAAATACTTGCATTCGCTTTCCATTCTCACAGAAAACCAACCTCACAGAAACCGCAGCCAAATAACAACTCCCTGGAGGGTTGTTATGTAGTTCCTGCAAGTGAGTAAGGTTACCATTAAGCTCCTCAGGAGTTGTGTGCAACAGGGCTTAGATCGCGCGATACTTCCCGTATTACAATTGTTCATAGGCTACAGTAACCACTTTACATCATGCCGCATATTTGTATGCCTCCCAAGGTTGTATAGAAAAAAGGAAATCGATCTATCTAAAGGATGGTGGATACACTGTTCGTATGGAAGAGTTACCAGTATGAACTCGCATGTGTGCGTTCAGCTTGGACACTTCGTAGAAGCCCTTGTTGCAGACGGAGCACACGTGGTTACGGATCCCGCGGTGTTTCTTCATGTGCTGGCACAGAGTCGAATGACGCCGGAAGGTTTTGTTGCATTCGGAACACTTCAGTGGTTTCTCGCCCGTGTGCAGGCGGAAGTGGACCTTATGGGGACAATAAATTAGATTGTTAAATGTACTGGCCCAGAACAATAAGTACAATCAACACAAACGTAAAGACATAAAATTTACTTATTATTTACATAATGTTATTGCTAGAAAGTAAGTAAATTTAATTACTTTTTTCATCTTAATAAATGCATTATTACATTCAATGTTATGTGTGTACTCGACCATTCACTAAATCATATCAATATATTCCTTTATTGAATACTAGCTTTCGCCCGCGATGTCGTCCGCGTGGAATTAGTAATTTGGGTAGCTTATTTCCACTACACACACACACACACACATTTCTGTATCCTTCCCTACAACTCAAACTATCTCCACACCAAATTTCATTTAAATCGGTTCGGCGGTTATTGATCCCCATACAAACTTCCACCGACCCTTTTCACCCTCACAGGATGATTTTTGGGATCAAAACTTCTATGTTACTCAGGGATAACGTAGCATTCTAATGGTGAAAGAATTTTTGAAATCGGTCTAGTAGTTTTTGAGTTTATTTGTTACAAACATACAAAAGTACAAATCTTTTCTCTTTATAATATTAGCGTAGATGTAGAAAAACTGACAAATGAAACTCCATGGAAACTTCATAATATAAAAGCAAAATGACAAATACGTCAACAATAATGACACTTCATAACCTTATATGTCACATACACGGATTTTTTATGAGTTTTAAATCACATAATATTATACAATAATGGGTTTCGACTACTATGGCATATTAGGGGTAAAGCGAAACGCCACTCAATACGAAGTAAAGAAAGCGTATAGAAAACTCGCTCTCAAGTACAACCCGGAACGATACGACGGTGACGAGAACATGAAAAGAATCTTCGCGTTAATAGGAGAGTCTTACGAAGTGCTCGTAGACCATAAAAGAAGGGCAGTCTACGACCAATATGGAGAAGAAGGTCTAAAGAAAGGTATTCCAGGACCCACCGACTACATACAACCCTACACCTACCACGGCGATCCAGTACGAACATTCCGAGAATTCTTCGGCACTGACAATCCTTACGCAGACATCCTAGACTATTATGAAAATCCACCACCTATGTTCGACTCCCCGTTAGGAAAAGGGTATAAGGAAAAAGATCCCAATATCATTCGGCCTCTACGTCTATCCCTGGAGGAAATATATAAGGGATGTTTGAAGAAAATGAAGATCCAACGTTTAGTTTTCACAGACGAGACCTGTTCAGAACTCAAGTTGAGGGAGAAGGTACTATCGATTCCCGTTAAACCTGGTACGTATCCGAATACAGAGATCAGGTTCAAGGAAGAGGGGGACCAGGGTCCTACGAGGATACCGGCGGACGTAATATTCGTGACTGAGGACCGTCCTCATGATACGTACGTAAGGTCAGGTCTCAGTGACCTCGTCACGACTCGTACTGTGTCTTTAGAAGAAGCTTTGTGCGGTATCACGGTAACCTTGACAACTCTCGATAGCAGAATCCTCAGAATCAAAGTGACTGATGTAATTCATCCCGCTTACGAGAAGATCGTAGAAGATGAAGGTTTACCAATACCCGCGTGTCCTAATAAGGCCAAAGGGAATTTGATAATCAGGTTTCGTTTGGAATTTCCTGAATATCTCTCCACGCGCACTAAAAAGGCATTCTCTGAAGCGTTTCGAGTGAAAGACGAAGAAGAGAGAAAGTTCCAAACATTGCCCTGTGGGACTATGTCGACATCCTCTGTGTTTTTAAAATAATTTGGTTAACAATTTAATAAACAAGGGAAATTCTTCAATTCTGGTGTTGTTATAGATAATAGAAACAAGATTAATACATCTTTGTCAAATGTGGTTATACATTTTAAGAAAGGTAGGGCACATCAAAGCAGGTCGTACAGCCCGCGGGAAGTACCTCCACCTCACAGAAAACCACAGCCAAATAATAACTCTATAGAGGGTTGTTGTATTCCTGCGTGTGAGTGAGGTCACCAGTAAGCTCTTAGGAGTTTTTTTTATGAAACTAGATTGGAAAATAATCATGCGGCTCGCATCAGATGGTAAGAGGTCACCGCAGTCTATGACGGTTTGACGCTCACAACACCACGGGGATGTTACTCGCGCGCTACCAATGTGACCTAAGGCTGTTTCGTCACAGTACCCAGTAATTTCCCTGCCATATCTCACCCTTTAAAAAGGAACACAGCTATATAAATATAGCTGCTTGGCGGTAGAAATAGGTGAGACAGAGGTACCCAGGCAGACGACTTTTGTACAAAGTCTCCTTCTGGTGTTACAGTCTCAGAGCAGAGTTGGCATCGCGCGAGTGATACTTAATGTATGGCAAACGTTAATAGGCTACGGTACCCGCTTTACATCAGGTGGGCCGTATGCTTGTATGCCACCCGACGTGGTATAAAAAAAAATTGCTGGTGCATAAACTTGAATGATGTTTGGTGGTTGATGGTTTGGAACTTCAGTTCTAACTAACCAAAATTGGAGGTAAGGCGAAATCAATGTAACTCCACCGTCTGAGGAAACTAACTCTACCTTACAGAAAACTGCAGAGGTAGGACGCATCAAAGCAGTCCGACTGTGCAAAGTACCTCGCAGAAAATCGCAGCCTGTAGAGCGGTTGCGTTCCTGGGAGTGACTGGCTTCACCAGTAACCTACTAAGGAGTTGCAATATTAGCAGAAGGGGTGGCATCACGCGCGGTACTTGCTGTATGGCAGGCGTTCATATGCTAATACCCTAGCAACGCTATGGATTTGGCAAACATTCTGAGTTTGGGGCGGCTACTCTGTTAGTAATGAAAACCATAAAATAAATAACCTATGGAGATGCGATGAGGCCGATTTTACGTAACAATTTTAATCACCGCTACGGGTCGGGGGGGTAGTAGAACGCTGACTGGCTAGTTAACGGATCAAAATCGACTTATCGTTTAAAATATTCTCCTATTGGTCAGTAGGCTCGAATCGCTGACATATTACACGCGCTAAAACACAATGTGTTTTTGAGCGCGGGGTGCCTTCATGCACAGTCAAGTGGTTTATTGGTTTGTGATCATAAATTACAAGCGCATGATGAAGTTACTATTACTTAAGCGCCCATTCTGATTGATTGTCGAGCATTGTGCATTTAGTATAGAATACATTTGTAAACAGCAAGGGGAAAAATAAACCATCATGTATTTATATCACCAAATTCAAGGTCCGTTGCAGGGTAGGCAGAGAAGCTACAAGATTTCTTTATATTAGAGGGAGGCAAACGAGCATGTAGGTCACCTGATGGTAAGGCGTATTCCACACTGCTATACGCTACGCGACGGTGCGCGTGACAGCGTTTTTTTACATTATATCGAAATATCTCAGTTTGTATAGAAAACCCGCATGGCGCAACACACTGACAACGCGCCCCCGCGCAGACGTGGGTGTTTTCTATACAAACTGAGAACCTAAAGATAGGTGCGAAGCTTACATGCAAGTACATAAAGTGTCGGCCTGCTTCTATGTACTATATGGTAGCGTCATCTGCTTACTTACCTTCAAATCTGTTGGGTTATAAAAACTCTTGCTGCACATAGAGCACACGTATGGTCTTTCGCCTCTGTGCCTGGCCATGTGCGACCTCAAGGCGTACCCGCTAAAGAACCTCTTTTCACAAACGGTACACTGATGAGTTTTCTGCTCGAAGTGGGTTTGTCTATGGCGGTAAAGCAGAGTCTTTGTGGCGAACGTTCGTTGGCAAACCGAGCACGTGGGTTGCTTTGGAGGTCGTTCTTCGTGCGTTCGCATGTGCATCTTCAACATGCCCGGTCCCTGTGGAGAATATTATATTTAGTAACAAATTACTTCTCCAGTCGGGATGCTTCGATGCTCTCTTAAAAGCACCCACACCTAGACAAACAGACATGTTTATACAAGTAAATGATTGACTTATGCGGGAATCGAACCCACGACAGTTGGTGTTAAAGAAACCGTCGCATCGATCGAAACTCAACCAATGGGCTTGTCACAAAGGGTTCCCGTTTTGTGATTCATATACGCAGCACTAAATAAACCATAACTGTGTTACTTTTTCAATAACACTAAAGTGCAAACAAGCTATAGTCTGCCTGATAGTAAGCAGTTACCTACGGATATTTACACCATCAACACAAGGGTACTTACACTTGCGCTTTGCTGACACTGTAAAAAAATGTATATGTTTTTTTTTTAAAAACCTCATGCTGTAAGTCCTTAGAGAAAATCTCGGCAGCGAGTGCATTCCACATGTCATCTCGGAAGAAATTCGGGAATCGAACACGACCATTGTGGCTTTAGTGTGTGAGGATGAATTCCATGTGGACGGGGAGAAACGTCGGGCGTCATACAAGCATACGGCCCACCTGATGTAAAGCGGGTACCGTAACCTATTAACGCTTGCGACATATTAGGTATCACTCACGCGATGCCTCCTCTGCTGCTTACACAGCAACTCCTTGAGAGCTTACTGGTGACCTCACTCACACGCAGGAACACAATATCCCTCCAGAGAGTCGTTATTTGGCTGCGGTTTTCTGTGAGGAGGATGCGCCCTACCTCTCTTACAATACCCTGACCAGGGCAAACAGACATGGTAATGCACACAAATGTTTGTTCTGTGTGGGAATCGAACCCACGAGCGTCGGTGACAAAGTTGTGTTATTAACCGCTGTGCCACCGAGCTCGACATAAGAGTGGTGTGCTTACCTTGAAAGTTCTTTCGCAAAGGGGGCACATGGGCGGCTTCTTGCAATTGGCCTTTATCCAATTTGTATGAGACCTCATGTGTTGTTTGAGGAAGCGCGCGTTCTTGAACTCCTTATGGCAGAGGTTGCACACGTGTCTCCCTGGAGACACCGATGAGGTCGCTTGGAACACCACCAGTTGGAGGTAGTTCTCTTCGTCGGAATTTAGCGCTTCGTCGTCTTTTGCTGCAGGTTGTTCAATCTGTGACAAAGGCAAACAAGAGCGGTGTAAGTGGCTGCGTCTTTAGAACCAAAGTGCACATGGTGCACTTTGATGACTAGCAATTTGAGCTTTGGCGAAATAGAACAGGACGCTACTAACTACCAAAGGCTGCGGCGTAGCAGGACGAGCTCGGTGGCGCAGCCGTTAATAACGTGAGTTTGTCACCAACGCTCGTGGGTTTGTTCTGGATGTTTTAAGAGAGGTAGGGCGGATCAAAGCAGCCCGTCTGTAGAAGTACCTCCACCTCACAGAACCGCAGCAAGAACAACTCCCTAGAGGGTTGTTCGCGCAAGTGATACTTAATATATTACAAGCGTTAATAGATAGGTAGTTTTACATCAGGTGGGCGGTATGCTTGTATACCTAGTATATAAAACAAAATTGTTATTTGGCTGCGATTTTCTGTGAGGTGAAGCACTTCCCCAGACGAGCTGCTTTAATGCGTTCTCTTCCCAGACCAAGACAGACAGGTTCATGAACACAAATGTTTGCCCTGTGTGGGAATCAAACTCACAAGCGTTGGTGTCAAAGTAACGTAACAGGACGTTTCGCCACTGCCCCACTGAACAAGCGGTTGATACCCCTAGCCATAGTAAACGTTATGCAACTTAACCGCTTTACATCATGTTACGCACGCGTTAGTATGTGACACATACTCTTTCAACTTCAACAGTGTCCTTGAGTTCGTCGTCCTTGAGGTTGCTGGTCTGCTCAGGGGCTGCCGCGAAAAACCCCTCGAAGATTTGGTTGGAGTTGTTAATGTGCGGCACCTCCACGTAGTGGATAAAAGCCTTCTCCGGGCAGGCCATGCTGAGCCGCTTCTCCTCCTGGTCAAAAGACATATATGTATACTTGGAAGCTTTTTAACTTCGTAACACGCGTCAGGACACGTGACCCTGACCGTAAGATTTTACTACAAAGTTACAACGCTCATAAGGAAAGATATTTATTAAGTAATCTATGGGTTATGTTTATTAGTAACCAAGCACATTTGAGCATTGCGCAAAATTTGTGGCATAACGCTTGCTGACCGCGTTCGTAATGAAGACGTGAGAGAAAGAGTTGGTCTGATAGAGAGTGTCGGTGTCAAGATAAGGTGTCAAGATGTAGAAAGAATGCGGGACGAAAGAATGACGAAACAGATATACAATGCAAAAGTGGAAGTATGTAGGAGCCGAGGAAGACCGAGACTAACCTACCATGACCAAATTAGTCGTGTTTTATCAGAAGGTGATGTCAGGAGCCCCAGGAACCGGCGAGCGTGTATGATAAGAGATATGAATGTCACAGAAGCGAGTGAGGTATGTAAGGATCGAGTCACGTGGCGCTCGGTTCTCTCTGCCTACCCCGCAAGGGACTTGACGTGAAGATATACATACAAGCACATTTCATAAGTCGGTCGACTATTACCAGTTAATTTGTAACTCGCTGTGTTTCGTTTTTGACCTTTTTATAAGTAATCTATGGCTGTGTGTAACAAACTAAACGTGTATGCACAATTTCAACTGTATCAAAAACAGGAACGTGTTTCAAATTAACGTCAATATTTTTTTTAAGCCACCGCGCTGCTCAATTGCTGTTTGCGGAGGCCAGTGTTTTCAAGCCGCCCAAAGGTCACTGAATTAACAACCGTCATCTATCGAAAACAGACGGGACCGACGGCTTAACGTGCTCTCCGAAGCACGGAGAAATCCGAGATTGATAAACCCATCTGCGACACCTCGATCGTGAAGCTTTAAAATGGCTCCGCCCAATCACCCCGCGCCCCTCAATTGACACTCGACGCTCGATTTGTAAAATTTGAAATTAGCGCCTAATAGGTAACCTGGGGTCAACGTATAGTCAATGCAAACGAACAGAAAAGCTACAGAGTCGCGTCACACTTAAATAAAATTTATAATATCAATATTTAATAAAAATTATTGATTTAATTATTATTTAGCTTTATACATACTGAACCAAACATATTTATTTAAGCTAGACGGAAAACAATAGTAATAATAGTAATAAAAAACTACAGAAACGTATTCACTTTTAAAAGTTTATTGAAAGAGAAATCAATGACATCGTTTTATGTTTATATCTCTACAAGTTAACATGTCTTGGTATCTATGTTGTTCTTACTTAGGTCTCGTCCAGTGGCGCCCTCATTGAATAAAAAAACATATAGCATAGAAGATAAACATTATGAAATCTTATGTTGCATTTATTACGAAGATAGTAAAGTATTTTTACGTCATTAAACCAACACTCAAAATATTCCACTATCGTTGTTATAAGCAAAAGTGCTAAAAGAGGCCAATTTTGGCAATTATGCCTATAACAACGAAAGCAAAACATTTCAATTGTTGGTTTAATGACGTAAAAGTACGTTATTGTATTTGTAATACACGCAACACATGACTTTATAATGTTTATCTTCCACGCTAAGATACGATATTTTATTCCTTGAGGCGCCACTGGACGGCATGTATCCCCCTTAAGAAGAATGAAACACCAGCTACATAATACAACAGTGTTTATCGAGAGGCTAAAGCGGGCCATTTGTTGATTCGGACACATATGTTTAGTTAGCAGATACACCATCTAAACTGCAAACACTGGTCACAGCGATGAAAGACGACTGTATGGAGAAAGGCTTACTACTGAATGCGAAGAAAACAAAGATAATGGTATTTGAAAGAGAAGAATCCAGAACTAATGTAAGGATTACGATTGATGATGAAGTGTTGGAACAAGTGGATGAGTTTGTATATCTTGGATGCGCTTTCAGCAGGGATGGAAGGTACACCGCAGATGTGGAAAGACGAGTGAGTGCTGGGAATAGTGTGAATGGAGCGTTGGGAAAACTTCTTGGCAGTAAAATCCTGAGCCAGAAGGCACAACTCGCTATACACAATGCAGTGTTGGTCCCAACGCTAACTTATGGAAGCGAGAGTTGGGTATGGCAGAAAGAGCATGAAAGTAGAATAAACGCGGTTGAAATGCGAGCGCTGCGCAAAATTTGTGGCGTAAGGCTTGTAGACCGTATTCGTAATGATGATGTTAGAAATAGAGTTGGTCTGAAAGAGAGCGTCGGTGTTAAAATAAGAAGAGGCATGCTCCGATGGTTCGGGCATGTAGAAAGAATGCAAGATGAAAGAATGACGAAGCAGATATACAATGCAAAAGTGGAAGGATGTAGGAGCCGGGGAAGGCCAAGACTTACCTACCATGACCAAATTGGTCATGTTCTATCAGAAGGTGATGTCAGGAGCCCTAGAAACCGGCGTGCGTGCATGAGAAGAGCAAAGAATGTTAAAGAAGCGAGTGAGATATGTAAGGATCGAGTCACGTGGCGCTCGGCTCTCTCTGCCTACCCCGCAAGGGATTTGGCTTGAAGTTATAGATGTTCGAGTGTCATAATGGCTGATAGCGCCGAGTAAACACAGGATTTTTTTATTTCGAATAAATAAGAGAAATAAAATTATCAGATTGAATTAGATTGAAATTGAAATAGAAAATTGGATTTTTTTTGCAACTCCCTCCTGGTGAAGATTCACAAGTTATTTTACACAGTTAGGTATAGCTCTGGTAGGGATCCTAGCTTTTTCCCTAAATATAATACACTCTCGAATGACTAGGTATGCGCTTTCACTAACAGTCAATTTAACTTCGCGAATTTTATAAAAAAGTACAGGAAGAACTTGACGGTTAGACGGTAATTTTGCGCCTATTATTTGATAATTTACGTCTCCAACTAAGAAAATACTTGATTTATTGCTTCTCAATTCCACTGCCATCTTATAAAAGTTAAAACATTACGTATTAATCACGAGAATAACTGACATTCAAAATTAATAGACGGTTAGGTAATTATGACGAAGTTAACGATGCTCTCTCTAAAGTTATTCATTGGTTTAGTGTTAATAATCTGCTTTTAAATGATAAAAAGACTAAAGTAATTAAGTTCTCAACACCTAATGTAAGGCAGGTGGCTACCAATGTACATGTTAATGGAACTAATTTAGCCTCTGTGGAGACAACTGTGTTCTTGGGTATAACAATTGACTCCAGACTACAAAGGGGCCCACAAATTGAAAAATTATCAGGAAAACTAAGTTCTGCAGCTTATGCAGTGAAAACTATTAGACGGCTCACTGATATTGATACGGCTAGAATAGTTTATTTCAGCTACTTTCATAGTATTATGTCATATGGAATTCTTCTTTGGGGTAACTCCGCGGATATTAACACCATCTTTTTATTGCAAAAGAGAGCCATAAGAGCTATCTACAAACTTGGTCCCCGGGAGAGCCTTAGAGAAAAATTCAAAGAAATAAATATTTTAACAGTCGCATCGCAATATATCTATGAAAATCTTTTGTATGTCCATAATAACATAGACTCATTTTGTAAAAAGAGTGATACTCATAGCATAAATACTAGATATAAGCATAATCTTGTGTTATATGCAAGCCGTCTCCACAAAACAAGTAATTATTTTATGGGGCAATGTATACGGTTCTATAACAAACTTCCCAGCAATATAAGAGATTTGTCAATAAACAAATTTAAAACTACTATTAAAGCCAAATTGTGTAGCAGGGCATATTATAAAGTATCTGACTATATTAATGATAAAAATGCCTGGGAGTGAGTCGATCCAATTATAATGTAATTAACAAAATATGTAAATTTGTTTGGATACCAAAAGAGGGATGCCTGAGTTTTTTGGCAGTATTTTTATCAGTGCTCACCTAGTCATAAACTGCACGGTAGGGAAAAAAAATGTGACGATTCCAAACAAATGTAGCCATTTTTACGGAATAAAAAGATTTTGACTTTGAACAAATGAATACCGCGAGTACGTGCGGCACTGCCGCGCAACTTGTATGAACATGTTTCGATGTAATTCGGCACGGATTATCGTAATCCAAATAAGTTAAAAATTAATTTCCGAGTGTTTTAAAAGCAAATGAACAAAACTAAGACATATGCGTTAGAAAATAAAAACTTTGAAAAATAAGGGACACCCTAATATACATATATACAAATAGATTTTATAATCTATTCATATTTAAAAAAAACATGTGACAAATGATTTTCTTGCTGTTTCATAACTTTAACTTCAGTGTAATGACATTTATTGTATTTTACTTATGTATACTCTGTGTTTTGTATTGTTGTACGTTTCCTTGTTATTTATTAAACTCTCAAGAAGAAAGAACCAGGACCATCTCTGATGTTGCAAAATAAATCTAATCCGTACAATAGTTCAATACTAACCACAATATATAGAATAGATGATTTTTTTGTGTTTTCAGTGTTGGTTCATAGTAAATATTATATGTTTTCACGAGTACCATGGGTATAAGTATACTATCTATCTATATCTTCACGCTAAATCCCTCGTGAGCGCCACATGACTCGGTACTTACACACCTCGCTCGCTTCTTTAACATGAAACATACCGAGTTTTTTTAAAAACTATCAAAATATACAATTTTACTAGTAATTATTTTAATACAAAAAAAAAAAAAAACCTCCACTGGTTTTCTATCTTCTGATTGGATAAATTTCCAACGTAAACTAACCTTCACCTACGTACAATGTCTAAGTCGGAGTTCGGTGAGCTTATAATGGTTACTATGAGTTTGTCGTCCCGTATGACACTTACGTTAAAGTAGCATATAAATCGAGTAGTGATTCTTCTAGTGGAATATGTTTATTTAGTAAGTTTCTCCTAAAAAACAAAACAGCAAAAATATTCTATTTTATAAGTTTTTATTTTAATACAAAGAAATAAAGAGTCTCCACTGGTTGCTATGTGCTGAAAGCGCGAACCTTATTGGTATAAATTTCCAACGTAACCTGACCTCCACCGACGTACAACTTCTAAGTCGGAGTTCGGTCAGATTATAATGGATATAATAGGAGTTTGACGTCCTATATAGGTACGCGGTCAGCCTGTGGATAATGTATACCAATTATCAAATGTTACTGTTTATTCCTGCAAAAAATAACTCTTATTTAATTAATGCAGTTTTATATAGAGTTATTAAGTAAGCAAAATTAAAAAAAAGTTTGAAGAGGAATTAAATAGCTTGGGCCAACCATACCTAGGAACTGTTCTAAAAACTAGAAATATGTCTACACAATGTTATTATAATATGTTTAATGAATATAATAATTAAAAAAAAAAATACCTTGGCTTGTTCGCCTCCGCCATTCTACGAACATTTTCTTTGTATTTTTATTCTATATATTTTCTTTTTAGTGTTCCCCATTATTACAACAGTATAATAAATATATATAAACCTATAATATTATTTACTACTTATATCTAATAATAATACACTTACGCTAAATACTATAATATTGAATAATTACAACTATTAATTATAAAAACTTCGGTGTCGCGATGTAAATGGAGCGAGCTCGAGCAGACAGTCGACATAGGTCTCACCTCGAAGCGGGCTGCAGCCGGACTGGCTGGATGTAGTTAGTCAACGCGTTTATAATCCTCATTACCGCACAATAAGGTCGAAAACACGTAGCACCCAAGACGAATGTGATCGCTTAGAAATTGTCAGAAACTTAAAATATTTTTAAAAAATTTCATGTTTCACTTATCAAAATATGCAGCAACCATATTATAAACATAGATATTACTAATAGATTTAAGTAATTTTGAAGCGTATAAACAGAACAACTTCGTTGTAATTTCAAAAATAATGAATTTCAGGAGGTGTTTTCGAAAGTAATTATTATCGAATCAATTTTACACAATCGCGTATTTGAGCAAGCAAATTCAAGATAAAGAAATGAAGTTATTTATATTAAAATCTTAGATCCGTCAGTTTAGTCATTAGCCTATACTATTCGATGAAAGTTGGTCTAATTTTTCGATGTGTCGCCTTAACCTGCGTGTTCGGTGAGAATGACGCTATCGAGTTCTCTACATGACGTCATACACATATACATAGTTACAGATAAAACTAATAAAAAACATGTGTTAATAAGAATGGGTTGATGTGGGATACTCCACTTGTATATACGTTACCTCTTCTCTCTCCAACTTGAGCGCCTGCTCAGCCATCATCTTCGCATGCTCGCGAAGAATGAGGTCATTCCTTTCCACCATGTCCTTGAAAGCGTTGTAGCGTGAGATTTGGTGGACGCACTGCAGGCAGAGCTGCGAGGGCAGACTGTCCCCTACCGCTACCTGCCATGAATTTCATATAGCGGTTACGTGACATGCGGTTTCCAGTATAGAATTGTTTGACACCCGGATCGGCTCTATCGATTTGGATCAAATTTTGTATACAAGAATATTATATGTACATGTCTATCAAGTGATTTGTCCTGAAAACAACAACCCCTCCAGGGAGTTATATTACCGTAGTTTTCTGGGCTACGGTGACCGCTTTCTATCAGGTGGGCCGTATGTTTGTATGCCTCCTTTATTAAAAATAATGCGGCACTCTGTTCTCTGTGGCGTGATGTTTTTCGCGTCTTTGGCGTGAAGTTTAATTTAAGTATGGAAGCAAAAAAAATAGTGAGTACGTTTGAACCGCCTGACTGTGTAAGAACTTCTATCTTACCGAGGAGAAGCCAAATACCGTATTCCCTGAAGATATGTTGCGTTCCTACAAAAGGGTTATCTATTTCGAGTTTACTCAAGGGGCACAGCGGTAGGCAATACTCTTGCGTCTGTGTATTAGCTAGGCGATACCTACTCCTTTTATGGCTGTTCCACATCAGGCGGGCTTAATAAACTTATATACGGCAGATCTGCAATGTAGTATAAAATAAGACGCGAGTTCGGAAGCGTAGTGGTTAATAACGCTACTTCGACACCGAGGCTCGTGTGTTCGATTGTAACACAGGGCATATCTGTGTACGAACATGTCTGTTTGTCTTTGTCTGGGTGTTTTTAAGGGAGGTAGGGCGCATCAAAGCGGGCGCAGCAAGCAAAACCTACACCTCACAGACAGCAACTCCCTGACAAATTACAATTCCCTGGGGGGTAGTTTTGTACCTGCGTATGAGTGAGGTCACCAGTAAACTCCTAAGGAGTTGCTGTATTAGCAGCAGTGATACTTAATGTAATGTATTGCTAGCGTTCATAGGCTACGGTAACGGCTTTACATCAGGTGAATGTATGCCTACCGACCTTGTATAAAAAAAACATTTCTTTTATAAACCAAGCATACGGCCCACCTGATGTAAAGCGTTTACCGTAGACTATGAACGCTAGCAATACATTAAGTACCACTGGCGCGATGTTACCTTTGCTGCTAATACAGCAACTCCTTAGGAGTTTACTGACCTCACTTGCACGCAGGAACATAACATCCCTCGAGAGAGTCGTTATTTGGCTGAGGTTTTCTGTGAGGTGGAGGTACTCCCCAGACGAGCTGCGTTGATGCGCCCTACCTCTCTTATAAACACTCAGACCAAGAGAAACAGACATGTTCATGCACACAAATGTTAGTCCTTTGTGGAAATCGAACCCACGGGCGTCGGTGACAAAGTCGCGGTATTAAGCTGCGCCACCGAGCTCGTCAGTTACCGCTGCCTATGGACACTAGCTACATCACTCTTACGTTGTCAAGCCTGCAAAAACAGCTTTATGCGTTTTTGAAGAACCCCATGATATAGGCCTTTCAGCGTAGCCTATGGACATTTCCAACATCAAGGGGTGTCAATCATGAGTACCCGACCCCGTAAAAACCTCTTTTTAAAGAATTCCATGCTGTAGTGTTACATACTACTACATAACTACATATACCGTACAATTTCTCAACACTACCCATTGTGTAATTTTAAAAATACATAAAGTGAGCCAGTCTCTTTAAAATTTAAGAGTTCAATACCGTGTGTAAGCGTCTGAACAAAATTACGTGGTTATGTATAATATATAGTACCTATCTATATCTTCAAGGTCCCTTGCGGAGTAGGCAGAAAGAACCGAGAACCACAAGATGTGGTCCTTACACACCTCGCTCGCATCTTCAACATTTATAGTTCTTTTCATGCTAGGGCTCCTGACCTCTTCTTCTGATAAAACTACCAATTTGGTCATGATTAAGGCTTGGCCTTCCTCGGCTTCTACGTCACTCCAGTTTCGTAGTAGGTACCTGCTTCTTGAAATGTTGCTACAAACTATTAACTTTTTTTTTATGTTACGTGGTTCTCGGTGTCCTCTCCCTACCCCGGAAGGGACCTGGCGTGAAGATACATACATTTATTTCAGTTGCAGTGATAATATTAATTATTAGTAATAATATGTAAGACAAATTTTAATTAGTATAAAAATTGGTACAACAGTCTTTGAGTTATTAGTAAAAATTAATTAGGTAGGGGACCTAACTACCTATACTTAAGCAATAAATACATACTTATAACTTAAGCCAGTACGGACCTACATTAAGCTAAAATGCAGATACCTAATAAAAATACAGCTATTTAATTTGATTATATGAAACCTACCCCATACCCTAATTTACCCCTACCAGCGTATTATTATATTTTCTATTTGTTTATGTAAGTAGAAAAGGTTTAAAATAACTAAACTAAATAATCTGTTTTATATTATTTTATAGTTAACTTTATTTTTAAGGTTTAAATAGGTATTATATAGGCAATAATAATACCTAAACCTAATTGCCACGAAATGAAAATTTGTTTGAATACTCTATATAATGTATGTAATACCAAAACTACTCAGAATAAGGATTTTATGGAAACGAGATCATGACGAAATAGGAAAGTTTATTACAATTGGAGGGATTTGATTGCAACGCAAAAGATAAATAAATTGCCACATAGGTGGGTATATTGGAAGGGCGTAAGCGGAAGACAAAAGGATATCTGTCTGCGTGGCTAATGTTTATCAAATCACAATAGTACTAGATCTAGACTAGCCATCTTCGTCATTCGTATACACGCATTTTATTTTATTCAAATAACACTAGAAAGAGATAGCGATACATTTCTCAATCGAATTTCCAAAATACGCACTGTATTGAAGGAATCTCGAAATTCAATGACTTCTAAACAAAGATGACGCGATGCGACGACAGTCATCGTCACACGTTCACACTTTCGCCAGAAGAGGGAAAGAGACAGACACAATGAAATACAATCCCAAAATATCTCAAAGTCATCTCACCTGCACCTTGGAAATGCCCATCAGCATCGTTGCTGTTAGTTGCTCGAATAAAGGTCGCATATCCTTTTTTATTTCCAAACAAGCTCGGCAAATCTTGTCGAATTTTAATTTTTGGAATTTATTACCATTGATGCACGCAGCCATTTTGGGATGCAAATATCGAGCTCGTTTTGTCCTTGTTATACGATATTATTAAATTGTCACAAATTTGTTCTTCGCTTGATAATACACGTATTTGTTTTCTGAGTTCACAATGATACGAAAACACGATTTCAATTTTCCTAAAATCATAACATTTGATATTTTTTTCCACAAATGCTTGCGAAACCAAAGAAAGAAAGACATACTATCGTCTAACTGACGAAATGGGTGGTGGGAGAGCATTTCCGAGAGCGAGAAAATACAATACTTCAATTGCGGGCGTCAATAAGTGTGAAAGGGATAGATAATAATCGAATGTGCTCGATAAAAAGTGCTTATACGAGTCCGCACTACGCAATAGGTACTTATGTATATTATGATGGTGGATGAGGTAGCCATGCGTGTACATACACAAATACTTGTCACAATTGCTAAGTTTAATGAATATAATGATTTTCTTCATTGTATTTTGTTTATAGTATTTTGTCATTACAATATGTTTTATTCATATAAAATCCATATTGACTGACTGATTGCTACTCTAGTCTAACATTAGGAAAGGCGTATTTATCAGAACGAGATAGGTATATTTTTCGCTTTGAATTGTGGATTTCAGATAGGTACTTAAAATATGTAAAACATGATAATATTGCATTGTTTGTTATTGTAATGTAATGTGCCATTAAGATTACAATTTGTGTTATTCACAGTACTTACACTAATTTACAACAATAATATTGTACCCTAATGCATAAAGTTTATCTAGAAGGTAAGAAATTGGGTAATTAATAAATCGGATAGAATTGACGTGATAGTAGATGAGTCAAGATATCAGGATTTTTTTCTGCGTAACTCATTGAAATCGCACTTAATGCATTCATAAACCTGTAATCCTTTGATAAAAAATAATAGTAGAAGAGCAGTGATAGGTAGGTCAGTAGTTACAGAACCGGCCTATTATCCGACGTCCTAGGTTTGAATGCTGGTGTGGGCATGTAACCTACACCAAATTTTTTCTTTTCAAATTTATGTACATATTTGTATTTTTTCCTTGCTCAACTGTGAAGAAAAACATCGTGACATGCACATCCAAGATATTATATTTCGAAAGATGAGTGACCTAACCTAAGAATGGTTGGTTTTCCCTTTGGGTTATAAAGGTCTAACGTCAGTCGCTCCATGGGAAAATCAGTACCTATAGTCATGAAATCCTTAAGCTTAGGTAGCGGACCCCGCCAATTTTAAGGGATTAGGAATCGGGATAACGCTAGGAAGAAGATATTAATAGTAAAAGTGGAATCAAAATTTAATTATAAAATGAATAAATTAAATGGCGTATCATAGGCTCAAAACTTCTTGATAGTTTTTTTTAAAGAATAGACCATTTTCCCCAACTTTATAGATAGAAACCCTTTCCGTATAACTATTTGTTATATATATACAGTTACAATTGATGTACCTTTACGTATATGTCGAACCGTGGTGGACAGAGACAGTGTATATCTTTCTCTATCTACAGATAGAGAAAGATATACGTCTGAGAACGAAACCATCTCGGTGTTGCACTCAACTGACGTTCGAGAATCATAATTTGACATTTGGAATGAAAACATCTAACATCTGCAGCATATTTTAATTAAATATAATTGGTAATTATACAAAGTGAAAATTAAAAAGTATAATAAATCAGTACACGATTTAGTATTAGACTACATAAGTACGGAAACAATCTTGTTTTTGTAGCAATGAAAAATCCTATTTAGGATTTTCCTGTCTAATTAGAGTTTTAAAATGCTCTATTATAAATCAATCATTTATTTATTTGCGGAATGCAGTATACAAAAAAGATGTTTTCAATTTTTAAATGCTGTACATTCAGCCTACATGGAGGCGTGCAAATATTTAGGTTAAAAAAAATCTTAAAACTTTGCGACAACTCATTCCAATAATAATCACAGACATTAATTTAATAATTCTTATTATTTATTGTATATATTTATTAAAATAGATAAAATTATAATACAATATGAAATTCAATTTAAATGTCAATATCATGTAATGAATAGAAAAATGTCGCCAATTAAAGATTAATTAAAAATTAACTATACCCATTAACAACATTTAACCAAATTGTGTATTATCGGCATAGACGTAATAAAATAGTCAGACGGAATCTCGCTGAGAAACAACTGAAGCACCACAATGGCGGCATGTAACTATGTGTGAGTGTCAAGTGGGTTGCCAGATGGAAGAAAATTTCCCATTTCTTTAACTATTTTTTTTTATACCACTAAGGTGGCAATCAAACATACAGCCTGCCTGATGGTAAACTGTCACCGTAGCCTATGAACATTTGCAACACCACTCTTGCGTTGCCGACCCTCTAAAAACCTCTTCACGCATTTCATGAAGAACTCCATGCTGTAGTCCCTTGAAAAAACTTCGACTGGGAGCTCATTCCACAGCTTGAAAGAAACTAACTAAAAAGAAATAAAAAAATTATATGATTCGTTACTGTCTTTGGAACTCCAATTTTATGGATCGTTGATTTGTAACTTGTATTGTTTAAAATAGGTATTGATGAAAATAAATTAAGCACATGAAATATAACATTACATATTCCTTTTATTATGTAGGACAAATGCATACTTATTTGAAATAAATAATGCCCAAACAAAAACACCAATTTTAATGACCAGACGACGCTCTGGCGAAAGAGAGGTAGGGCACGACGTTACTCTGACTGGGGAAGTACCTCCACCTCACAGAAGACGGCAGCCACTCCTCGAAATGTATATTGCATATTACACTGGATTTAGATGGAATCCAGCCGCTTTCTTTTCTGGACTCTCTTATGATTTGTACCCAATCATTCTTCCATGCATCATTTGACGATGGAAATCTAAAAAATATTAAAGGTATGAATAATAGTTGTTCAGTAAAAGAATCATAGGATGTAAGTTTATATGTCTATTTAAATAAAATTAGGTATCTGAATTAAGTAAGAATTACAAGAGAAAAAATAAAAATGATCTCCCACATTTACGCTAATTTGGAAAAGTGAGTTATGGTAACACCGGTCGATTTATTGTTTTGAAAAATTAATTTAAGTGAAAACGATTATTTAATCACAAAAATTACTTGCTTACCTATGAAAAGTTATCCCTTGGCCTTTTTTAATTGTACCACTATGGTTCCGACAGCTCTTCACCACGCACGACGGCATTTTTTTTTTTTTCGACAAGGTTATCACGTGGCGACCGTGTCGGTGAGTAATGGCGGGCGGTAGACTTACTATGGTGTGAATGTGTGTGTATCGGCTCGTACGTATAGCAACTGACAGCTGACTTACTTTGGCGGTGCTTCAGTGTTTAGTTCGAGAGACGGTGTCTGCTTTTTTTATTACGTCTATGATTATCGGGATATTTTGTATTCCATATACTCGTTGACAATATAGAAGCAGTGAGACGACAACCAATTGTTGAGTCGAAATTTAAATGACTTTCTTTTCAAATGTTTTATATTCTCTGGCAAATGGTTATAAAGGGATATGCACATGTTGTATAAATTTTTTTCATATATGTATTTATGGCAGGAAGGTTGATACAATATATTCATTACTCTTGCTCTCGTCTCGCTCTGGAAAACGTCACCTCGCTTTCTCCAAATATCTGGGTGCGAATTAACGAAAATGCAAACATCCTACTAATATTATAAATGCGAAAGTTTGTATGTATGGATGTTTGTTCCTCTTTCACGCTTAAACGGCTGAACGGATTTGAATGAAATTTGGCACGTAGATAGATTATGATCTGGATTAACACATAGGCTACGTTATTTGACTCCACGCGGGCGGAGCCGCGGGCAGCAGCTAGTCTCTTATATATTGAATTAAACAATTTTTAACGGAAGTATCGCGTGTTTTATTTATTTTGTTGAACCTGATGTTTTGAACGCTTTGCAGCATCCGTGGTGGCAGGACTGGAAGACTAAGGTGATATTTGTCTTACATTAATTATTACATCTACCGACATGGATGGATTAATTATATATGTTCCGATTCACACAAAAATCGCTCACAGTGTCCGAACGTTTTTTGTAGATCTCTGGGTTTGTGACTTGATTATTTTTAGGATTGGATCCCAAGCAGGTGGTACTTGCTAACTGTCTTCTCTATTGAAAATTGGGGGGAAACTCTGCAGTATGTGAACATACACTGGACCAGCCAAACCATTACATACGGTTCGATAAACCACAAATACTCGCCAAGGAAAATAGCTACATGCCGAGAATGTTACGCGAAGCTATTGAAATAAGTAAACACCCCAATTTCAATAGAGAAGATGGTTGGCAAGTACCACCTTCGTGGGATCCAGTCCTAAAAATAATCAAGTCACAAACCCAGAGATCTACTAAAAAACGTTCGGACACTGTGAGCGATTTTTGTGTGAATCGGAACATATATAATTAATCCATCCATGTCGGTAGATGTAATAATTGAATAACTAATGTAAGACAAATATCACCTTAGTCTTGTGTAACAATCGCGAAAACATAAGACAATACATACTATCTCTTATATATATGCATGGAAAGGGTAAAATATTCCGTTTTTTAAATAGCGGTTTGCAGCAGCTGCTGTTGTCAAACCATGCACTACAAATCGCGCGTATGCACTTCTTTTGGACTTTAAATGCTTTGTCAATCTCTACAGAGTTACCCCAGAGTATGAGACTGTAACCTAGAACAGACACTACATGTCCATGATAAGCAGGAAGTGCAGCTTCCAAAGAAACTGTTTGCCGTAATCTTTTAAGTGCAAATACAAATCTATTGAGCTTATTGCACACCTGCTCGATGTGAGCCTTCCAATTTAGGTGTTTGTCGATTATAATGCCAAGAAATATAATTGTTTTTACCTCGTCTACCGGAACGTTATTGTAATTAGCACGGATTGGTTATTATTATTATTTCCATTATTCATTTATAATCCTATTAAATACATTTTTAAATATGTCATTACTAAAAAAAAATACATTTAAAAATATAAAACTCAAACTATCTTATCTTTGAAACTATAGTTTTAAAATGAAATCGGTTTTCTTATAATTGTGTTTCTTTTTTAATTTCATACCCTGTATCCCCATTATCGTGTTTATAAGATAGATGAATCCATCAAACTCTTCAACCAGGGATATTCTTAAAACTAGATTTTAACTAATAGAATCAAGACTTTGATTTAAAGAGTTGAACAAAATATAATCCAATGTTTTCGATACTTAGGTGGTAATAGGCCTGAGTGTTTTATGAGACTGACAAGTGCAACGAGCTCTAGACGTCTTCTAGTGCTTTATCATAAATAAATTACTTACATATGATTTCATTAATTTGGATATAAATATATCATGCCAATTGCAAGACATAAATCCGTGTAAATTTGCTAACGTGGCTACTATCAAATGACAGATAGGGTAAAATGATAATAATAAGACTGAGGAACTGTTTTCTTCTCACTGTACTCCATTGCCGTCTGTCTTCCCACTGCCGAATAAATTATTCCCCGAAGGATTTTTGTATTTCAGTGAGTCAGGTCACCCATTGAAAAGTTTCTGATAGTACTCCATGTATTGCAACCTCCCTATACTGTATTAAATTAAATAATAAGCAAGTGCATCCGTAGGAAACTTATACTCTCTTTCATGATAGTCATGTCTTTTCGTATAAACTGTGATGTCACCTATTTATTGGTTTAGTTATATTTCTATGGCCACTGGCGCACTCATGATAAAATAGCCTTGTGCTTGTTCCGAGGCCATTGTTATATTTCTGTGTTGGAGATATATGACCATGATCGATTATTATTCTTCTTTATGGCGATCCTGGTGTTCTCGCCAATGTCAGTGCTTTCATATTTCAGTTCATAATTTAACTGAGTATGTGACTCTGCTAAGAATTGACTTTGTGAGTGTATAGTATATTAAATAGTTTAGCAAGTGTTGTAGACACTGTGACGCTCCGTCTACATGCCTGAAACAAGAGACATACACTGATATCACAAACAAGGGTTAGTATGATTATAAGACATACACATTACAATTTAATGTTATTAGTGTCAATAAACGCACACAAAATATATACAACGGAGGGGGAGTTAACAAATGTAAGGAGGGATTTAAAGTTGATAGGCCGGGGAATAGAGGAAGGGAGTAAGTCATAAAGAGAGGAAGAATTTTTGGGGCAGGAAAAGAAAATATGATCTGGAGTATCGTCATCCAGGGACCATGATCGAATTTTGAGCGAACGAGTTGTCATTTCTATCATCTGTCATTGTCAAAAAATGACATATTTATTTGTCATAGCATTGCATATATTGTCGAAAATTGGAAACAAATTGTTATGTGCTAGCTATCAAGAGAAAAGACAATAATTGTTGAGCTTCACGTAATATATTCGTGAAATAACATGGCTTCAATAAGTGGTCCATCTTGGGAAGGTACATAAATTGACTTTTAACTATTCCCAACACCGGTTACAAGTTCAATGACGTTGCACCTTGTATATATTGCTTTATTTCTGCTCATGACTGTTGTGTATAACAATAGCAGAGTTAACGTAATATTGCCGTGAATATTCTTCATGTGGCCATAGTATGAAATGAATTACAGTGTCACTATTTATGTTATGTTGACACTGCAAATAATGATTAATTAGATCAAATCTTTGGTCAAAGAGGTGCCCAGAGAACTATATTGTCCACATAGACAAAGACATGTACAGTGTCTCTGTACCATTTTAAAAGAAACTTCCTATAGGTACTAACTATCTACCCAGTCATTAGTGAAAAAGATACATAGCCCGCAACATCAATACTGAATCTCTAGTATTATGAATAACACATATGTTACACCTATTTGCAAACACCATCAAGTCTGGCTCAATAATATATCATATGGTAGAATCAGACACTAACTTAACTCACATGTAGTGATGTGTGGTCTCTGTCTGCCTAACAATAAAAATGATATAGAAACTAACTTATATATGGTTCTGTTATTTTTATAGGATAATTGTTAAACCAAGTATGTGGCTTTTTTTGGCCACTTCTAACACTGGGTTGTGTGGGTTAATGTAGGGGGTGAAATGTTGTTTTTATAAAGTAAAATCAATCCAAGGTCTGGACTTATTGTAAAATGAAATTGTTATGATATATCTAAAATATTTTACATATATTTTATGTAATTGGCTAAAAAACAATCTATATATATTATTTTTTTACGCATTGTTAGGTGGCATACGAACATGTGACTTATCTGATGTGAAATTCTTTCTGTAGTATATATAGGCATATTTCAATAGTATGGATACATTTCAAACGGCAAGGTCCTTAGGAGCAACCTATGTTGTTAGGCTGCATTAATTTCTGAATATACACAGTCTTCAATTGTGAGCAAGCATTTCTATGTTCTATCTCTATGTTCAATATAAACTGATATGCTATACATAGTCACACTTTCAATGGCCAATTATTGGCCTTACAGTTACTCTTCTCACAGATGTTGGCTGACAATGTTTTGGTGTGAAACTAAAATGCTCTCCTATTTAAGATAATCAACTGTGCTTTTTTAAAATTACAGAATTGCGGAAGCAAGCACGTGTATTAGAAAATGACATTGATATGAAATTGGTTGCATTTAGCAAGTTGGGAATGAGCTCTGCTGCAACAGGCCTCAATCCAGAGTCAGTGCCGCTGATCAACAGTGAGGACATGTTCGATACAATGTCTATGGAGCTCCAGCAACTGTTAAATAAGGTAAAATCAATAAATATTATGGAGCATCCAATGTCCCGGAATTACCAAAGGCAAACTTTAGATTGTCTATATTTATTTATTTTCTCGAGTTTTGGATACCAGAATAGCTTAAGTTCTAACACCGTAATTAAAAAAAATGGTTTGACCAATCAAAAACAAGAATTTTATACAATGGCGACGCATTATTTATACATTTTTAAGTTAAAACAAATGTATTGAAGACTTAAATAATACAAAAAGAAACAGTATTTTTGCTCTTCTGAAAAGTCAACCACAATGAGTTACGCGGTGTTAGAACTTAAGTGACGTTAGAGCATAAGATGGAATCTAAAACTGTAAAATTAAATAAAAAAAAAAGTTTCCTGAGTAAAGACTTTTGATAATCAGATGATTAAGGTTTGTATCTGTTAGATTTCTGCTTCTGTGTCTGTTAGATATAGATTGCAAAACCCACAAGGAAATATGTTTTTTCCCATAAATTGCATTTATTTTTACTTAAGCATTATCTATTTACTGGTAGCGTATCTATGTTTAGATCTCATAAATTATTAACACTGCATATATATCAGAAATTTGTAATAACTAATCAACACCTATTTGTCTAAAATGCATCACTAAGAAATGGAATAGCCACCCACCAACTTTAAGAGTATTCTTATACTATAATAATAAATAATAATAATTTATTTCATACATAATAACAGCACATTATAACTATATAAATTATTCACATACAGTACTATAATAGTAATAATATAATAGTACAGTATATACATACTGAGTCCATAACTCGGTACAAAAATACTCGTAAAGTTGGTGGGTAAAGTACAGCATTGATGCGGAGCAATGTTATCAGTATGGTGCCTGTGCTTTACAACCAATTACCAAATTATACAAAAGAACTGCCTATAACATTATTAAAAAAAAAACTTATTTGAATTATTTGTTACTACAGCATTACAGAATTTTTCGAAGACAAATTATGAGGTTTTTAAATGTTAAAAATCTCATAAATGTCCTTTAAAGTTACTGAATTTTATGTTATATTTACATTTTATTTGTAGCAAAATGTTTATATGCCTAATCATTATCACTATTATTGTCAAATATCTACATTTTACATAAATAAATACATTAATTGACTGATGAAGTATACTGAAAAAGTAACCAAGATACCGCATTGGTTACTATTTATTGGTTACATAAAAAACTTACTTTTTTAAGATTAGACTGTTTTTTATGTTTTAATCTCTGTCCCCTGCGCCGTTAAAGATCACAATAATTAATATCAGCCATTAGAACTTATTTTAATAAGGTAAAATACATTTATGCTTGGCCACATATTATCCTATTATAGCAGACTAGAATAAAAATGGTCCAGTCTACCAGTTACTTTTGGTCATACTGTATATGATTTAGTGCTTTGCTTTGTAAGTTCAATACCATTCTTATTTAGAACAGCATGTTAGTATTACAGACAAGAAAGAGTAATTAATGTACTGTATAGACCTCTGCACTGTGATTGGTATGCCAAGAGCTTAGAGAGGGAGTAGGAGGGTTAATCAAGATTTAAAGTAATTTTTCTAATAAACCAAACAATTTTAATGTTACAGTTATCATCAATAAATGACAAAATGGCAGATTTGGCACCAAGCGGCGCTGCTACAATGCACACTATAAAGAGGCACCGAGAAATACTTATGGTAAGACATTTTCAGATATTTACTTTACTTCTTCATTCACCTTCAAGAAATTTATATACTCAAATGTGACGACTTTAAAGAGATAGTCTTTAAAGTCGTTTTCTGATAACTAAGGCAGGCTTACTTAATACACACTTTATTGTATTTGCACCTAATGCTTACATACCCTCACCCATTCTTGTGAGGCTACATTCACTCAATTGGGACCAGTAACAATTCATGCAATTACATCGAGGTCATGTCAAGACAAGCTCTAACTACTCTGGCCATAAATACTGCTTACATAGAAACTTTTATTTTTTCTGAACTCTAATTATTTTGAATTTGGAACGCATATTAGAGACACTTAAAAAGCTTGGTATCAACCGTATGTACGTATATCGTACTATCGACATATACAAACACTTCCTCTGTTGAAGACCATAAATGATCGGGGCGACCGCCAGCTGTTAGAACTATAAATGCTGTTAAAGCCAGAATTCGCCGAAACCCCATTAGGAAACAGAAAATCTTATCGCGAGAAATGAAGCTTCCCAATACGACTCTGTGGCGTATAATAAAACAAGACCTGAAGCTCGACGCTTATCATCGATACAGGACATGACCTAAATCAATCCCTAAAGTCGAAGAGAGTGGATCAATCAAAACGCCCTCTGTCCCGATACACAGGTGAAAGGCACAGAAATATCCTTTCTACTGATGAAAAAATATTCACCATTGAAGAACACTACAACAAGCTAAGTGACAAATTGTACGCACATTCTAAAGAAGCCGCCGAAGTGTTTGGAGAGGTACAACGTTGTCATCATCCTGCGTCTGTTATGGTTTGGTTTTTGTGAAAAATGAGTAAAGACTTCAGCCAAAGTTATGTTGTGAAACCTCTCAGCAATACATTGTATTAAAATGTACCGTGGACTTTTCAGCAGGACTCTGCACCTGGCACAAAGTTTGAACTACCCAAGCCTGACTCGAAATCAACATTCGGGACTTTATAAGAGCTGAAGACTGGCCCTCGTCTAGCCCAGATCTGACCCCCTTAGACTACAAATTATGGTCAGTTTAAGAGACGACAACAACACACACCAACATTGTGTACCTTAGGAAGTCTTTAAAGCAAGCAGTGGCTAAATTTCCCATGGAAACAGTGCATAAATCCATAGATTCGTGGCCAGATAGATTAAACGCCTGTATCGAAGCCAAAGGTGGCCATTTTGAATAGAATTATTTTTTTATCTTTTGCTGAGACTTAAATATGTACATATAAGTTTTATTAAGATTACATTACTTCGTAAAAAAATAATCGTATATTCATTTGTAACAGACCTTATGGCCGGACTAGGTATATGCGAGCTTTTAAATCTATTTTAGTTACAGCTGGGAATTCATCCTCACACAGGTCTTTAAATTGTCGTGTACTGTTCCAGAGAAGTTTTATACTGAAAGCTTTTAAGTAGTAAATTAAATCTCTGCCGAGGTTTTTCCTAGGGACTACAGCATGAGTTTCTTCAAAAAAAGGCGTGAAGAGGTTCTCTAAAAAAGTCGTGAGAAATGTCGACAATCCAAAAGTTACCCCCCTGGTGTTGTAAACTTCCATAGCCTTTTTTATACTACGTCGGAAGGCATACAAGCATACGGTCCACCTGATGTAAAGCAGTTACCGTAGCCTATGAACGCGTGTAATACATTAAGTATCACTCGCGCGATGCCTCCTCTGTTCCTAACACAGCATCTCCATAGCGTAGGAGCTTACTAGTGACCTAACTCACATGCAAGAACACAACAACTCTACGGAGTTATTATTTGGGTGCGGTTTCTGTGAGGTGGAGGTACTTCCCCAGACGGGCTGCTTTGATGAGCCCTACCTCTTTTAGAAACATCCAGACCAAGACAGACATGTTCATACACACATATGTTTGTCTTGTATGGGAATCCAACCGCTACCGAACTCGTCCTACTAGCTTACGGTAACTGCAAGCCACGGTCAGGCAAGCTATATTTATATTTGGCATCTTAATGGTATAAAAAGATAGTTACCGATGCGATAGAGACGTGGGTTTTCCTCTCCCCCACCTTGGGTATGTGAATTCTTAGAATACATTAAGTACCGCGCGATGCCACCTCTGCTGCTGACACAGCAACTCCTTAGGGGCTTACTGGTGACCTCACTCACACGCGGGTACACAACAACCCTCCAGCGAGTTGTTAATTGGGTGAGCCAGCGAGTGAGGTGGACGCACTTCACCAGATGGGCAGCGTTGATGCGCCCTACCTCCTAAAAATATCCAGACCACGACAATCAGACATATTCATGCACACAAATGTTTGGCCTCTGTGGGAATCGAACCCAGGAGCGTTGGTGTAAAAGTAACGGCGCGTTTCGCCACTGCGCCACCGAGCTCGTTATAATCAAATGATTAAGGTTTGTGTCCGTTAGATTTCTGGATTTGGTACACCACCTGTTTTATGCATAAACTTGTTGCATTCATACATGATATTCCCTTGAAGATATTTCTTTCACTAGTAAATCCACCTACTTGTATTACACAAAAGTCTTGTAAACATTTATAAATTGTAAATTTGTAATGCAAAGCCTACATATGTGGTGAAATTGACTCACAATCATCTTTAAAATGAAATCCAAGCTCGGTAGGCACTGCACATGCTCACCATGCCAATTAGCAAAAGAAACTCTCACAAACGAGAGGCAGGCTGCAGTGATGTGTCCTCATTGGAATTGCCCCGACGTTACATAAGACTGATGCCTAATAACTAATTTCTGATAGTCCTATTGTCTTTCTGTGAATTAGTAAAGTTACCAATAACTTCCTGAGTAGAAGTACACATATATTATCCTCTACTTTATTTGTGTACCCAACTATTAATCCAGGTGGTTAAACTAGTTTTTTCACACGGGAAATTGGGGAAAAATGTTGATGGGGTTGGCCCAAGAAGTACTGGTTTGACTTCGTAAGGGATGATATGCGTGCCAGTCTCACAATAAGAGATGACGAAGACCGTGCGAAGTGGAGCGGTAGGATTCGGAAAGCGGGCCCCGGGCTCCGGGTTCCGGGTATTAATGCTCACATGATGATGACATGTAGTCATGTAAAATTCCGGGGGGCAGCTACCGTGCCTCCTCAAGTACAACCATGTCTGCATTAGAAAATTAGTAGTGCAAGTGTCAATGTGCAAGCACTCTCATGCATGCTTCACATCTGGAAGGCCATGTGCTTGTTTGCCGACCTGCAAACAAGCATATCCTATTTAAAATAATATATATATATGAACATCAGTCTAATTTTTACATTTGCTGTGGTCACTGTTTGGGCAGAGGAGATTAATCAACACATAGTCGTCAAACATATGTTACCTCACCGCGTATGTTGCTTTAGCATTTGTATTATGTATTCTATCGTCTGGTTTCAGGACTATCAACAAGAGTTTTCAAAAACGTCGGCCCGCGTGAACGCGCGGCGCGAGCGCGAGGAGTTACTTCGCGGCGGGAGCCCACCGCCGTCCGCAGGGCTCAGCCGACGGGACCAGTACTCGAAGGAGGCTAATCACTTACACAGGTCAGTATATTAGCTGTGTAGCAGCAGTGATAGCCTAGTGGGTAAAGAACTGGCTAGTGACCAACCGGTCCCTGGTTCGAATCCTGCCACGTACCACTAAATTCAGGATTTCGAAATTATGTACATATTTGTAATTATCACTTCCTCGGCGGTGAAGGAAAACAACGTGAGGAAACCCGCACGTCCAAGAAGTTATATTTCGAACGATGTGTGACCTTACCTATGGATGATCTAGTTTATCCTCTTGGTTGTCTTGTCTGTCTGTCGGCAGTCGTTCCATGTAAAAATCAAATCTTCGCCAACTCCTTAGACTTAGGTAGCAGACCTCGCCAATCCTAATGGGTTAGAAAATCCACATTGTTTGTCTTGTCTTCTCTATTAGATTGATACGCGTAATGACTTCATTTTGAGAGTCTATATATGCTCAAGGTTTACAAACTTCAGTAAAAAATTTACCTAGAAGCAGAAATATTTGCGTATAAACCGGTACATCGGCTTGCTAGGACTTGTAAGTCTTTTGTTGTAAATTGTATTTGATTCTATAATAAATTGCCGGAATAATTCTGTACTTTCTTGCCAATGTCTTCAATAGACATATCAATAATACTCTCTGTAAAAAGGTTTATTAAAAAAATGGTGAATATAACTGACAAAGATGTATGGAAATACATCCAACCTAAAGAATGCAGGCAACCATATATCTAAAATTCTACCATTTGACATCATTATTATTGTACTAATATGCTGACATAAATTTATTGTAATATCATAATGACGATTTGAAAACAGACATAATGACAAGTTTCTTTCGGCATTTCTCCTTCGCCAATGGTTATCTCCGAAATGCTTGTAGATTAAAAAAGAAAAATAATATCATAGAGAATTGAATGAATTACAATAAGGCTACATTTTAAAAAGTATAATACGTGTCTGTGACTAAAGGCCCAAAAGCAAATAAAGATTTTTTATCTTGTATACAAATAAATAGAGTGCTTAGCATCAGATGACCGAGTTGCGTGACGTACAATGGAAAATCTACCTTACTGTTATGTGCGAGCTTCTCCCAGAAAGACGAAATTAATTAAGTTTCAAACCAAGAAATTTATGAACAGAAACTACTGTCTATGCCTACAACTCGACATGATACATTCCAGTTCACACATACTGGTGGACGAGCAGATCAACATAGCGATGGAGGCGCGTGAACACCTCACCTCGCAGCGGCAGACCTTCAAACGGATGCAGACCAGGTTCAACGACATCACTAACAGGTCGGTAACATGATTGTACCTCGTCTAATTTTAGTTTTGATATATCCATGTAGAGGCTGGAAAGGTGTTAGACGGACTAGTGATGTGGAAAGCTGAAAGGCGATTAGGTGCACCTAATGCTGGATACAGTGTTTTAAAATACTAGTTCGAATGTTACAAATCCAAATGCTGCATCACGTTTTCTTCCTAGTATATAGTAAAATTTGTGTACTTCTCTTACTGTAAACCTAAGATTGTGATTTTATGAATTGTGTGTATGAATAAATGTATTATTATAAGACAGAGTGTGATATAAGACTTATTAATTTATTAGACTTATTTCCGAGGAAGGCCAAGACTTACCTACCATGACCAAATTGGTCGTGTTCTATCAGAAGGTGATGTCAGGAGCCCTAGAAACCGGCGAGCGTGCATGAGAAGAGCAATGAATGTTAAAGAAGCGAGTGAGATATGGAAGGGTCGAGTCACGTGGCGCTCGGTTCTCTCTGCCTACCCCGCAAGGGATTTGGCGTGAAGTTATAGATAGACAGAGTGTGATAATCAGTGATAGCCCAGTAGATAAAGAACCGGCCTAGTGAACAACTGGTCACCGGTTCGTATCCTGGCATGTACCACTAAATTCGTGTTTTTGGATTTATGCACACATTTGTAGTTATCACTCGCTCGGCGGTGAAGAAAAACATCGTGAGGAAACCTACACGTCCAAGAAATTATATTTCGAAAGACGTGTGACCTAATCTAAGAAAGATCTGGTTTACCCTCTGAGTTGTAGTAGTGTGAGGGTAAAGAACTGGCTGTTGGCCACTACCAACAGGTCCCTGGTTCGAATCCTGCCATGTACCACTACATTTCGAATATATGTACATATTTGTAATTGTCACTTTCTCGGTGGTGAAGAAAAACATCGTGAGGAAACCCGCACGTCCAAGAAGTTATATTTCCAACGATGTGTGACCTTACTTAAGGATGATCTGGTTTACCCTCTTGGTTGTCAGTCTGTCTGACGGCAGTCGCTCGATGTAAAAATCAGTATTTTCACCAAATCCTTAGGCTTAGGTAGCGGCCCCGCCGATCCTAATGGATTGGGAAACGGGATAATGTTAAAAAGAGAAGAAGATATTATTATAGGGCAGAATGCTTGATTTTGCTGACTAAAAACAGTTCTGTCAACAGTGGCGACGTTAGACGAAACATGGACGTCCGTGACATCAGCATTGCGAGGTCTCTCATTTTCCAGTCAAAATGTTCAATGAGTTGAATTATGCTTAATAGAAATATGTTAACTAGAAATTAATAAAGTTTTGCCCGTAGAGTAATTGAATGAGGAAGAATTTTACTATAAGTGGTAAATCGTTACCAATTCGTCTAATATGAAATGTTTGTTTGGAATAAATAACTTGACATTCATTATTATAGCAATTTGTTTCCTGGTTAACAAGTTGCTAAAATAAATTGTACTTTAACAGTTATAGACTAATGGCATAATATACTGTAAAATATAATTTAAGCTTCGTAGTAACGTTACTGTGGTTTATCATATAACGATGTTGGCGTAACAGACGTCCGGGCTGGTCAAATGTTAGCGGCAGAATACCTGTCAACGGTCCTCCATTTTAATGTTTCCGTTTATCCACCGCATATTTTCCACGACACCTGCCGTATCTTATATGATAATTACTATATTTATATATATATATTCTAATTGTATGTTAATATCATTACGTGTATTAAAACCATTTTTGTAAATGAATAATTATTTAACCGTCATTTATCAGCCAATTCTCATTAAACAGAAATACTTTATAGTTACAATTAGTCATCAGTAAGTTTCCAATATTATTGATAAGCAAAGTATTTGCATTATCTATTATCATATACTATAATAATTATACACCGACGACGTCCAGTGCCGCCACTGTCTGTCTACTTATTGCGAGGAAATAAAACGGTGTTTTACTCGCGCTATTTGTTTCTTTTTATTGAAGAATATTGAACTGTAAACTAAACTTACACTTTTATCCTCCTTAAAATGTGTGTGTTGAAACAGATTGAGAGAATGATGTTGAATACAATATATAATTTGATTGCAGATTCCCAATGCTGAACAGTCTAATATACCGAATAAACGCCCGAAAACGACGCGACTCCCTCATCATAGGCATCGTGGTTGCCATCTGCACATTCCTGCTACTTCTCTACGCATTCCACTGACTGTTCACATAATATGGCTTACCATAGTGCTGTTTATAGACTTGCTAATTGTTGTAAGTTTTAAATTATAATCATTTTAATAATGGACCCAATGTACATAACAATAAGACGTAAGGTAGTATGAAAGGACCTTTGCCTTTTAGGATCGAGCCACTCTCAATAGATAAGATATTTTATTAGCAGACCATTGAAAACATGATTAAACTGGTTTTCATACGAAATTTAACGACGTACTTGTGGGGTTATTACGTAGAGTTTTCGATGATCGGCCTTGCTTAACTAATCCATAGATTTGTGATCGCATTTCTATTCTTTTTATAACGTATATACCTATAAAAATAAATAGAAATTCATTTATAAATAATGAAGATGTGAACTTCCTAAAATAGAACTGTTCGAAAAGGTTACGTAATAGCTTCACTGTTATAAATAGTAAACATCGTTTAACTGTTGGTACTGAATTATTCCTAAAATTGTGTCATTTAACAAGCACCCTGCATAAAGTTGTATTTATGTAAGTAGATTTCTCCTCCACCCGTTCGGCTACTTCGATTGCCCGAGGAATTCGTGGAGAATGCCGCAAATTACATGGGACACGAGTCCATCGCTGTCGTTTCGTATTTGCGGCCGCGTACCACGCACCACGTATATTTACGATGAAATGTGTGATAACTGCTTCTAAGCTAATGCAATGCAGTACTTAGTTCCAAGAAGTTAACCACTTCTTGCTACTGAGTACTGCATTGCATGGGGATAGCGATACTGAGCTATCAATAGTTTTAGTAATTATCGATAGTTGATGTCGTATATCGTCGTCGATAGAATATGCCAACTATCATACTACCGACAGTATAGGACACCTATAGAAATCAATATCTACTTGATAGTTCTTGTCCAATACTCTAGATAGTGTTGCTAATTTCGATAGTAATTGTGCATACTAAGCTATTTATAGTTTGGAATATTGATTTAGCGGTTGTTGATAATCTATTAAGTACAGATGGATACCACTAGGAATATCACTATTCCCATCAGTTACTCTGCACTGTCAATATTCAAACCGAACTAGCGTGCAGTGTTGCTCGTACAGACGCCCGCACCATAGTACGGGCGAGACTATGATTCACACGTTGCTTTCTTATGGCGCTAAATATTGCGTCATGTAATAAGTTACAAAGGTTCAAGGATCCGATCAGGGCGATAAACAAGTTAAAAGTTGTCATATCTCAAGCTAACTTATCTGTACACACAAATACTCATACGTACAACAGCCGCATGTATGGCGGTATTGTACGATATGTCGAATATCTTATTTCGTGGCTGTCAGGCAGTAAGTAGCTCTAATTTCCAATGAGATACCATTGGTGCACTTTAAACATCATTGTATAATGCAATATGAACGTTTTGCGAGTGCCACTAAATAATACATCAAGTTAGTCTTGTTCAGAGGTTGGTACTGGGTATTGGCTAATCCTATTTAGACGTTAAGTATTTTGAAAATAACAGCATTTAAATTGTGATAAACATTTGCATGTTAACAATATGAAGATAATTTATACAATTTCGCGATTATTATGTTGCTAATTTTGCAGCAAGACTAAAAGTATCTTAATAGCAATCTTCTATAATTGCGTTTACTCGTTCATTCACATATTAATTTATATTCGCATATATGGACATATATTTTGTTTGTGACTTTCTTCGAATTCAGGAACTTGATAGGTTTCACATAGACTCAGTCTGCCAATTAGCCAGTAAATATGCAGTGATCAATAAAACTACTTGTCTCTGATATTATCATATATCATTTGCAAATAGTAATCAATTGAAAATCATTTTTTTGGCCGAACCTGTAGGGTAATTAGTACGAGTAATTACGTAAAACATCGATAGATCGACTGATGATCAACATTGTTTTAATTAGTACATATCATTTGTGAACAAATATGGTATTTTCTTTTCACACAACTATTAGTAGTAGCTTATAGTTTATTTATATACAAAAATAATAAAATTATTTACAAACAATAGATATGGATAATGCAATGCCGGTCATCAATCTATCTACTAAGGATGTACATAATTACACCAATATATGTTTTCATTCACAAATGCGCATCATTTGGGTGCCAACGTAATAATTAAATCTATGAAATCGAAAATTGTATAAAAGCAATTTATCTAAATAATGGCCTAATGTTTGGGGGAGGGCGTAGAGAAAAATATTGTAAATATTTATATTCTATGTTTCCTGCAATAAAACAATGTTATTTATTTTTATATTGCTTTTTATTTTCAATTCTTGTAATATATCCTACACTTCATAAAGTAAATATGTACACCAGTAAAGTGCCCAGTTAATTTTATTTTAGGAAGTCATTCCATTCCCATTTGTCGCTGCTGGCAAATGTTCTTTCTTTTCCTATTTTTCAGATTCGCCATAGGAACAGGGATTGAGATCTCCGACCAGAAATAGTATACTCGTAAATAGTTCCATCGACATAGTAATATTTTCTAGCCGAATAGATTTTTCTGCTAACTAAAAGCCAACATTTCAAGTTATTTTATTAATAAAACTTAAACATAATTATTATTGGTCTGCTCTTGAAGCTCAACCGCAGACAATTTCAGAGACTTCTCCTAGCAGTCAGTAAATATATAGATGAGATATTGACGATTCCGTTTTGTTCTAAAATTGGGGTCTGCGCTTCTAGTGAACTTTCGGATTTCGAGTACGTACTGTACTTGACTACATATTTAAGAGGGAATGCTTTTCAAATGTTAGCCTTTACGTTTTGATATTTTTAGGGAAGTTGTTAAATGTATTTAGTTGGCAGTTTTCTGTAATGTGTATTTTTTACCATTAAAGCTTAAGGATATTTAAAAATAAACAAGCTAGGTATTCCATGTATTTTACATAATGTCTTCACTTAAGGAAGATTATATATCAGACTAATGGGTCATAAATATATATACAAATAGAGAGATATTTCTATTTTATCATATTATTTAGGGTCGACAACGCGTGAGTGACACCCCTGGTGTTGCAAATGTCCATAGGCTACGGGGACTGTTTACCATCAGGCAGGCCGTATGCTTGATTGCCACCGCCATTTTATACCACTAGTATAAAAAGAAATATTTCAGATTACTTCATACGCCGTTCGCAACATAAGCAAAAAGATAAAAATACATGATTCTAGACAAGTATTATAAACAATTTTACTAAAAATAATTGTTTAATCACAATATATTGTCGTTTACTCACAATAATGACAATTTAAATATACTATGCAACCGGTATACGTATCTGAAATATAATAATATGATTGTTTTAGCTTATTTTTAACCCCGTCAATAAAATAAAGTTCGCATAAAAATTAAAAATTTATTTAATATCTTGGGACAAATCAACGGATAAGCAACTACACCAGTATTGCCATATATCTGCTGTTTTGAAGTAACAAAAGCGGGTGATTAAATAATTTAAAAGCGTACGTAAATCGCATGTCTTCTTTCATATTTCCGAATTCAATTAGCGATTATTTCGTAAATAATACAGCCTAGCAACCGAAAACCGTTATTTTGAATTAAACTGTACAAACCAGCGTTTCGGAAAATCGGAAAATTATATTTCAAACCAAAGAATTGTCAAAAATATTAAATGGTCGACGAATTGTTGAGCTGAGTGTTTGTCATTTGTGTTTGGGCGCCACTATTTTGTTGCTACAACTAGTCCAAATTTCATATATTGCTACGATAGGAGAAAAATAAATTAAATTGTTTCTTATTGTGCACAAGCATCCTTTTGAAATTCGCTACGACGTTACGATCCTGACGCATATACACGAGTTTTAATGTTTTCGCTTAAAACAAGACTGTAATAACACAAAGTAAAACCAAAAAGGTAAACTGCACATTCGAGTTAATTAGTTATTTGAGTGTGTATAAACAACACGCTTCTGAACGATCATACTTCACAGTCCTCACAAAGGTTAAGTCCAGGGTATCGAAGTACCTAACCGCTATGTATATTTTGCTTGTGACTTCTCAGCGTGCTATTCTGTGTGAATCGCGCCCCACAAATGTTACAATGATACGGTCTATCCCCGGTATGTGTGCGGAAATGCTTCTCCAGATCTCCCCTTGTCGTGAACATCTTTTCGCAACCATCAAGCGGGCACGATTTAGTTTTATTGTGTAATCGTTTGTGCATATATAACTTCTTAGGCGTAAGAAACGTTTTAGAACATACCTGGAAAGGAAATTGTACAATTAGAGATAAAACTAGATCTAATAACCTTTACTATTCATGTAAATAACTAACACAGCAAAAATATATGTTTGGAAAACTTTGTTGGGACTGATAAAACAAAATCAACTGAAGAAAGTACTCAGTATTCAGGGAAAACGATTCTGGTACAATTTTTTGAGGATCTAGTCGGGTAAAAAGTTGACACAGGAATGATACAACTTTACCGGCGATGTTACTATAGGATTTAATATGATTTTTATATTGAATGTTTTTGTAGTCAGGCTAAGACTGTTAAATCTTAATGTGAGATGAAGAAGACAATAGAAAGTTATATTTTTTAAATAGCCCGATGTGTAAGGCTTTGTTTATTATGCTGTATTTGTTACTTACATCACATTTGTGCTCTTTAGATTCAGAACTATTCTTTTTCGCTCCTTCAGTGCTGGGAATTCGTGAGGAACTCACGGCTTCTGCTGTTTTACTACTAGACGTCTGTAATAAACAATATGATAATCAGTAAGTAAGTACTAGCATTTATTTGCCTGAAGGTTAAAACCACTACAATAAAAAACATTCAAGGTAATGTCAGAGTTCACAATGCTTACGTATCTTGTGATATACCTTCTAACATTATAAAGTAATCATATAGAGACTAATAATGTTAAAATAAAAGTTTGTGACGAAACTACACTATCATCAGGAATTTTCATATTTTTAAGAACGTGTAGTTACAAAAAAAAATATATATTTTAATATCCAGCGCCTTGAAGTATATGGCGCAGAATTCAAAAGTTTTGCTTAGTTTGAGACTAAACACACATACAGTAACAATATAGAAAACAAACAAATCGAGACACATGTACATTCGTGCACACATGTTGTCTTGCGCGGAAATGGAACCTGCGAGCCTTTGTTTTAACTTACAAATTTATATTATTTAATTGTGGTGCGCGAACATTTTGCTTGGCTTTACGCCCAGAAATAACGTCTCATTTCATAATTTTAACAATAGGATAAATTACTACCCTGTGTAAATGTGCCAGAAATATAGAATTTGTGCCATTAGCTATTTTAGAGTTATCGCTATAAAACTGCTTCCTTTTCTGCAACATGACGATTTCTTCTCGGTAATCCCGATAACATAAATAATATTATTTTCATATATATACTTAAAATCCTCACCTGGATCAAACAAAAGACATATTCAATTAGGGTTATCAGAATCTTCTAATCTTACGTTTGACTACAAAATTCTAAAATTATTTTACAGATGTACAACCCTAAAAAGCAAGTTAATGATTTTGATTCTTCAATCTTTGAAACAATTATACATATCGTCGTTTTAATGATAATTCCCGTTATATGTCAAGAGACTTTTGGTTGAAATATGAAAATAGGCCTTCAAGTTTAGATTTCCTCGCTCCGCAAGAGGAAAACTAAACTTGAATTATTATACTCGTACTTTTTTAAACTAGTTACCGTAGTCTCATTTAGTTTTGACTTGTACCTTTCAGTCAGCCATACAATCGTTAAGATTTCTCTCAATAGTATCTTGTCAATTCATTAAATACGCTGATGAGAGCAGTGATAGCCCAGTGGATAAGGAAGCGGCCTAATGACCACCTGCTCCACTAAATTCATGTTTTCGGATTTATATACATATATATATCACGTACTCACGCAGTTCATCCAAGAAATTATATTTCGAAAGACGTGTCACCTAACCTAAGAAAGATCTGATTTTCCCTCTAGGTTGTGGAGGTCTGACGGCAGTCGCTCCGTGTAAAAATCGGTATTTTCGTCAAATCCTTATGCTTAGGTAGCGGACCCCGCCAATCTTAACGGATTACGAAACGGGATAATGCGAAGAAGATGAATATATTAAATACGCCGATGAAATCGTAGTCATTATATAATCACTTCAATTTGGAAGTGATTTTACTTTGGTCACTAATATTTAATGGCGGGTTTTCACCGTTACTCACATGTAGTCTAAATTTTGACTACATGTTTCATAAAGAAAAAAGCAAAAAAGCATCTAATATCCTTTACTAATATAAAAATCTTCTTATTAAGACTTGCTCTGAAACGAGTAATTATCACTATGTTTACCCAGCAAAATCTCGAATAACGTATATATGTGTACATATTTTATGTAAGAGAGAGGCAAATAAACATTTATAAAATGTTTATCTGACTCTCTCTTACATAAAATAGCAGGAAACATAAGACTTCTTTGCTTGAAGGCTTCCCTGTCTTATTTGTTAATACACATAATTTAAGCTATTAAATCTAGCTACTATATATACCATTACAGTTGTGTTAAACCATTTTACTGAGTGAACATCAATATGTGTTATGATTCCAAAAAGAAGCCTAACTATAACTTAGCGGGCACTAATTCTATATTACTAGTCCATTTGGACAAGGTAAAGCATCAATTTACAATGTTCCACTTATGAAGGGAAATATTATTTTGCTGAGCGAAAGCTCCCTTGGTGATATTGTCTGCAAAATAAAAATAAGTGCATCAGGGACTGTGTTTGTTAATTATAGCCAATTTTTAAAGATAAATGTAAAATTATTTTATTATATAACCATATCATGAGTTAGTACTACAATTATCATGTTTATTAATATTACTATTAAACTAAATTAATTTAATAAGTATAGGTAAATTATGCATGCAATTAGCGTTGCCGTCTTCAAAAACTAGAAAGTCAACTTAGCCGCTAAATCTTTTAGATCCAGGTGCATGCCCAGACGCCATTGTCATTGAATGGCACACAACTCACCGTTACGAGTCGGGGCTAAAACAAAACGCGCAGTTCTGATTGGCAAGTTGACGGATCGACACCGTGTCACTTCGACTTATTGGTTAATGGGTGTGCTGGACATAGGAAATTTCCATTTAGGGTTCGAAATATTTGTAATCATAAAAAATGAAGTATCTTGTTTTTCAAGCATACTTGTTTGAGAGGACGACCTTTTTATGAGTAAGTAATATTCAATCCAGGAACACTATAGTCGTGCCAGTCCCTCTACCTCTATGGTATACAAGGGTCAACCCAACTCGCGCACCGACTAATAAAAAATTCCAGAGTTAGTTCCAGAGAGACTTACGTTAAATTTCTATTATCTTTAATTATTTTATGTTTTCAAAGTATTAGAGATAAGGTGAGAGGAAATGATATCGTTTTTAATGTATTTTAGCGTTTTTGGTAGAATACTAAAATCGTAACAAGACTTTATTTAGACTTCAGACTCAAGTTTAAAAAAGTCAACGACTGTCGGGCTTTATCCGATTGTATAGCTATGCTTCATGTAGTAATCAATATTCCACACAGTAGGGAAAGGCAATGTCGATACTAATGAAAATTTTTGTTATTGCATTTTAACCTAAACATACTTTCCTACAATCCTACATCAGGGACTGACCCTGATGTACTCGTACACATATGACTGAATGAGGCATATCACACAACAAACTGTAGTTAACATTTGAGTCAGATTCTTACCACAGGTTGCGAAACAAACAAATCTTTTCTCACAGTGATACCACTGGTTTCTAAGGTAGTCGGCTAAAACAAAAGAAAATATGTGTAAATTGTTGGTAAAACCACAGCTCTGAACAGAAAGCGCAAGTCCAATGAGATGCAAATAATACAGGATAGTAAGGATTAAATTAATCCTGTAATTAAAAAAACATGTTTAAAATAAAAAAAAAAATATATTATTCATGCATAATATAAATGACAGTTTTTTATCAAACACTTAATAAATAACTAAGTTAACCTATATATCATCATCATCATCACCCGAGCGTTAGTTCTGGTCGCGTCCCTAGTTCTCGCTTCGGAGCCCTCTACTTCTAGAGGTGGCATGGCCAGACATTTGTTCCCCACGTAACTTGCCGATTTTCGTAAGACGTGGTCGTACCATCGTAGGCGACGCTCTTGCAGTTTGTCTACTATGTCACGGACATGAAGCGGTAGCCGCGAATGTGGGAGTTCTTTACGCGATCCTTCCGCGTCACTCTGCGCAGTATATTCATCTCTGTGACACGCAGCTCCTGCTTGTGCCGCTCAAGTACCCGCCACGGTTTGCTGCTATATAAAAGGACAGGTCTAATGATGGATTTATAAAACTGTCCTTTCAGCTTAACCGGCATTTTAGCATCATAGATGACACCAGCCATCTCACACCATAATAAGTAATGGCCACCTGAATCCTATACCAATGGTGCTGAACTATTTTGCTTCCGATACCGCATATGTCGCAGGTAGCCGTGGCGAACTCCTGGGACTTGGATTCACCGATCAGCCACTACCTAATTCGACGTTTGCAGTGCTCAGAGCGATTCTCATTGTACTTCGTGCAGATGTCCATGACATGGAGATGATGTTGTGCAATGAGACTCTTGCTGGGTATGACTACAGTTGGCTACTTTGCTGGTGTGAGGTCTCCTAGTCAAAAGAAATCGATTTGGGTAGCATGCCTCCCGCTCCTATAGGTGATTAAATGTTTCGATTTCTTTTTGAAGTACGTATTCACAATGACCAGTAAGGCAGCCGCACACGTCCGGAGGATGTCCTCCCCCTCCGCGTTACGACTGCCGTATCCAAAACCACCGTGAACACGCTCAAACTCCTCCCATGCCTCACCCACGTGAACATTAACGTGTCGAAATTGCAGAAAAAGTGTATACGGGCGATTGACAAAGCGTGGATTCTCGACAGCTGTATACCATTATTTAAAAAATATAAGGTGCTGCCTCTGCCTTGTATGTACATTAAGACCGTGTGTATATTTGTAAAAACACACTTAAATTATTTCGAAAAGCGTGACGACAAAACTTACAATAAACAAAGAGCACAGTACACAAACTTATTATATTGACCTCCCTGTCCCACTGATATTGGTTGCAGAAATGTTTTTAATATGTGCATCAAAATTTATTATGTATTACCGAATGAGATAAAAGCACTAAATGTGAATTTATTGAAACAAAAATTGAATTCATGGTTACTACAAAACTGTTTTTATAGTGTAAAGGATTATATGAACCATATGAAGAAAAATTGTGTCAATTAGCTTATTCTAATAATATGTACCTATTCCATATTATATCTGGTAATATTTGCATATCTGCATGCAGATTGAATACTGTTACTTAACAATTATCTACTCAACATCATGTAAAACGTATTCTGGCAAATAAATATCTTTTTGTCTTTTTGTCGAAACTCGCGTGGCTTGATCAAGCCATGCGCGTTACGGCAACATATAACGGGCCTAGGGTTAAGATCTATTTTTTTTATACTGCGACGAATAGCAAACAAGCATACGGTTGGCCTGATGTAAAGCGGTTACCGTAGCCTATGAACGCTAGCAACAAAGAGAATGTCACTAACGCGTTGCCACCTTCCCTGTCAACACAGCAACTCCTCATCTTCTGGATCACCACCCAAAACGATCCCCTGTGACAACGGGATATCACGAAGCACTGTACCAAGCTGAATCCAGAATGTCAAACTGTCAGTTTCGCTACAACCAGCCCATGATGCGTAGGCACTTATCAAGTGTGTTGACTCAACTCCACTATAGGTACTTTTACGGTCATAAGCCGATCACCGAAGCAACTTACCTTCAAGACGTCATCCTGAAACTCCCGAGAGAGCACTATGGCTACCCCGTTCTTTCCACCTGGTGCACCCGTGTAGATCAGCTTGTAGTCTCAATAAGCCGGCATTTGCTGCCTTTACACCTTTGCGCACGCAGGTTATGTTGGTAGGACCCCATACACCCTGTTCGTGGGACTCTGAACACCAGTTAAGTTAACCTAAAATGTTAATAAAAAATGAGGATAATGAGGACAAGCATTTGTGAATGCCTGCCGTGATGAAAAAGAAGGGCCAAAAAGTGCTAGGTATGATGTAGTATGCTAGAAAAAGCAAGTATAGAGATTTCAGATAACGAATCGTTTTAGCACTCTCAAATTATTAGGATTATACATATATAGGTTAATTTAACCTGTGTTCGGAGTCCCACCAACATCTTCGGGGCCCAAGTCAAACCCACCTGCAAGTTGGTACACCTGCTGTTTGACGAGAGACGAGACTGACACTGGCTTTCCTCTGGGGGTCGGGAAGTCGGACAGCAGTCGCTTCCATAAAAGCTGCATTAAAGTCAAATCATAAACAATGAATAAAAGGAAAAGATCTTGTGCCATGGATAGGGTGCCACGTGCAGGAGCCTCACCCCAGTGATAAGTGGACAAGGCCATGCAATGGGTGGGCACTGCTAAAGATGCGAGCCAAAAGAAAAATCCGCTTTGCGACCTGGAGCATTGACATGTTGACTGGACGCACGAGGGAACTGGTTGACTTGCTCTCCAGGCGAAAGGTGGCCGTAGCGTTCCTGCAGGACGGTGGAAAGGCAGCAAAACCTGGCTTATTGAGAACAACTACAAGCTGATCTAAATGGGTGCGCCAGGTGGGGAGAACGGGGTAGCCATAGTGCTCTCTCGGGAGTATCAGGATGAAGTCTTGGAGGTAAGTCGTGTCGCGACCAGCTTATGATTGTAGGAGTACTTAGAGTAGTAGTGATACTATCCTATCGATAGTATCACTACTATCAATATCACTGCTATCGATATTCGCACTATTGTCAGCCTATCAATAGTGACCTATCGAGCGGCATCACTAACTTCCTCATACACAATATCTGTTATTTTGTTACAATAATTTAAAGCTTAGTTAAAATATTTTTTTACCTTATTGCTTTCATTTGAGTCACCATCAAATAATAATTGTAAAAGTGAATTATTCTTCTTAGCGAGTATCCTTAAATTCTTAGCATTGGTTACTATTTCCAAACAACATGCGCATATTTTCTGAGGTAAATTATCGGATTTGCAAATCTGAAATGGGTAAATTAGTTACTTTCTTTAAATTGGTGTCGGCTACAAAATTATTATTATGATATAATATAAAATACAATGTAAATAATAAACAATCTAATATAAATGAACCTTACTTGCACTCCTGTGCATAATGAAATATCACATGGTAAATCATCATTCTCGAATATGTTTCGCACGCCAATTTTCTCAAGACATAGTCTACACTTATCATAAAATAAAATTGTGTGCTGCTCCATTGTTTTACTTCAATAATAGCTAGTGCACAATAAAAGTTAAATTGCTTAGGTAAATAAATTATTTTTTTTGACAATCGACCAAAACAAGAAGAGAATTATTGACACTTGACATTGACATTTTAGACCATTTGGTTGTTGTTTTGTTGGACCATTACATCGGTACACAACGTATATCATTTAATGCTGCCTAGTGCGTAGTTTAAGATTTATTTGTTATATTATGTTCATGTAGTGCAGTAGGCCAATTCTGCTAAATAACAGTAGGCTAATTCTACTAAAAACTGCAGTTGCACGTTTACGCTTGTCATTTGAGTCGTCAGGAAGAGTGCAGTGCAAATACGTGTATTCGATTAAAGTTTCCTGCACTGCAACTACAATGCAACTGTGCGTATCCTGCAAGTGAACTACTTAACTCCTGTCATGTTACCATATTTCAATCTAATAAATTGGATTTTTACTTAATATTGACTCCTATAGTCTCACACCCGATTGTCCTTGGTTGCCGGCGTGGAGGCATTTCTAACTGAAAAGAAGCGTTACTTAATCGTATATCCCTAGAAACATTTCCCAAAACAAAACAAATATAAATCACCGCTTCAGAATATTAATTTCTCTTCGCAAAAGTTGCTCGAGACTAACGTTGGCAAAACTGCAGATAAACTCCTTCAAAACTTCTGTCACGCTATACAAATGTCAAAACAATTTAATAGAATACGATTATATTGCAGGAAACGTGCAGGTGCAGTGCAGGTTTTTTTAACAGAATAGCGAGTCACTTACTGCAGCGTTGCTGCAACGCCGCTGCTGTCAGATCGCTTAACAGAATAACGAAACGACATTTTGACGCACGCCGCGCAGCAATGCAATTGCAGTTATTTAGCAGAATTGGCCTACTGCAACTGCACGTTTATGCCTGTCACTATATTCCGTGCTGTCACTTGAGTCGTGCAGACTCGTGCAGGAATAGTGCAGTGCCAATACGTGTATTCTATTAAAATTTCCTGCACTGCAACTACGCTGGAACTGTGCGTATCCTGCACTGCAACGGCACTTCATCTACGCTGCAACTGTGCGTATCCTGCAAATGAACTACTTAACACCTGTCGTGTTTGGTTTAAGCGGCGCAGCGCAGGGCGCTTGCGCGAGTATGCATGTGTGTTTCAGTTTTAGAGATTGGCGATGATGATGCTGGTAATGATGATGGTGAAAGAGCCGTTGAAATTATGGATGAAAGTTGATTTTTCTGAGAGATAACCTTTTCAAATGTAAAATAATTGTAATAGTTCTGAAGTGTTAAATTTTTAATGTAATATAAATTGTCATGTTTGTGTACGATAGCGCAATAAATGAATATTGTATTTTACCACATACATGATAGTACTTTTATAGCGATAAATAAAGCAATTCGTGCGAAATTATTCCCTAACCATTCCAAAATATTCGAAAATGCACAACGTTAATGTTCAAATTTTCACTTCTGCCGACACTCCCGGAGTGCAATCCGTTTTTTTTTTTATAAAATCAAACACAATTTACAAGAAATGACTTACCAGTCCTAGCAAGCCGATGTACCGACATACGCAAGTTGTTTCTGGTTCTATGATTTTCGCTGATGTTTGAAAACGGCTTTAATTTTTTTTGCGTATGCTCACATATTCATAAATATACTGGGAGGTAACAGTACCTAATGTAATACTTTTATAATACTACTTTATTGTCATTCACAATTACAATATCATTACATAGGTTGGGTTACAGTTAGGTAATCGAATTCCTGTGCCAGGAAGGCCCGTTATTCTATAACATACTTTCAATATGGCAAAACAAGTTATGTAACATTATATTATTTATCGAACCAGCGTGTTGTGTGCAAGTAAGTGTTCATGTGGATTATTTATTTTTACTAACATATATCACAGTACCTAATATAGAAAGCTAACATGTTCTGTAAATGGTCGTTATTATATTTACAAAAAATAATTTATATACTTATACTCAAATGTTGCTTATTTATTTATTCATACTATGTACTCTGGCTTACTCGTTATATATATACCTAATAAATATTTACTAATTAAATCAATTCTATATATAAATATTTATTTTGTATTATTCAACATCAATTCTATTTCATCGTACTTTTTTACTTTTTAATCATTTGGATAGTACTATTTTCAATTCCGTAATGTCAGAGGATAATATATAGAGGACATTAATGCATTTATTTATTTGGTTATATAAATATGAAGATTAATTTATATACTGTCTGTCAGCATACACCGAGTTACTTATATTGCAGGCAGCCGCCTTATATTATATATATTTAATTTAATAGACTCTTATTGGCAACATGTCTTAAGTTTTTGAATGTCCAGATCAGAGTTCTGTTTCGACTCATTAGCCACTCTAAATGATCATACCTTTCTTAAGTTACATTAATATGAGATTTAGATAGAAATTATCAATAAGCAAAACATGGAGGTAATATAATCCTAGATCTCCTTAAATGATAACCTTATTTTAAATATAAAGTATTGTCTTTGTCTTCAAATACGTATGTCTTTTTGATCAAATCATTGTCAAAATCTGAGGTGGTTTGCATGTATAGGTACTTACATTCAGTTCATATTAATATACCAATCTGAGAGTAACCGTAGTAACAATTAGTAATCTTAAACTTAGTGATGAAGTCAACTGGTGAATTGGTAAGTGACATTTATTGTTACTAGTGTTACTACTCAGTATCATTGGTTACTGCTATGACCATGACTTTACCTATCCTAAATCCTAAAATTACCTGTTTTTAATTTTGGTTTTGATGTCTACATTGTTTGTCGAAAAAAGTTATGTTAGAGTATAGGCAAAGTTGCTTCAGTCTCTTCAGTTACATCGCGTTGATTATGGGAAGTAGGTATGTAGGTACCAGTCAGGTATTATGGTAGTAAAGATTATATACAAAAACGCTACTATGTCAATCCGACTACAGCGCAAGACCATGAAACCTATACAATTACAAAGACAGGGAGTCTAAGTTATATTTCGGAAAGTGTTTACCGCAACAACGTTGGTAGATGTTTTCAAGTCCGTTCAGTTTGGTTGGTCCAACTTCGAGAAAGAGGTCCTGGCCGGTATTGAGACCATTGCGAGTATGTCACAAATTAATGAGCTACTGAAATCAAATGAGTCAAGTTCCTTGCGGGATAGGCAGATAATGTTTGTAAAAAAAATAACTTACCTTTTTTAAATCTTTTAGTGTGTATGCAGCACGTTTATGGAACTCGCTTCCAATTAATGTAAAAATGGCACAAACTATTAATTCGTTCAAATTCAGAGTGAGGAAGCACGTGGTCAATACTCCCGTTACATTGACCAAGTAACGTTTTGTATTATGTTCGTAATTTATTGTGTGTACTGTCTACTATTTCCTATATGTGTGTGTTATACATTATATACCTCTCTTCTATATACGAGTGTTTATATCTATGTACCTATTTTATTGATCTTGGTATCTACTCACATGGTTCCTAAAACTCTCGCCAAGCTTATTCTCCTTTCAGATACTCTATGGTAGACTGGAAGAGATCCCTAATGGAATAATTCCGCCATTGTATGAGTACAGTACTATTTTTCACCAAACCATGTACTTACATATTGCTATGTTGGTTATTGTACAATAAAGTTTTCAACAACAACAACAAAATTAGTAAAGAGCGAGTAATAATAATATTTTACTAGTGCACATTAATATTGTAACATACCTGAAGTAAAAAATTATCGAAACGATATTGTCCCACTTTTACTAGATAATGTACTAACGTATTCTAAGGTTGAAGTACTAGAAAGAGCAAATGGGAACTTTAAAGTAATATTTTTGCCTCCTAATGTGACATCCTTGTTACAACCATTGAATTAAAGTGTATTGAAATTATGAAACGACTTTTTTTTTTAACGGGACAGGCCCACCACTCATACCTACCACTGTGTATCCTGTGTAGCCAGAATTAACAGCGGCGACACTTCACTGCCGTCCCGGGGGTTAAACTACAGCTGCCTTGGAACTCACAACGAATTTAATCAGAAGAAATTTGTAGGAGTAGGAAGTTTTGGAATTGACTTCCCCTCTCACAGCAATATGACAAATAAGGCATTTAAAAACCTCAAAGAGATGGCTAGTCAAGTGAAGCTCAACTGCCGTGCACCACGGTTTATCAAATATCTAACACTATTGAGACCTAAACTGTGAGTTGTTACCTAACACATTGATTCCAATAATATAGATTGCAGAACCGCCTAAACACCCGGTAATTCTCCCTTGTTGCCACTAAATCAGAATAATATACTACCCCGGATGTGACATGCAAGGAATTTAACATATCGTCCCGCTCCCGACCCCAGAGATCGCACTCCCAGAGAACATGATGTGCTGTTTGCTCGATGAAACGACTTACAGAAACAACCTTTATACCCTAAAAAATGGCGAGCATGCATGAGAAGGGCTGTGAATGTGAAGAAGCGATTGAGGTGTGTAAGGACCGAGTCAAGTGGCGCTCGGTACTCCCTGTCTGCCCCGCTAGGGATTTGGCGTGAAGTTATGACTTGGAACATACTTTGGAACAGAATACTGAAACAAGTAGCGAAAACTCAACAACCAATGCAAATGATTTTATTTTGGAGGTTATGAATGAGCTGAGGTCAAACATACAAATATGCCAGGAATGTGATACTGATGATATGAAAGAGTGGCGCACTTGGGGCAGTAACGATCAAGGTTTTCAGATGACGTCGGATGACGAAATTGTTGAAAATACAGTGCAGGCAAACGAACAGCAGGAAATGTAATATGAAACAGAAAAAAATGTAGGTGCCGAAAATGATACAGAGCAATCTCATACGGTAGTATGTCACCCACTGGAAACAGCTCTCAAATGGTTGGAAAAACAAAGTGATACTATCAGTTTACTACAATTAAAACGAATTTGTGACGTAGCAGCAACAGAAAAAAATGTTCACTTCAAATAAGAATTAACAAATATTTTAATCCAAATTAAACAAATTTTTGTATTAAAAAATATATGTATGTACAAATTATATATATCTCTAATCGAATTTAAACATTGATTTGTACATACATTCAATTATCCGAATTATCGATTATCCCAATGCCTTATTATGACAGCAATTAATCCGATTAATTGAGTCTCCACAATAGATTAATATTTAAATTACCATAATTAATAAAATATTATAAATACGCTGATATATTTGGCAGAATATGTATGATTTTCACTGTTTTTAGACATTATATATATTTTCTGTCCGCATATTCAGTAAACAAAAATATTCATGCATTTATTCACACAGTAACTCACCCGCATACACAGCTATGCTATCGAAACTAGCGTAGATCGACACAGGAGGCCTTGAAACGTAAATACACCAACATCTTTTGAAGGTCGAGTTATTATAATAACTCCCTAATACGAGTATGCCATTCGTCAGGCTGGCAGTTTGGCTATTTTTACTCAAATTGAAAAGTCACGCTATCGGGTACATCGCTGCATTGTAACCAATGTGTATTAGACTGAAGCTCATTATATAAAATAATTATCGCCTTTCGCTCTAGCATTTTAACGTGACTGATCAGCTTTTTAAGAAAAATATCTTAATGGGCCAATTTTATATAGGATGTATAAGAATAGAATAGATGGTCTATATATATATATATTTTGTAATATGAGTTGTGGAGGTCTGATGGTTGTCGCTCTATGTCAAAATCAGTATCTTCGTCAAATCCTTAGGCTTAGGTAGCGAACCCCGCCAATCCTAATTGATTAAGAAACTGGATAACGCTAGGAAAATGTAGCAGATGTGAATATCTTATAAAGACAGTCTGAGTGATTGTCATCAATATGTACCTGATGCACTTCAAAATGATACCTACCTGAGACAAGCAATAAAAAATATTATGAGTTTAGGAAAATCGACTCTAATGATGTAAAATAGAGAGTGAATAATTGAAAGACGAATTTAAGATAATAATCATTTCCTTAAAAATTTGCATATTCTTTACCTATGTTTATAAAGCAAAGTTCTGATTAATTGATATCAAATCTATCAATCAGGACTTTGCTTTTAAACACGCACAGTGTGAACCACTGCAGCATTGGTCCCACAAACTTAACACGTGGTAGTCATGATCTTTTTAATGCATAGAGGTATATTTAATTCGTTTTATTTGTCCTATTGATATATCAGCCTCAGCGCATCCTGAACATAAATATCTCAATAATATAATACAAAAAGGAAATGAAGACACATGTTTATAAAACATGCCAATCTTCGTGCGATTTCCCAGTATGGCTCTGCGAGTATCCACGTGAGATACCAGATCATATCGGTTTAGTTTGATAAAGTATCTGGGCAACAGAGCTACGCTATAACAATTTTTTTGTTTAAATATTTTTTTTTCCGGGAAACGTACTTGTATAAATATAACAAAAAGGAAAACGTTATCTAAAAATAAATTTTGATCCTAAACCTTAAAGCCGTCTCCGTCTCCGTCGACGGGCTCGGTGGTGCAGCGGTTAATAACGCTTTAATTAATACTTTTACACCAACGCTCGTGGGTTCGATTCCGACACAGGACAAAAATTGTGTGCATAAACATGTCTGTTTGTCTTGGTCGGGGTGTTTTTACGAAAGGTAGGGCGTATCAAAGCAATCCGTCTGCGGAAGTATCTCAACCTCACAGTGTTATTGTGTTCCTGCGTGTGAGTGAGGTCACCAATAAACTTCTAAGGAGTAGGCCGTATGCATGTTTGCCTCCCAACGTTCTATAAAAAAATCGTTAATGCTGCGAACGTGATTCGAGAGATACCAATACAAGTTATACATAATTAAAAAATCATGGAACTTGGAGACTTTGACACAGTATAGTTTGATACCAAATTTATTTTTCCTTAGTTCTTCAGTCAAATTATTCTTTTATTTTTTATTGCACATAAATATACAAAATATTCTTTGTTCTAAGTTTTGTGTACAAAGGTGAGCTTATCTCTTTAAGAGATTTCTTCCAGCCAACCCCAATGAATGTGAAAACATTGTATAGGGCCGTAAACAAAATATATGTGCCAACAAGCATCAATAAAAACAGTTACACTATGATACAGTTAAACTACTTCTGTAAAAATACATATAATATATACATACATATACACGCATACATACACATACATATATACACATATACACAGACCTATATATATACAAATATACATCGATATAACCACATTATATATATTATCTTTCACTAGAAAATAGTGTCTTCAGATAATACTCCTTCAATTTTTTCTTGAAAGTGGACACAGTATGAACATCTCGTATCTGCAGTGGTAGTTTATTCCAGAGTAGGGCAGCGCGGACGGTGAACGAATTGAAGAAGAATTTCGTGTTGGCTAAGGGGAAGTCTATAGTTTTTATATGGCAGGAACGTTGTGATCGATTTGGCTGTGGAAGGAGTGGAAAACGAGAACAGAGATATTGAGGGGAATTGGGATTGGTAATTAGTTTGAAAAGGAGGGATAGTATGTGCACATTTCTGCGAAATCGAATAGGGAGCCACTTCAACTGTTCACGAAACTCTTTTTTTATTTATTATTCTCCGTGACTGTTCAGAATTAAGTATGAAATGTGTATTGAGCTGTAGCTATATTATGTATAGAATACTCAAAATAAAGCAGTGATAGCCCAGTGGATAACCTGCCTATTGGCCACCAGCTCCCCGGTTCGAATTCTGGCGGAGGCGCGTACCACCAAATTCGTGGTTTCGTATTTATGTACATATTAATCAGTTGCTCGGCGGTGAGAGAAAACATCCTGAGGAAATCCACACGTCCGAGAAATTATATTTCGAAAGACGTGTGACATAACCTAAGATAGATTTTCCTCTGGGTTGTGGAGGTCGGACGGCAGTCACTCTATGTAAAAATCAGTATACCCAAATCCTTAGGCTTAGGTGACGGACCCCGCCAATCCAAATGGGTTAGGAAACAGGATAACGCGAAGAATAAAACTCAAAAAGTCCTTAAAGAGAATCAAATATAAAGGAAGGTAAGGGGAAAGAGCAAGAAAGGACTCGCCTTTATGAACTATTCATGTCTTCGACCGTGCTATCCCCATTTTTATCAGCATTTCGGACATGACCATTGGCAATCCAAAAGGAATTTGGGCTTTTAGTTACCAACTCAATTCTATAATTGACAATCCAATAGCATGGTCTTTATAACGTACTAGCTTTAGACATTAATTTCGTAAGTACACTCGGCGACAGATCAAGTTATACAAACCCGTTCTAATCTCACCTTTACTGCAACGTCATAAGATACATGGGTGTATAGCTTAATTGTCTGTATAAGCCTATGTCCTTCTCCAGGTCCTAGACTAGCTGCCTTCGGTCGACCAATCAATCACAGGAACATCCTCCTCCATCACAATCACAATCCGCCAGGGAGTTGTCGTTTAGCGGGTTTGATGAGGTGGTATCGACCCCAGTTGGGCTCTTTTGATGTGCCCTACCCCTTTCAGAATGTACCTACGCCCGCTGCATGGACTACATGCATATTAAGTATGTATTTTTTATATTTTCCGCAACTATGAGGTATCACCACTACGTTACTACCATAACCATACCGTGTGTTACTAGACTTACCATTGGTACTAGAATCACCGTGGTCAATTTCAAAATACCGGTGGAGTAAACAAAAAAGATTAAAGCTATGAAAAATTAATAAGATACCATAGGTATTATCTGATTTAAATAATGTAAGATTTAGCGATTTTGGTGTGAATCGGAACATATATAATTAATCCATCCATGTCGGTAGATGTAATAATTGAATAACTAATGTAAGACAAATATCACCTTAGTCTTCCTGCGACCACGGACGCTGCAAAGCGTTCGAAACGTCAGGTTCAACAAAATAAATAAAACACGCGATACTTACGTTAAAAATTGTTTAATTCAATGTGTAATCGCGAAAACCTAAGACAATACAATGTAAGACGTAGTTATATAATCGTGCGTTTTTTTCGAATATTCGAATTTTGACTTCAGATTCGGATTCAGCATAAAAAAGTAGAATAGGAATGTTCAGGAACACCGTTCCTTAGTAATGGCCGCCAAATTAAAAAAAAAAATTTGAATTGTTATATAATTGACGAGCCAGGTGTACCTCTGGCAATGCAAGCCTGCATTCTTTCTACATGTCCGAACCAACGGAGCATGCCTCTTCTTATTTTAACACCGACGCTCTCTTTCAGACCAACTCAGCTTCTAACCTCATCATTGCGGATACGGTCTGCAAGCGTTACACCACAGATTTTGCGCAACGCTCGCATTTCAACCGCGTGTATCGTACTTTCATGCTCTCTCTGCCATACCCAGCTCTCGCTTCCATAAGTAAGCGTTGGGACCAGCACTGCATTGTGTATAGCCAGCTGCGCCTTCTGGCTCAGGTTTTTACTGCCAAGAAGTTTTCCCAACGCTCCATTCACACTATTCCCAGCACTCACTCGCCTTTCCACATCTGCGGTGTACCTTCCATCCCTGCTGAAAGCGCATCCAAGATATACAAACTCATCCACTTGTTCCAACACTTCATCATCTACCGTAATTCTTACATTGGTTCTGGTTTCTGCTCTTTCAAATACCATAATCTTTGTTTTCTTCACATTCAATAGTAAGCCTTCCTTCATACATTCGTCTTTCATCATTGTGACTAGTGTTTGCAGCTCAGATGGTGTTTCTGCTAACAGGACGGCATCGTCTGCATACAGCATACAGTTCACCACTAGGTCACCCATGCGTAATCCTACATTCGTCGATCTTATTCTCTGTAGACAACTATCGAGATACAGAATAAATAGCCTAGCAGACAACATGCAACCCTGTTTGACACCAATTTTGACATCAAACCAGGGTGACATGTAGCCATCTATTCGCACACATGCTGAGCAATCCTTGTAGGTGGACTGCACAGCACGCAGCAGTAAGCCGTCAATCCCATATCTCGGCAATATGCACCACACAACCCTATCAAATGCCTTCTCAAGATCCACAAAACCGCAGAAAACCTTCTGGTCAGTGGCCAGATGCTTCTCTACGATATTGCGGAGCGAGAAAACTTGATCTGTACATCCCCTTCCATTTTGGAATCCTCCTTGTGCCTCCCACAGCATTTACGTCAGATTTCACCCTCATTCTCCTTTCAATTATCTTTCCGTATACTTTTGCTGCTAAGCTGATCAAACTGATGGCCCTATAGTTGGCACAGTCCATGCGTGATCCCTTGCCTTTATACAAGGGTACGATGACTGCGCGTCTCCAGTCCATTGGGACCCTTCCAGTTCTCCAGCATAGATTGCATAAGTACCAGAAGGCGTCCTGGACGTAAGTGCCACCTAGTTTGATCATCTCAGCTGTAATCATATCAATTCCCGCAGACTTTCCATTTTTCAAACTTCGTATCGACTATTCTATCTCATTCATAGTTATACCTTCATCGGACGCCGTCAACGTGGAGTGAGCATCAGACTCACTCTCATTGTCAGCGTCCGAGGCATATTCGTACATTTCTTCAAAATATTCACTCCAGCGTTCTAACACTTCCTGAGTGTTTGCAAGAATGATACCAGCTTTAGACTTAATCTTGTTCATACTGGATGCCGACGAACTACCCCGAGACTTCTTTACCTCTCTCCAAAAGAGTTTGGTATTTGTCTCGAAGTTTCTCGTCAGTCTCTCTTCCTCATTCATAACTTGTCTTTCACGCTTCTCTTTCACTAAAGCCGTGGTTTCATTCTTGCATTGGCGGTACATTTCTTTCTTCTTCTCTCTCATACTTTCATTTAAGGGCAAAGATGATACATAATCCAGCCACGCTTTCCTCTTTTTGCTACGGAGGATTCAACCCCCGCATCCCACCAGGCATCCCCTTTCAATGTTTTATGCCTCTTTGCGCATCCACATGCTTCTTTTGCACTATCCACCATACTTTCTTTCAGAACTTTCCAGCAATCATCCACATCTGTGCCGGAAAGACTTGCATTTGCAAGTCCTTCGCTTACCAGAAGTACATTCTCCTTACACTTTCATCTTGCAATTTTTCACTCCTTATCCTTTCATGATCTCCGAAAGGGATACGCACTCGCCAATGCCTCCACTTCTTGAAAAGTCCCACAAACCGGCTTACCACCAGGTAGTGGTCCGTTTCAAGAGTGGGACCTCTAAAGGCTCTTGTAACCATTATAGAATTTCGGAGACGTCTATCAATTATAATCAAATCAATCACACTTTATTGGTCATTCCGTCTCCATGTATACGTGTGAATATCCTTGTGACGAAATAAAGTATTCGACACGAGGAGGTTTCGTTCCATACATAAATCTAGAATCGACTTACCTGCTTCGTTCACTCTCTTATCTCCATAGGGACCAAGAGCTGCTTCATAGCCGTCTCGTTTGGTGCCAACCCATCCATTCAAATCTCCACACATAATCACTCTTTCATTCCCTTCAGCTAAATCCAGAACATCCCTCACAAACTCCCAAAACTTCTCTAGTTCTTGGGCACACGCTGAGCTTACGGGAGCGTATGCTGCAACCAGAAATACTCGCGTGATGCCCAGTTTTTTACGAACCCAGAGAAGTCTAGGCCCTACCAAAAAGTAATCTTTCACACCAGGGGCTAAGCGAGAGGAGAGTATGACACCTACACCAGCACTGGCATAATCGTCCCGGTCTACACCAGACCATAGGGCCATCATCCCATCGGGCAGATCATCGGTGTCGCTCCCCTTGCGCTTAGTCTCTGTCACACACAAAGCATCTAAGCGTCTCTCATTCATTAGGTCCATCAGCTCATTCATCTTATCACTCAGTCCACCTCTCACATTCCACGTGCCTATGCAGCACTCGGCTCTCTTCGACCCGCCGGAATTGGCGCTGCGTGGTGGGTGGCGGCCCCCACCGCCACATGCACCTATGTTCGCACCGACGGGGGCGGATCGGTGCGCGTCGCCTCCGGGGGACGCCCTAATCCGTACATCGGTGCGTTTTCGGGCCAGAATTGCAATCTAATCGATTGGCAGGGGTCGCGAACGAGCACGCTTCTGGCACATGACCCCCTAGAGGATATACATATATACTATAACCCCCTAGAGTATATACATATATACTATAACGTTGTTTAATGAATTGCCCGGATATTTGCCGTGACGTAATTACGGCCTATGGTCGAGCGATAACAGCGTGATATATAACCTGACCTGTGTACAGTCTAGGGCATCTCGTCAGTGTTTGAACCACGTATCCTAGGCAACTGGAACGAACACAGCGGTTCACAGTACTGCGCCCAGCTATTGATTGTTTACCCTCATAACCATAAAGATGTTCATTCATTAATATTAACGCAGACCTTATTTAATCAGGTCAATGAAATGGTGGTTGTCTTATAAGACAGTATAACTACTCCGTATTCTCCCTCCTCATCGGTTCCTCTAGCTTAACTCAATACTCTTTAGTCAACGATGCGTTACCATTAAGATAGGTAGGGCACAGCCTGTTTACATCAGGTGGGCCAGATGCTTGTAGGTCACCCAACATTGTATAAAAACAAAAACCGGCTAAGTGCGTGTCGGACTCACGCACGAAGGGTTCCGTACCATCTATACAGATAAATAAAATTGGAGTGTCTGTTTGTAATATTGAAATAACCGCTTTTTACTAAATGCATATGGATGTATACACGGTACATATACCAAAATGATTATTTTGCTATACAAATAAATATAATTGGAGTGTCTGTTTGTAATATTGAATAACCGCTTTTTACTAAATGCATATGGATGTATACACGGTACATATACGTAGGTCACACTATAAGTTTTGCGTAACTTAAAAAAACAACATGTTATAACCAAAATATTATGTTTATTGCTTTTCAAAATACTCTCCTTTACATTTTAAACATTTTTTCATGTGATCGAACCATTTTTTAAAACAGGAGGACCACAGATCTGAAGGCATGTTTTCTACGTGCTGATTGAACGCTATCACTGCCTCTTCGGAGTTGGTAAAAGTGAAACCTCTCATCAAATCTTTGATTTTGGGGAAAATACAGAAATCACAGGGTGCTAGGTCGGGGCTATGCACAGGATGGGTAACCAGTTGTACTTTTTCGGAAGTTAAAAATGACTTTGTTTTGTTGGCCGTGTGTGAAGAAGCGTTGTCATGATGAAGGAGAACGCGGCTTTTTGGTCGTCTTTCGCGAACTTTTTCTAACACCCTGGCATTAACACTCTTTTGATCTTCAAGTGGAATTGTGCAGATGGGACCTGTAGCTGAGAAAGAAAACGCGATCATTTTTTTACCAACGTTTCTCGCCTGCCTCACTTTTGTTGGCCTGTTCTCATTTTCAAACACCCATTCACAAGATTGCTGTTTTTTTTCGGGTTCAAAACAATAAATCCACGTTTCGTCTCCTGTAACAATGTCATAAACAGCATTAGAATGTCCGTGGTCGTACTTCAGTAGCATCTGTGAGCACCATTCCACGCGAGCCCGCTTCTGCTCCTCTGTCAGTTCATGAGGGATCCAACGACAACAAAGTTTCCGAACTTTCAATTCTTCGTGTAAAATTTTCTGAATTTGGCTCATACCAATCCCCAATAGTTCTCGAATTGTCTCATAGGTAATCCGCGGGTTTTCTTCAATTAGCCGCTTAACAGTAGCCACATTATTTACGTTGACGGCAGTTGAAGGCCGCCCTTCACGAAATTCGTCATGAAAAGAAACTCGACCTCTCTCAAATTCAGCAAACCATCGCCTCACGGTGCTCAAAACAGGTGCTTCTCTCCCAAAAGCATTTTGAAGACGAGCAGCACAGTCTTGCGGAGAGAGAGAACTTTTAAAATCATAAAAAATCATCGCTCTAAAATCTTTTCGACTCAATTCCATTTTCGTTGCGTACGTAGAACTTTGATGTGTGATAAAAAACAATTGACAAATGATTTCCCGCCAATTTTTTTTTATTACTAAGTAGGTTGCAACGTTTCAAAAAATATAACATTCGAAATTCAAATAGTTCCGATTAGCCAGAAGTGCAAAACTTTTAGTGTGCCCCTAGTACCAAAATGAATATTTTTACAATTTTTGTTTGTCTGTCTGTTTGTTCCGGCTAATCTTTGAAACGACTGGACTGATTTTGACGGAACTTTCACTGGCAGATAGCTGATGTAATAAGTAGTAACTTAGGCTACTTTTATTTTGGAATTTGTATTTATTTTTATTAATATAAATAAATAATATTCCACGCGGATGAAGTCGCGGGCACAGCTAGTTATCTATAAAAACGGCATAAAAATCACGTTTGTTATATGGGAGCCCCTCTTAAATATTTGTTTTATTTTAATTTAACTATTTATTTTTAAAGTGAATATATAACTAAATATTCTGTGAATATTTCAAGCGTCTACCTGTTGCCGTTAGTAATATCAAGCAAAAACGAGCAAAATAATCACGTTTGTTGTATGGGAGCCCCCTTAAATATTTATTTTATTCTATTTTTTAGTATTTGTTGTTATAGCCGCAACAGAAGTACATCATCTGTGAAAATTTCAACTGTCTAACTATCACGGTTCATGAGATACAGCCTGGTGACAGACGGATGAGCGGACGGACGGACAGCGGAGTCTCAGTAATAGGGTCTGTTGGTACGGAACCAAACAACAATAAAAAAAAAAAAGCGTTGTGTTCTAGCGCCTATACATCTCAGCGATTCGAGCCTACTGACCAATGGGAGAATATTTTAACAAATAGTCCGATAGGTACCGCGATGTTTATCCACGAACTAGCCAATAAGAACTACGCGTTCTACTTTACCCCCCGACCCAGAATTGAGTTACTACGTAATGTCATTCTCATTGGTACTCCATAGGTTATTATTTATTTCCTTCATGGGTGTAAGTGGCTATCGCCATTAGATTCAAAGCCAAAATTTAAAAGTGATAAAACGCATCAAAGCACCTCTACTGGGGAAGCGCCTTCTCCTCATAGTAAACCACAGCCGAATAACAACTCCCTGATGGTAAGGTTGCCGGGAGCTCCTGAGAAGTTGCTGTGTTAGCAGTAGCGCTGGCAACGCCCGAGTAAAACCTCCTATATTGCAAACGTTATTAGGCTACGGTAAACACTTTACATCAGGTGGGCTGTTTATTTGCCTCCCGATGTTGTATAAAAATAATCTTATTTCTCACCTGCACGTGGTGCACCTGGCACTTAACAAAACAAAACTCTGGTGAAGAAACCCAACTTGGGATTTATCTCCACTTCCCAGAAGATAACTACTTCCTAAAGGAAGTCTTACTACTTCCTAAATTGTTGTGTTCCTGTCGGTGTGTGAAGTAACAATTTTTTTTTAATACTACGTCAGGAGGCATACAAGCATACGGCCCACCTAATGTAAAGCGGGTACCGTAGCCTATTAACGCTTGCGATATATTAAGTACCACTCGCGCGACGCCTCCTCTGCTGCTTACATAGCAACTCCTTGGGAGCTTACTGGTGACCTCACTCACACGCAGGAACACAACAATCCTCTAGGGATTTGTTATTTGGCTGCGGTTTTCTGTGAGGTGGAGGTACTTCCCCAGACGGGCTGCTTTGATGCGCCCTACCTCTTTTAACAACTACTAAGTTTCTGAGAAATTGTTGTGTTTGCAGCAGGAGTGGCAATGCGCGAGCTCTAGACATTGTATTGCAAGTGTCATGCCATGCCTTGGTTGAATGCTTGTTTGCCATCAGACCTTGTATAAAAAACATAAAATGTACATTTTGTTTATACTACGCAAACAAACATATAACTAGTCTAACATAGGTCGGTTATTGCACAGACGCAGACGACTTCAACGAGCTCGATAGCGCAGTTACTAGTGCTTCTTTGACACCAACGCTCGTGGGTTCGATTCCCGAGTTCGAGTGGGTGGGTGTGCATGAACAACACAGAAAACCGCAACCAAATAAAAACTCCCTGGATTGTTATTGTGTTACTGTGAGTGAGTGAAGTCACCAGTAAACTCCTAAGGAGTAGCTGTGTTAATAGCAGAGGCATCACGCGTGTGATACTTATGTATTACAAGCGTTGATAGATTACAGTAACCGCATTATATTAGGTGAGGGGGGGGGGGGGGGGGGTACTCCTACAGTCGGGTTCTACCCCTCTAATATCTTACCCTGTTCTGGTTGCGCATTTTTGCCAAGCCTTCTCTCACATATTATTATCCCTCCTTATCAATTTGCGCTATCCTTTAACATTATTCGATCGGGCGGTAAATTGCTTGATAAGATTTCAAGGTCCGCGATAAGCAAGCTTATTTATAATTTATTTACGTCATTCTTTCGTTTGTACTTCAAAGTATATTCGAAGAACATTAAATCCATGAATTTCCAGGAATACCCCCCTTCCTTTCGACCTGCCACTTTTAACTTCTGAAGCTTGAAAAGTGAAAAATTTGAATAAAGTTTATAATTTTATTATCAATTCCATACGCATCGTACGTTTTACTATTATATTTTATTGTTATAATTATTTGTTGTATTACCTGTAACAATTAAATATTTAATAAATATGTCAAAAAACTAGAATAAACTAACTAATATTGATCTTAGAAATCTTTAGGAAATTCTGTCTTATATGAACTATATATATATATAACTATATATATATATATATATAACTATATATATATATATATATATATAAATATTAATAATACTTAAGTTTCTTTACTATTGAGCGGTCAGAACCCGTTATATACGTTTCCCCATACATTTCGCGGTCGTATACGACCACCCGGGTTTCGAAGGGTTAATGCCTTTTCCTGCACAAACAACCTTGATTATATAGTCTAAGTATCACTCTCACTTTGTCCACTTGACCCCAATCTATCCAAATATCAATATTTGATCGGATTAAGCTATGATTTGAAACAATTGAGACAGATTTAAATTTGGTTTGGGTCACATTTGGGTAACAGTGAAGAAACTCACTCTATTTTTCTTCATTTAACCCGATTTTTTTTACCTGATGTTTCCAACGAGCAAAGTCTTTCAGAAATCATTAAATATCAATCACAATCACTTTTGCTATACTTACAAGTCGCAAATCAGACTGCACCTGGAGTACTGTAGTCACTTATGGGCGGGAGCACATCATGATTCGGTGCAAAGTCGAGCTATGAGAATTATCGATGATCCTAAGCTCACACACGGTACTGAGTCTTTGAGTTCAAGGAGAGATTTTACCTGTCTATGTGTTTTCTATCGATTGTATAACTAGTTGTTTCCGAGGAGTTGTTCGATATAACGCTAATAGTCTCGTTTTACAATTACACAGCTCGCCGTCGGCTGGGAATTCACCCTCATACACAGGAGCCCCAATTGTCGTGTACTATATAGTTTCAAAGAAGTTTTCTACCGAGAATTCTTAAGTTATGTAGTATATGTATAGTATGGGGTTCCTTAAAATAGACAAGTTGTGGTTTTATAGTGTTAACAACGCACGAGTGACACCCCTGGTGTTGCAACTGTCCGTAGGTTACAGTAACTGTTTACAATCTGAGGCCGTATGCTTATTTACCACGTTAGTGGTATAAAAAAAATTAACGACTTTCAGACCTCCTCAACTTAGACCTAAAACCAAACCATTCTAAGGTTAGATCGCATGACTTTCGAAATATTCTTTTTTACGAGGGGGTTTGCAATTTCGGTATCTTTTCCTACTCCTACAAATTTCTTCTGATTCTGATTCGTTGTGAGTTCCAAGGCAGCTGTAGTAGCTGTATGCTGTATGCTGTTTAACCCCCTGGACAGCAATGAACGTCACTGTTCATTGCCTTTTTGGTGGTCGCCGTTGTTAATTCTGACTACACAGGAGACAGAGTGGTGGGTATGAGTGCTGGGCCTGTACCGTTTAACAAATTTCGGTATTTTCGCCATATCCTGAGGCTTGAGTAGCAGACGACTATGATTACGACATGGTATAACACTGGGAAGAAGAATTAATAAAGTAATTACGAAATTGCTCCAATGGGCTGTTACAATCGAAGCTAGAGCAAAAGGGAGATGGGTACAGCATACCGAATGGGTAGGTACAGAGGTGCAGTCTGCGTTGTACGAGTATGGTAGAGACCATACTCGTACAACGCAGACTGTACCGAAGACCGCAGCTTAATAACCACTCTCTGAGGTGTTGTTGTATTACTGCAAGTGAGTGAGGTTTGCCAGTAATCTCTAAGAATAGTTTCATTGTAGTTTTATTTACACTACGTCGGAAGGCAATCAAGTATAAGGCTCCTCTTGATGTTAAGTGGTTACTGTGGCCTATGAAACTTTACAATATAAGGAGTTTAGCTTAAGCGTTGCCATCCTCGCTGATAACACAGTAACTCCTTATGAGCTTTCCGATGTTCTCACTCATACGCAGATCACAACAACCCTACAGTAAGTTGTTTTTATATACCACTTAGGTAGAAAACAAGCGTGCAACCTGCCCGATGGTAGGCTATAGATATTTGCAATACCAGGGGTGTTATTATGTTATTTTTATGTTATTTATTTATGTTATTTTTCTTGCGTTACCGAGCCTAAAATTATTGTTATTTGGCTGCAGTCTTCGGTTGTGAAAAGATACTTCCTGAAACGGGCTGCTTTGATGCGCCCTACCTCTCTTCATCCAGACCAAGACAAACAGACATGTTCATGCGCACAAATGTTTGCCTTGTGTGGGAATAGAACTCACGAGCGTAGGTGTCAAAGTAACGTAACAACGCGTTTCGCCACTGCGACACCCAGTTGGTCTGTGCTTCCACAGCACCAGAGGTACCCACTTCTCAGTTGCTGCAGGAACGATATTTTTTGTAATATATGTATTTATAGTCTATCTGTATACATCAGGTGGTCGTATACATGTTTGCCACTCGACCAACCATAATACGGGGACTTTAAGTCCACTCCACTGATATCTATATTTATACAAATATAGGAGTCTATATCTAAATCCATACTATCGATACTTATATATATATATATATATATAAATGAATGTTTGTCTGTATGTCCTTTATGGACTCAAAAACGGCTGGGTAGATTTTGATGAAATTTTCAGTGAATCTTCAGGTTAGCCCAGCAGGTGATCCTGTGAAGTTTGGTAGCGATCATATCACCTATATACCTATACCTATAGCTAGTTATAAATATAAATGCGAAAGTGTGTTTGTTTGTCCTTCATTCATATCAAAACGGAGCAACAAAGTGATGGGATTTTATATGGAGATAGTGGGAGGATCCGAGAGTGACATAGGCTACTTTCTATCGCCATAAAATACCTCACTCCCATGAATAAACAAGTTTTCCTTTGGTCACGCGGATGAAGAAACAGATGGACAGTTAGTTTGTAATAAAATCGTAGTGGGAGCAGGTTTGTGAATATAATGTTTTTTACAATAGTAATGTGGGGATCTCTATAGATTCTTAAGCCAATATGGTCGTTCTAAATTCGGGAAAGGATTTTCAAGAAATTTTGCACGTCAATAGCTGATATTCCGGTTTAATATTCAGGTTACCGTTTATTGCGAAATGTTCTGCATTCTTGAGTAACACCTCATTCACACGAGGACGATTAGTGAATCTTTTTTTTCACGATTCATGATTTTTTCGGCGGCAATGCTTTCTCTATTCGGATATTTTAGCGAATCGAGAACAAATACGATTCCGTATGTTCCGTATGGAATGTGATTCCGCATCTGTCATAATATATAGACGTATCGCCTATGTAGGGTTCCGTGTGAACGCACCGTAAAGCTTGAAAAACCATATGACGCAGGTTCACTTATGAGCTACGATAGTAGTTATTAAAATAAGATCCTTGCGCTACGCCTAGCTGCTTGCTACGCACGCAGTCTACGGGCAGTGTCGCGTAACCCGCCTTCACTGCCGCCCGCCTACAAGCTACGACGCTACGGCGTTACCTCTACGAGTTTCGTTTGTTTATTTTGCATGTTTGAATATCCGCTGTAACCAACGTTATTTCGTAACTCGTTGTTAGTTTAATGTTATTGTTGTGGTATTGATGTTATTATAAATGAGAAGTCCGTTGTTAGCTGACTATTTATGAAGAACTTGTTGTAAGGTAACTATGATTTATTCATGATACTATTAACTAAAATTAAAACGTACTCATACATAAATTATTTGAATGTATTTGTAGACTATTGAGATTGATACATATATAGCTAGAGGAAAAAGGTTGTCTTGATGTTACAGCACTTTTAAATTTACTGTGAATAGTAAAGAAACATCGATGATACAAAATACTTAGTTATCAGCCAGTCAGCTACAAATATTTTTATTTTTTTCTATCACGTAAATACTTATTTATGTATATTTCTTTATCATTTATTAATAATGTTTATTATTAAAATATACACGTACTATAATATAATATAATAAGTAAATATTCATAAATATTCAGGAACACCGTTCTTATATGAAATCAATATGTGTGTCTGTGCGTTTGTATGTGTTTGTCTGTCGCTTTTTTTCGAATATTCGAATTTTGACTACAGATTCGGATTCAGCTTAAAAAAGTAGAATAGGAATGTTCAGGAACACCGCTCCTATCTCTTAAGGAACATGGTCTAATAGCCGACAAAATAATAAAAAAAAGAATTGTTATATAATTTACGAGCCAGGTGTTCCTCTGGCAATGCAAGCTTGCGCTTTCTCAACTGGTTTCTGTGCGTTTGTATGTGTTTGTCTGTCCCTTTTTTCGAATATTCGAATTTTGACTACAGATTCGGATTCAGCTTAAAAAAGTAGAATAGGAATGTTCAGGAACACCGCTCCTATCTCTTAAGGAACATGGTCTAATAGCCGACAAAATAAAAAAAAAAAGAATTGTTATATAATTTACGAGCCAGGTGTTCCTCTGGCAATGCAAGCTTGCGCTTTCTCAACTGGTTTTTACTGAAATGTGATTTAGAAATTTGCAATAATCTATTTAATAATATGGAATTGCACGTCGTTAGTTAGAAATGTTAAATACAATATAGTATCACGCAAGTTTGTGTAACATTTATGTTACCTAAGCTTGCTTATAGCTAATGGGTAAGTTTAATGTATTGTTGATTCATTATCGAACAAGTTCAATCAATCTAACCACTTACGTACCGCCATGGTTGAGTAAGTTTCCACGAAACAATTTTGTTTTTCTATGGCCGTAACTGGATTTTATCTAACTTTATCTTTATTTCTAAATCTATACGACATATCGCTTGCGAGGTAGGCAAAGACGACACCTGTCATGTGCACCACGGGTCTCGCACACCTCACTCGCTTTTTTAACATTCACAGCTCTTTTCATAGTCCCTCGCTGGTTCCTAGTGCCTAGAGTTGTTATTTGGCTGCGGTTTTCTGTGAGATGAAGGTGATTCTTTATGCAGGGCTATGTTGACAACAGTTTTACTTCACATACAAACTTAGTTGAGCGGGTAATAATTCGGTGTTGGCCTTGAGTTTTCGATGAGGTCTGGATTTGTATAAAGATGAAGGTAAGTAGAAAGATCTAATGCTATGGCACTATTTGTTAGAAATCAACAAAATACTACAAAAAGGAACCTATTTATGTGGTCCAAAGGACGTACAAAACAGAACACTCGGTACGTTAGTTCAACTCGCAGTTGACGTAACGAGCCACGTAACAAATGAGCCATATGGCGGAAGGACTGCGACCTGCGACCTACTCAGACTGTTATATAGGCTGTTCTAGTTTTTAAAACAATTCTGTCACAAATTCAATAGATAGCCTGCCGCATCAATTTCCTTACTTTTAACATGTTTTTGTTACATTGACCTGCATGTTATTGGAAGGAATTGAGTTTCAACCATTTGTCATATTTTTTTTTATACAACATCCGAAGGCATCAAACATACGGCCTACCTGATGTAAAGCGGTTATAGTAGCCTATAAACCCTTGTAAATACATTACGAATCACTGGCGCGGTGCCTCCTCTGCTGTTAACACTGAAACTCCTTAAGAGCTTACTCACTCACACGTAGGAACACAACAACAAGGGCTATTTGGCTGCGGTTTTGTATGAGGTGGAGGTCCTTACCCAGACAAACTGCTTTGACGCGTCGCTCTACGTCTCTTAAATATATCCAGACTAAGACAAACCGACATTTGTATGTTCATGCATACAAATGTTTGTCCTGTGTGGGAATCGAATCCACGACCACAAGCGTTGGTGTCAAATCGCGTCATTCACGACTTTGCCGCCAAACCCATCACTATATCATGAACCTAATTTCAACCACTTCATGTTTTTCCTACCGTTACCCGTTTCCTAATCCATATGATTAGCTAAGGAGCCAGGCCTTTCTTAGGTTAGGTCACACTTCTTTCAGAACATAATCTTGGATGTGAACCCTCACAATGTTTTCCTTTACCGCTGAGCAAGTGATAATTACAAATACCTATACATTAATCCGAAAATACGAATAGTCGTGTATTCCCACAATTGGATTCGAACCAGGGACCAATCGGTTAAAAACCTATTCTTTATCCGCTGGGCTATCACTCACTGCTCTTCAACCACTACATGTTGCTGTATCATAACGAAACTTCGAAATTAAAAATAGTGTTAAAATGAATTCAGTGATACGAGTACTATAATATAATATAGTAATAATAGTTGACGAGCTCGGTGGCTCCGCGAATTTGACGCTAACAGTCGTCGGTTCGATTCCCACACAGGACAAACATTTGTGTGCATGAACATATGTGTTTGTATTGTTCAGAGTGTTTTTAAGAGAGGTAGGGGGCATGAAGACCGTTTGGGGAAGTACCTCCACCTCACAGAAAACCGCAGCTAAATTACAACACTGTGAAGTGAAAATGCGTACACTTTCCTTGATGTCTCGTTATTCTGTTAAGCGATCTGACAGCTGCGAGGTTGCAGCATCGCTGCAGTAAATGACTCGCTATTCTGTTAAAAAACCTACACTGCACCTGCACGTTTCCTGTAATATAACCGTATTCTGATAAACTGTTTTGACATTTGCATAGCTGTGACAGAAGTTTTGAAGGAGCTTATTTGCAGTTTTGTTAACGTTAGTCTTAAGCAATTTTGACAAGTGAAATTAATATTCAGAAACGGTGATTTATATTACAAAACATTTGTTTTGGTAGATGAATATATGATTACGTAAAGCTTCATTTCAGTAAGAAATACTTCTACGCCGGCAACCAAGTGTAATGGGGCTTGAAACAATATAAAGTAGTAATCCAATTTATTAGATTGAAAGGTGTTAAGTAGTTCATTTGCAGGATACGTAGAGTTGCAGCGTAGTTGCAGTGCCGTTGCAGTACAGGAAATTTTAATAGAATAGGTACATGTTTTGGCACTGCACTATACCTGCACGATTCGAATGACAAGCGTAACCGTGCAGCTGCAGGATTTTAGTAGATTTGGCCATCAGGACTTCAAAGTTGGCATGTTTTTTTATTATAAATTGAGAAGCAATATAATATTGGACTACTGATACGAGCAGATTGTATTTAATATAAAGGTATGTTTTATCTAACCGACTCACACATAATATGTAATAATGTCATGTATCTTATTTAAACAGCCACATATATATTTGCCATGGGATTTGTCGTTTTATTAATAGTTTCTATTAAAAGTTAATTAATTGACGATTCAACCACGTAAATATTGCATGACCTGCTAAATGTGATGAATTCTTGTACAGACATGATTCCCATACCAAATTTGAAAGACAGTAACACTTAGTGACTGTTACTCCTTAAATACAATATCATTGGTTACGCCGCCGTTTCTGCTTGCGAGAGAAAAAGACGGGCATACTTATCACTTGATTTGTAACGAAACTCAAGAAATGCCGGAGTATTTACCATTTTTGTCTCGTTTCATAGAACGCCCTTTAAAGGTGTATGCAAAATTTCAGCTCAATCGGATATCCAAATTTAATGTGCAAGATTTAATTAGCCACAGACAAGCACCGGGGCAAGTTAAACAAACTAAAGGCTTATAAAACCGTTAAAAACGTCGTCGTCGATTCATGTGTCTAAGAATATGGGGGCATGAGAACACTTTCTGCGCGAGTCCAATTTGCACCTGTCATCTTAACCAGTTCTTATTGTGCAGAGAAGGCGATGAGCGAGAAAGGCGCAAGGCGAGGCGCCGGCGCACCATTCTACGCGCCGCCTCGCCGGAAAACTTCGGCCGAGATCATCAGCGAAGCGCGCGCTGCCATCTACGGAGGTATATAATCATCATAATTTCACCTTAAAGATATACTTGTTATTCTTTGCCTCTTGCGATGATTACTTTTGTGTCTTTTGTATTCTTAAGCGGATATAATAATAATAATAATAAATCATTTATTTCGGGCATAGCCCATATGTTGAGTTAGTATACATGTTTACTTAAATTAATTAGTATAGAGCAAGCATATGACTATTTTGAGTGCCTACAATTCATGTATTAACTGCCCGGCTTTGGCCTGCCGGCGATAAATGAACTTCTACCCAGTGGCGTACAATAGGGCTATCCTCTCGGGCAATTATAATGTTTACAATGTTATTGGCACTGTTCCGCATGCGGCGTAACAGGGACGCAATTTTTTTACGCACTACGCCATAAAACCCATCTGTGCGTTCTACAGCAAACATCCCTGACGCACTACAGTGACGAGGCAGCCCCAATAACATCCTAAACCCATTGTTGTATTGCATATAAATGTTCAAAATTAAAAATACTTATGATGTATTGACACTTAATTAGAAAAAACTTTATTATGCTTCTTCGACTTTAAAGTCAAAAACCCTATCTGCACATGTTGCAGCACCTCAAATAACATACAAGGCTCTATCAAAGGAGAATTTGTACAGAGATATTAATAAGAAGCAGTTATACTGGGTTATCGCCACCACATAGAGGACCGTAAGCAAATAACAGTTCCCTAAAAGACGTATGTATTTATGCACGAGTGAGGTACTGCGTCAGCAGAAGAAGTGTCTACGCGCTAGTGATACTCCTGGTATAGTATGAGTCTAGAGATTACGATTCCTATCAGACAGGTAGTTGGCCATTTTGTTACGCGACGTAGTATAAAAAGTTTGACATACCAACAATTACGCTTTTAAATATTTCAAATAAATCAATACAAATAGGAACTTACCGGCAATTTGATCTAGACAACATCTAGACTACTTGTGCTTTCGCCACTGATTAATTCATGCAAGCTAACGCCGGCCGGCAGTCACCCACTACAATTTATTTTTTATACTACGTCGGGAGACATACACGCATACGGCCCACCTGATGGAAAGCGGTTACCGTAGCCAATGAACGCGCGCAATACATTAAGTATCACTAGCGCGATGCCTCCTCTGCTGCTAGCATAGCAACTTTTTAGGAGCAACAAACGTGCCAGCAAAGTTGTTATATGGCTGGTTTTTTGTGAGGTGGAGGTACTTCCCCAGATGGGCAGTTTTGACGCGCCCTACCTCTCTTGTGCTTGTGGACCGTGTCATGAAGTACGCTCTTATTCAATAGAGTAATTGAAATACATACATACATATCATCACGCCTGTCTCCCGTTGGTGTAGGCAGAGACTATAGAACGCCAGATGCACCGATCCAAATATACCCCTCTCGCGTCTTTCATGCTCATCGACCTCTTCGTGCATGCTCTTCGGTGTTGGGTACTTTTGATTTGGCCCTTTTTCAACACATCACAAATTTGATCTATACGTGTGCGTCTCGGGCGGCCCCTCCCGACTTTCGGAACTCTTTTGTCATTTCATTCTTTCTAAATGACTAAACCATCTCAGCATACCCTTCTCAATTTTTGTCACTACATCTTCTTTCATTCCACAAAGTGCTCGTATCGTGCTATTTTTTATTCTATCAACCATTCTCACTCCACACATACTCCTCAGCGCTCTCATTTCTACGGGGTTCATGCTGCTTTCATGCTTCTTCAGCCATACCCATATTTCACTGCCGTACATCAATGTTATCATCGTACCCTGAATGATAGCAAGGCGAGCTTTGCTCGATATGTTATCGCTTGTTACCACGGAGTAGATCGCACCATTGATAGTAGAGCCATATCCCAGTAGTGTATTAAGAGGTAACTCAACCAAAATGCTCTTGGTAGAGCTTTAGGCCAGTGATTTCAAGTTACCAGGTGTTATTTAAATATGTATACTTACTCGTCTTTGATCAACCTGTCAAAATCTTTGCTAATAAATATTTTTTTATCTTTCTGTAATGATACATATGTACATCTATTAATTTTGATGATTTTTATCCTAGGAATATAGCACTCTCATCGTATCATGTAAGCTGACACTCTCATCACTATAGGTATTCACCTTTGTTAATACTGAGAAAAAAAAAAACATTTAATTAAATCCAATTTACACATAGTCATTGCTTTGGCTGATTTTGGGTCTGCCAGGATAGTCTGGATTAAGCCAACATCCATTGTGTTTCAATTAAGCTAAACTGTTTTTTTATACAACGTCGGGAGATATACAAGCATACGGCCCACCTGATGTAAAGCAGTTACCGTAGCCTGTTAACGAGTGGGTGTAGGAAACAGTGTGATTGGATTGTTGGCAATTAGTGCAAAAAATACAAAATCGAGGGTAACGACAGCTCAGTATATAAAGAACCGCCCTATAGACTATTGATTGAATTTTAGAACTGCTGTAACAACAAGAAAATATAAATTAATGAAAAAGCAAAGAATTAAATGAATGAAAAGCGGCTAGAGGGCGGCACCTAGCAAGGCTGAAAGTGATCGATTTAATGTGTTTACGAGTTAACAGATGACGCTGGTAGTACCGACATTTGCATTAACATGCAAGTTACATTTACACCGTAACAACCTTATCTAAGGTCTGCGTTAAAATCGTACCTTCGCCAAATTCATAGGCTTAGGTAGCGGACTCCGCCGATTCTATTGGATTAGGAAACGGGACAACGCGCATAGGAAGAGTTAGTGCAAAAATTTGAGTCAGAGGGCACATTTTCCTAAAATAATACAATGTAGTGTTGATACCAACGCTAACTTTTCGTAATAAAGTGATACCAATGCAGCCTAAGTTATGATGATAGTCACTAATGAAATGAGCAATAAACAGATTATTATTAGAATTTAGCAAAAAGCAGCCAAATGCATGCAACCAGTATCAATTTGTATTAACCGTTTCGTGACATAGCCAACGTAATTATGGTTCCACCACGACAATTCAATTACTGCACGCGAATCATAAACATTTGGTATTTGGTTGGTCATAGCCGGGAACCATTGTTGCAATTGTTTGTCTGTTTCTATGCAAAATATTTATTGAATGCCAAATTCAAAAAGGACAACCTTACCTTATTATTAGGCATACAAAAAAAAGGCATAATAAAAACTCCAACAACAACAGCTCCAATTCACTTACGGGAAAGATTCACGTTCCGCTCTCTAGATGATCGTCTGCGGTCTTGCAACAATCCTCTCCTGTATGTTCCTGTCCCCAACACCTACAACTATACCAAATCTTTAGTGTGTATGCAGCGCGACTATGGAACTCGCTTCCAATTGATGTAAAAATGGCACAAACGATAAATTCATTCAAATCGAGCGTGATGAAACACTTGGTCAGTAATTCAGATATTTTGGACTAGTAATGTTTGTATTGCATTTGCAGTTAATCGTGTTTACTATTTCTCTTATATGTGTATTATAAATCTTAAAATATTATTGTGTATACGAATCCTCGTACGTATTTTGTCAGACTTTGTATCTACTCACAATGTTCCTAAAACTCTCGCCAAGCTTGTATCTCCTTTCGGTTTTTCTATGGTTGACTGGAAGAGATCCCTAATGGGATAAGTTCGTCATTGTACAATATTAATTTCTACCAAATCATGTACTTAATGTCATTGTAATGTTTTATAAAGCTTTATACAACAACAACAACAAAAACTATGTACAAATTCATATTAATGATGTGAATAAAAATATAAATAATTACACAACCACAATAACTATTATATAGAATATGATTAATACAATAATACTAAATTATATACAAGCATATGCATGAAAAAACTAGGTTAACTACGCATAGAACCATTTAATGGGTTCCGCATGAAGCAACATAAATATAATGAGCATCATTATGACATTCGTTAATACACAATTAGCTTTTTTAAACAATGTCGAGAGCTATTCAAGCATACGACCTATATAAAGAGGTTGCTGTAACCTATGAATGCTTTAATACGTTAAGTATCATATGTCACTCGAACCCACGAGGTTCGATTCCTACAAAGGACAGACATTTGTGTGCATGAAGATGTCTGTTGTCTTGGTATATATAAATATCTATCTCTCTTAAAAACACCCAGTTTTTAAGAGAGATAGGACGCATCAAGCAGTCCTTCAGTTGTGTTCCTGCGTGTGAGCGAGTTTACCAGCAAGCACCTAAGGAGTAGCTGTATTATTAGGCTGTATTGTAGCTGAGACGTCACGCGAGTGTTACTTAATATGTTGCAAGTATTCATAGACTACGGTAATCGCTTTACATCAGAAGGGCCGTATGCTTGTATGTCTCGAACCACGAACTTTGGTGTCAAGGTAGCGTTCCTACTGCGCCATCGATCTTGTCACAATTCAACATAAACAACCAATTTAACGTAAAAACTATATTTGAATGTCGTGAAAAAAGATGAATAATACTCGCAGTATAGCTGGTGAGTCGCCTGCCGTCACAAAGGCGTCCAAACGAGCCCAAGTCACGCGAAATCGCTCCAATTCACCGCCAACCACACGACGCCAGTCGGAATTATTGTATAGCTTCCCAAAATTTGTGTTCAATAAAGTTTTCGAAGGCTTTTACACAGGTTGGCTCGAGTTCGCGAATTTTTATGACTGATAAGAGAGAAGTTTCGTTGTAAAGTCACGAAACATCTTTATGACTCAATAACATCCGCTGTGGCTTCGACTGGGTGGTACAAACGAGGCTCTGGCTGAATGGTACAAATGAAGAAGACCATGGGAGACACTGGCGAACATATGAGCAGGGTCGGCATGCATGAGTTTATGGTCGGCAACGCATAAGCGACACCCCTGGTGTTGCAAATGTCCGTAGGCTACGGTGAACGCTTACCATTAGGCAGAACGTACGCTTGTTTACCACCTTAATGGTATAAAAAAAGATCCTCCATGTCATGGAAAACCGCAGCCAAATAAGAATTTCCGGGAGAATTGTTCTGATAATGTAAGTGAATGAGGTCATTAGTAAACTGAAGAGTCGCTGTATTAGCTAGGGCAGCATAGCGATACTATGTTTTCCACGCGTTCATAGGTTACGGAAAACACTTCACTTCAGGTAAGTCGTATGTTTCTTTGTCTTTCTCGTGTCTCTACCTTATTACCAAATCTCATTACAATTAAACCTACGGGACCAAAGGTACCATTCGGTGGAACAGTCGTAAATTACTATTGCAATTGAAATTTCAATGACTTCATAGCAAGCGATTTCTTCCGCAATGTTTTGGATTTCTATAAAAAAAATATAAAGCCGGTCAATGACGTGTTTATCTACCTGTTCTGTTATGATTATGAAACTCGTACGGTGCGACGTTATTCGTTTGTCAGTCTGTCCGCCTGTCACAGCACTATACCACCCTGCCTTATGTTTGCAACATGGTAAGCGAAAGATCTGAATGGTATATGATAAACGTTTACATAAATATTTCAGGAAAAATAGATGATTCTGTTTTCAGGAAAGTACACATTTACAAAAAAATATATAAAACTAGATTAGAAAATATATGCCGAAATGCTAGTAGATTAAAAAAAGGATAAAGTAAAATAGGAGAATTAAATAAGATACAATAAGATTATATTTCAAAAAATGTAAGACGTGTCTAAGTGCCCGCGAGGGCTCAGTGGCAAATAAAGAATTTTTATCTTATTATTGGCAGAGCTGCGATAGCCAGCGGAGCCACATTCCCCTCAAAATTGTCGTTTGGGGTAGACTGATGTCATCCAGCTAGCGTTTAGACGGTAATAGTGAGAAACTCCAAAATCGACACACTAATAGCTAACATATTGTAGTTTTGTATCCTTTAATTTGAAATTTAAATGTTCGTTGGTGAGGAAGAACGGTCCAAAATCGTTCCAATTAGAAAAAAAAACATATGGGAAAACGTATGGCCGGCCACTCTGCAGTGCAGAGTGCAGAGTGCTCTGCACTGCACTCCCATCAACAGAAAAAGTAACAGCACTCGTCGCTAGATGTCGTACAGGGTTCCATATATTTAAAAAAAATTAAAAAATTAAAAATAAAATATTTAAATATTTTTTAAATTTAAAAAATATCAGCTCTGCCTACACAGCTTGCTGTTATTTACTAGTGTTATATAAATATATAGCGTTCGTAATGATGATGTAAGACAGAGAGAGTTGATCTGCAAAAGAATGTCGGTGTTAAGATAAGAAAATACAAGCTCCGCTGGTTTCGACATGTACGAAAAATGCAGGATGTAAAAATGACTAAACATATATACAATGCGAAAGTGGAAGGATATAGGAGTCGAGGTGGACCACGACTAACCTACCATGACCAAATTGGTCATGTTTTATCAGAAGGTGATGTCAGGCCCCAGGAACTGACGAGCGTACATGAAAAGAGCTACGACTGCTATGCGCTCGTTCTCTCTGCCTACCCCGCAAGGGACCTGGTATGAAGATACGCATACATACATACAGAAAATATATAAATTATCGCGATTAAATTAAAGTACCCTCGCAACGCAAGTATCAATTCTATTTAAATACATTTTGCAAATAATAGAAAAAAAATAACAAAATGTAAGAATGATGCTGCTCGTAAACTCGGAGTCCTGAATAATAGTATATATGTATATCTTCACGCCAGATACATTGCAGGGTAGGCAGAGAGAACCGAGCGCCATAAGACGCGGTCCTAACACACTTAATAATACTGAATAATAGTAGTTTCTGTTTACAATGTAATGCATCAATATTTCACATCGATACATCGTCTATAACTTTATAATATATAAATAATATTTACGGACATGATCCATTGCTTATCAAACTGTATATAAAAAGTATGTAACTATAATCGATCGTTTTAATATATCATGTATATAAGAGTCACTCTGCGCAGGTGACAACGAACTTCCAACCGGTTGCCTTATTCAATCATCGTCCGAAAGTAATGCCTCAGTAAGGGCGCATGAATCTTCAGCAACAGTTTTAAAATACAACGAACGAAACTGAAAGTTTTTCCGAGGAACCTTTCGGATGCCCTAGATTCTTTGCAAAGATGATCCGAAACTGGCTGCCTATAGCCATAGAAATTTTCGTCTAGTGCAACATATTCTCATACTACAACATCACGCCAAATCCCTTGCGGGGTATCCAGAGAGAACCGATGTTATTCCCATACTGTGGAAAATATCCCACTACCTCGCTCATAAAGATTTAGTAAATATTTTCTGTGTCGAACCAATGAACGGTGAATAAGTTACTGTCGATATATTTCCAGCATCATCTATCTATCTGTCTATAGCTTCATGCCAAATCCCTTACGGGGTAGGCAGAGAGAACCGAGCGCCACGTGACTCGATCCTTACATACCTCACTCGCTTCTTTAACATTCATTGCTTTTTTCATGCATTTCCAGCATCATATGGATATTCAATGGGATCCCATATACGGAATATGAAGAGGCACCTTTCAGACCGGTATAGTAGACATGACGAGTTGTCACGAACCATGCTATTTCCTAGGGCCCATCTGGTAGGTATCGGTTGTCACATGCAGTGTCCCAATAAAAACATCTTTCAGCAAATGGACGTACGTCGCTATATTTGTTGTAAATTTAAACTAGGGTTGTATATGTAATATACTATGACGATCAAATTCACTTACACTCCCACTTATGCGCAGATTTTTATACATTGTGTGTCTCGCGTATTTATTCCTTTAGTTACAGCCTAAACACAGGATAGTTTATAAAACGACTAATGGTTATAATCTATACCTACAGGTTTTGTTTCCTAAAAACGAAAGTTATTTTTAAGTTATTTATTTATATATTTCTCTCTTAATCTAGACAATTATTACGTAACATGGTTAAGGTTCACATGCACAGAATAAGATTGAGAGAGACTGATGAGAAAGATAAGGCCGAAGCCGGTCGCTCAGTGCACCAGTCCTCTTCCCGCGACATCTTGACATTGCGATACAGTAATTGCCTATTATCACGGTTCGATTTTAAAAATATATATTATACAAAGAATTATTATTACAAGCTAATTAAGGTGAGGGATTATTTTAATGTTTTGGCCGATTAGGTAATTTATTTTAGAATATAGAACTAACGAGTTGATAAGTAAGTGTTGTGTATGTTTTAATGAGTGAGTGTGGTGTGTATTAGTGTAGAGTGTGAATGGGATGTATATTACAGTGGGTAATAGTGACGTGGTATGAGCACGTTGGAGGTAAGAGGAGGCTCAGCAGACACATGTATTCTCAAATTTAAGTAGTATGATTGTGGATGACTAATCTAAATAAATATTTATTATTAACTGTAACTGTATTAACTTACGAGATGAATGAGGTATTCGGTATCGTCGTGATTTAAGCTTTGAAGATGGTTGATGACTTTATTTTGCACACGTATTTTGTAAATGGCAATAGATCTAGTTCTTTATGCAGCTTTTTATGAACACGTATTTAGTAAATGAGTGCGACGAGATGAAGAAGAAGCGTAACTGAAACTAGCGACAGCGTGCTGTTTCAGAACCGTTGTAAGAATAAAGAGATGCCGTACTGAGAGGACTTGACTTGTATTGATACAATTCGAAAGTTGAGAATAAAATTGGTTTGAAAGTACACCTTCAATAGAGCTCTTTGAAAGGGCAGTAGGGTTGAAAAAACATATTGGCTTCAGTGGCTTACTACTGAATAGGTTTTTTGAAATTAAAATGATTTTTCATAATACAGGAAAGATGTCATAAGTGTTTGTTGTTAAATCTTCGGAATATGAATATCGTGTATCATAGCGATTTCGAAAACGCTTTCGTTAGTAGGTGTATACAGTTAGGTTTTAAGCGGTATTCTGTTCCCCACTTGTGTCATTTAGAAAGTGTTTTAATTTTAACACGCTTTTGTTACCGAATTTTAACCTTTCCAAGTTTTCGTATTATCTGAAAATAGAATAATTAAAATCTAGTCAACATGACTATACAATAACCATGGAGGTGATATGGTGATGATGAAGGTTGTCGACTCATGACCGATGCCCCCTTGTATTGCAAGTGTCCAGCTACTGTAATTGCTTGCTATCAGGCATGCCTTTTACTTGTTTGTCACATTGGATGTATAAAAATAGAAAACTATTTATTATGACACGGGTGGGAACATGCGAGCTATACTCCTTGTAATCCAAGTATTCATACGCAAAGGTAACCAATTTACTTCAGGTGGGACATTTGTATGCCTTGTATAGTAACAATTACACTGCAGTTTCTATGGCGCTTATTTAAAGTAGGTCATTAACAATATTCGTTTGATTTAATTTAAGATTAACCTAATAGCTACAACAGAAGCCTGCCTTAAGTCGGAGGGTGTTCCTTAAAGGTGGTTGAACCGAGGGGTCGCGACGCGCGGTCAAATCTACTTGCTACCTACTTGGTAACCAACAGTTACCAAGGTGAATACCACCCATTACACGCTATAATGACTCTACCCCGATTTCAGCTCTACTTACAAACAAATTAAATACACAGTTGAAATAAGCAATCTCAATAATATATGATTTCTTGATTGCTGAAGTAGTGTTTGCATTATTAATCCATATTTCGTGATCGTTAAACAAAATTTGGGCACGGAACTGATTATATGTGGAAAAAGTAGATGTGTTCAGGTATTGTTTTCTGCTTTATTGGGTATTGGAGGATTCATGAGCACTCGAACGCATTCCTGTTGATACCTATTCCCAGAATCCTTTCTCAGTATCTGAAATATAGGAGGTATAGAAAATTTCACCGAGCTTGTTATTTTGTAGTCATCTCGATTCTTCATATTTATATTTTAATGAAAAATATCACTCGTAATTGTGTTTATATTAGATATGGTTATGATGTCGCGTACTGTGCGGTTCCTGAGAAGTTTTCTTCCGAGTACTCTCAAGCTGTGGAATGAGCTCCCAGCCGAGACTTTTGCAAGGGACTACAGTATGGTATTCTTCAAGAAATGCGTGAAGAGATTTTTAGAGGGTCGACCGAGTGTGAGTGTGAGTGATGAGTGACACCCCTAGTGTTGCAAATGTCCATAGGCTACAGTGACTCTTTACCATCAGGCAGTATGCTTGATTACCACCTTAGTGCTATAAAAAAATACTTCTATTTATATACATAGATAGATGTATATGTGTTGAGATTATAGATAGATGTCTAAATATAGTAGCCTAAATATGGTTTTGGGGTCGGTACCAGAAGCGTGCACGTCGCGACCCTGCCAGTCCAACACTGGACTGCAATTCTGGACCTAAAAACAAACCGCACAGACACGCGGATTAGGGCGTCCCCCGTAGGCGACGCGCACCGATCCGCCCTCGTCGGTGCGGGTTTAAGTGCATGCGGCGGTGGGGGCCGCCACCCACCACGCAACGCCCAACCTGGCCGGTCGAGGAGAGCTGAGTGCCGTATAGGCACATGGAATGTGAGAGGTGGATTACAAGATAAGATGAATGAGTTGATAGATATAATGAATGAGAGATGCCTAGATGTTTTGTGTGTGTCAGAGACCAAGCGAAAGGGAAGCGACGCCGAAGATCTGCCCGGTGGCATGATGGCCCTGTGGTCCGGGGTGAACCAGGACGATCATGCCAGCGCTGGCGTAGGCGTTGTGCTTTCATCTCGCTTGGCCGCTGGTGTGAAAGATTACGATTTAGTAGGGCCAAGACTTCTCTGGGTTAAAATAAAACTGGGGATTACGCGAGTCTTTTTGGTTGCAGCATATGCTCCTGTAAGCTCTACTAATCCCCAGGAGCTCGAGAAGTTTTGGGAGACCGCAAGGGGTGTTCTGGATTTGGCTGATGCGAATGAACGGATAATTATGTGAGGAGATCTGAATGGATGGGTTGGGACCAAGCGAAGCAGTTATGAGGCTGTGCTTGGTCCATACGGAGATAAGAGAGTGAACGATGCTGGTAAGTTACTTTTAGACGTATGTATGGAACGAAACCTCTTTGTGACGAACACGTTCTTCCATCACAAGGATATTCACACGTACACATGGAGACGGAATGAACAGAAAAGTGTGATTGATCTGATTTTGATAGATGGACGTCTCCGAAAGTCGTTAATGGATACAAGAGCCTTCAGAGGCCCACTCTTGAAACGGACCACTATCTGGTGATAAGCCGATTTGTGGGCCTTTTCAAGAAGTGGAGGCATTGGCGAGTGCGTATTCCTTTCGGAGACCATGAAAGAATAAGAAGTGAAAAATTGGAAGATGAAAGTGTGAGGAGTACATATGTACGTCTAGTCAGTGAAAGACTTGCGAACGCGAGTCTTTCCGACTCAGATGTAGACGAATGTTGGAAAGTTCTGAAAGAAAGTATGGTGGACAGTGCGAAAGAAGCATGTGGATGCGCAAAGAGACGTAGAACACTGAAAGGAGATGCCTGGTGGGATGCGGAGGTTCAATCCTCTGTGGATAAAAAGAGGAGAGCGTGGCTGGATTACGTAGCATCTTTGCACCAGAGTGATAGTATGAAAGAGAAGAAGAAAGAAATATACCGTCGATGCAAGAATGAAACCAAAGCTTTAGTGAAAGAGAGGCGTGAAAGACTACTTATGAATGAGGAAGAGAGGCTGACGAAGAACTTCGAGGCTAATACCAAACTCTTCTGGAGAGAGGTAAAGAAGTCTCGGAGTGGTTCGTCGGCATCCGGAATGGACAAGATAAAAGGTAAAGCTGGTGGCATTCTTGCTAACACTCAGGAGGTGTTAGAACGGTGGAGCGAATATTTTAGAGAAATGTATGATTATGTCCAGGGCGCTGGCACTGTGAATGAGTCTGTGACTGATTCGGCAGTGCCAACGTACCATGAAGACATTAGCATGGATGAGATTGAATGGTCGATACGAAGTTTGAAAAATGGAAAGTCAGCGGGAATCGATATGGTAACAGCTGAGATGATCAAACTGGGTGGCACCTACGTTAGGGACGCTTTCTGGTTTTTGAGCAAATTATGCTGGAGAACCGGAAGAGTCCCGAGCGATTGGAGACGCGCAGTCGTCGTGCCCTTGTATAAAGGCAAGGGCTCACGTATGGACTGCGCCAACTATAGGGTCATCAGTTTGATCAGCCTAGCAGCTAAAGTGTATGGAAAAATCATTGAAAGGAGAATGAGGGTGAAATCCGATGGAATGCTTTGGGAAGCACAGGGGGGATTTCGAAGCGGCAGAGGATGTACAGATCAAGTTTTTTCGCTCCGCAATATCGTGGAAAAGCATCTGGCTATGGACCAGAAGGTTTTCTGCGGTTTTGTGGACCTTGAAAAAGCATTTGATAGGGTCGTGCGATAGAATCTCTGGAACATCTTGCCCAGATATGGGATTGACGGTGACCTTCTACGTGCTGTGCAATCCACCTATGAGGATTGCACAGCATGTGTGAGAGTGGACGGCAGCTTATCACCCTGGTTTGATACCAATATTGGTGTCAGACAGGGATGCGTGCTGTCGGCTCGGCTATTCATCCTGTATCTGGACAGTTGTCTTCAGAGAATGAGAAATATGAATGTGAGAATGCGAATGGGTGGCTCAGTGGTTAACTGCCTGCTTTATGCAGATGACGCAGTATTAATAGCAGAATCATCATCCGAACTGCAAACACTAGTCACAACAATGAAAGACGATTGTATGAAGAAAGGCTTACAATTGAATGCGAAGAAAACCAAAATAATGGTATTTGAAAGAGAGACAACCAGAACGAACACTAGGATTACGGTTGATGATGTAGTGTTGGAGCAAGTGGATGAGTTTGTATATCTTGGAAGCGCTTTTAGAAGCGATGGAAGGTACACCGCTGATGTGGAGAGACGAGTGAGTGCAGGGAATAGCGTGAATGGTGCGTTGGGTAAACTGTTTGGCAGCCGAAATCTAAGCCAGAAGGCACAGCTGGCTGTACACGGCGCGGTGTTAATCCCAACGCTAACTTATGGAAGTGAGAGCTGGGTATGGCAGAGAGAGCATGAAAGTAGAATAAATGCGGTCGAGATGCGAGCACTGCGAAAAATTTGTGGCATAACGCTTGCTGACCGCGTTCGAAATGATGACGTACGAAAGAGAGTTGGACTGAAAGAGAGTGTCGGTGTTAAGATAAGAAAGGGCATGCTCCGTTGGTTCGGACATGTAGAAAGAATGCAAGATGAAAGAATGACGAAACAGATATACAATGCGAAAGTGGAAGGATGTAGGAACCGAGGAAGACCAAGACTAACCTACCATGACCAAATTGGTCGTGTTTTATCAGAAGGTGATGTCAGGAGCCTTAGGAACCGGAGAGCGTGCATGAAAAGAGCTATGAATATGAAAGAAGCGAGTGAAGTATGTAAGGACCGCGTCTTATGGCGCTCGGTTCTCTCTGCCTACCCCGCAAGGGACCTGGCGTGAAGATATACATACATACATATACTAAATATGGTATAAATATTCTTCAGAGCACTCACCATGGTAAAGGCAGTAAAATACGCTTAGCGAGTTAATATCCCTACGGAGTTAAAGAGGTTCTGAGTTTTTATTGACCTCTGCGTCATCAATTATGCGAATAGCCCGTCGCTGCAATCTATCGAGATCCTCGAGAAGATATTGTGCGGAGCCGTCCCAGAGATGCGAGCAATACTCCACGCAGGCCCGAACTTGAGTCATATAAAGTAGACAAAGCAGGTCTGGCGTGAAGAACCGGCGCATCCTGTTCAGGTCTTCGAGTTTTTTGCAAGCTGTTGATATTACGCTCTCTATGTAGTTTCGTTGGTTAAGGTTGCAGCGAATATCCAGCAGCCTAGCATATTCAGGCCATCTCGCATACTGAGGGAAGCGTCCTGAAGACTGGGAGTGGGAAGGAATGGGGACACTTCTGTTATAAACGTGCACACTTGAGTTTTTTCAGCATTAAATTCAACCAGGTTATTGGAACCCCATTTACTAATTAGATCCAAAACCCGATTCAGCTCAACGACAAGACTCACGCTTCTCATCGATTTCTGTCCTACCAGCACCAGGCCAGGCCCATGGACTGTACTGTCATCTGCATTGCAATGAATATTAACAAGTGGCAGCATGCCACTGATATAAAAAATAAAGAGGGTGGGCGATATAACGTTGCCCTGTGGGACACCGGCTTTCACTGACATGAACCATGAAGCGCATCTATCTGCAAGGACGTGGATTCTACGCTCATGCAGGAAGCTAGCAATCCAATTACAAAACTGGAGGGGCAGACCGTATGCCGGAAGTTTGGTGAGAAGTTCTTTGTGCCAAACCCGAAAAATGTCTTGGCGATATTTAGGCTGAGTGCCATGGTTTCGCCATATTTATCGATTGCCAGAGGTACGTCACATAAGCTAGAAGATCACCCGTTGATCGTTTCGGTCTAAAACCATACTGACGATCATTAATTAGGGAGTGGTTTTCTAGGTAATGGATCAATTTATTGTTAAGGATCCATTCCATGAAGTTATGGCAATGGGGCCGTAGTTTGATGGGTCAGAACGATCTCCTTTTTGGGGACCGGCTTCCAATTGGCCTCTTTCCAAGCCTCCGGAATACAACCAGTCGAGTACGAGAGACGAAAGAGGTGCGTCAACACCGGAGACAACTCCGCTGCACATTTTTTCAGAACAATCGCTGGGATACCATCCGAACCACTGGCTTTTCGAACATCGATTGTCTGTAGTTCAAAACGCACATCGCGTTGCCTGATGTGGATATCAGGCATAACGGGACCACTGGAGGGTATCGTTGGTGGCTGCGTGCTACAGTTATCGATCCGGGAGTTAGCCACAAAGAGGCTGGCCATAAGATCGGCTTTCTCCTGCGGCTGATGCACCAGTGAGCCATCGGGGCATCTTAGTGAAGGCAGCGAGGGTTGGCCGAAGTTAGCCTGTACGGCTTTGGCTAGTCGCCAGTAGGCGACCAAATAGGGTGCGACACTAGTTCCGTGCTGACTCATGTAACGCACTGGGCGTCTGCTCTAATGTATGCCCTCTTGCAGACCTTGGCAATATTGTAGATTGATTTCAGCGAGTTAATATCGGGTCTTTGAGGGCGCGACCCCTGGTCCAAGCGCGATACGCCGCCTTTTCGTTACTAACTTTCAGCGCACAATTAAAGCAATTGCGTCTTTTGATGACGACATCGGAGTGAGGAATGTAGTATTCCATGCCAACGCCGATCTGTTTACATACACCCAGAGGACGGGAAAGGAGGAATCCTCTGGGCAGCGCAGACATGCACTAACATCCGAGTGGACAAACAAACAGAGCCCGACTTTCGCGAGGAAATTCTCCTCAAGCACGTAACCGGGGTACTGCAGGCAGTACGTGCTGCAGGATGCTGGATCTATGTCTCTGTCAGGAAGTGCATAGCGGGCCGTGCCGTCTCAAGATGTTGGTGGACGGTAGAGTGTTTGGGGAGTGTACCGCTGTAAAACCGTATATCCTTTATTGCGCTGTCATGAGAAGAAAACAGAAGGGAAGCGTAAAGCGGGAGAGAATTGCCACGACATTGGAGAAGAACCGCGGTAGACTGTTTCTCCATTAGTTTGTCGACAAAGAAGTAGTATGATCCGTCAGGCAGAAGGGCCACCGGAGGTAGTCGCCGGGTCCCTATCATCCGGTCACCAACCGGCACGACGATCTACCCCGATATTATGCGTGGTATGAAATGGCAGCCTTGCCAATCAAGGTTTGCCTTAAAAACACTCAGACCAAGACATGTTCATGCACAAAACGTTTGACAGAAGACAAAATCATTGTTATAGATTTAAAATAAACTACTAATCGTGTACAAAACAATATAACTACATACCTTCATCAATTCAATACCGGCTTCAACTGCTGCATGACCTGATTTGTATTTTATCGTAATTTATTTCAGTATTATAAACATAAATATATATTATAAAAAAAAGATACAATAAAACATTGCGGCAAGTTTGATAAATGGGAAGCAGACTCTACCTCCTCGTATACCTACAAAAATCGTAACTGACTCGACTTTGTACTTGAATATTTTGTGTAAGATGTATATGGTATGTAAAAGAGGTAGGACACATCAAAGCAGCCCGTCTGGGGAAGTACCTCCACCTCACAGAAAACCGCAGCCACATGACAACTCCTTAGAGGGTTACTGTGTTCTTGCGTGTCAGTAAGGTCACCAGTAAGCTCTGTGTTAGCAGCGGAGGTGACATCGCGCGAGTGGTATTTAGTGTATTACAAGCGTTTATAGGCTCCGGTAACCGCTTTTCATCAGGTGTTTTTTAATAATGACGCAGTTAGGTTCTAATGTCGATACAAAAGTCAAAACGGTAATTTTTTAAGTCTTCAATCAATCAAAATCAGATTTGACTTCTAGAAAATAGATTTTCATTAAATATATTGGTTATATTTAGACTATTTTTATCTCATAAATGTTGGTGGTTCTTACAAGAATCTTAAAATCTAGCCACAGCATAATTGTTTCAGAAATGAGCAGCCCATCTCCTGGAGCGGGCGGCGGCGCCCTCCGGCCCCTACGCACGCGGCGCCCTTTCACGCCGCGCGATCCGCAGCGAACACTCTTCGGGGATAGAACAAGAAAGAAGGACCAGCGACCTCCTAGTTCATTTGAGTATGAATTTATGATGTTTCTATAATAATTATTATGGAGATGTATGTATGTTGTTGATGTCTATACCTATGGACCAGTAGCAGTGGTCAGGCCACATGGCTCGAAGAACCGTTGGGGCAGAAAGGTTCTCAAATCTCGGCCATGAACCGGAAAACGTAACCCATACGCAACCCCACCTATGTTTAGCAGCAAATGTTCTTCACTCTGAACGCGCCTAATAAATCTACTTGATCGCCTAAAAAAATTATATAAGGAAATGCATATAATGTAAGGAATTGTGGAGATATTTGTGTATACCCTCCTCCTTGCCTCTTTTTATTTCGATAGTGAATAAACATAGACAATGTATTTTAGAACTATTTAGAAATGTACGGTATTCTACTTCTTCATACATTTGTACTCATAATCCAATGCTCATATTTGATTATGAGTAGAAATGCATGTAGTAAAAGATACAGCAATACACAAATTTTGCTATCAACATTTAGCACAGTCATAGCATTATACAGTAGTACAGTCAGTGTCAGTCAGCGATGTGCGAACGAATACGGTCGCTTCCAGGCACACAGCACAGTCACGAATATTAATCGCGAATTGAGCGACTGCGGCCTAGCCGCTGTACCCAACCATCGCTGTGGGTTCCGAACAACTCATAGCCAACGAGTTGTTGGCGTTCATGAAATACGCCATCGATATTATGAACGAAGTCAGCATCGTGCGCTTCTATAAGTCTACCTTCACTGAAGATGAGATTTGCAGTGGCAAGATGCTACTGTTCAAGATATTAGACAACCGCGGAGATGCAGTCACGCAGAAGGGATGGAGGAGACAAAAGTATACAAAACGTACTCAGTCTTTTGAAGGTGACCGATCCATACGACGTGCCTTCCTTCGCAGCGATTGATTTACACAAACTGCCATCTGTCACCCTAGAACACGTCGACGTTAGTACGTTGCTGAAGGATATCAGAAGCCTGAAAGCTAGTTTCAATGATGTCCAGTTGAGATTAGCGACATCAGAAACAACGTACGGAAATATTATCTTTAAAATTTAATGTTTCCGTAAGTAGGTCACCTGAGGTAGACAAGATTAACACGCGTCGTGGTGCACAGAATGCATCCGTATGCAGTATAATGGCGTCACCGACTACTGTCATTATGAGCAACGTACCGTACCATGCCGCCCCCTCTGACTACAGAGCCAACTACAATTGTAAACACGTCAACCCCGAGACGCGATTACGTAAAAGCTACCCGTACCACATTACCATCTCACCGGGAAAAGTCAAGTAGTTGCGAGCCCGCTCGCAAGGCTTTGCAATCGGGTGGACGTGGTGCATGGACGAGTGCGATGAGCAGGGCTTCATACTAGTAGACAGGAAGTAGAACAAAAATCCCTCCGACCACAACTACTGCGGCACCGCACAGACCAGATCGTCTACAAAGGTCGAGGAGGTTGTAGACTATGTGAAGAAGAAGACTAACTTCACCTTGAGGGCCGAGCGACTGGAATCTCGCCATAAAGTAAATTTTAGTCCCTTTGTAATGAGGGTTCCAACTCATCATCTGCCGACTTTCATATATATTTTAATTTAAGGTATGTATCTATGGACCCGCGTTGCAAATTATTATTATAGCATTACATTTGTTAAGTAGTCCTTTTTATTGATTTTTAAGGTCATCATCATCATCATCATCATCTCAGCCTGTATTCGTCCACTGCTGAACATACGCCTCCCCTCTAGAGTGCCATTCGTCACGATCCTGTGCCACCTGCATCCATCGACTCCCTACAAACCTCTTAAGGTCATCGCTCCATCTAGTGGGGGGTCGTTCCACACTTCGTGTGATACCGGGACGCCACGGGTTGAGATGAGGTTGCTTATTCTTACACCGAGGCCACACGGCTAACGATCAACGGTGGGCCAACGGTCGATTGACATTCGACCTATATTTACAGCAAGTTCATTTTCTTCGCAATCATAATAACTACATCTCTCATCCTTTGGCGTATTTATTGAGGAAGGCTGATTTTTGAACTTGAACTTTTCAATTGATTGTTTATTGAGAAACAAGTGCCAGTACTGAAGGTCAAAACTGGCAATGCTACTCAATTCTATTAACTTGGTGACTTACTCTCGAATATGTTTTTGTTGATGCTGAATCTTGGCCAGGTCTGTACGAACCGACTGTTAAGTTCTGCTGTTACCGGCCATCTGTAGAAACTGCGCGCTTTCTCAGCGGGCACTCTCTGTAGAAAATCAACGATTATTGCCCTACTGTTATATCCAAGAGATCTTTTCTTCACATTCTTCCCGATAGAAGCGATTCCTTATAGAAGCGATGAACTGTATAAATAGATTTTTAATACTGAATTCCCACACGAATCGCGTAAGTATATTTCCTGCAGGTCAATTGCCCTACAATGTGTTCAACTAATGCACTGTTATCTTTAAGACGTACAGGAGCAGTTGTAGACATAATTGAAACAGCCTACTTAAGCACCTTGTGTGCTAGGGTGTCTATCGAGAGTCTATAATCTCTCGGAACTTCAAACACGTGGCAACCTTGTGCCTCAAGTTACTTGTTGTCACCGTTGGCTGTAGCCGAATATAAATATTTGGCATCCCTATGCGCCCTATGAATTAATAAGGAAATACTTTCCAATTACAATTTTCACCTTACTCGCGAAGCGGAGGCGGCGTAGAGCTGCTATTACTATTGCCCACTAACACCGTCTAAAGACGAAAAAAGTACCGACAAGCTCTCGGCCGCCTGTATATGTGTCAACTCGACTTGATTTATATATTTTAACTCGTGAATTTATCCATACGACTTTGAATCTCTTTTGCCCACAGCCTGAAATATTTGAGCCTATCGGAGAGCACGGAGGATGTGACGGCCGCTATTCTGGGCGCTCATATATCGACCCTGGAAGACGATAAACTGAATGAAGTACTCCTCACCGAGACACATGACAATGCCAAAAAGAAACCATTGGTAGGTATTAACCAGTTGTTATACTACATCGAGTAGCAACTAACCGAGACACCTGCCCTGTAATATACAGTACAATGATTGTAGTTCGCGTGCTTAGTTAGCCGTTGCCTATGCAGCAATTACTCCAACTATAGCCTAGATAAAAGATAAAAAATCTTTATTTGATAATGCCTCCGGAGCACTTATACTCGTCTTACAATTTATTTAATAACATTTTATTTTATTTTGTTCATATACCATTACTTTTGTTTTGTTTTCAATTTACCAACATTACGACAATGACCATTGGCGAAAAAGAAAGGTCGAAAGAAAATTCTTTCTGACTTTGTTTTTCTTAGTCTACTTTTTATGTATAAAATAAAACAAATCCTCAGAATTATTTCCTGACGTCTTTGTTAGTCGGATAATCTTTAGTTCTACGATAAGCTCTATAACCATATGTATAAGTATTTTTGTGTAAATAAAATATCATTAAAATGTATTAAAATTTATTGGGCCCTTTCGTAATTATTGATTCAAAACTAATGCGCTGCCGAAAATGGATAAACATCCTCGTGAGGAAAGAGTAGACCAGAGCAATAGACCAGTCTCGGTTGTTTGACAGCAATCTTGTCCATTATCATTTGCAATTCATGGCAGTATTTGTTTTTATACAACGTTAGAAGGCTTATAAGCATACGACCCACCTGATTTAAAGTGGTTACCGTAGCATAAGATAAGCTGCCAAAGATGTAAGTTATATACCTACTAGTAACTACATAGATTTAAGTTATGTTTATTGTCATTTTGCACCTTTTGAGAGATACGAGTATTTATTATGCCTCAAAAGGCGCAATTTGACGTTTTCATTTCATTTCAATGTACTCTTAAAAAACAGGAAGTGTCGGTCACGCATTACTATCCCTGCTGCTTATAGCAACTCCTCAGGAGCTTACTGGTTACAAAATAATACAATTACTCTCCGCAGAGTTGTTATGCGGCTGCGAATAAGTGAGGTGGAGGTACATTCCCAGTACAGCCGCTTATATGTGTGATGAAAGTTATAGTGTATGACAATTGAAAACCCAATTCATACATACACGATCATTTTCATCAAGTAAAAAATCTTGTCAAAATTCCCTCATTTCATTGATATTCTAGAGGATATATCTACACTCAACATCAAGGACTTAATAAATACTCTTAGTAAATTCTTTTCAGTTGCGTAACCCCACGCGGCTGGTGCAAGACCGGTCAGCAGATAGCTGGGGCAGGTTTCCGAAGCTGCCTCATCTCAGCGGTCGCAGCAAGCCTCTTCATAGACGAAGCACAACGACACAGCCATCTGAAGGTGAGTAACAATTTCAAACGAAGCGGGAAGAAGCATCTTGCGGGCCAGCATGGCAACGTCAATTGACAGGACACTGTGTAGTCTTTTGTCAGTTGCAGTTGCGATTTGGGCTTCTATTTCGCTTACCATAAGGCTAAGCGGAGTCAGTATGCTGCACTTATAAATAATAAAAAAAAAACAACCCATAGGAAAAATCACACTTTTAGGTTGGGTCGCACATCTTTCGTTATATAATTTCTTGGATTTGCGGGTTCCCTCACGATGTTTTCTGTCACCGCCGACATTATCACTTAGATAATAACAAATATGTACATAAATCCGAAAAACAAATTTAGTGGTACCGGGGGCCAGTTGGTCAATGGGCCGGTTCTTTATCCACTGGACTATCACTGCTTTAAAATTAAAAATACTATCGTTATATTAAATCCCCTCAAATAAAAGCCTTTTTGCTAAATTTATCAAGGAGCTCAGTTGTGAATACATGCAGCATTAAGTGGAAGCTGTCACATTATTTCACCGCTGTGTGTCGAAAAGAATGCGCAGCTCTTATTGGCTAGTTCGCTGATCAACATCGCGGTACTTATCGGCTTATTGGTTAAAATATTCTCCCACTGGTCAGTAGGGTCGAATCGCTGAGATATTTAGGCACTAAAACACAATTCGACATAGATGGATATTAAATGTATAGCAATCATTCATAGGCTACGGTAACCGTTTTACATTAAGTGGTCCGTATGCTTGTATGCCTCCCAACGTTGTTTATAAAAAAAAGAACCTCGTAACCATCCCATCTGTTTGGGTACAACGATGTTATAGACAGACCTACGCTGAAATGTAACATATATCTCCCCTTTTTAGAGTTCCGTAGTAAACAAGGAACCCTTATAGTTTCGCTATGTCCGTCTGTCTGTCTGTCCACGGCCTAGGTCAGAGACGCTTGAGATTAGAAAGCTGTAGTTTGGCATGTATTTTTGGTGGTACCTACCCTACTCGTAAAGTCGGTATGAATTTTTATATTCGCTCCCACCCCATATTGTGAGGAGTCGATAGATAAGCTTTTAAAAACGTCGTGGGTTAGGGAAGATCATTTTTCGATATAGTGATCCGTTTGCAAAATATTTACAAATAAAATAAAATATTTAGAATATGACATTGCATTTATCTGCACTAAACGTTTTGCTTCATAGTTTCTAATTTGAACAGCCAACTACTATCACCCCCCCCCCCCCCCCCCCGCGCGATACAAAGGCAATTTCATAGTTCATTTGAATTCATCCATAATTTTAGTTCCGATATTTTACACTAGATGGCGCTGTTCACAAATAACATCGCGCTGTGTTTTCCATTTCATCAATACAAAGCGAAGCAAATACGGAACCCCACTCTGTACGTGACCCGACATGCACTTGGCCGGTGTTTATTTTAAGTGGAACACAGAATAAATAAACTTATCCAAGGTTCAGATCATTAAAATACAAACTGATAAATATTTCAGAGAAGAAGTCGAATGATCTGTCACAAGCAATATTAGTGTCCCGCCCTTTAGGAAGTGCTGACGGGGACGGAACAGCAACCGGGCACTTTTACGGCAGTATATGTAAGAGAAATAACGGTTATAACCACAGTCCTCGTTATTATTTCAATGAGAAACCATTTAGAAGTAGTTTAGTGAAAATAGTTTGAAGTAGAATTTGTAGAGCAAGAGTCCTGCAGTGCCATTTTTGCTAGATTGTAGTTATTTTCACGGCATCGCCCGCGTCGTCTCAGCAATAGAATAGACAATAATTCCCCAAAACAGTAGTTACAGCAATTAATTAATATCAATATTGGCTTAGCTTTGTAATGCCTGTAAGGAAGAAGGTTTATAATTTGAACTGAAAGTTTAAGAGCTTCTTTACTATATGCAAATCAGTACGATAGCATATTAAAGGTTCTTTTAAATATATGACTTAATGTATCTAATAGTAACTGCTGAAGTCTTTGAATAATATCTTCCTAAAACTTGTTTATTTAATTAAAAAGAAATTTTGATTTATTGAAATTCCATCTCATTGATTTTCAGCTCCTAGCCCCGAATCTGGAAACAGGCGTAAACAATTTGGAGGTGCCAAATCCCATTCCTGTGATCTTAACTTGGGGAGCGGACTTGGGGATATTCCAGTCAAACATCTTGCTGTGCAACTGCCAAATACTTCGTCTGGAGATTGTGAGAGGTATCTATGTAGAATCTTGTTATTTGTTGCAATATGCGTCACGTAGTTATATCTCAGAGCATCGACTACCGACCGCATTTGCAAAAGTCTACATCGAAAAAGAAATTCGATTTGACATAAAATTGACTATCGCTGGATTTAGCGTTCGCCAGGTTTGTGAATAAAAAAAATACTTTTATATATATAAAATGCATCAATGTAAGAAAAAAACTTGTTGACAGTTAGATCACATTCCAACACAAAGTGGAATCTCCTGATATCATCTTTTGATAAAAACTACTAATTTGGTCATGGCAGGTTAGTCTTGGTCTTCCTAGGAGCCGTCAGTCGTCAGTTGCAGGAGCAGTAGTCTTCGGATTCCTAGGAGCTAAAATCCTTTCACTTTCGCATGCATTGTATATCTGTTTCGTCATTCTTTCAGACCAACTCTCTTTCTTACGTCGATCATTACAAACGCATAGCGCTTGCTGACCGCAAGCGCTATGCGACAAATTTGGCGCTATGCTCGCATCTCGACCGCATTTATTTTATTTTCATGCTTATTACGAACATGCTATAATTCTAGAATGAGCGTACTGGAGTTAGCCGAAGCTTTAAGCGAGCGCAACCGCGACGCAGAGAGAAATATCCAGCTGATAGAAGCGCTGCAAGATCGTTTGCAGAGTACCATCCCATCAAGCAGCCTTCGAGAGCTGGTGCTGCGAGCGCTTTATAAGCACATAGACAGCGACGATGAACGGGCGCTGGTAGCAATTGCACGAGCGATGCTCTCGGTAAGTTGTACAATTACACTTTATATTTTTTTTTATACAACTAGATTGACAAACAAGTATGCGGCCCGCATTAGATAGTAAGCGGTCACCGCAGCCTATTGACGCTCGCAACACCACGGGGATATTACTCGCGCGCTGCCAATCTTGTGACCTAAGACTGTTTCGTCACAATACCCAGTAATTTCTCTGCCATATCTCACCCTTCAAACCGGAACACAGCTATATAAATATAGCTGCTTGGCGGTAGAAATAGGTGCGACAGAGGTACCCACGCGGATGATTTTTGTACAAAGTCTCCCTCTGGTAAAATATATCTTTTTGATTGATTTGATTGATTGAAACAGTGTTGTCCTTTCTTGACAATACGTTCAATTCATCTCACAGAAAACTCCATCGTTAATAATCACTCTCTGGAGATTTGTGGTTTATTCCTATAATTAAATAAGGTCCGTTAGCTCCAGCTCCTTAGTAGTATAATAGAGAAATATTCTCGTTAATATAAAATCCGTACATTTCGTTTTACAAATATATCTCTCACTTTGATCCCGGATAGATACCCACTTTAACAGATGACCAAAACGCAAATATTTTTAAGAGCGGTAGGGCGCATCAAAGCATCCCGTCTGGGGAAGTACCTCCACCTCACAAAAAACCGCAGCAAAATAACAACTCCCCAGAGGGTTGTTGTGTTCCTGCGTGTGTGTGGAGTCACCAGTAAGCTCCTAAGGGGTAGCTGTTTTAGCAGCAGAGGTGGCATCGCGCGAATGATATTTAATGTATTACAAGCCTTTATAGGCTACGGTACTCGTTTTATATCCCGTGTGCCGTATGCTTTTATGCCTTCTGATGTTGTATGAATAAAAGTTACTTTTTGGAGTTTTATTCATAACTCCAAAAAGTAACTTTTGTACTTGTACTAAAAATTTTTTTTTACATTATCGGAAGGCATTTCCGAGTTCATAAAAAAAATTTAAGCCACAAACTCATAGACCTAAATACTATTTCAGATGCGTGTGACGGGAGCACATCTAGCTGCTGCATGCAAGCTTGTTTTCAAGATTGCTAGAAATGACAAGAACGATCACTTTTTTAGAAACACTAATTTGTTGGGTTTGTAATTTGTTTATTATTGTATGTATATCTTCACACCAGGTTCCCTGCGGAGTAGACAGACGGAACCTAGGGCCATAACACGCGGTCCTTATACATCTAGCTTGCTTCATTGCTCTTTTCATGCGCGCGCCAGTTTCTACGGCTCTTGACATCACCTTCTGATAAAACACAACCAATTTATTCGTGGTAGTCGAGTCTTGGTATTCTTTAGCTCCTACGTCCTTCCCCTGTCGCATTGTACTCGTATATCTGTTTCCTCAATTTTTCATCCTGCATTCTGCTTTACATGCCCGAACCAATGGAGTATGCCAATTAAACACGGACAATCTAACTCATATCAACTCTTTTTCTTACATCATCATTGCAACCAGCGTTACGCCATTAATTTAGCGCAACGCTCGCATCTCGTACTATTTGCGTGTGAAAAAATCGAATAAAACTATATCTATACAGATAAATAAAATTTGTGTGTCTGTTTGTAATATTAAAATAACCGCTTTTTATATGCATATGGATGTATACACGGTACATATACCAAAATATTTTTTTACAATTTTTGTCTGTCTGTCTGTCTGTTTGTTCCGGGTAATCTTTGAAACGGCTGGATCGATTTTGACGGGATTTTACTGGCTGATAGCTGATGTAATAAGGAGTAAATAATAAAGTAAATTAATGTCTATTGTCTATAACTTAGGCTACTTTTATTTTAGAAATTTTATTTATTTATATTAATATAAATAAATAATAAAAAGTAACTATTCTGCGCGGACGAAGTCGCGGGCACAGCTAGTATAATATAAAACACGAATCATAAATGGCTATCCATTTATAATTCACCTAAAACTTCATTAGTGGACATGCTTTTTTATAACATGGCTAATGACTGATGTCGGTATGTTCTGGGTGAAGGTAAGGCTGCCAGCGGACATTGCGAAGTCTGTTGTGACCAATCTGGAATCTCAATGGAATTGAAGAGATCGATAGTCACTTTTTCATACCACTAAGGTGGGCTAACAAACGTACGGCCTGCCTGATGGTAAGCAGTTACCGTAGCCTATGGACATTTGCAACACCAGGTGTGTCACTATTGCGTTGCCGACCCTGTAAGAACCTCTTCAAGCCTTTCTTGAAGAACCCCATACTGTAGTCAATCAAGTTCCACTGCAGCCTGTCTATGGATGGTTTTTCTTTCTTTTTAAACCGTTACACAGCGCCACCTAGCCCCAAAGTAAGCGAAGCTTGTGTTATGGGTACTAGACAACTGATAAACATACGTAAATACATTTTTTTTTGTAAATACATACTTATTATACATAGAAAATACCCAGACCAATATAAACAGACATGTTGATACACACAAATGTTTGTACTGTGTGGGAATCGAACCCACGAGCGTTGGTGTCAAAGTAACGTAACAGCGCGTTTCACCACTGCGCCACCGAGCTCGTCAAATATGGACAAGAGTTTCCTATAATATACAACAGGACAGTAGAATATTAACCAATTCTTCATAACTTCAACAACTTCGCACGACGTGTAATTTTTCATGGACGATTGAAACACAATTTTCCCCTTAGGCCAAATTTCAATTGGTATATCTATAACACTATCTAATTATGTATTCCGCTACACAGAGCTGTTAGTGGAGGGTTGCGGTCGTGCTGACCCGGTGACGGAAAGCGAGTGCTGCGTGTACGGAGCGGGCGCTCTGCGGTTCCTCGCGCTGGAGCCAGGCCTGTGCCGGCTGGCGCACCGCGCGGGCGCACTGCACCTGGCAGCACTGCACCTCAAGATACTCAACAATGCGGTACATACAATTTACTAGACCACAATTTACGCTGTAACAATGAGATTTTCCTCAGTAACTCATTTAAGTTGATCGCATAATCCGAATCTTAAAAATTTCTCAAATAAATATTGCATATCGAAATGTCTTAGGTTTCCATTTTGCCATTTTATGTGTCTTTTTATTTTTGATATAAGTAAATGTTCTGCCTTACATTTTATAGAAAATGAGGACAAATCTATTCGCTTAATACGTTCATATCTTTAACAACTAAACTAAGAGTGTCTTTTGCACTATACTGCATTTAGCCGGTATAGCGGTTGCATACACGTAATCGTACAATTATAAATGTTCACAGAAAGTCGAAAACCATCGCGTGGTGTCCGAGCAGTGTACACACGCGCTGTACCAACTGACGGGTGCGCTGCGCAACCTGGCGGGCGGCGGCGAGCAGGAGATGCGGGCGTTCGTGTCGAGCGGCGCGCTCGGCGAGCTGCTCGCTGCGCTCAGACACCACACAGACCGGGACGTGCTCACTAACGTGGCGCGCTGCTTGAGGTAGTTCAAATAAAAAAATATAAAGAGGGAAACGTAGCTAATAAAGTTATAAATATCTAGACAAATGACGAATTTTCTGTCATCCCACTCATGATGTCAGCGTAAAAACGAGGATTTTATTGTTTTATTGTTCTAACTGTGTTGTATATTTTTTGTTTGATAAATTATTATTTCGTAAGATCAATATTTTCTTGGACATCCCAGTTTTGATAACGACATGCATACGATTGTATGATACTGCTTTTACGCGGTCACAATACCGTCTAGGTCTAGGGCATTGCTGTACCTTTCAACCATAGAAAATGTAACAATCGGTAAATCAAAAGCAAGGCTATGAAAGTAATCTTCCAGAAGAAATAAATAAGTAAATGAAGGTAATGGATGTGAATGAAGCCTGATTGTGACTGAAGTGATATAAAAATGTATGTACATATGTGGCTGTGCATGGATATCTTTCGTATGTACCTAACTAGGCTGGCCATAAATACTGTTAGATAGAAACGTTTCCTTTTTAGAACTCTTTATTTATTACGTACTAGCTGCTGCCCGCGGCTCCGCCGGCGTGGAGTCAAATGACGTAGCCTATGTGTTAATCCAGATCATAATCTATCTACGTGCCAAATTTCATTCAAATCCCTTCAGCCGTTTAAGCGTGAAAGAGCAACAAACATCCATACATACAAACTTTCGCATTTATAATATTAGTAGTATTTGGATCGGATTTATTACGTTAAAAACTGTTCTTCGATTTCTCGCCGTTTTTCGTATTTATTATCAAATTACAATATGGAATGGTGTGTTAAAGAAAATAGAACTATGTCCCGAATAATAAAACAAGACCTAAAGCTCAGCGCTTATCGTCGATATACAGGGATGCCCTAAATCAATCCCTACAGTTAAAGAGAGTGGATCGATCAAAACGTCTCAATACGCAGCTGAAAGGCACAGAAATATCCTCTTTACTGATGAAAAAAAATTCCCGATCGAAGAGCGCTACAACAAGCAAAATGACAAACACACAGTTCTAAAGAAGCCGCCCAAGTGGTTGGAAAGGTACAAGGTGGCCATTATCCTGCGTCTGTAATGGTTTAGTGGGGGGTGTCTTATCAAGGAGTCCCAAAGCTTCATTTTTGTGAAAAATGAATGAAGACTTTAGCCAAAGTGCATCAAGAGACTGTCTTGGACCGTGTTGTGAAACCTCTCAGCAATACACTTTTTCAAAATGTACCGTGAACTTTCCAGCAGGACTGCACCTCCCACCACCAGGTCACAAGGCACGAACTACCCAACCCTGGCTCGAAACCTACGTTCCGGATTTTATAAGAGCTGAAGACTGGCCCTTGTCTAGCCCGAATCTGAACTCCTTAGACTGCAAATTATGGTCAGTTTTAGAGGACATGGCCTGCTCGAAACGACACGCCAACATTGTGTCTCTTAAGAAATCTCTGGAGCAAGCAGTAGCAAAATTTCCCATGGAAATAGTGCGTAAGTCCATAGATTCGTGGCCAGACAGATTAAAGGCCTGTATCAAAGCCAAAGGTGGCCATTTCGAATAGAATCATATTTTTATTTTTTGCTGAGACTTCCATAAATATGTACACATAAGTTTTATTAAGATTATATTACTTCATAAAAAAATGCATATTCATTTGTAACAGAACTAATGACCGGTCTAGGTATATATCCAAAAATGTAGCTTTTGACAATTACAAAAATCACAAAATAGTCTATCCTTCATTTGTTAAAATCGGTTTAATAACCTTTGTGTTATGTGATTTAACTGGCACAAGTGCTAGATACTTTAACTCAACATTTAAAACTCCAAATACTCTAAGGTGCTATGTCCAATTTTCTGACTGAAACTGTTTTCGGTGCCGAGCACCGAAAACAGTGAGAATTGGACATAGCACATATACATATTATGAATGTATCTAGTTAAGTTAAATTACTTCAAATTTATTTTAGCGCTGCGTAACGAGACTTGTAGAGACTAGTCAAAGGAGGTACAGTCGCTAGTACCTTCGGCCGCTGTGCGTCGCTGATCTTTCAGTGGGAAATGACCTTTACTTTATTGGCCATATCTTCTGCCTATTTTATATAAACTGTTGCTTTGCTCTTCGTCACTATCGTCTTAAGTTAAGAGTTTACGTGATGACAGCGTGTTGTCGGCGGAGGAGACGTGCTGCGCGTGGCTGTGCGGAGTGCCGACGAGTGCGCGGGGACTGCTCACGGCGCTGGCGGCGTGCGCAGCGCGCGCCCCGCTCGCCGTGCGCCTCGCCTACACGCTCGGAAACATGGCCGCCGCAGACGAACACGCGCGGTGTAATGTCAGTTAATTTACTACTTGCCTCCAGTACATACCACTTACTCTGATATCTTAAACATGAATGCGTATTGTGAAAATGATATGTACATAAAGAAAATCCGCATGCATACCGTTATAAATAACTATGCTTGTTCGTTAGAGTACCCTAAATTAAAAGACGAAAAAATCTCTTATATTATTTTGAATATATTATATTGTTTTGATTATCCGTTTATATGTCATGAAATAATTAAACAAAACCTAGTAGAGGATACTTACATGACTTAGTATTATTAAATTTGGCAAGATCATGATCTCACGTCATAAGTAGATATTATTAGAGGCCAGTGTATTCAAGCCGCCTGAAGGCCACTGATTTAGCTTGTCGACTGTTATCTATCAACAACAGTCTGGTCCGGTGACTTAAGTTACCCTTCAAGCATGCAAGAGTTCGAAATAAATACGCATCCACAGACGATCTGCGGTCAACGTGACTTACCTACAGGCGGTACTTCAATATATTGCATTAAATTACGACCATATCTGGCGCTGGCGACGCATCATGGTCGCCATGGCGGCAATGGCGCTGGACTCGAGGTGTACTGGCCTTCGATGCCATGCCATTCTTTCATGTATTAGCTTTCATTATGTCGCTAGTTTCCAATCACAAGGTCCGATTGTCTTACTGAAAGTTTTGGCTTAGGCTGAAAGTCCTTGAATATAAAGCAGCCTGACAAGGGTTACGGCACCGCTATGACCTTCAGTAATGCTGGAGCCATCGGTGCAGTTGCTGCTTTAATATTTCAGGACGTTCTATCTCGTGGAACGTCAGCGAGGGAGTGGTGCTTAATTTATTTTCAACCTTCTTGTTCTAGCGGTACCTGGTTATATCCGACCGTTTGGTATCACTCGTTCGCCTCAAACATACTCTTTTCACGATCCTTTCCCATTCCTCCTCCACGTCCAAGCCAGGGGAGTCTTCGATGATATTCGGCTCTGATAAAAAGCATTATGTATTCTCAATTAATACGTCACTTTGTATAGATCTACAACGACGAAGGCGGTGTGGATGTTCTGCTCACGATACTAGAGTCTTACACCAATCGGAACGACCACGACGTCAGAGATCCTGACTCTGACCCTGATCTGCATTTAGTTGGTAAGTGTCCTTTTTGTCTATTTTTGAGTGCAAATAGCTCATCACCATTTCCGAACAAGGATCATATCCGAAACAGTACACCTCTTGTGAAAGAGACGCTATGATTTTTTATACAACGTCGGGAGACATACAAGCATACGGCCCACCTAATGTAAAGCAGTTACCATAGCCTATTAACGCTTGTAATATATTACGCTATCGTAGCCACTTCACATCAGACGGGAAGCAAGTTACTTTTGTAACCGAAAGTACTGAAAAGATCGTACAGATAGAAGTAAAGTAAAGAAGAAGTTGCAGAAATGTTCGTTCATTGCTGAACATATGGCATTCGTTTTCAGGCACTGACATGGGAGGATCAGATGGCTCCAATGAAGATGTTCTTGTCAAGGTAATATCAATCGTAGACAATTTTTAAGGCAATTTAATCTAAACTACTTCAGGAGCTTCCGCTACCGATTAGTTGATGCGGATTAGTGCTGGCCGACACCCACTTACTACCGTTAGCAGACGTATGCCGCTGCCATGGCTGCTCCGGTCGTCTTTGCCTCGGCTGCTGCGGTCGTCTCTGCGAATGTCTGTCTGAAGCATGAACCGCAAGCACCCGCCACCATTACTGCGGCTGCGGTCGTCGTTGCGACACGTGTCTCTCCTTTCCACGTGGCATCCCCAGGCACCGTAGATGTTAGTGGTTTATCATTCTTTTGAGTTTTTGAGAATGGTTAATAACTAGTAAAGTCCTACAATTTCGTTCGCGTGGTTCGTTGGTATCACAAGATATCAAGATCACCTGTTTGTAATTGATCCCACAATAGGCACTGAACTAAACATGAACATCTAATTCTTTACAATGAAAAATTAAGGCAGTGAGAGTTGGACTCGTTCACTGAGAATTATTGGTTGCCTTGGATTTTTCAGTATAGACTCGGAAGCCAAAGAATAGTCTTTATCTTGAGCAATGTATTCGGTTCCACTACATTCGCCCCTAGTTTGAATGTGCTTTTGCTTAGGTACTTATATATATATATATATATATATGATTTTTCTTTTACTTTTGTTTTCTTTGTGTTATATTTATGTATCTGTTTTTACTGTTGCAATGACTCATTTTACAGTTCATGATATTTTAGTTAAAAAGCTAATATTCCTACCAAGCCTGTAAATGTTGGCTGGAAGAGATCTGTTACAGAGATAAGTCCGCCTTTGTACATACTAAACATTTGTAACTGTATATGTTATGTATATTTGTGCAATAAATAGATTACAACAACAACAACAACAAGAAAGTGCAGCGCCAGGGCTAAAACGCGCTAACGTTTTTTTTATCTATTAAGTTACACCGCTTAACATCAGGCAAGCTGTATTCTTATCTAAAAATCATCTGACTGAATACTATTGTCAGACGGTACGCGTGGTCGCCAACCTGTGCCTGACGGAGCGCGCCGGTCGCGGCTTGGCCGCCTCGCATGCTGAGAGGACTATCCGGGCACTGCTGGCCTGCCTGCAGCTAGCCGAGAGAACTCCTGTGGACACGGTGCGTGGTACATTTTTTTATACCACTAAGGTGACGAACAAGCGTACGACCTGCCCGATGGTAAGCAGTTACCGCATCCTATGGACATTTGCAACACCAGGGTGTCACTGGGGTGTCACTCTTGCATTGCCGATCCTAAATTTCACATTCCAACCTTCTATTCTATAAATATAAAATGCAGTATAGTTCATGATTGTAGGTCAACGGGAAGTACCATATAGGTTTTGAATCCCTTGCAAGTTTCAAAGTATGCTGCATGAACAAGTCACAAACGACCGTACCTTTTGATTGCGTTGACTTAGAAGTCTGAATTTCAGAACTCCAAGGTATTGCAGACTCGGGTATTTGATATTAATTTCAACTTGATACATCCGCGCGTTCCTGAGAAAGAGGATATTGACTGGGCAACGAAGTGATCCTGTAAGGGTTCCGTTTCTCCATTTGAGTTACTTAACCCTAAAAACGTGACTGTTGCTGTAACTTGCAGGTGATCGATTTGGAAGACGAGAATGAGGAACACTCGAAGTGTCTCGAGCGGCGCGAGGAGCTGGCGACGGCCGCATTGGCGACTCTGAACAACATCACTTTCTATCGTGAGCCGCCGGATCCTCCAGATCCTCTTGACGACCTGCTCGACACACTATGTAGAGGTAAGTAACCAAAAAATCGGCCAAGTGCGAGTCGGACTCGCGCACGAAGGGTTCCGTACCGTATCTATAAAAACGGCAAAAAAATCACGTTTGTTGTATGGGAGCCCCCCTTAAATATTTGTTTTATTTTAATTTAATTATTTATTCTTAAAGTGAATATATAACTAAATATTCTGTGAATATTTCAAGCGTTTACCTGTTGCCATTATCAATATCGAGCAAAAACGAGCAAAAAAATCACGTTTGTTGTATGGGAGCCCCCTTAAATATTTATGTTATTCTATTTTTTAGTATTTGTTGTTATAGCGGCAACAGAAATACATAATCTGTGAAAATTTCAACTGTCTAACTATCACGGTTCGTGAGATACAGCCTGGTGACAGACGGACGGACGGACAGCGAAGTCTCAGTAATAGGGTTCCGTTTTACCCTTTGGGTACGGAACCCTAAAAACGGACTGCATATGTATCTTGGACACGGCCGTGGGTTTTACTTGAATACATTTTCGTAACGGATAAACGGAAGTAAGTTATGCTAAAAGGATATAATTATATGATGCAGCGAAATGATCGCAAAATGGCGGCGCTTTCCCTCACTTCGCACGCGATGCGTCGCAGTCCTCATTCAACGTAACGTTCTTTGATTCTTTAGTCAAGTTGCGTAATGAAATTTTGCATGTAAACGATAGATAATTAGCTTCACAGGGGTTTCCCCACTGTGGAAGCTAATTTTAAGACGTACCTATTCACGTCAAAAGAGGTTGCAACCAGTTGGCGAAATGGCTCGAACAGAGCTGGTGACAGTTGCCTTGGTAACTGTGCACGCACAGCGACTTCAGAACATACTGCAGCATCGGCATCTACACTTTAATAACATGTAATACTTCTAAATCTTCACTCCGCACTCATTCAAGCCAGACTGACTGTTTGACAACAAATAACAACCCCCCGGAGGGTTGTTATTTGTTGTCAAACGAACACGAACCCGGCCTCAGATTTCCCAAATTCCTCTCCCCCCCTTCTCTAATTAACCCCCCATGTATTCATCCAGCATTACGATTACGATACCGACTTCAGAATTACAAAAATACCCCAGCCCACCGTATTTTTTCAAAAAATGCTAACACAGCAAATCCATAGGAGCTTACTGGTGACCTCACTTACACGCAGGAACACAACATCCCTCTAGGGAGTTGTTATGTGGCTGTGGTTTTTCTGTAAGGTGGAGGTACCTCCCTAGACGGGCTGATTTAATGGGGCCTACCTCTCTTAAAAATACCCAGACCAAGACAAACAGACATCATGATGCACACAAATGTTTGTCCAGTGTGGGAGTCCAACACAGGACTGTTTCGACCCGTTTCGCCACTGCACCATCGAGCTCGCCAAAATATCTGATATATGTTAGAGTATCTGATACCCACAGCCACGTGTCGATGGCTGGGCGGCAGTGGGCCGGCTGCGTGCGAAGCAGTCCGCGCCCTCGGCAACCTGTCCCGGAGCACCCGCACGGCGCAGCTCATTGTGCTGGAGGGGGTCCTGTCAGAGCTGGTACCGTTCTTGGAACATGGTAATTATCAGTATATCTCCTGTCTGGAGGGGACGGTATAACGATACGTCTTCTCGTGTACGGTTTCTTACTTTTTTACAACCACATGATGCAAAGTGGTTACCGTGGCCTATGAACGCTTGCAAGATATTAGCTATCGCTCGCGCGATGCCACCTCTGCTGCTAACACAACAACTCCTTAGGTCCACATCAACCCTTACTCATCCCACTGCAGGGATACGAGTCTCCCTTCAACCGAAGGGGTTTAGAACGTACTCCACCACGCTGCTCAAATGCGGATTTGCGGAGACCAGTGTTTTCAAGCCGCCTGAGGGCCACTGACTTAGCTTAATGACTGTCATCTATCGACAACGGCCGGGACGACGGCTAAACGTGCCCTCTAGAAACTCGAGATAGATAAACCTATCAATAGACAGGCTGCGGTTGACGTTGCTTAACCTACGTGTTTGGTTAGAATGACACGCGCAAAGATGTCATAGAGCTCTCCTTAGGTGCTCACTGGTAATCTCTCTCATTTGCAGGAACACAACAAACCTCCAATTAGTTGTTACTTGGCAGCGGTTTTCTGTAAGGTGGAGGTACCTACTGTATTTGTTCTCTTTGTAAAAATATACTATCTTGGAAGTGAGGAAAAAACCAAGCATACGATTCGCCTGATGTAGAGCCAGTACCGTCATCGACAGACACTTGCAAAGATGGCAGACTCATATATACTCCCTCGCGGGAAGGTGCACACAACCCTTGAGCGAACTGGTGTTTGGTCATGGCCATCTGTAAGGTAGAGGTACTTTGTGAGGTAACCCCTTAACCTTTCTTTTGTCCCAACCTTCTTTGTTAATCGGTATGGTGATCCAAATGCAAGTGACAGCAAAGTCAATGCTCTAAAGATGATTTTGATCCATTTACACACCATCATGAGCTACTTATATCTATGATCTTATTAAAATAAATTTTCAGGAGCACCTCTTATGGGTGTCTCTTGCAGAAGTGGAGGCCATGTTGAGAGCACGGCTCTGTGCTGTAAGTCGCCACTGGCGCTGGTCGATGTAGTTCGTCTTGAGATATTGGAGTGGCTAGTAACGCTACTATGACAACGCTCATGGATTCGATTCCCACACAGGACTAACATTTGTGTACATGACCATGTGTGTTTGTGTTGGTCTGGGTGTTTTGAAGATAGGTAGGGCTCTCATCTCACAGAAAACCTCAGCCAAATAACAAAGCCCCGGAGGGTTGTTGTGTTCCTGCGTGTGAGTGAGGTCACCAGTAAGCTCCTAAGGAGTTGCAGTGATACTAGCGGAGGTGGCATCGTGCGAGTGACACTTAATGTATTGTATATACTCTTTATTGCACATAAGTGTTAACATAATTATATTTGAGCAGCAAAGGCGAGCTTATTTCTATAAGAGATCTCTTCCAGCCAACCTGTGCATGAATGATATTAAATCACAAAAAAAATACGTATTTACAATTAAATACTTATTTATATTACATAAAATTATAACTGTGATATATATTTTTTTATACAATGTCGGAAGGTATTCAAGCATACGACCCATCTGATGAAAAACGGTTACCGTAGCCTATGAATGCTTGTAATACATTAAGTATATCTGCTGTGTGTCACATCGCGTCACATCATCACATCGCATCATACTATCGAGCTCGGTGGCGCAGTGCACAATAACGCTGCTTTAATACCAGGGCTCGTGGGTTCGATTCCCACACAAGACAAATATTTGTGTGCATGAATATATCTGTTTGTCTTGGTCTGGGTGATTTTAAGAGAGGGCGCATCAAAGTAGCCGTATCGGGAAGTACCTCCAACTCACGGAAAACCAAATAACTACTCCCTGGAGTTGTTGCATTCCTGCGAGTGAGTGAGGTTATATTTGTAGTGCCTCTTGACGTTGTATAAAAAAGCTATTTGTAGCTTACCTAGGATAACGGCAGAGGCATAAATCTCGTATTGCAAGTTCCTTATATTGCAGCGGAGCCGGGTGTACGCTGCGCCGCGGCGGGCGTGTTGGTGAATGTGTGCGGTGCGGGGGCGGAGTGCAGTGCAGCAGCGGCGCTGGCAACGCACGCGTTAGCGGTAGCCGCCGACGTCGGCGACGCGCCCGCGGCCGCGTTGTTAGCTCGGGCACTTTGGAATGCGCATGCGCATTGTCCACTCACGCCACAGCAAGCGCACCAAGCCTCTGCAGCACTTGCTATGTTCATTGGTGAGTCGTCATTACTCATACTACTACCGGGATACCGGAGAATAGGTGTCTTTATAGAATCACGCCAAATGCCAATCAAGCATGCGGATAGTCGAATACACATCTAGTGTATAATGTAAAATTCTAAAGGATCATGGTGCACCACGACAATACCTAAATAACAGCCAAACCGCAGCCAAATAACAACTCCCTAGAGAGTTGTTCTGTTGCTGTGTGTGAGTGAGGTCACCAGTAAGCTCCCAATGAGTTGCTGTGTAAGCAGCAGATGAGGCATCGCGCGAGTGATACTTAATATATCGCAAGCGTTAATAGGCTACGGTACCCGCTTTACATCAGGTGGGCCGTATGCTTGTATGCCTCCCGACTTAGTATTAAAAACAAAAAACAATTTCTAAGGAGATTGTTGTATTCCTTCGAGTGAGTGAGATTACCAGTAAGCACCTGAGGAGTTGCTATGTTATCAGCGGAGTTGAAAACGCGTAAACATAACTCATTGAAATGAATGCTAATTACTAGACTACGGTTACCGCTTTTATATCAAATGAGCCATATGATTGATTATCATCATTATCTTCAAACTTGACTGAAAGAGCCCGTCTAGAGAAGTACCTCCACCTCACAGATAGAAAACTGCAGCCAAATAACAACTCGAGAGCGTTGATATGTTCTTGCGGATGAGTGGGGTTACCAGTATAGTCTGTGGCAGTAGCTATGTTTGCAGCGGATATGGCAACGCTCGCTGCGAGCGAGAGCTTAAGTCAGGGGGCTGTATGCTTGATTGCCTGCGGACGTAAAGTTTAAAATTGGCTAGGTGTAACCTAATACAACTTTCTTGATCCGTCGCACTGATGGAGTTTATGTTCAGTCTCTTTATAGACTTCACGTATAAAAGCCAAAACTCGTAGAAGAATACGAAAAGTGGGAAAACCGGAGCGATCCGGTACGGACCGCATCGGAACGTTGCATACAAATTTTATTCTATTTTTCAAAGGAAAACTTACAGCTAATCACACAAATCCTGCATAGTAGTTGTATGGTCTCTGAAGGCCAATTATAAGTTTTCGCAAGTGTACAAAAATATATTCGCAAAAAAAAAGTATACATACATAAGCGACATACGCAATATATAATGTACCACATAAATACGACACAAACACTTAACAGATGACAACACTTTACAAAAGAAGTACTTAGCAATGTCTTTTTTAAATTTAGAGTCCGTAGTGTTAAACAGGTCCACATTCATAACCTTTGACACTTCATTAAAACTCTTGCCTGTTCTTATAATATAATTATCTATAGATAGAGAGGATCGCTTCCGCTTTTCGCGCCTGTGTGGGTTAGCTTCAAGCCGACGGAGTTGTTTCGATTTTACGAGTATGTACCTATATTATATTACAGCTACCTACTTGTTACATTTTACGAGTTTTGTTGAAAAATAGAGATTGAAGATATCGTCTCTACGGCTACAAAAATCAACGATTTTTGAAGAGAAAACTTCTTTTGCGGCGTTGTGCACTTTTTGGGATGAATAAGAAATGCTAAACTTGCGTCAGGACACGTGACCCGGACCGTAAAATTTATTTTGGTGAGAATAAGAACTTAAGTTCGCTGCAGCGCTGAAACATTAGTTACCTCTAATTAAACAATTAAAACATGAAGCGCTAGATCGTTCATAGTGCATTATTTTCTTGCGACCAAAACTTTGTACGCGCCATGAAATTCTTGGCGTTTACGCGTTTCGTTCAACGTAGTTTATCAACATCGCTGTTTGGTTTAAGCGGCGCAGGGCGCTTGCGCGAGTGTGCGTGTGTGTTTGAGTTTTAGAGATTGGCGATGATGATGCTGGTAATGATGATGGTGAAGGAGTCGTTGAAATTATTGATGAAAGTTGATTTTTCTGAGAGATAAACTTTTTAATGTAAAATAATTGTAATAGTTCTGAAGTGTTAAATTTTTATAATATAAATTCTCATGTTTGTGTACGATAGCGTAATAAATGAATATTGTATTTTACCACATAGGTACATGATAGTATTTTTATACTGATAAATAAAGCAATTCGTGCGAAATTATTCCCTAACCATTCAAAAATGCACAACGTTAATGTTCAAGTTTTCACTTCTGCCGGCACTCCCGGAGTGCAACCTGTTTTTATTTACTACAACGAAAAAACAAATATGCATTAACAAAAAAACAAAAATAATATATCACATAAATATTAAAACATGCACATTTCATGCACTGAATAATTTCATCACACATACACACTTTTTTTATACAACATGAGGAGGCATACAAGCATGCGGACCACCCGATGTGAAGGGGTTACCGTAGCCTATGTACGGTTGTAATACACTAAGTATCACTTGCACGATGACACCTCTGCTGTTAACAGCAACTCCTTAGGAGCTTACTGGTAACCTCACTCACACGCAGGAACACAACAACCCTCTAGGGAGTTGTTATTTGACTGCAGTTTTCTGTGAGGTTGAGGTACTTCCCCATACGGGATGTTTTGATGCGCCCTACCTCTCTTAAAACATCCGGACCAAGACAAACAGACATGTTCATGCACACAAATGTTTGTCTTGTGTGGGAATCGAACCCTCGTCATTCACGACTGCACCACCGAGCTCTGCCTGGTAACGTCGTTTACTCGCAGAAACATGATGAGTTCAGGTTTTTATTACACCGCTGTATTATACAAGTCTGTCTGTCCGCATTCGAACTGTTTATATGCATAGTTGCGCCACTGTACTAGCGCAAGAAAGCTCGATGGCGGCGTTGCGCATGTTATTCTAATCTAACACCACGCAGGTTAAACAACATCGACCGCAGACTATCCATGAATGGGTTTTCCTATCTCGAGTTTCTCCATCGGAGGACACGGTCCCGGCTGTTTTCGATAGATGAAAATCGTTAAGCTAAGTAAGTAAGTAGCCTTCGGGCGACTTCAAAACACTGGCATCCGCCTATCCGCAACTAAACAGCGTGATGGAGTATACTCTAAATGCCTCCGATTGAAGAGAGATTGTACCCCGTATCGCTGCGGTGAGATGAGTTGGTGTCATAGTAGTAGTGCCACAGTATGTTGTGCCCTACTTTTCTCTTGCCAGAGCCTCGTTTTCTACTGGCTTCTTTCTTCTTGGCTGTGTGCACCATATCCAGGCTATTTAGTTGGTACTAGAGATAATGGTGAGTTTCTTACATCTTGATTTTAATGTAGTCATTGATAGCCAACCGACCAACAGAGACATTTTTATATGTGTATTACTTTAATTTCGGTTTCTTTGAGAGCCATTAACAAAAAACCTTAAACTTACTTAAAACTATAAATTTGTTGTATGTAGTTCCTTTTAAGAACTCAATATTTAATATAGTATTGAACAAAAATTACAAATATAATATTTCCACTGAACATGTCACATGGTCACATGTTCAGTTGAAAAAGCTTAATGAACGCATAATATTATTAGTCTTTTTTTGTTCAACGTCGGGAAGCATACAAGCTAACAGCCCACCTAATGTAAAGCGGTTACCGCATCCGTACCGAGTATCATACGCGGGATGCCACCTCTGCTACTAACACAGCAACTCCTCAGAAGTTTACCGGTAACCTTACTCTCACGCAGGAACACAGGGAATTGTTATTTGTTAAAAACACCGAGACCAAAACAAACAGACATGTTCATGCACACAAAAGGTTTGTCCAGTGTATGGGAATAGACCCCATGAGTGTAGGTGTCGAAATAGCGTTACTCCGAGTTCGTCAAAATATAATATGTTCGTTAATTTGCTCTTATAATCTAGTTTTACGGTTACCGTGTACTATGCTGCTATCCGCACCTCCACGGAAGTTCAATCTGTAACTCTATCAAACTCTACAAAGTAGAGACAGGTGCATCGGTGATATGAGTAAAAATTTTCACCATTTAAATAGCTCCACCATTTGAAATCGATCTTTTAAATTTTCTTTATTTGTATCCAAACCTGACCAAAACTTAACCTAGATGCAATGTAACACTAGTTCGTTACCACCCCTGTAGCGAACACAACAACCCTGCAGGAAGTTCTTATTTGGCCGCGGTGTTCTGTGAGGTGGGAGTACTTCCCCAGTCAGACTACTGATAGATAAACAATCTTTCATTGCCGTTGTGTCCTCGCAGATATACCCGTCTATATTTTTAAACAAAATTTTATTGTATTTTATTCATATCTCCAAGTTTTTGCTTTTCTTTTGATTTATCCTCATTTCAAAAAGGAACATTGGCGAGGAAGATATTCTGTAAGAAACTTGCCAATGTAGGTATATTCTCAATTAATATTATTTTATAATTTTATTTTAATTTAATTTCATAGTAATTTACATGCTTTTCTTATATCTAAACATTTTACATATACAGACTTTCCAATGTAAATTCATTTTATCTGGTGGCTTCCACACTAGGGCGAGCCTGTCTCGTGGAAGCCTTAATGAGGTTAATTAATATTACCTACAATTAATTTATGTCAGTATAGCGATACTAACAATGATGTCAAATAGTTAAATTAAAGAAGTATTATTGCTTGAGATGCGCTCTACCTCTCTGTCACAAGTTTTATTTACTATGATTTTATTTAGATATTTTTTATCTGTTCTTTATCGACTATATCTATTTGTTTCAAATTTTATGAAAATCTGATAGCAAGTCGGGTAGTAGATACCTATTTGATTACAGAGTTAACAACAAGTGCCTTATTTCGACTAATCTATGACGTCATATCGGATATCTATTCTCAAGAAAATTATTATTAGTATTCTTTAGTGGTTCGCAAAATTATAACGTTTGTACACATAATATTAACGATACAACATTAATAATGGTAGAGCAAGAAGAAAAGTATAGTGATTATGTACAAATATTGGCACAAAATCATGGACGTCATTATATAACAAAATATATAAAACTGATTATACACTGATGCTGTTTACACATTGATAGATTATCTATTGTAATTACTATACATAATGCATATGGATATTTCGTTAACCCTTGCAACGACTCCGTGGCGCAACGGTAGCGCGTCTGACTCCAGATCAGAAGGTTGCGTGTTCAAATCACGTCGGGGTCAACAAATTATTTTTAATTGTTTTGAGACCACTGTCAATCTAACATGCACCATGCTCCAGCTTGTTTGTACTTTACATAGTAACAAATTTACAAGAAAATATTATTTCGCTACGTCTTCCTTAATTTTGCGTCTAATTTAATGTAGCTGTGCCGTACTCCTCTTTCGCCAAGACCTATCTACCCGCAAACGAATGAACGACTGGTTTAGCATGAGGGCTCACAAAACGTTGTGTTTTAGCGCTTAAATATAGGTGATTTGAGCCTACTGACCAATGGGAAGATAATTTAACCAATAAGTCAATAAGTGCCACGATGTTGATCGGTGAACTAGCCAATAAGAACTACGTGTTCTACTTTACTCCCCGACCCGTAGCGGTAAATTTAGTTACTATGCTAAATCGGTCTCATTGGTTGTCCTTCGTGTATCTACCCAATTAGCAGTGTACATCTCGTAAAATGTTGAATTTGACTCGCAAAGATCTTGGGGAGCCACGCCTCTAATTGATGGATAGACAATCCGAATAGATGAAACTGCACCCAATTACGGAGATACTAAAAGTATTAAGGGTATATCTAAGTTAAGAAGGGGCATTAAGCTAAGTGGCGTCTTCATTTTATTTTTTATATATATATATATGGCAATAGTGTTGCTACTTTATGCCAGTGTCAAAGTCTTCAGTTTAGAACCATTTGAAAATCTTAATTCTATGTTCCAGCTTCAGAAACTGTGCTGAAAAAATACTTGGAAAGGGAAATCAACCCAATTTAAATACCACCCGTAAAACGATAGTGATTTTTACAAGGTTTTCTTGATGAACTTATTCACGTCTTCCAAAAAGTGCATAAGTGGTTACCAGTAACCTTCTAAGGAATTGCTGGGTTAGCAGCAGGCGTGGCAACGCGCGAACGATACTTTCCATATTACAAGAGTTCATAGGCTTCTGTTACCATTTTAAATCGTACGTTCACGTATTCCATTACGTCTCCAAACTTTGTTTAAAAAGTCCGTTGAAGTGCCGCGTCACCAGCTTAGATGATGAGCGAGCAACATACACCTCTTAACATAAAATGGATATGTCATTCATCATATTATCAGATTTGTTTTATACTACGTCGGCAGGCATACAAGCATACAGCCCACCTGATGTAAAGCGCTTACCGTTGCCTATTAAAGCTTGCAATACATTAAGTACGAGTATTACTCGCGCGATGCCACCTCTGCTGCTAAAACAACAACTCTTTACTGGACACCTCACTCACATGCAGGAACACAACAACCCTCCAGGGAGCTGGTCCTTGGCTGCAATTTTTCTGTGCGGAGGAGGTACTTTCTCAAGCTAGTTGTTAGGATGCGCCCTACCTCTCTTAAAAAAGTTGTGTACTTGTTTGTCACTCGACGCGGTGGAAATATGTGTATGTCATATTTACAGACGATGAATCAGTGTTTGCTGCTTGTGAAGCTTCCCATAATGGAGGTCGCAGAGCGAGCGACCCAGCCGTTTCGAAACATCAGGTTAGTATAGATAATTATGACTATAATTATCATTAATAATACTTTAGATATTTAAATAATTACTAATTACATTGAACTATAAGAACCTAATGAATAAAATTCCGCTAATCTAGTTTTTAATTGGTGCTTGTTTCATAAATGTCATATAGATCAGTGATAGCGTAGTGCAGGGGTTGCCAAAGTGTGCGCTGCGGCGCCCCGTTGCACCGTAGAGAGTATAGAGGAGCGCCGTAAGGATACTCTTGTTTACCATAGCCTGGAAACGAATTTTAGGTATTCGCGCCTACGAAATAAACAATTCGAATTTAATCAAACAAGAAAAACATGCGTGGATCCAAAATCTTTTACATACACAAGCTCCACAAGAATTCCCTTCGTAACAAGAAGAGAGTCTTATTGAACTCTCTTGCGACAACAGCCTACAAACAAAATTCACGTATTCCGATTTGGTGGAGTTTTGGATATCGGTCCAAAATTAATACCCAACTTTAAGTTCAAAAGCATTAAGAATTCTCATTCCCTAGCAACATCTTATTTATGTGGGACAAACCTCATCCCGCGCTTTGAAAAAAATGTGTAGAGATCACCAAGCTCACACCTCACATTGATGTTGTCATTGCATTTTACATCCTATTTTTCTTAAATTATAATGAAAATGTAAAAACTCAGCTTCCTATTGTCGATGTTTTAATTTTTGTGCCTATCTACCAAGTATCCTTGTACCTTCTTTCGAGTACTAACGACTACAGGGCGTCGAGACAAAATAGTAAACCTGTTAGTGCGCCGCAAGCTGAAAAAGTTTGGGAACCCCTGGTAGTGGATAAAGAACCGACTGGTCCCTGGTGTCCTGGTGTCATGTACAACTAAATTCGTGTTTTTGGTTTCATGCACATATTTGTAATTATCAATCAATTGCGTGGCGGTGAAGAAAAAGACTGCGAGGAAGCCCGTATTTCCAAGAAATTATAATTCGAAAGTCGTGTGAGCTAAACGATAAAAGGCCTGGTTTTCCCTCTGGATTGTGGAAGTTCGACGGCTGTCGTTTCATTTTAAAATCACTATCATTTCCAAATTCTTAGGCTTAGGCAGTGGATCCCGCCAATGCTAATGGACTAGGAAATGGGATAATGCTAAGAAAGACGCTTGTGAGTGTCTATAACTATAACTATTTATAAATAAATTTTTATATAGTTATATTTAATAATTAAAGTCCACCTAGACATACGCTGGCCGCTAAAACAGATGACGACTTTTCTGGTGAAGTGAATACAACATCTCTAAAGTTATATTAATAGAGTTTTAACTCTCTTATTCTTTTCTCTAGCATTTTCTCGTTTCCTAATGCATTACGATTGACAGGGATGAAGACACAGATTTTCTGATGGAGCGACTGCCATCAGACCTTCATAATCCATAGGAAAAATCAAACTTTTCTTAGGTTAGGTCACACGTCTTTTGAAACACAATTTCTTGGACGTGCGGAAATTTTAGCTATGCTTTCCTTCGCCACCCCGCAAGTGATAATTACAAATATAAAATACGAATTTAGTGGTATATGCCCACGTCGGAATTCGAACCAGGGACTGCAGGTTAATAGGCTGGTTCTTTATCCACTAAGCTGTCACTGCTGATGCTAACACCTTTAACTATATTTAGATGAATTCTTCCTCATGCAAAAAGTAGTTTCTCAAATGCAACACCATTTTTCTCTTTTATTATATTGGGGGAATCAAGCATACAACCCACCTATAAAGTGATTACCGTTGCCTATAAACGTAGGTAATACGGGAAGTGTCACTTGTGAGTTGCCACCCATGCTGTTAAGACAACTGCTCGAAAGCTTACTGATATGCGATTGTCTGTGAGGTGGAGGTACTTCAACAGACTTTTTCAACCGTGCTACAGCGCTCTCTACCTCTTTTACCTCTTACTCTATTTAAAAATTAAATTACACAACTGATTTTTATATCAATTTAAATCCATTAATTTACACCAACTTATAGAGGTAAAAGAGGTTTACATCCCTTTCATTTCACGAAGTAGTTCGTCACCATTTTCGAAGTCGCACATCCACATACCAGTGTTATCAAATGACGCTTTGGAGACAGGGATAGCGTAGCATGTTTTTGCCGCATCACGACTGGAAAAATATATCCACCTAACAGAAATGTTAAATAAAAATTTGACTATGATGATTGTGTTCCCAAGAAGTCTCCAAGAGGCTCCTGAATTGGAGCTGGCGTGGCAACGCTTAGTAGTATCGCCCGCGCATTGCAAACCCCCCATCCTCCCGTCCTCCGTCCCCCCTGTTGGCACAGCAACTTCACAGGAGATAGCTGGTGACCTCATTTACTCGAAGTCTCAGTTACAATACTACAATCGGCCAGAATATTGTTATTTGCGGTTTTCTGTGAGGTACCCTAAAAGGCTCTCTTAAAAGGCTGAATCTTTAGGCTATAGCAACCATTTCACATCCGGTGAATCAAATACTTGTTTACCATCTTGAGTGGTAGGTATAAAAAGCATTCAGATGGTAAAAAAACGCTGCATCACTCTTAAATACCTGGGCGATCTAGCTTCGCTGGTGGCTTTATGTTTTTTTTGTAAAAAGACGAGTTTTTTTTCAGACACCTATGTAGAGACACTCATAAATACAAAAAATCTAAAATGATTTATGTAGGTACAAAATTGATCAAAATCATTAGTGCCGTTTCCGAAATATATAAGAATTACTTATTTAAGGTATCTATATATATATATAACGTCACACCAAATCCCTTGCGGGGTAGGCGTAGAGAACCGAGAGCCACATGAATCGGTCCGCTCTTCTTTAATATTCATAGTTCTTCTCATGCATGCTCGCCAGTTTCTATGACTCCTAATAAAACACGATCAATTAATTGTCCAAAGTAATCGGACAAATAAGCTACTAAGATGAATCTATTAATTATTAAAATAATTTGTAGGTAAAATTCCAAATGGACAACAACAATTACCAGGGTCATGGAAATGTCTACGATCTGAAGGGAAAATCATTTGCGAAAGCATACAGCGTGGATCCCTTGAACATTCAACATTCAGATGACGACGGAAACGCTTGCTCCGGAGAAGATTTGGGGTTCGAAGAAGGCGATTTGGTTGGAGAAGAGGAGTGTGATTGTGGACCTTGTAGAAGATTAACAGTCTGGGAAGAACTAGTCGGTGTTGCTATCCCGCTTTTGGAGAAGTTGAGACCGCCCCGCGCTGATGCCTCGGTCGGGACTGACTGAAGCAAGTTTAGTATGAGTATGGTCGTGCCCGCAGCGATAGCCTTGTGCATAAAAAACCAGATTATTAATCAACTGGTAGCTAGTTATCCTGGTGCGGGCATGTACCACTAAATTCGTGTTTTCAGATTTATGTATATATGTATATATATGTAATTATGCAATTTGATCTAACCTGCTTTGTGTGCTTCCGCCACCAATTAGTTCATGCGGCCTAGCGCCGGCCTGCACCTACCCACTACTGTTAGTGCGTGCTACATGCCGACGCTGCCATGGCTGCTCCGGTAGTCTCTGCCTCGGCTGCTGCGGTCGTCCGCCATCTGGAACAGAATCCGCATGCCCCCACCACCACCGTCGCTGCCACGACTGGCCTGGTCGTCGCTGCGACACGTGTTTCGCCTCTCCACGTATCCACGTATATATCGTAAGAATAACATGCTACAAGTGACTTCTTACGATTAACGTCTACAACGCCTGATGATGCCTCGTGGAGAGGCGAAACACGTGTCGCAGCGACGACCAGGCCAGTCGTGGCAGCGACGGTGGTGGTGGGGGCATGCGGATTCTGTTCCAGATGGCGGACGACCGCAGCAGCCGAGGCAGAGACTACCGGATCAGCCATGGCAGCGTCGGCATGTAGCACGCACTAACAGTAGTGGGTGGGTGCCGGCCGGCGCTAGGCCGCATGAACTAATTGGTGGCGGAAGCACACAAAGCAGGTTAGATCAAATTGCATGTGGGTTTGACTTTCGCAAAATAACGCCTGAATCTATTAACTATATGTAATTATCACTTGCTAAGCAATGAGAGAAAAAATATCGAGGTAACACGCACGTCCAAGGAATTGTATTTCGAAAGACGTGTAACCTAACCTCAGAAAGGTTTGAATTTTACCCTGAGTTGTGGAGGCCTGACGGTAGCTGCTCCATATCAAAATCAGTAAACTAGTCAAATCCTCAGGCTTAGAAAGCGGACCCCGCCAATCGTAAAGGTTTAGAAAACGAGATAACGCTAGGGAGAAGAGTATGGTCGTGGTTTTAAAAGATATCGATACCTTTTAATCTTAGGTACGTTTTTTAATTTCGAATCGAAAGTGGGTGTATCAAATCTCTTCATAATTGATAAATCAATTTTAATACGGGTATTTATTTAAAAAGTGGTTTAATCGGGTTTGTTACTTGTTATATGTATTTGCACCACTCGGTCCATTGGTTCTATCGCTATATATATGGGAAAATAAAAATCGGTACATATTGTAAATTTTCAATTTAAACTGCTCGTCTGAATAGATTTTATTACTCGCAAAACGTACATGATACACGAGATCTTTACAGGATGGTAGGTACAGTGTTGCGTTTGATTTCTGGAAAGTCGAGAGTCAAAATTAACAGCGAAGATCTGTTAAATTGTAAAAATGTGCAGGTTCTTCAAAGTTCTCTAGTATTTGATAGTTGATGGTACGTAATTTACAAGTACAAATAGATGATTTGAGGTTGTAAAGGTATTAAAGAATTATTACAACGACATTATGTATACATATATGTATAACTGAATAATACTTTCAAATTATTGTTATATTTTCGTTTTGTATGAGCGTAAATATGTAATAGCCTTATTGTTTTACGTGTATAAAAATATAAAGTAATAAAAACCTTTATGCAATGTTATCTCTTTATTTTTAATGGACATAAAATTGTAAGTATCGTTGTTTATTTACTAAATAAAATGTTAGATGTTTGTTTACTCTCATATCGTAATATTGAAATTCAATTATTTTAATGAATAGGTTAGTTACAACATATATAAAGTAAAAGTGTAGCTCTCTGATAGGAAATCCTTCCAGAGAAAGGTATTTCTATCATGGCTGCGTTACCTAGACCAAACTAGTAATTTAATAGTCATTAAAGCACGATTTCTTATATTATCTTGTTCGTTCGTAATTTAAATTTGTAGGCTATAGCGGAATGAAAACTGCGGCGAACAGTATATTATACTATGCTGCATTAGCATAGATAAGTATTATTATAGACTGAGTTTTATTTTATATCTATGTACGAATGTAAAACTTACACTTACAATTACATAAACTTTGCGCACACTAATAGCATGAGTGCTATAAGTATATAGTGTTCTTTTGGTTTTAACGAAAGGTTTTCACATAACCTAATAAGAGCCCTACACCGGCTTGTCCCATTACAAACAAAAACATTTAAAACTACGAACAAGATATATATACGTGTATATATTGTCGTACAGGTTGACGTAGTGGAGGTTATTTATGTATGTATCATTACAAGAGCATGATTTATGTGTTTACAATTTGAACTTTTACCGCTTTTATAAATACTCTAAAAATTTAGGTAGCATAAAAGCACTGGGAAAGCATGTCCACCTCACAGAAGACCGCAGACATATAATAGATCAATTTTTTTTTTTTTCGCCTTAGAAATTTGAAGACCCACAAAAGAAGGACCAACCCACACCCGGGTGTGCATTGGTCATTCTTCCGTGAGAGGCACCCTCCGGAAAAAGGGAGGGAGAACTGGTTATGTCAGATTTCCACTGACTAAAACACCCCCTGGGACTGCCTTTAGCCGGGAAGGCTATAAAGGCTTCATCTGAAGCGATCACCCCAGGGGAACGGGGTGAAACGCAGTGGGCTTATATACAAAGCGAAGCTAAGTCAGCGAGCATAGGGCGACCGCAAGAGCTACTTTCTTTATGCGAAATTGCACACGCATGATGGATTTTTATAAATAAAAATATATATTTGACAACTCTCACGACGTCTATAGTATTTGTACAGTGTCCGGCGGTAAATATTGCACTTCGGCAATCATCGCATTTCCGAACACAAACGAATGCTACTTTCCATGTCCATCAATTATTAGATTTATCGTTTATCAGAATTTTAATTCAGAAATAATTTATTGTTGTTTTGTTTTGATTCCCGCGTGAACTATATAGAGCTGTAAAACTACTTCCTTTTTAACCAACGAAATTAATAAAAATGTAAACAAAATAAAATACTTCTTCAGTCGATTTCCAAAAAAGAGGTTCTTATGTTTTACAATTAGGTATGCGACTAAAATGAATATTTATCCGACGACTGACGGAACACGAAGATTTCCGAGAGATATTAAGAAAATAGAAGCACTGTAATATAATTTCTAAATATAATGATTTCTATGTTTTTTGGTAAAAAATAAATAAAAAATAAAAATATGTTTATAATATGTTTTAATCATAAAAATTCTGAATTCCTTCTGATAGTCTCTGGTGTGAAACATAGTTTAGTAGGTCCGAGACTTTTCTGGGTTTGAATAAGCAAGTGAGGAGTGTGTAATGACCACGACTCAAAGCGCTCGGTTCTCTTTGCCTGCTCCACAAGGGTTCTGGCTTAAAGGTATACATGTACATACATACAGTTTATTATTGTTTTGTCACCATTTTGTTACAAACATATGAATAGGAGAAATATAAAAATCGTTTAATAACACTGTCGGTTGTTTCTTTACATCTAGATAACGTAATGAACACGCGACATGTCGCCCTTACACATATTACTGCTTTATGAATAACGTAGGCGTTTTAAAATAAGAAAAGGCATGCTCCGATGGTTCGGACATGTAGAAAGAATGCAAAATGAAAGAATGACGAAGCAGATATACAATGCAAAAGTGGAAGGATGTAGGAGCCGGGGAAGGCCAAGACTTACCTACCATGACCAAATTGGTCGTGTTCTATCAGAAGGTGATGTCAGTAGCCCTAGAAACCGGCGAGCGTGCATGAGAAGAGCAATGAATGTTAAAGAAGCGAGTGGGGTACCTATGTAAGGATCGAGTCACGTGGCGCTCGGTTCTCTCTGCCTACCCCGCAAGGGATTTGGCGTGAAGTTATAGTAGCCGTTTGAAACCAGCAGTGATAGTCCAGTGAATAAAGAATCAACCTATTGACGAACTAGTCTCCGGTTCGAATTCTGGCATGTACCAAATTCGTGTTTTCGAATTCATGTAACAAAAAGCGTCTAGTCCAATGAAATTGTATTAAAAAGAGGTAGATGGTCGTACTAGCGCGCAAAAACTGAGGCAATGAAATTAACCCAATTGTTCTAATATGCGCTATTCTATGATGCGCTGACTTATTTCAAGCGCAACTCTTGACAGATAGCTATCTCTCTCTATATCATGCGTTCCGTATTATCTATCCCCTTCTTAAGTAAATAAGTACTATAATGTCGTAGTGGAACAATAACAAAACGACGCGCAGTATGAATATACGTCATCTTTAAATACAATATCATTGGTCCAGTCATATTACACACTCATGTTTACTCTTATTGCGAGCGCCATAACAAAGGTACAAACTTCAAACAGTATAGCTTAAGGTGTCGCTGTGTACATATTTGTAATTATCACTTGCTCGCCAGTGAAGGAAAACGTCGTGAGGAAACCGGCACGCCCAAGAAATTATATTTCGAAATACGTGTGGCTTTACCTAAGAAGTATTTGGTTTTCCCTCTGGGTGGTGGAGGTGTAATGGCAGTCGCTCTATGTAACAATCAGCAACTTCGCCAAATCCTTAGGCTTAGGTAGCGGACTCCGCCAATCGTAATATATTCGGAAACGAGATAACATTGACAAAAAGATGTTCTATAAAAATTGAATCTAACTCGGATTGGCAGCGTTCGGGAAATTGCGAAAAATCTTCACGTTCAAAACACGTCAATGTCTCTGAGACGAGAGACTTCGAACAGTGTGTTAGTGCTGACTTACAGCACAGAGATGTGGTTTCTTTTTTATACTACGTCGGGAGGCATACAAGCATAGAGCCCACCTGATGTAAAGCGGGTACCGTAGCCTATTAACACTATCACTCGCGCGATGCCTCATCTGCTGCACACAGCAACTCCTTGGGAGCTTACTGGTGACCTCACTCACACGCAGAAACACAACAACCCTATAGGGAGTTGTTATTTGGCTGCGGTTTTTTGTGAGGTGGAGGTACTTCCCCAGACTGGCTGCTTTGATGGGGCGCATCAACCTCGCTTAAAAACTACTGTGGGAAGCTCAAGAATGCACAGCGCGCAATTGAGATAGCCATACAAGGAGTCTATCTACATGATAGATTCTGAAATTAATACATTCGTAGTTGAACCAGAGCTATCGATGTGGCTCTAAGGATTAGCAAGCTGAAATAGCAGTGGACAAGTCACATAGAACCGATGACCACTGGGGCCGAAAGATTTCCCATAGGCGACTGCGAACCGGAAAACGTAAAGTATAACGGTCTCCCACACGACAGACTGACGCTCTGGTGAAGATTGTATGGAGCCGATGTATGCAAGTAGCACAAGGCCGATCGTCTTGGAATCAGTGGAGGCCTATGTTCAGCAGTGGACGCTCTTCAGCGATGATGACATTTTGGACGAGTTCAGTGGCGTAGTGAATTTATATTCACTTTCCACGTTACTTTGACACCAATGCTCGTGGGTTCGATTCCCACAAAGGACAAACATTTGTGTGCATGAACCTGTCTGTTTATCTTGGTTGGGATGTTTCTAAGAGAGGTAGGGCAAAGCATTCTGTCTGTGGAAGTACCTCAACCTCACAGAAAACCACAGTCTTATAACAACTCCCTGGGTGGTTTCTGGATTCTTGCGTGTGAGTGAAGTCACCAGTAAGCTCCTAAGGAGTTGTTGTGTTAGCAGTAGAGATGGCATTGCGCCAATGATACTTACTGTATTGAAATCGTTCATAGCGGATTGGCGGAGGCCAGTGCTTTCAAGCCGCCCGAAAGCCTCTGACTTGGCTTAAAAACTGTCTTCTATCAATAACAATCTTGTCCGGCGGCTTAACATGCCCTCCGAAACACGGAAAAGGTCAAGGTAGATAAACCCATCTATATACAGGTTGATGTCAAAGATGCTTAACCTGCGTGTTCGATTAGAGTGACACGCGCAGCGACGCCATCGAGCTCTCACTTGAACATCACGGCGAGGTTACTAAGTAGTAGTTATATGTTACCTGTTTACTTTATTACACACCCATGCAGAGGAAGTAGCCGTGGAAGTAGGATGCCGTACAGCAGCAGTATATCATTTGTAGGACGGAAGAGGCACGCGTTGGTTTGGCAACTCGAGTGGCGCAATACAATACGACCACCTCGACGTAATGTCGACGATACGCGACCTTCCTCATGGGACACCACGCCTCTTTGTTCACAGGCTGTGTTTATTTTTTTTATACAACGTCGGGAGGCATACAAGCGTACAGCCATGCAATTCTGTAAGAGCAAACATCCTCACATCCTCGGAAACATCGGCTGTTATAGCCTTGAACACAAAATTGCAAAATCACACACAAAATCCTTAGTGTCGCTTTTCATGGTTTTGCGACACTAGCGCCGCAAGGCTGCGTTTGGAATTGGAATTCTACAAGGCAAACAGCCTCGCGTACGCTTACAGCCTTATAGAATATCAAATAAAAAGCCGTGATCTCAGTAGACGATGTCAAAGCTATGACATCTGTTATCACAGCGACGCACACAGCCATTACGAGTAGCTTAGAGAATTGCATGGCAGTCCACCTGGTGCAAAGCGGTTACCGTAGCCTATGAATGCATGAAATACATTGTTTATCACTCGGGCGATGCCACCTCCACTGTTAACATAGCAACTCCTTAGGAACCTACCTCACACGCAGAAACAAACAAGCCTTTAGGGAGTTGTTATTTTGTTGCGGTTTTCTGTGAGGTGGAGGTACTTCCCCAGGCGGGCTGCTCTGGTGCACCCTACCTTTCTTAAAAAAGATTTTAGATATTTTCAATATGTTTTTCGAAAAAATAAGTAACAAGTTTCCTTAATGCTTTAGGAATAATGTTTCTATCACGGTTTATGTGACTTTCGTACCCTTTGATGTTCATGTAAAAATCAGTACCTTGCCAAATTCTTAGGCTTAGGTTTTTTTATTTATACAGCGTCGGAAAGCATAGAAGCATACGGTCCACCTGATGTAAAACGGTTACGGTAGCCTTTGAACGCTTGTAATACATTAAGTATCACACCCGCGATGCGTCCTCTGCTGCCAACACAGCAACTCCTTAGGAGCTTGACTGGTGACCTCACTCACACGCAGGAACACAACAAGCCTCTAGGCAGTTGTTATTTGGCTGCGGTTTTCTGTGAGCTGGAGGTACTTTCCCAGGCGGGCTGCTTTGATGCACCCTACCTTTCTTAAAAAAGATTTTAGATTTTTTAATATGTTTTTCGAAAAAATAAGTAACATGTTTCCTTTGCTTTAGGAATGATATTTCTATTACAGTTTATATACAGTATGACTTTCGTACTTTAAAAAGTGAAAAGGAACCCTTCTAGATGTTTACCAATTGGGTCAACCCTGTGCTAGCTGGTATATAGAGTTTATCATAAGAATGTTTCTTAGACATCATCAGGAGGTATACATGCTAATGGCCCACTTGATGTAAAGTAGTTACCGTAACCTATGAACGCTTGCAAAACAGGAAGTATCGCTCAAGTGTTGTCAACCATGCTACTAACACAGCGACTCCTCAGAAGCTTAAGAAAGAAAGAAAAGGCATTTATTGGAATATATGTTACGCTAATAAAATAAAAAATAATGAACAAAATAAAAATGTTTAGTGTTAATCTCACTCGCAGGAGCATAACTGCCCCCCTCCCCAGAGAGTTGTTACTTGGCTACGGTTTTCTGTGACTTTCCCAATAAACCTGACAGAACTATTTGCTTGGATCTTTGTGGTGGGTAACAAGTAATGTTTAAGTGCCCGCTGAATGATGGAATATACGTATGATAGAATATACAACACGTGTATGTAGTTTTCTACATCGCAGTTTCGTGAACAACCTGTAGACGGCGAGACAGGAGCCAAGTTACATTATAAGATATTTGTAACCGACGCGGCGGGCCAATCAACTTGCGGTCATCGATACAACCACATCTAGTCACAACGGTGAGCACCTTACCACTTGTCACTTATTTATCGATACTCCATACTGCGGTTCTGTCACCATCGCGTCATACTATTGATAATACAGAACGTGGTATACAGAAGCAAATTACTGTGCATAATCTTGATTCTTTTTATATTCCTCTACCCTAATGTTGTCTGGAAGAGACTTCTATGCGATAACATCGCTTTTGTAAATGAATTATAAGTCAAGTTCGTGTATTTTATGTGACCTATATTGTTTTGTATTCTGTTCAATTGAATACAATTTCCCGATTTCTAGACATATGTCTGTTGGATATACGTACATTGTCTGTTCGATATACATACTTAGAGCAATAGGTAACTGAGAATGGCAAATTTAGATCCAAATATTGAATAAATGTTATTCAATCATGTTCTACACAATACAACAAACGTAAAGACTTCACCTTTATTACACTTGGTTCATTTATTGTATGAAGTTAGATAAATACCTAACTGCTGCCTCATATGTAAGGGTTTATAACATATTCCACCACTTGAGTAGTGTTTTAAGCTGTTTGAAGGCCACAGACTTCGATGTCATCTACCGTCAGCAGCCGAAACCGCCGACCTCTGCCCTCAGAAGCTCCATATAATTTGTATTCAAAAACAGACTTAGGTCGATGTTCCTAATACTTCATATTGGATTAGATGAACATGCGCTATGACGAAATGTATTCCTCCTCTTAGATCTTCTTTATTACCAAAGCTATATAGAATGCACGTGGTCTATCCCGCCGTCATCTATCGGCCATATATATAAAAAAAAATGTTAGTGGAGGTAGAGCACAGAGATAATTCTCGCCCAATTCTGTTTAATAACAATTCCCTAGATATTCCCTTCTTGCGAGTGAGCAAAGTGATCAGAAAGATCGTAAGGACATGGTACGTTATCAACGGCGATGGCAAAGCGGGACAGTTATCACTTGCGGCAATTGCAAAGTGCAACACGATTATTTGTTTGCTACACAAGAGTTCTAAAATATGCTATTTTGGAAAATCTGATATAAAGTGGTAATAAAAAGAAAAGTCATCTTTGAGCTACTATTAACGCCGGGTCCGTTGCGCGGTACGCAGAGGAAATCAAGCGCCATAAGACGCAGTCCTCACATACCCCGCTCGCTTATTTCATTAACATTAGTTGCTATTGCCGATTTTTTGAGGCCACCATCAATTTCAAAATTCGAAAAGTTAGCATACCAAACCGATGATAAATTATATTGAGAGGTCACGTTTTCATAAATTAATGTGCATTAATTAATAATAACGTAATTAAAGGTGCCAATAATCAAATTCCTCATTATAATTAGGTACGTACTTAACAAATTCATGCGACCATTCCTAATAAGTATAAGGTGTATTTGACAGTAATGTAATATACAACCGAGAAGCCATTTCACTAGTACATACGATGGCGAGAAGTCGCAGTTTTTCGGTGTTCCTGGCCCTTTCCCTGCTCGGCAATGCCCTCAGTGCACCCGACGGATACCGGTGGAGAAGGGACTCTACCAATAACGAAGTTGAATCTACGGAGACATCTGCTACTACCAGTGAAATTTCGGTAAGTTTTCATAAAGTCGCTTTTTCAGTGTTTATGTGTAGGTACTTTAGAAAGCGTGCCAAATTACGTAAGGCTCGCAGACAAAATAACCGCGTAATAAAATCGCCGAAAAACACATTACCCACTTTAGTTTTCAATTTTATTTTATTTTTATTTAAGTTAATTACATATTAATACATTACTCTGTGAAAATTCTCAAGTCTCAACCTATTACGGGTTTAAAGATACAGACCTATGACAGCCGGATGAACAGACAGATAAACAGGCAACGGAGCCTTAGTAATGGTATTCGCATCCCTAATATTATCTGTATAACCTCAAAAATTACAATTAAAACCATAAGTAAAATTAGCTATAATAAATAGGAACTCCAACAGTCGAACAAAATTCAACCATAATCATTATAGAAAGTTTGAGGAATACAAACGAATTTGCATGTTTGAAATTTTTTTCTGCTGTATTTCCAATTTTGTTTATTATTAACCACGGAGATATTTCCGAGTTGATTCCTCTTTAGCTACTAAAAAAAGAAAATAAGTTGACAAACAAAAGTAGAATCAGACGATCAACTGTTTTGTCTTTGCCTATTAAAATGTAGATTATATAGATATGGGACAACAACTTTGCGCAGTAAGCGGTATTGTGATATAATTAGTTTTTATTTCAAGCCCAGCAGATAGAAGATATACGCGATTTCACCCTGGTTTTATAAAGCGTAATGTGTTGTATATACCAAACAAAAAAAAAATTGATCAAACTATTTTCGAAGTTTTGCGGAAAATCGTCAGTAAAACCAAAATTGGCACCCCTCAGAGTCCCATTTTGACTATATAAAGTAACCTTTCTAATCTTTTCTGTCTTAAACTTTCTGTTCGTACCATAAGTACATAAGAATAATAAGTACATAAGAAGTCAATTATTAAAAATATACTTTCTTCGACATGTTACAACTCTGAAAACTGACTGCAGTCACAGAAAATTCCTCTGAATAATATCCTAGTGGTTTTGTGTTATCTAGTTGTAAACCTCACGTCTATTTTCTGTAGGTATACCCTAACGAACCCCATTCTATTCTGAAGCAATCGATCTATAGTATGTATGTACGTATACAATAGTTGCATATGTAAGTTTTTATCACTTCTTCATGACTGAACTGATGAGTGGGTTTATTTATCTCGAGCTTTTCCATGTTTCGGAGGGCAAATTAAGCCATCGATCCACGCTGTACAGTCGTTGGTCGTCGGTTGATTTTTTTTAAACGTAAAATTCTACCTACAAATAAACTTTATAAGTCTAGTTGTATGATCGAAGCCATAATGTCCTTACACCATAAGCCCTAAATTATTACGTAATTAATATACTAATAGCTTACTACTGTACCTACATAATTAGGTGAAATTACCTAGTATCTACTCGATACGAATAGTTGTTTACCTCACATAACCAGTTTCAAAACCAGTTCCTAATACTGCATCCGATTAAATGCAATTTTAACTCGGTATTCTGACATATTTGTCAACTTTCCGTGTAGACAACTAGGTTACCATTTCTTGTATACTATTTCTTTCTAGCGTTATCCCTTTTTCCAATTTATTAGGATAAATAAATAAATAAATAAATATTGTCAGACAAATTACACAGCGCCATCTAGCCCTAAATAAGCGAAGCTTGTGTTATGGATACTAGACAACTGATAAACATACGTAAATACATTTTTTTGTAAATACATACTTATTATACATAGAAAATACCCAGACCAAGACAAACAGACATGTTCATGCACACAAATGTTTGTACTGTGTGGGAATCTAACCCACGGACAATTGGTGTCAAAGTAACGTAACAGCGAATTTCAACACTGCGCCACCGAGCTCGTTTAGGATTGGCGAGGTTCACTACCTCAAGGCTAAGGATTTGGCTAAGATACTAATTTTTACACAGAGCGACTACCGTCATACTTCCACAACCCAGAGGAAAACAAGACCTTTCTTAAAACACACGTTTATCGAAATGTACGAGTAATTTGTTAGACATATGGGTTTCCTTACGATGTTCCACACTCTTCGCCGCTAAGTAACTAATAATTAGAAATGTGTACATAAATACGAAAAATAAATTTAGTTATACACCAGAATTCCAAAAGGGATGCTCTAAATAATTTTTTTATACATCGGTAGACAAACAAGCATACGGCTGTTGGTTGATATGAGGTGGTTACCGTAGCCCGAACGCCTGCAATAACTCTCTCGCATTGCCACATCCGCTCACAACAATCCTCTAGAAAATTGTTACTTGGCTGCTGTTTTCTGTGAGGTTGAAGCACTTCCCCAGTCAGGCTGCTACGGCGCACCGTACCTGTTGAGTCCGAGTGTCGTTTGTTAATATTTGATGATTTCCCTCGGTTGGCAGCAGGGTGCAGTAACATAAAATGTGTTTCCAATATCTGTGTACCATGTGTTGGTAGGCTGTTAGTAGTGTTACCTTCGCATACCAATTAACCACTTGATTTCCCATGAAGGCACCCTGCGGTCATAAAACGTTGTGGTTTAACGCTTAAATATCGTGCGATTCGAGCCTACTAGGATATATATATATATATATATATATATAGGATAGGCCAATAGGAGAATATTTTAACAAATAAGTCGATAAGTGCCGCAATGTAGATCCATGAACTAGCCAATAAGAGCTACGTATTCTACTTTACCTCCCGACCTGCACAGGTGTATCGGTCCTACCGGTTCTCCATAGGTTAATTCCAGGTCTCTGTAGGCCCAAATTTTAGTACGAACATCCGAAATGGAAAAAATATCCATTGATACGAGTATGTTCAGTACAAAATATCAAAATATTTTATACCTGTAAAACTGCTATCTCTGGACTTCACTGTTATTATGACTATGAATAGTTGTCACTCTTTTAACCGTACTAGCTGCCCTTCACAGGGGACCCAGCTGTAAGGAATGTGTTAGTTTTCCCAAGTCCAAATGAAGGGACGGTATTTTAGAATATATAAGTGCGCCTTCGTTCTCTACGTTCGCTCTACAAACCCGATGCCGCAGTGGTTAGTAACGCTGGTCTTGGTGTTTATAAGAGATGTAGGCCACATTAAAGTAACAGCCCTAGGAAAGTAACTTCAGCTCAAAGAAAAACACTGTCTACTTATTACCGCTATTACGAGACACTGGAAGTCGCGGACAGCACATTATACTCCATCGATACTCAAATAGGATTTTTAACCGGGAATCTCAGCAGAAAATTGTTATCAGGGAAATACCTCTTGTCGGCTCGGTTATTTATCCTGCATCTGGACAGCTGTCTTCAGATAATAAGATCTATGAATATATGATTCCGAATTAGTGACTTAGTGGTGAACTGTCTGCTTTTGTCTGCATATGATGCCGTAACAAACTGAATCACAATCGGAACTGCAAACACTAGTCACAAGAATGAATGATTATATGAAGAAAGACCTACAATTGAAAGCAAGGTATGGTACTTGAAAGAGAGAAAAACAGAACGAAGATGAAGATTACGGTCTGTGATGCAGTGTAGAAACAAATGAATGAATTATATACGTTGGAAGCCCAAGGAAGATTGGATTGGGCATGTGGAGCGACGAAAGAGTACAGAGAACTGTGCGAATGGAGCGTTGTGCAAATTACTAGGCCGCCGAAATCTAAGCACAGCTACCACCTGGGCACAGTTCGCTGTACACAACAGCGATCAAATAGCAAAATATGTGGCGTAACACTTGCTGCAGATGTACAATGTGAAAGTAGAAGGATGTAGGAGCCGAGGAACCTACCACGACCAAATTGATTGTGTTTTAATAGAAGGTAATGTCAGGAGCCATAAGAACCGACGAGCATGAATGAAAAAAGCTTTGAATGTTAAGGAAATGAACGAGGTGGTTTGGTTCTCTCTGCCTATACCGCAAGGGATCTGGCGTGAAGGTACATATTATTTTATATTGTCGGACAAATTACACAACGCCATTAAGCCATTATGATACATAGAAAACACCCAACAAACAGAGATGTTCATGCACGCAAATATTTATAGTGTGGGAATCGAGCCCACGACCGTTTGTGTCAAAGGAGTGTTACTAACCACTGCGCCACAGAAATCGTCAAATGTGTAATACTAGTGTAAAGGATCGTCAAAAATTCTCACTGCTTGTCTTTGACACTAGGTCCAGCTGGTATCCAGGTGCTTTATGTAGATTTATTTCTGTTAATGTTACAGATATCACCAAAATCCGAACACAGCAACGTTAGTGTGGTTTCAACAGAAGCCTTTAGCGATGACGATGACGACGACGACTTCAACGATCCTACGCCTCCGCCGGCGCCCAGCGGAGGCAGCAACCTATCCAGTTTATTAAGACTCGCTGGAGCATTGCTTCCTAGCCTAAGTAGTGGAAGTGTTGTAAGTGAATTAACATAATTCTGAAGCATATTCACCTTTTTTGATTGCTTAACATACACGTTTGAAGGAAATGCGGAAGTAGTATAAAATTGGTTCATCATGGGGAAGGTTACTTTAATTTTATTAAAATAATCAAGCAAGGTTTATATTTTCTTACATGCTTGAGTATTTTGTACATTTAGAAGTGTAGCATTACTTGTACAGTAGCACTTTTATTTATGTTATTTCGCTATGTGATTTTTATTGAAGAAAGCACATTATGCACCATAAATAGCACGTTTGAAGAATTACGGTTGCATTTGTCACATGAAACACGACTAAGACTCGTTTGCACTAAGGTAAGCGTCAAAATATACCTACTTAAAAATCTTATATTTTATTCTTTAAAATATCTTGATATAGCTAAGATGTTCAATTATTATGTAACTTTATTTTTACAGAATAAGCATCGACAACAACAGACTTTGAAATCAACGGTTCAAAAAATTGTAAATCTCATTAATCACAATCGAATCCGCCGCAATGTTATCAAAAGACGCCAAGATATTCATGACAATGAAATAGATATTGATTACTCATTTAATTTAAAAGCGCCGGCTTTTGAAAAGCAAGAAACGGAAGAAAGTGATACCGATGAAAGTGAAACTGAGGAAAGTGGAACTAGAGAAAGTACTGAAAGTGATGAAGACAATGAAGATTCAGATAATGGAGCTGAAGTAGAAAGTACTGAAATTGGAAATAATGGAAATACTCATTCCAAACAAGATTCTGACTCAAATGCGACCGAGGACGAGTCTAACAACAGTGATGATGACTATGAGGAGCCTGAAGGTGATGGACAAGGAGGTGGTATATTAGGTTTGATAGCAGGATTGAGTGGTGGTGTAAGTAACAAACAATATTTACGAATCAGTAATATTTTTACAAGAAAAGATTTAGTTATGTATCTTTTTAGGATGGCGATTCTGATTTGGGGTCATTATTAGCTGCCGTGGGTGGCATCGTCGCTAATCTTAGTGTAAGTATTATCACTTTAACTAATGATATGAGTACTGTTATTTGCCTGATTTATTGCAATTAAATCCATTCAATTTTAAGCCTTCTTAGAAATAATGACATAAAAGCGTTAACTTTGAAATTACGAGTATATAAATTTTACTTGAGCTTAATTCCTATAATTTTACATTGGCGTAACCTAAATGTTATTAATATTTTTTAACCCTATATTATTATTTTATATAATAAATCATTCATTAACTGCTACAGTCAATACATCCAAAATTGTTTTTCTAACGAAGAAGACGAAGAAGAATCATAAAATTTGTGAATTATGAATTTTAGGGCGACGGCATCGACCTCAACGCTTTGATAGCCAGCGGTCTCGGCCTTTTCGTCGGATTACTGGTATGACATTGACTTTTCTATATATGTTGTGACAAGATTTAATTATCCGGTTGAATATTAATAAATGCTGATATGTGTTACAGTCTGAAGGTGAAGAGAATCCTGGTGCCATTATCGCCAGCTACCTGCTTACATCCCTGGAGACGATAACGGGAGGTGGTGCAGTAAGTTACAATCTATATTTAGTTATACAGAATTTTATCTCTATTTTGTTACTGTAAATAGTTTCTTTATATATAATATTCTGATTCAATATATTTAGTATTTATTAAATTAAAAAAATTAATCCTTATTCGCTGGCTATTTGTTTTTGCTTTGCTGTTATAGAGAAACCAAGCTGAATCAACAAACGTTTAGATTAAAATAATACTACGATTTTTCTTTTGCAGCAAAATAATGGAGCTTTCTTTGGCAACTTGGTGTCAAAATTAATAAAAGGAACAAGTGCGGTAAGTGTCCATATACCGACTTATAATTTCCATTTCAAACTTAAATATTCTCAGCCACTATAGGCTCAGTGTAATTAATAATAAGATATTGTTTATAGTCGCACTGGTTGTATTTAACCAATGTACATAGTGGCCATACCTTATTGTCTATGGCCTCTCTTGACACTTTTAGTAAAACTTGTAATTTTTCGCAATGGCTTCAATTTACACATTATCTTTGCAAAGTTTAAAGGATTGTTGTTAAACGTTATATTATGAAAATCGTAATGTTTTACAGGGTGCCGACCCAGATGGAAGTTCTGAAGAAAACCAAATGCCAATGCAGGATTCTGCAGGATTCTTTATCAGCCTAATAATGTCGCTCCTTGGAGACATGTCAAAGACTAGCTCAGGAGGCAGTTCTTCGTGACTCGAAGCTCCCCCAGACAAGCTAGCGTAGTTTAACTGCCGATTGTTTCGGCCGTGTAACTTTTTACCGATTTCAGTGTAGTTAAAATATTTTTTTACCTTTTTTTATTTTGTTTTTATTTTACTTCGCATTTTTATAGTCCAAAGAAAAAAGAGCAACACCGGAAATCGGGTATAACAGTTTCAGAGCAAAAATAATGTTAACTACTTCAAAAGGTGCTTGTTAATTCAACTATATTTTACCTACGTGCATGTTTCCCTTAACTTTTTGACGAGCTCGGTGGCACAGTCGTTAATGACGCAACTTTGACACCAACGCTCGTGGGTTCGATTCCCACACAGGACAAATATTTGTGTACATGAACATGTCTGTTTGTCTTGGTCTGCATGTTTTAAGAAAGGTAGGACGCATCGAAGCAGTTGGTCTGGGGAAGTACTTCCACCTCACAGAAAACCGCAGCCAAATGACAACTCGTTAAAGGGTTGTTGTGTTCCTGTGTATGACTGAGGTCACCAGTAAGCTCCTAAGGAGTTGCTGTGTTAGCAGCAGAGGACGCACCGCACGAGTGATACTTAATTTATTACAAGCGTTCATAGGCTACGGTAACCGCTTTACATCAGGTGGGCCTTTATGCTTGTATGCCTTGCGACGTTGTATAAAAAAACTTCTTTAAACATCTTTTTATAAGGATTTTGTAGTAAAATAAGAATTATCAAAACCTACTGCCGAATTCGTACCACTGCACTGCTTTGTCAAGTTACGACAAATTTCTTTATTTTACTACAAATCTTCGTCTAACCTTAATTTACTTCGAATAGTTTATTTTATTGCAAAGCCTCGAATCGTTTCATATAAATTCGGTGAATTTCCAAATTCAGTGATGTAAGTTTACATACGTTCTTAATTTTATCTGAGTTGAACTCGATTTTGATACGAGTATTAAGAGTTTAATCAAAACCTAATAACGGTTTATTGGCCGATATGTTGGTAATCAAATGTGTGAGGTGATAATTAATATTTAAATAACGTTTTCAGGAACACCGTTCCTATATAAAATCTATATGTTTGTCTGTGTGTCTGTCGCTTTTTTTCGAATATTCGAATTTTGACTTCAGATTCGGATTCAGCATAAAAAAGTAGAATAGGAGTGTTCATGAACACCGTTCCTATCTCTTAAGGAACATGGTCAAAATGACCGACAAATTAAAAACAAAATTGAATTGTTATATAATTTACGAGCCAGGTGTTCCTCTGCCAATGCAAGCTTGCGCATTCTCAACTGGTTTCAATTTCAAATTTATTAATGTCAGATATTTTTATAAACTATACTTATTTTATTGTAAACAAAAAAACATAAGTATAACATTTTTCCCTTCTTTTTGGATGTAGTCAGTTAAAAACTATAATTGTGGTCACACACTGCACTGCTATGCTGCTGGGTATTAAATAATACTCATTTGGGTAATTTTCTTATAGTTAAAACTACAGGTATCTATTACAGTAAATGTCGAAATCTATATCGTTTGTCGGATAATGAACTAAAATAAATTACGTTGTCTTTTTATTAGAGTAGGTTTTATTGCTACCACCAGCACTTTGGCTATCGCTAGATAGTTATTTAAAAAGCTACTGCGCGACTGGACTATACGGACCAACGGTCTCTACTCCGAATTAATAATTATAATATATTGTCTAGTAGATTTATATTTACATAGAAAGCAATTCATATGCATGCATTAATATTTTTGAATAAGTATTGGCTGATAACAGGCGCGTTTGTCTGCTTGGAGGTAATCTGTCTGAGATGTGCTGTGCTGTGGTATACGAATGTAAGAATATATATATTAGTACTTATTGTGTGTTACTCATAGCTTTAAAATATGTAATATCGTAACTGTTGGTACTAAAGAATTTTACTTTCAGTATTTTATATTGAATGAAGAAAGGCTTACAATTGAATGCGAAGAAAACCAAGATAATGGTATTTGAAATAGAGTCAACCAGAACAAGCACTAGGATTACGGTTGATTATGTAGTGTTGGGGAAATTGGATGACATTGTATGTCTTGGAAGCGCTTTTAGCAGCGATAGAAGGTACACCGCTGATGTGGAGGAGACGAGTGAGTGCAGAGAAAGCGTGAATAGAGCGTTGGGTAAACTTCTGGGCAGCCGAAAACTAAGCCAGAATGCATAGCTCGCTGTACACAACGCGGTGATAATCTGCGCTAATTTATAGAAGTGTACTTAATTCATAAAAGTAGAATAAATGCGGTCAAGATGAGAGCATTGCGCAAAATTTGTGGCGTAACGCTTGCTGACCGCGTTCGTAATGATGACGTTAGAAAGAAAGTTGGTCTGAAAGAGTGTAGAAAGAGAGTTAAGAAAAGATATGCTCCATTGGTTCGTGCATGTAGAAAGACTGACGAAACAGATATACAAAGCAAACGTGGATGGATGTAGGAGCCGTGGAAGACCAATAGTAACCTACCATGACCAAATTGGTCATGTTTTATCAGAAGGTGGTGTGAAGAGTCCTAGAAATCGGCGGGCGTGCACAAAAAGTGCGGCAATAGCAATTAATGTTAATTAAATAAGCGAGCGAGGAGTGTAAGGAGTGCGTCTTATGGCGCTCGATTTCCTTTGCGCACCCCGCAATGGACCTTGCGTTAAGATAAGATACTCAAAGAATACTTTTCTTTTTTTACCGATTTATATCAGTTTTATTTTCTATCAGAAGGTGATGTCAGGAGCTTTGGAACCGGCGAACGTGTTGTTCAATTATGAATTACACAATAACAACATATTCGGTTTGTGATTCACCCTGGCGATTGTAACTATTTCACTCGCGTGAATACAAGCGCGTCAGTGAAGTAAAACGTCGTGAGGAAATCCGCGGGTGTGAGAATATTTCTAAAGACGTGTAACTTAACTTAATAAAAGCCTAGTTATACCTGTAGGCTGATGGTGGTCGCTCTATGTAAAAATCAGTATCTTCGCCAAATCCTTAGGCTTGGGTAAAGATCCCGCAATTCTCACAGAATTAGGAAACGAGAAAGACCTTCCCCTCTTTCGCTAAACTCACGTAGGTACTTGTTAAAAAAAGCACGTAAGGAAGGTGCCAAAAGTCGAACTAACAATGTTGGGTGGCAACTAATGTGTTAAAGGCTTTTTTGAATTAGTGTAATTTAATTAGTATAGTATAGTATATTTCAAAAGTAAATAAGTACGCATTGGGATAATCCCAATTTAGCGTTGTTTATAATGTAAACCAGTTAATCTGTTTATACCGAGTAGATTCTCAGAAAAGTGTGCATATTTTCCGAACAACCTGTATAATTTTCTGTAACTCACAGGGTCAAACATCACAATCATCATCGTCGCAGCAGCCGTCGTCGCCGTTCTGGACGCTCAAGATGGACGTCCTGCGCGCCATACTCCAGTTCGGCACCAGCGTACTGGGGTTGGCGTCGTCAGCAGCATCGGCTCCAGCCACGCACTGACCCCATGACCTTCTAGTAATATTGTGCCATAGTTAAATATAAGTGTTTTAAATTATCTGTATTGTCGTTTCATTTGGTACTCTTTGGATAATGCGAAGAGATCGCACGAAATGGTAAATAAGCCAGATCAAGTGCGAGCTAGCCCACGAGGGTTCCGTGCCTTCCTCGAATTAGATTTTTGACGATTTCCAAAAGACTTACAACATATATTTCTTTAATGCAACATAGGTTTCTTTAATGTATACCAATACAAGCATACGGTTTATCTGACTTATAGTGGATACGGTAGCTTATGAATGCACGCATTTGTAGACATAAAGTAGACGCGGACGTGTGTAACCTCATTCACTCGCGTGAATACAAATACCCTCCAGAGGGTTATCTGACTGCCATTCTGTGAGGTACCAGTAGGGCTGCTTCAACTAACCTCTCTTAATAATATTTCCTCTTCTTAATAAATACGTATATGTCCCAATACTATTTACATAATTCTTTATCAACTATAATTATTTCAGATTTTTCTCTTAATACATTTTGGAGATGTTACTTCGACATACAGTTGGACGGACAGATAGTTCCGTTTTTAGGGTTCCGTACCCAAAGGGTAAAACAGAACCCTATTACTGAGGCTCATATGGCTGACCAACGACCAAATAATGGCACATGTGAAAGGTTACTGTTGAGTGCCTTTCGGTAGATAATGTTATGGATTGGATACAGAACAAATTGCTTCGCACCCTGTAGAATTTCTGAACTCTTTAGAATTATCAGTAGTGCCTTCCCGTAAGTTGAGACTGAAAATGTTTGTTCCAGTCCTGTTAATGCGCAATCTTGATACATCAAAACTTTGTAATGGCACACGGCTATATGTAACACACCAGGGATGGAATATTATAAAAGCGATAATTATGACAGGCATGGCAAAAGAAGAAAATGTATTGATTCGCCGAATCCAAATAATTCCAGCTGATTTGCCATTTCAGTTTAAAACAGTCCAATTTCCCCTCAAAACAGCATTTGCGATGACGATAAACAAAGCTCAAGGCCAACACTTAAAGAGTGAAAAAGCATGTGTGCATAAAAAAAATACTGTTTCTCCCATGGGCCACAGTGTGTGGCATGCTCACGAGTATCGAGCCCATATAATCTTCTGTTTTCACAAAGGAAGGAAAGATAAAAAAAATAGTTTATCAAAATTTATTTACATAAAGTAATAAGCACTTGCAGTAATATTTTCTTCCATTTCAGTCTATTGCTACACTTTTTACCCATTCTGAACCTAATTTTGGAGTCCTCGCGGTCGAAGTCGCGGGTACCTGCTAGTTATTCATAAAAATAATATATAAATTTTCACTCTCGAAGGAGCCATTGTGCAAAATTCCAATCTGTGCGATCATAGATCACTCAGGATTGTTTTTTTTTATATACGAGTATTATTATTATTACATTAGTAAATCATAAAAGCTGGTAAAGTAACAGGAATTTACTAGTGTAGAATTGATTTATTAAAAACACCTAATAATATAATTGTCCATTGTCCGAAAATGTGAAGAAAAAAACATGTAACAATACTAACATTTATTATTAACAAAATACAGATACGACAATCAACAGTAGGTACCTACTTCCATTGTATCATATTTATCTATTTACCAACATTTTTTTAACAAAACGTAAAGATTGTAACAAATTGTGTGATAGTATGAAATAAGTTAATTAAAATATAAAATCAAATGATAAATATTTACAATGAGCGAATTTCATTAAAAAATTGTGTAAACATAGGTTTTTATTTTTTACTAGAATAAAACGATCACCTTTGTAAACAACATTTTTGGTACTTGTTACATTGTAAACAAACATATATAAATTTATCACTCGTGCAAATATTAATTTAGAGCCTCTTCTCCGTGGTAGGCGAAACAGTTATCTCATTGATCTGAAACCGAATAAATTAAAATACCATTAACAAATTAAAGGCTCCATTTTTTAAACGTGTAAAGTGGTAAACAAGTGAATGGACTGCCTGAAGGTACGTGGTTACCGTTGTAATACCAGGGGTTTCACTCGTGTATTGACGACCCTGTTCATACTCCTCCTCTCTTAATGACTCAAGCACTCCAATGACCAGTGATAGCCAAGTCGACAAAAAACTGTCCTAGTGATCAACATGTCCCTAGTTCGAATCCATGCATGTACCACTAAATTCATGCTTTCGAATTTATGTACATATTTGTAGTTATCACTTGCTCGGCAATGAAGGAAAACATCGTGAGGAAACCCGCACGTCCAAGAAATTATATTTCGGAAGACGTGTGACCTTACCTACTTGTAAGAATGATTTGGTTTTCCCACTGGGTTGTAGACGTCTGACGGCAGTCGCTCCAAGTAAAAATGGGATATCGCTAAGAAGAAGAAGAAGACTCCAATGTACAGCTAAAGAGAACTTACTTAAAAATAGATACCAAAGCACGGAAATAATAAGTATCGTTTTAATAGTATAAACAAACTAGATTTAGATCTACATACTCTTCTTCTTCTTCTTTTCTTTTTAGCCCTTATCTACCAGTAATCTGGTGTAGGCCTCCTTCAGATTTTTCCATTTTTCTCTGTCCTGTGCAACTTGCATCCAGTTGGACCCTGCTATTTTCGTAATATCATCCTTCCATCGCATTTGTGGTCTAGATCTACATACAGTAAAAATAAAAAATGGCGTACCCCAGGGAAGCATCTTAGCTCCACTTTTATTTTTGACATGAAAATTAACGAAGTACACACACTCTACTAAGTTTCTTATTGTTTCGTTAGATCGTAATTGTAACTAGAACACACATATCGAAGACGTATATAATAAATTAAATAAATTTGAGTTCGCGCTAAGACGGCTCAAAGATGTTGCCTCCGTTAAAGTTGCATTAAGCGCATATCGTGGATATTTGACTGGCATGTACATAAAGCACACATCAGTATTTACAAAGCAACATCCCGAATTTTTGCCTTAAAATAAAAATGTTCGGACAAGAAAACGAAGAACTAGATTTAAAGTGGCAGAGCCAAGCTATTGCCTTTCGTATGGTGAGTGATGAGATCCGTAGCCCCTTCTCTCCAATATGACAGCGGTATCAGAAAAGGTAATACCTCAGGAGGGTACCGTCACCGTTGGTGAAGGAGTCCTTCTCTGAGTTCCAGGGCTCAGGCCGACTGACGTATTCTGGGGCGGGAGCTACGCCGTTCTGTATTTTTGCCAGGGGCAAACGGAACAAGACGACAATGATATGGCCGCCTGGGCTCTCCGTTCAGCTATGTAACAGCAGGGGCTTCAATGAAACTTCAAAGCTGTCCGTCAGGACCTAGAGACAGCTAAGCCAGCCTTGTTGTTTTTGACAGAGACACAGATATCCTCTCCTAATGACGTCTCGTACCTGCGGTACCCAGGTTACGAGTTGGAACACAATTTTGTGCCATGAGCCAAAGATGTCTGTGCTTACGTTCATGAGGACATCTGTTACCGACGCCTTGGCAGACTTGAAGAGAGGAATCTGTCTATTATATGACTACGCGCAGATTTCAGGGGTCATATCCGTGCCTCAAACAAGGACTGATATTATACTCCAAAAGATCCCTTCGGGTGAAATTGTGGTTCTAGGCGATTTGAATGTCCACCATGTGGAAGGGCTCGGGTCATGTTCTACTGACCAAGCGGGAAGATCTTTCCATGACTTTGCCTTAGCATATGGTCTGACGCAACTGGTTTCTTCACCTAAGCGGGTGCCAGATATACAGGAACATACGCCCTCCCTTTAAGGTTTTCTGTTGACCTCCCACCCTGAATACTATCATGTATCTGTCGGCGCCTCCCTCGGGTCCTCTGATCACTGCCTGATACGTGGTGAAGTGCCACTTGCATTTCCAACGCGACCGCATACAGCAGGCTGCCGTTGTGTGTGGCACTTTAGGTCAGCGGATTGAGAAGGGCTGCGCATTTTATTCTCCTCCTACCCCTGGTGGCAGGTTTGTCACGGTCACACCCCTGGTTCGATCCATCTTGGAAGGATGCGTCTCGAGCCTGGTCCAATGTTCCAGGCGGCTAGTGATTTAAATACAAGTTCACTTAAAAAAAGCTACTACGCTGCCTCCAGGTTTTTGAAAGGTTCTGTCGCGACGCCCAAGTCAGAATTTGTTAGCCAAATTGGCGAGAGACCTGTACGCCAAAGCTATTCAGGGTAACGTCTGTCTGAGGTGACCACTTACCATCAGGTGACTCACATGCTCGTTTGTTCCCCTCTAATATAAAAAAGGCAATAAACTTTGTGTACACGGAAAGAGTATGTATGCAGAACGAGAGTGCTTTTCATATGGCGTTACAAATTTATAACAAGTTAAAAAATAAGTCGCATATTTGGCTAATTGACAAATGTTTCTACTCCCTTAAAGAATCTCTGTAATAACAATTGGCGATCAGAATGATTTAAATTGACAATGTTTTTATAACTGATACAATGTAATATAAATTCAATTAAATTTTGTAATTATTATAGCTTAAATATCTAACGTATTATTATTATGCTTGAAATATTGCATGCCTAACTGTACCAAGCAGAAACTTTATCTGAAATAACCTTTATTTTGTACTAATGTTTTTGTAAAATAAATAATTTGAATTTAGAGACTCTCATACTGTATTTCCTAGGGCAGAGTTTGTTACCCAACTAAGATGGAACCGCACAGTACGCGACCATTATAGTTCCAGTAGGTATATGTGGTTCTAGGCGAAGGCGAGCGTTGCTGTTACAGTCATCTTATGAGCATGACGATCTTAGACACGTTTTATTTGAAATAATATCTTAGTATACATTACGGAAGTGATCAATGACGAATGAATTAGCTAGGTGTGTATGAATCGCGTCTAATGCCTCTCGGTTCTCTCTGCCTATCCGGCAAGGATACGTCATCTATTTGCTTAACAGAGGGAAAACCAGGCCTTTCTTAGGTTACGCTAGACCTTTCGAAATATAATTTCTTGGACATGCAGATTTCCTTTTGGACAATGATTTCCTTCGCCATAATAAGTAATTTCAAATTTAGTACATATATCTGGAAACACGAATTTTGTAGTACCTACATACATGCCCATACCACGATTCGAATTAAGGCACCATCGCATTCAGTATAATGTCTGTTCTTTATCCACTGGGCTATCAGGCTGTCTTATAAAACCAGTTATTTTTATCTATGTCTCCACGGCAGGTTCCTCATTTCTTTTATCTTTTTAAAGTAATTTTGAGCAGATATTTTTCCAAATAATCTAGATAATATAATCTTCTTCAAGTAAATTCAATAACGTGATACATATTATTGAAAATGATAAAACCGTTATTATTTCAATTACCTACAAAATTAATAAGTACATCAGTTCACTTACATTGACGCTAGGCGGAGTAGAAACCACGTATAGAACCACGTCGGCAACGTCGCTCGCCTTCAGTGTAGGAAGGAAGCCGGCTGCCCCGGCTGCCATCGCCGTGTCCACCAACCCCGGGCAAACACTCTGTGGAACATTCCAAAATCTGAGGCTCTGCTTTCCAAAATACCACAGCCACAAACAAGACTGCGTGTCACCAACCAAGTCAACACCCAAGAAGTCCACTTCTTCTGTCGTATAAGGTAATAACAAACATATCTAGTTTTTGATTGGGAGAAATATACGTGGCGACAATTCGAAAACTATTAGTTTAATACTAAACTATAAGTTGAACAATTTAGATATACTCATGATATCCATATACACACGCATACATTCTTCGCGTAACGTAACGGCCCAGCGTAACCGTTCTACAATTTAAATTTATAATTATCAATTTAAGTCGTAATAAGATAAAACGTACGGTAACTTTGATTTTATTCTTGTGGTCGGCGAGTTCATTGAGCAAGGACTGGGTGAACGCGACGCCAGCGAACTTGGTGCTCGGGTATATGTTGAACTGCGGCGAGAACGGGATGTAGTGGCCGGCGACGCTGGAAACAAAATATCATATAGGTACATTTAATATAAAATTAAAATATATAAAAGGATGGATGAGCAGAGAAAGCCAACCACTCTCTTGTCACAAATCAAATCAAAATATTTTATTTGCAAAGAATAGGATTAACTACTAACATATACTCGTATTAACATGCAAATGTTGAGTCAATACATTTTTGGAAGCTATACAAACACGAAGTTATTAACAATTGTCTAAGTTTGTTTGACATAAACCTAGTAGGATCCATCTTGAGAGTTTCTAATATTTTGTTATAAATTGAGAGGCACATGTTGTAACAACTTTTACTAAATAACGATGTTTTAGGACAAAATTGCAGTGCGAATGTATTAGGATCTCTGGTATTTCTAGAATATGTTTCACTGGCCGTTTTAAAAAGATGAGGGTGCTGCAACAAATTTAAAAATTTCAAGAATGTACATTCCAGACACAGCTAGTATTCCTAGTTTTTGGAACAGAGGCTTGCATGTATCATATGGTCATTTACAACATATAGCTCTTACACATTTTTCTGGGCTATTAAAACTCTTCTAACCTCTGTGCTGTTGTCATATAAGAGTAGGCCATATAGGATATTTGAGGCAACATAACCATAATAAGCGCTTAATGTAACATTCAGTGAGGTTATTTTTGTTAGCCATCGTAGGACAAAGAAATCTATTTATATTATTGCATACTTTACTGACATGAGTAGTGAAATTTAAGTTTTAATTTAATAATATACCCATAAATGGTATATTATTGCAATTAGTTGTTCCATTATATTGTATATTAAGTTTGAGTTGTTTACGTCCCTTCACATTAAATTTTAGCAATAAGGCCGCCTTGTTGCATAATAAGTATACATGTTTTACTATTTTTTAAGACATTTCCTGTAACAATTGTTATGTAAATAAAGCTTATTCTATATATCTATCTTAAATTGTACATATTAGTCTTAGAGAGATTAACGTTCAAATTATAATTTTTAAGCCAATTGTTAAACCTGTTGAATAGTATTGTTAATGTCATTTTCATAAGTAGTTATATATTATTAGAATTACATTTTTTCATTATTATCTGCAAACATTATACACTGATGTCTGGTTTTATTTGGCAAATCATTAATATAGAGCAAGAATAATAGACAAACAACTTAGTAGTGGATTACCAGAAGATGGTGTCAAGGGCCTAAAAACTGGCGAGCATAAAGAGGTCTTTGAAGTTTTATTATAGTAGTTTCAACAGTATTTGAGCATGATAGTTTTTTTTGGTTCTCGTTCCTGCAATTATGAGCTAATTTTCTGACTATAGTCTAAAACCATAACCTCTCTGGTTTGCCTCAACGGCGTGTGCCAGCTGGAGACACGTTTCTCCAGCTAACACACAAATAACAACTAATAGTAACGAAGTTGTGGTTGCTGCTAAAATTATGACTGAAACGTTTGATTGGTTCTAATATGCTTTAAAATATGACATGCATAGAATTTCTCTTATATCAATGAGGACGCTGTAGACACACACACACAAAAAATGGGTTATTTATGAAGCTATCTCAATCAATACTATTTTAAACAATACAGTATTATTCCTTATCCAATTAAATAAGTTAGATACGTTGTGCATTTAAAATCAGAAACAAAACACACACAAAACAAAACCTGACAGACGTTATCCTGTTCGAAAATTAAAACAATAAGTCCTGTAACCAGTCGCAACGCCACCTACCGGGTCCAATTGTGAACCTAAATTATTCTCGAATCCACTTATGCATACACAAAAAAAAACATCTAAATCGGGCCAACCGTTTAGGAGAAGTTCAGTAACATACACAGACAGAACGAGAAGAAGAATTATATATGTATATAAAAATATAAAAGTAGATATTTTTTTTTTATTATATTACCTGTTAATGTTGATGATGTGGCCATTAAAATCTCGTGTTTTCATGGACATGAGGGCTTGCCGGGCGCACAACACCATCGCCTTGAAGTTGACGTCGATGATCGACACCAGCTGTTCGTCGCTTAACATCTTGTCGCCGAGATCTTAAAATAGACAGAGTCCAAGACTGTACAGTAGGTATTAGTCAGATAAGATTAATTAGGGCACTTAGACCTGCTTGACATAATGATGAAAATGAAAACCCGCAGCTGATTATACTGCAAATTTCGCATAGTTTCGTGTAACTCAGTCATATAAATAATTTAAGTATAAGCAGAAATATTTACCCAGAGCAACTAAAACCTACTATAGTAAATCCAGTGTTCAAGAAAGGCTGTTAACACTCGATGGAGTATTATGGACCACAGAGGTCTGTATAATATTTTTTCTAAAATTTTTGAACATCCATGCACAAATTTACGCATACATGGAAAAACATAATATATTCGCCAGAATAAGATTTATTTTGAAAAGTAGGAACTTAGGGCATTCGCGGAAATATTTTGGATTTGTTAATCTCGTACCTTAAAGATAGGAAACAGTGAACACATGTAACTAAACTAAATACTATGCCTAAAATCGATGAATCTTTTATATTCAATCAAATTAGGGTTTCACATGGTGTACCTCAAGAAAGTATCTTGGATCCACTATTGGTTATTATTTACATTACCTAAAATAACTAACCACCACATGACTCTCTTTGCGAATGATCACGCACAATCAGCACGATCACAAAATAGAGTCCAAAAATTATGACATGTACGAAAATAACATACGAGTAAATGTAACACTGGCTGATACTATTAAATGGTTAGATAATTATAATTTTAAAATAATAAGAAAAAATTGAGACCACTTCCTGTATTCTCGTCGTAAAATTTCGTTATCGCGGACACCTAAATTACGATTACATATATAATTTAAAAAGAGATAATATTCATTGTTCAATATTCAAAGTTTTCCCCACTAACATATCACAACGAACAAGTAGGCGTCTATCTACGTAGCTACGATAAAAGCCGACTTCACCGGCACCACCTTTTAGAGGTGTCGCAACGTTTCTAATATAGCTACCGCTGTAAAAAATCTGACCGAAGGTTTACGAATGGCAAGAGAACTATGTAATCATCTTCATTAAAATTGACCCATTTAGGAGGCGAAGATTTATTTTGAAAAGAAAATTGACGATGCCTCAGCTGAATACCAGGCAGAATTAAAAGGTCCTGTAAAAGTAAAAAGTACGAAAAAAAAACAAAATGTTTTAATACAAATAATTCAAGCAATAATAATTAATAATAATATCTTATGAATAGGTCGTTATTTTATGTTTTAATGTTTATAATATTAATGTTATAATTTTAATGTTGTGTGATTTTATTTTATTTTCCTACCTTGGAACCTAACCCCTGTATTTCTATACAAATCATCGTTCCATATTCACGGTTTCCGTATTCACGGCATAATTTCGAACGTATACCCCGCGAATAAGGAGATTTTACTGTATATATATATATATGTATATATATGAAGTAATCAAAACTAATCACAATTTGTTTCCACGGCTCAGTAAAGTACATAAAATCGCGATAACAGTAAAATATTCATTAAAAAATGTAACACTAACTTATTGCATGACTGCATCTTTCGTATGGGACGTACAATATACAACAAGTTACCAAAGTCTTTGAGAGAGCTTACGGTTAATATATTTAAGCAGAATTTAAAGAACTTATTAATACACAAATGTTATTACAATGTTTCACAATTCCTTATTGGCAGAGTCTGATATTGTTATTTTATGCTTACAATTTTATTTTTCTAGTCATTTAAATAAGTACCTAATTATATATAGGTATGTTTCGTGTGTAAGTTTTGTATTTAGCTTTTTATGATGTGTGTACAGATAGATTGATAGAAAGGTAGTATTCTTAATTGACTCATTTGTTGTTATATATTAATTTAATGTTTTATGACGTCTAATTTTCTTATAATTAGTAAAACCATGTAGGTAGACAATCAAGTGTCCAGGATTGTATCTAGGGAAACGCACTGACATTATCAAAATACCCTAATTAGGTTATTTTTTATACGACGATGTCGGGATGCATACAAGTATACGGTACATCCCTATGTAAAGTAGTTATCGTAGTCGCTGTACGCTTGTAGTATGACCGCTAATGATACATTAAGTATCAGTCACCCGATGTCACCTCCGCTGCTAACACAGTAACTCCTTCGGAGATCTCACTCCTACGCAGGAACACAATACTTTAGGAAGTTTGTTATTTGACTACGGTTTTCTGTGAGGTGGAGGTACTTCCCCAGACGGGCTGCTTTGATGCACCCTACCTCTCTTAAAAATACCCAGACCAAACAAACATGTTTATACACAAAAATGTCTGCCGTGTGTGGAAATCGAACCCACAAGCGTTTGTGTCACGTTATTAACCAACGCGCCATCCAGCGATCTCGTCAAAACCTGTACCTATTACAATATCTATTGCGTCCGTGGGAGACTTAATTAACAATTGTACAATGGGTAAACGCACAGAGTTATTTCTTTCTGTAATGATGGTATATCATCATTACATAGGCGAATTATCCGACAATGAAACCAAAATAATCGGGCACTGTAGGGTTAATCAGGGGGATCTCGTCAGCACACTATAAAATTCAACGCAGGTTTTTTTCTCAGAAGACTACCAGCTTAGGGTTCATAAAAACTCCGTAAAGAATTTACACACAGAGTAGGCAATTCGCGAGTGGTGACCATTGTTCCAAGTGTTCATAGGCTGCCAGTAACTGCTCACATTAGCCGCCGTAGCCGCATGTATACTTGATAGGTAGAAAGTGTTGTTGTAAAAAACATTCGAAATTCTACTTGCCTCTCCAATAAAGAAATAACCTATGGAGATCCAATGACACTATATTGCGCAATAAATAAAATCACCGCTACGGATCGGCGGTAAAGCAGAACGCGTAGCTCTTATTGGGTAGTTCACGGATCAACATCGCGACACTTATCGGCTTATTGGCTAAAGTGCTCTCCCATTGGTCAGTAGAATCAAATCGCTGAGATATAAAGGCGCTAAAAACTGAAAAAAAAGGAGCACCATAAGATGCGGTCCTTACACACTTCACTCGCTTCTTTAACATTAATAGTTCTTTTCATGCACGCTTGCGGGTTCCTAGGGCTCCTGACATCACCTTCTGATAAAACACGACCAATATGTCATAGGTTAGTCTTGGTCTTCCTCGGCTCCTACGTCTTTCCACTTTTGCAATGTAGGTATATTATGTGTTTTGTCATTATTTAGTACTACATTCTTTCTACATGTCCGAACCAGCGGAGCATGCCTTTTCTTATCTCAACACCAACACTCTCTTTCAGGCTAACTCTCTTTCTTACGTCATCATTGCGAACGTGATCAGCAAGCATTATGTCATAAACTTTGCGCAATGCTCGCATCAACCGACGCAAAACGAGCAAAGAAGACCGGTGCAGCTTTGGCAGCGACGGCATGCATCTACTAACGGCACTAGTTCACATGAACATGTCGTACACATGAACTAATCGGCAACGGAAGCACACAAAGTAGTTTAGACCAAATTGCCTATAAATTTGACTTTCATAATCGCCTGAATCTATTAACAAATTGCGTAGCGTAGCGTTTGCATTGTTTTAAAATCCCATATTTTTGTTGCTTACGAACGAATTCCCATTTTTTTATATTTAAGTAAACTGTAAAATAAAAAAGTTCAGTCTAAACAGAATTTTATGGACAGTTAAAGTATTACCGCGACTACGTATTGTAAAGAGATGGATGCACATAATATATAACTGGTCAAGTGTAGATAGGGCTCGCTTTCGGAGGATATCGTTAGTTATTTATATTTAATTTACACCTTCATTGTATTATTGTACTTCATTGTATTATTATACCTACATATTTTCATTCGTAAGGAAATATAGGAAAAACATATTTGCAATTTATTTCGAGAAACTTTTAAACTGTATACGTTACATTTTGCCTACCTGTGATATTTCCTTGGAAGAATAGTCCAGCATTGTTGACCAGTATATCAGTGCCACCGCAGTGGTCTTCCACATATTTGAAAGCAGCTATGATATCTTCCAACCTGGATACGTCGCATTCCCTCGATTCTATGCTGCCCGGGCCTTTAACTTCCGACTTCAAATTCTGTTTTGCAAAAATAAATTAAATTAATTTTAACTTGATAAATTTGAAATTACGAATCTAAAAATAAATATTAATGACTTATGGTCACATTGATATCTAAAAAATAAAAATGAGTACAATGTTTCATGAAACACGTTAGTTATGCAATCCCGGCATAGGTACTTCCATAGACAGATATTCCTGTATTTGCACATTCTACGTAACCTGTACGATAACAGTAACTAAAGTGCTGACTTGTTCATTCAGATATTCTCTAAGCCGCAAGACGACTATATATAATTTGGACGAAGTATCTATCTATCTACTGTGAAAAATTAAGCGAGTTACAAAAGGCAAAGATACTATATATTACATATTAAATTTTACAGCATCATAGGGTATATTAGCGATACTAAAAAACTGCAACTGCACTGCAGCTCGGCGTGTGTCAAAATGCGTATGTTTTGACGTTTCATTACTCTGTTAAGCGATGTGATAGCAGCGACGTTGCAGCAACGTCGCAAAATGCGTACATTTTGACGTTTCGGTATTCTGTTAAGCGATCTGACAGGTATTCTGATAGCCGTATGTTAGCGAGTTCATACAAACGTCGCCGTTTGTGATAGGCTTTATACCGTACGTGGGTATTTCACAAAATTACACTTTTTTTGAGTGTGTCACATCTGTTAGAGATGATCTGATAGAGTGGTGAATGAAAAACAAATCTAGCAGTACAAGAAAATAGCACAGAAGGTGTATGTTAATATTTCATTATTAATAGTTATTTTAACGTAAACGTTACAAGGGTTGATAAAATAATTTATGATACTACTACTACTATACTAGATATTACAACACGAATGTGCCATTAAAAGACAACATTTTAAACCCGTGTTTTAAACGGACACTCGTGACAACAACTTAAATTACTCTGCCTAGGTAGGCAGGCAGACAATGTAATATTTTAATTTTGGTGTATCTCCAAAACGGCTGTAACGATTTGGATCAAGTTTAGTATCAGATAAGATTTTGCTTTTCAAATTTATCTATATATGTGTCTTTGCTGAAAATAAATGCGACTTTACACAAATAACATAAAAATCTACAGATCGTTTTGAACACGAATGCCAACTATTCAATATAATCTTATTGCGAATTTGGTCTCACCGTATGTACGATGTATCTTATACGGACATCAGTCCCCGGTTCAAAACCCACTAACAGCATTCTTTTTATGCACATTTTTGCGGATTATGATATATACTAAACGAGTAATTCTTGTACATAAATATATATAATAATAATAATCCCCGAAGGGCAGCTTGTGGCGAGCTGTTGGTGCGTAACGACACCACGGGTACCCGAGTGCTCCAGAGTCGATCAGGGCCTTCGTCTCCGGCGTGTCTTCGTCGGTCGGAGTGGAAATCCAAGAAGGCCCGCAGGACTCTCGGCTCTGGCTTGCCTTCATTGGCCGTCCAGAGAGGAGTCGATAGAATATATTGCTCTAGCAGGTGATATGCTCCAGGGGTGGAAGTGTTAAAGGGCATAACGCCGCGAGTAACTTCGGAGAAAGCGCAGCACACCTCTCAACACCCCTGAGTCACTCACATCGGTGTTGCCCCCGGCCGACTACCTCTGGCATTTCGGGGGTCCCACTAGTGAGTGGCGAGCCACCGCCTGCCAAAAATAACAGTCAGATATGATAGTTATGGCAGGTGTCCGTGCCTCTTCTGCAATAACCCAGTACCAATAATCCCTCCAGATCTCATTACAATAGACTAATAATTTCCTACACATTCGCAATAGTCCCAATACCTGCCGTGACCTGCTCATAGATATATGGTTCCATCGATATTTTAGGAGCGGGTCTCGGTGGGTGTACAACATAACATGAATCTTCTTAAAAGGGCCTCTACGCGTTGGATCCATATCCCCGCGCACGCCTATCAAATGACCGGGATAATACCCGTGAATAAAAATAATATAATAATAATAATAACGATATTTATTTTTCTCACCACAATTTTGTACATTGAAAATTGGTATACACGGTATGATAGTATCTACATGTGGAGAGAACTGGTGCTCGAGCTAGGGAGGTAAAAACCGAACTGTGTTACGAATCACCAGGCTCCCCTCGCTTTTTATGGTTTACCAAAACTGTGATGAATTAACGAACCGCTACGATAATACAATATTTAATGTCTATGTTACAATTAACTTTCACTGATAATTGGATGTGAAACAATATACATAAATAAAAAGGCAAACAAGAACATTAATGTGTCAGCTAACACTCTTTGTTCAGATTGGTAAAAATGAAATACGAATTACATACATTTAATGTCAAAGTCAAAGTCAAAATCTTTTTATTCCGTAAAAATGGCTACATTTGTTTGGAATCGTCACAATTTTTTTCCCTACCGTGCAGTTCATGACTAGGTGAGCACTGATAAAAATACTGCCAAAAAACTCAGGCATCCCTCTTTTGGTATCCAAACAAATTTACATAATTTATTAATTACATTACAATTGGATCGACTCAATCCCAGGCATTTTTATCATTAATATAGTCAGATACTTTATAATATGCCCTGCTACACAATTTGGCTTTAATAGTAGTTTTAAATTTGTTTATTGACAATTCTCTTATATTGCTGGGAAGTTTGTTATAGAACCGTATACATTGCCCCATAAAAGAATTACTTATTTTGTGGAGACGGCTTGCATGTAACACAAGATTATGCTTATATCTAGTATTTATATTATGAGTATCACTCTTTTTACAAAATGAGTCTATGTTTTTATGGACATACAAAAGATTTTCATAGATATATTGCGATGCGACTGTTAAAATATTTATTTCTTTGAATTTTTCTTTAAGGCTCTCCCGGGGACCAAGTTTGTAGATAGCTCTTATGGCTCTCTTTTGCAATAAAAAGATGGTGTTAATGTCCGCGGAGTTACCCCAAAGAAGAATTCCATATGACATAATACTATGAAAGTAGCTGAAATAAACTATTCTAGCCGTATCAACATCAGTGAGCCGTCTAATAGTTTTCACTGCATAGGCTGCAGAACTTAGTTTTCCTGATAATTTTTCAATTTGTGGGCCCCATTGTAGTTTGGAGTCAATTGTTATAATGAGTAGCTCATCTGTACAGTTTCCGTATGAATATAGATTCAATTAGAAAAAAGACGAAAGTAAATTCAGTATAGTATTGTCTTAGGTTTTCGCGATTGTTATACATTGAATTAAACAATTTTTAACGGAAGGAAACGGAAACGGAAGTACCACCTGCTTGGGATCCAGTCCTAAAAATAATCAAGTCAGAAACCCAGAGATCTACTAAAAAACGTTCAGACACTGTGAACGATTTTTGTGTGAATCGGAACATATATAATTAATCCATCCATGTCGGTAGATGTAATAATTGAATAACTAATGTAAGACAAATATCACCTTAGTCTTGCTGCGACCACGGACGCTGCAAAGCGTTCGAAACGTCAGGTTCAAGAAAATAAATAAAACACGCGATACTTCCGTTAAAAATTGTTTAATTCAATAAATTCGGTATATTTCAATTTGACCAACGTTTGAGGAAAATAGCAGATAATACTCGTAAAGTGTAAATTGATGTATGTATGTGTGAATTCATATAATGTAACAGTGGATATAATCCATGGTTCGATGTGTAAGATAAAAATCAGACAATCGTGGTTAGAAAATTTTCCGTTGCGTCATAGTCCAAAGTTTTAAACCATCTTGTTGTTGCATCCTTACATTGTTTCCTAGTCATAGAGTAGACAGCCAGTAGCTTGTTTACTTTATTGTAAAGATGGCTCCCTTGGAAGCAAAAAAAATATTACTAAATTTAGTTCTTAATCTTTTAGTGGGACATACTCTATATTTTCTTCTCTTATTGACACTGAGGGGATCATAACCGACTTCAGTGTGAGATATTTGCAGATAGTTGAGAGTATGAAATATTGCCTAACGCTGAGTACGAGGGTCATTTGAAAAGTTCTTAGCCTAACATACTTAATGAAACCACACGATTTTGAGTTTATTTTTATTTTTCAACATACGCTCCTCCGAGCTCAAAACACTTTTTCCATCGACCCGGTAAGGCTTCGATACCCGTTTTAAAAAAAGCTTCGTCTAACTCCTCAAAATAAGCGTCCACGGCGGCTATGACCTCTTCATTTGTAAAAAAATGTTTACCACCTAAAAATTTTTTCAGCTTTGGGAACAGATAAAAGTCGGACGGTGCTAAATCCGGTGAATATGGGGGATGAGGTAACAATTCGAAGCCACATTGATGGATTTCTGCCATGGATTGCACAGAGGTGTGAACGCGCGCATTGTCCTGATGAAACAAGACTTTTCTTCTCAATAAACCTGGACGTTTTTCTTTGATTTCTTCTCTCAAACGACGCAACAGGTTGCAATAGTAATCGGAGTTTATTGTTTCACCCTTTTTAAATAATCCACGAGAATTATACCCTTTGCATCCCAAAAAACGGATGCCATGACTTTGCCCGCCGATAAAACCACCTTTGCCTTCTTTGGGGTGGGCGATTCTGCTCTTTTCTATTGTTTCGACAGTTCTTTTGTCTCGGGTGTATTGTGGTGAACCCAGGTTTCATCCATGGTTATAAATCTTTCAACAAATTCTATTGGGTCAGCTTCATATAACTCTAAACAGTCGCGAGAAGTTGTGAGTCGGTTGCGTTTTTGTTCCACTGAAAGCAGTCGCGGTACCCACCGCGCAGACACCTTAGAGAATCCAAGTTCAGTAGTAATTATATGATGCGTTCGCTCAGATGAGATGCCTACATTCTTAGCTATCTCCTGGACAGTCAATCTTCGATCAGATAAAATTAAATCACAGATTTTTTCTTTGTTTTGATCAGTGGAAGCAGTCGAAGGCCGGCCACTACGGGGCTCATCTTGAATGGTCTCACGACCACGTTTAAACTCTGCCACCCAGTTTTTAACAGTCGCATATGAAGGAGCGGACTCACCCAAAGTAGCAGACATGTCTTCATGTATAGCTTTTGAAGTTAAACCTTTCAAATTCAGGTATTTTATCACTGCACGATGTTCAATTTTATCCATTTTCAAAAATAGCTCTGACTTGACTTACGGTATCACGTGTAAACGAACAATGAGTTACTGTGAATAAACTTTGTTTCTTTTTTTTTAATAAATATTGTCGCACAAATTACACAGCGCCACCTAGCCCCAAAGTAAGCGAAGCTTGTAATAAACTAAACTGTGCATACTTGTTGCTAAATTATGTAACTACAAAATGAGGGTAGTTATAAAAAAAACCAATGACTTTAACCATGTTAGGCTAAGAACTTTTCAAATGACCCTCATACATCCCATTTCTGGTACAGATCAAAGGTAGGGTATCTGAAGGGGAGAAAACCAGCAACTTTCAGAATGGCCCTCTGTGCCCTCTCTACCTCCAAAATCTGTGTTTTAGCACCCCCACCCCATGTCATGATAAAATAATATATATATTTCGCGTGTCCCAAAAACGATCCAACGATTTGGATCAAATTTTGTTTTTAGTTGAAGTACCTCCATCTCACAGAAAACGCAGCCAAATAACAACTCCTTAGAGGGTTGTTGTGTTCCTGCGTGTGAGTGAGATCACCAGTCAAGCTCCTAAGGAGTTGCTATGTTGGCAGCAGAGGAGGCATCGCGGGAGTGATACTTAATGTATTACAAGCGTTAATGGGCTACGGTAACCGCTTTACATCAGGTGGACCGTATGCTTGTATGCCGTCCGACGTTGTAAAAAAAAACCTAAGCCTAAGGATTTGGCAAAGGTACTGATTTTTAAATTGAGCGTGTGTCGTCAGACCGCCACAAATCAGATGTAAAATCAGATCTTTCTTGTGTTAGATTTTCGTCTTTCGAAATATAAATCCCTGAACGTGTTACTTTCCCCACGATGTACCCCTTCACCGCCGAGCATGTGATAAATATGTACATACATCCGAAAAGATGAATTTAGTGGTACATGCCCCTGCCAGGAATCGAACCGAAGACCTGTTGGTCAATAGGCCGGTTCCTAATCCACTGGGCTACCACTGTTCTTGAACCAGGGAACCTTAAAAAGCGACAAAATTAATGTGTGATCCTAGGCTATACGTGCCCAAACTATTCGCCAGAACGAGACCGAACAACTACCTTTAATAAACACTAATTGAAAGATCGACCAATTGGTTGATTAGTACAGTACCGACTGGTCACCATTGGTAACTAAGTAGTTAGTACAGTTATGGACTTTAAATAGTCGTTTTCAATGAGGCAACCGTACTTTGAGGATTGACTGTCTCTATCATTATCATCAACATTAAACGAAAAAAATCGGCCAAGTGCGAGTGGGACTCGCGCACGAAGGGTTCCGTACCATTATCTATAAAAAAGGAAAAAAATCACGTTTGTTGTATGGGAGCCCCCTTAAATATTTATTTTATTCTATTTTTTAGTATTTGTTGTTATAGCGGCAACAGAAATACATCATCTGTGAAAATTTCAACTATCTAACTATCACGGTTCATGAGATACAGCCTGGTGACAGACGGAAGGACGGACGGACGGACGGACAGCGGAGCCTCAGTAATAGGGTTCCGTTTTACCCTTTGGGTACGGAACCCTAAAAAGTATCTATCTATGTACATCTTCACGCCAAGTCCCTTGCGGTGTAGGCAGAGAGAATCGAGCGCCACGTGACTCGATCCTTACATTCTTCACTCGTTTCTTTAATGTAGCTCTTTTCACCTCTTTCTACAGGAGTATGCCTCTAATAATATAGGTACCGATCGAAAGCTCAAATGAGGAGGTAGATTATTACTCGGAAAAATATTTTATCAGCTTACAAATTGAAAAATGGATTGGTTTTTGAATCGAAACAAAATTACAGTGAAGGCTGTCGAATAACACTTACATCCACGAGGTTCGATCTCCTGGCCAGGCCGACGACCCGGAGCCCTGCGTTGGCGAGCGCTACGCTGATAGCGGCTCCGATGCCTGCGCTCGCACCTGTCACCACTGCAGTCTTGCCTAACCAGCGCTCCATAGCCCCTGAAATTCCTGTAAACCCTCCTTTTTAACTCTGTTAAAAATAATATAATATTGAACTGTACAATGTTTAAGAGCAGTCGAAGGGTGAATCAAAACAGCAAGTCTGGGGGAGTACCTCCACCTCACAGAAAACGGTAGCCATATAACAACTCCCTGGAGCCTTTATGTGTTCCTGCGAGTGAGTGAGGTCACCAGTAAGCTCCTAAGGTGTTGATGTGGTAGCTGCAAAGGTGGCATCACGTGTGTGATATTTAATGTATTACAGGCTTTCGTACACTACTGTAACTGCTTTACATCAGGTTGGCCGTATGCTTGTATGCCTCACGACGTTGTATAAAAAATGAAGAATTGATAAGACTGATTTTACATAGTAACTCAATTCACCTCTCACCAACTCATGCTACGGGTCGGGGGCGTAAATTAAATGCGCGGTGCCTTCATGCGAAGTCAAGTCGTTTATTGGTTTATGGACTACGGTAACCGCTTTAAATTGAGCCGTATGATTGTAGGACTCCTGACGTTGTATAATAAATCAGATTTTAAAAATTTCAGGATTTAAGTAGCTCATTATCCATTATCATTTTTAAATACGGTAAACTAACCCCGCTTGCATGTGGTGAACCCTGCCGTAGCGATTACCAAATGAAGCTCTGGCAAAGAGAGAATGGGCACAATGATATTTATAATCTAAGGAACTGACAGAAAACTGAAACCAAATAACTAAAGGATTATTGCCTTTCCGCGAGGAGCGAATTCGCTAGGAAACTCCTTGTTGAGCAGTTGCTCCAATAACACCAGAGTGGTAACCTGCGAGTAATTTTTGTGCTGCTTACGTTCCTTTAAAATCAGGCAGTCCGTACAAAAATACTAGCTAGTTTGCCAATATTCTTATATAAATAGAATGCGATTCCCGGCAGAGCGGTATACATACATATTATGTTAAATGTTAGCTCAAGGTTAGGAGGGAACATTCGCTGGCCTTATACATTTTTAAAGTAATCAGAGCGCGGATACATGACACGGATATGTTAGGTAGATTACAATTTTCTGTTCCTGACAAGTACGTGGGGCGATGTCGGCGACCCTGCCTTCTGCTGGCACCGCGCGCTAGAACTAAACTGCTGAGCGAAGCACCACTGACGCGCGCACTCCACACTTTTAATAGGATAAATGTAGAAATTGACATCTTTGTGTGTTCTATCAGTGAATTCACGAAGGCAGCATTATGGACCACTAGCTGCTGCCCGCGGCTCCGCCCGCGTGGAGTCAAATAACGTAGCCTAAGTGTTAATCCAGATCATAATCTATCTACGTGCCAAATTTCATTCAAATCCGTTTAGCCGTTTAAGCGTGAAAGAGCAACAAACATCCATACATACAAACTTTCGCATTTATAATATTAGTAGGATTTGTTACAAAACGACAAATTAATAAGATGGACATCATGTGTTGCAAGTAAATTTTTTTTGTCTTAATTTTTTGATGATTTAATAATGTTTAATAATATAATTTTGTTGAATTGTAATAATGAAAATATATGTAAAATATAAACTACGAACATAATAATAATACTCTATTGACGATTGTTACGCTATCGCATTGGGTAGGACAAGCCTGTAAGGATAGCTGTGAATATTGATGAAAATAAATAAATGTTTTGTTGTATTCCTTCCTATAGGTATATTTACTTAAGTTAGGATTTGGAGATGTTGACTAAGCTTATATGCTTCCTCCAGAATTAGGCTATAAATGTAAAAATAGTTTTATAAATCCGACCAGTAATTCCTGAGATTTGTGCGTTCAAACAAACAAACTTTATATAGTATAATATAGATTTGATAATGACAGCGCACTGACCTACACAAACCAATCACAAACAACTCTCACTGCAGTGAAAATACCTTTCAATTTCTACATTCCGCCAATATATGACATGAACAATCGAATAGCGAAAACATTGTCGAAAAAAAGTATCCAAGTTAATTAATAAAAGTATTAAGTAAAATGATTTACACTTTCTGCAAATAATACAAAAGTATACTGACCTCGTAACTTGCCGTTCGTGCAACTTGATCTCGTATCGCGGTGGACCGGTCTGCGCGCGCCCCGCTTTATGAATGACCAACCAAAGAGTGTTACAAGCTGACTGAATGTGAACGTCAAACAAACGGTGGCTACCAGAAGCGGTTATAATACTTTCTTCGCTGGTTACTGCGAAGTGTATTTCTGCCGCGCATATTTATCAGCTAAGGATTTTAGCAATATTGAATTAATACAACATTAAAAATCAGTAAAGCCAGATCTACAAGATTCCCAAAGTGACATTTCATGATTCCTTCAAAGACCCAGTTTTTCAGTTTAATAAATGCATTAACCAAAACTTCGTTTGCAGTTTTACTACATACTTATATATTCATATATAATTGAATTTTTGTATTTGTGACATCACTCTCTTTGTTTTGTTATTCATGTTGGTATCTCGTGTAGTTCCTAACATACAAGCAAAATAATAACTTAAAACATATTTTCTCGAAAAGTGCGTTAGTACGTTTATTGTAAGCACGGCAGATTTTTACCGGATTACTTTTTACTCACAATACCTGTAGGTACACAATACCCTGCTTGCATTCTTATCAATAATAATTATACTACTCATAATCAATTTTGGTTCTTGTGCAATAAAAGTAGACACATTTTTTTTTACCTAAATATCCCTAGAGTATTGTACCATTATAGAATATTGATTACTTGTACTAACTTTTAAAATAAATTGCCGTAGTTGTATACGTACATTCTTTTTCCACCATACCTAGTCAAAGTTCACTAAAAATTTCCAAAATTGCAAGAAAAAAATAAACTTAATTTTCAATTTGTATTAAAACTACTGGTATTCTGATTTGATTTTGAACTACACTGCACTATTTAGGTTACTAATACAAGAAAAGTAATAGTGATATTTCCAAATTTCTGGTCATAGTACCTAAAATTATTAGACAGGGTAACAAATTTCAAAGTTTTTTAAATACATTAAAATGTATTTAAAAACAAAAAGAGCTTATCCACTTCCTGGTGCCCATTTAACGTTGAATTTTGGGACACGTTGTATAATTTATGCCATTAAATAAGTTTTAATTATAAATTTTGTTGCAAAACAAATAAAAATACAGAATATTCAGTTTTCGTACAGGTTATCGAAAGTTAACGTAGCAAACACACAATTATAACTAAATAGGTACAGTAGCAATGTTCCGCTCATCCAAATACAGTGTGTCAGACAAAACATGCTTTTGTTTTGAAATGTGTAGATACCTTACGAATATAATAAAGACGTAATTACTAGGAATAAGTAGCGTTTTTGTGTGCTTTCATTATTCGTCTTGTAATTTATATAAGTACACCATATTATTAGTTATAAATCGATTACTCAGAACAAGTACTTTTGTTGATCTCAGTGCCACTTAACAATCCACCGCCGCCCATGGCTCCACCGACCTCTCGGTTATTCGAGCCGAATACAACAAGCACACCTATGCTTTCATCGCCGTTCGCAAGTGTACCGTGATCTATATCTGCTGTTGTTCTTCACGGCCTTCTCCGTTCGTTCTTCCGCAGTTAAGCGCTCGTGCCACGCGTGCGCGAACCTGCGGTAAGCCGCGAAGTTCGCCGCCAATGCTACAAGATCAGTGTAGTACCTACACCGAGCCCACAGCGCCATATCCCGTCCAGCATTGTACTTCACAGATCGACAAACCTAGGACAGGACAATATGATTGATCTCTATCCTCCTCGCACGCACATACATATATACTCGATCTGCACCTTCCTAATTCATACAATCTCTTACGAAAAACTGCCCTTGGTATCATCAGCTCAGCCATCCTGCCAAGCGCGTACTGCAGCTATCTACATACCGCGTTTTCATCGGCTCAACAATCCACCAACCGCGGTCCTACATGCACCATCCAGGTGTCCAACACGAATTACCTCTAGATCCGCGGGACAGACTCCGGCCAGAATGGTAGTCCTACTGACGGATCTGTTAGCCTTAGTCAAGAGAATCAGTACCTGTCTCTGACCCCTCAGTACGACACTGCGGCAAGCATACATTTCTAGTCGGTGGCAACAGATCGCTACATCATATGTTAATGTTGCAGCATAAGTTACCCTGTACAGAACCTTGATAACCGTGAATTGAATACCTGAGATATTGCCGTTACCCTCGATATTCCCGAAGCAAGACGCAGCGCGTTCTCCAATCCGCGTGGCATGCCGCATAAACAACAGGACCGTATCCAATCCACTCCGAGGACCATCGCCGAAGTGTAACTTAACAGTGCCTAATCTGAAATTTGTTTTGTAATGATAATAATTCAAAGACAAATCGCCCGCCGTTCATTCGCACGAGCGCAAGCGTATCGCCGCATCTCTATTGCACTAAAAAATCACAAATCACTGTCACCCTACACTGCCGTCACGCCCACTTTCATACTTGTCTGTTGCCGGACTGTCGGTTGAGTATTTAGTTACCTATTACACTTAACATATTACGAACAGCTCTTAATTGTGTACGACTATAAAGCTTTGATACAACATGACCTATAAACTGATGGAATGCGGCAGCTGCTTAACTTAAAGGCTATCGTAGACAGCAGATTCCTGCAATATAGTGCTTGCAGTCTTTCTCTTGACTTAGACTATGAAAATATGTAGTAGAATACCTAGGGGGTGACAACGCAATCCACCGGCACGGGCCTGTGGCAACCGGGCATGTGTTACAATGAAGTGAAGGGGCTTTTCGTAACTAGTTGTAACATTGATGGAACAACCACCTTCAATCACAGAAAGTCGAAATGAAACTGAGGAGGTGACTGATTTGCGAGCATTCATAAATAAATAAATATTGTCGGACAAATTACACAGAGCCATCTAGCCCCAAAGTAAGCGAAGCTTGTGTTATGGGTACTAGACAACTGATAAACATACGTAAATACATTTTTTTTTTGTAAATACATACTTATTATACATAGAAAATACCCAGACCAAGACAAACAGACATGTTCATGCACACAAATGTGTGTACTGTGTGGGAATCGAACCCACGAGCATTGGTGTCAAAGTAGCGTAACAGCGCGTTCCACCACTGCGCCACCGAGCTCGTCATTCATGATGGAAATGCATCAGTTCAGAGAGTAAATGCGGGCTGTGCAAGACCGTTTGAGAATGCTTAATCAAACTTGGTCGAAAAGTAATGTCGTCGTCTGCAGTACCGCACTCTTAAATTAGAAGAGGGTATTCAGACGTTGAAGTAACGCTTTGTTACTGGAACAGTGACCAGTCAACCAGACAAGTCACTCCTGGCGTCCGTGGAGGAGCTTAAGTTGGAACTGAACGATCATGACTAGGTACTTTTGAATGAGGAGGAATTAACTTGCATCCCTGAACAAAAGGAGAAAAACTCTCTCATATTGTGTCAACAGTCGCCGCTAAACTGGCTGTCAACCTTGCCCCTGATGACCTATTGTGCGTGACACGTGTAGGTCGGGTCTTAAAGGCGGCCGGAGGCTCACCCTGCCGCGCTCTATTATGGTGTCTGGCCAGTTCGCAGAGGTAGCACTACGGAGGGCATGGAACTCCCGGAAACCCCACACCGCTTCTATATTAACGACTTAGACTTACCAAGGTCAATAGCTTTTTGTTTAGACGAACCCGCGATCTGGGGAGTCATCTAAATTGGTTCTACGTTTGGACACGCGAAGGTCGAATCTTCGCGTGTCCAAACGTAGAACCAATTTAGATGACTCTTGTTTACTTTATTGTTTCTTTACTCAAATACTTATACCCGCATCGAAGCACTAATTCGACCTTCGAACTGCGTTTAAAAAATATTACATTGTTAATCGTGATGCTTTTAAACAATATATTGTTATTAATGCTTTAACTTGGTCCTTACTGTCCACGTCGTTATATTATTTAATAAATATTTGAAACACATTTTGTATACTGGCCGTCGGTTTATGGATCCTTCGAGTGGACTATCAACAGATTAACAATGTTAACTTGCTTGTTAGCTTTCTTTGTCCAGTGGTATCATTGTGTATTCTTACTAATCGAACTGATGTACCTGTATTATGTTTTACTCGTATTTAAGTGCATATCCTGGCGATTTCGAATAAACTGTCTAGAATTCTAGAGGTATTATCCTCGTTTGGTATCAACATATTTCTAGAACCTTATGCCTCCTCGTATACCTACCTCCGCTATTTTGTTTCTTTATCTTCAGTTTCATATCTATCTTCAAAATAATATCGTTTTTATTTTACTTTTAGATATTATTCCTATAATCTCCATGGATCGTAAGCCGAGGTTTTTCAAATTGGCCTTGACGATCTCACTTCTGCAATATATCACTTGAACCCCGACATCGTGGCAATAAATTAAACATGGATCCAGGTTGGCCAGGAGACTCAGGCACCCGCTCTCTTCAGCTATCGTCTGCGTAATAATCCATGTACTCGAGTGAGGTGAAAAATTTTTGATACTCTGCGGCTTTGAAATCAACCCTGCGCATCAATCAAAGCATTCCATCGGATTTCACCCTCATTCTCCTTTTATTGATTTGTCCATACACTTTAGCTGCTAAGCTGATCAAATGGTCCTATAGTTCGCACAATCCATATGTGAACCCTTGCCTTTATACAAGGGCAGGATGACTGCGTGTCTCCAATCGGACGGGACCTTTGCGGTTCTCCAGCATAATTTGCTCCAACACCAGAAAGCGTCCCAACGTAGGTGCCACCTAGTTTGATCATCTCAGCTGTAACCATATCGATTCCCTCTAACTTTCCATTTTTCAAACTTCGCATCAACCATTCAATCTCATCCATAATAATGTCTCATGGTACGCTGGCACTGCCGAGTCAGTCACAGACTCAATCACAGTGTCAGCGTCCTGGACATAATCTAACATTTCTCTAAAATATTCTCTCCACCGTTCTAACATTTCCTGATTGTTAGCAAGAATGCTACTAGCTTTACATTTTATTTTGTCCATTCTAGATGCTCACGAACTACTTCGAGACTTCTTTACCTCTCTCCGGAAGAGTTTGGAACCTCAAAGTTCTTCGTCAGCCACTCTTCCTCATTCATAAGTAGTATTTCACGCTTCTCTTTCACTAAAGCTTTGGTTACATTCATGCATATTCATACTTGCATATATTTCTTTCTTCTTCTCTTTCTTAAGATCACTTTGCTGAAATGATGATGATGAAAGATGATACGTTATCCAGCCACGCTTTCCTTTTTTTTCCACGGAGGATTCAACATCCGCAACCTTCCAGGCATCTTCTCTCCGTGTTCTACGTCTATTTGCGCATCCACATACTCCTTTGGCATTGTGCCCCATACTTTCTTTCAGAACATTCCAACATTCGTCTACATCTGAGTCGGACTGAGTCACTGACTAGACGTAGGTACATACGTATTCCACACACTTTCATCTTCCAATTTTCACTTCTTATTTTTTTTATGATCCCCGAAAGGTATACGCACTCGCCAGCGCCTCCTCTTCTTGAAAATGCCCACAAACCGGCTTATCACAAGATCAAGAAAATGGCAAAGGAATTGTAGCCAGCAGGATAGGACGTAGGATGTTAGCTTACAGCACAGGTATTCAGTTTAGAACACTTTCATAATCTTAATTCTAAATGACACAGCTTCAGGAACTCTGCTGAATACTTACTCGGGAAGGATTCCCACTTTAAATACCACCTGTAAAACGATAGTGAATTTTACAAGGCTATCTTCATGCTCTTTGTCCCGTTTCCAGAAAGTTTTTATTTATTTTTCTTTACTGTTCACTAGAACTTATGTGCAAAATGCTATCAAAATTGTCACATAAAACAAATTTTACACTGAAACTTCAAATTCATATAATAACACCAATATCGCTTGTCATAAGCGCAATAAGAGGGGTAGGGCGCATTAAAGCAGCCCATCTGGGAAAGTACCTCCACCTCACAGAAAACCGCAGTTAAATAACTCCCTGGAGGGGTATTGTGTTCCTGGGTGTGAGTGAGGTTACCAGCAAGCTCCTAAGGAGCTGATGTGTTAGCAGCAAAGGTAGCATCGCGCGATCGATAATATATTGGCCGTACCTCGCGAAGTTGTATAAAGAAGCACAATTTTGGTGTGAACGCGACACCAGCTGACATTAAATAAAACCACACGTTAATTTAAAATGGTATATTCCATAAGATAATTGTATGTTAATAGAAAAATCTCAGACATACTGACACTTAACAAGGCTAGAAATATTGAAATGGTCGACTATACAACACGCGGCATAAATCCTTATATTAATAATTATTATTATGTACGAATTACTCTGACACACTCATAGGAACATTTGCACCTTACTCTAATTATACTACGGCATGACAGCAAGCTATGAACGGAGGAGCTAGTGGTGACACCGTGAACAAATAATCAACAAATTTCGTAACGGTTTATGTTGCATATCCACAGTTCACAGGCAAGCCAGGAGGCCTTACACATTGTAATTATTTGTAAATTTGTATTTCTATGCCAATATTTCGAAGTAACAGGTATAGTAATAGGTATATGATTTTAAACAAGCAAATTTTTATTATTGCGTAAAAATTTTTAAAAATTAACTTGTGAAAAATTTTGGGACGCAATACAAAACCGATCAACGCGTAGTTATCACTCAAAAAATAAATTCATATTGTTGAACTCAGTGGGGAGATTGTTTGAAGACGGAATACAGACTATCATGTCTGCGATGTCTTGTTGATGACACCGGGCCCCATTTGGCAGAATGTGAATAAGGTAGCTGAGCTGTGCAGGCAGTGTACAGACAGAGCACGAACAATGTTAGAAATAAATTCATAAAAAATGCACAAACAACGACAGATTAAGTTATACAACCTTGCCTGCATTTGCATCTTATGTGGTTGCAGTAAAAGTTACATTTGCATGGTTTTGTATAGCTTGATCAGTCGTACAATATCTGCTAAGTAACTTTTCAGTAAGATATATCTGTATAAACGCCTCTCCGATATAATCTTGTATTCTACCCTCTGTTAAATCATATACATATTCACTAATAAACGATGTTTTTCAAAAACGTTTGTTTCGGAGATTCGTCGATATTGTTTCAGAAACTGTATCTTTTAATGCCGTATTTATAAACAAATATTTACTGTTGTACGTAATTGGATGCCAAGTGACATAAAATCGAGTGCAACATATCAACGAAAACGTGTTTTAAATGAAGCACGTTTTTATAACAATAGTTGTCAATAATCTCAAAAAAATACAATTGTAGACAAGTTTCAAGAATGAATTACTTTAAAAATAAACTCAAGGAATTTCCAGAAAGTATTCTCTCACAATATTGGGTTGGATCTGATCGGGCCGAAACTTAGGACGCCCGCTGTTATATGCAATAAATTTTCCATTATCGTAATCTGTAATAGTATGTCAAAAATACAATCGAGAGCCCATCAATTTGAACACGTGCGGTCCGATCTCAATTTTACGTAATGAAGTGTGTCTTAAAAAAACCAGTCAGTGATTCTGGCTATTTCCAATAGCTCGCCATAAATGCGTGCGTATTAAAATGGTACTAATTATAGATAAGATATGCTCTTAAACTGTATCCAGATTGTGGATACCCGCCACGTGGACAGCAACATAGCTCTTAGTGATGCAGTACTAAGGATATTATGATGAATATAGCAATAACTAATTGTAGTAACCAGACAATAAAATTAGCTTCTGTTTCTAAATTTTAAACTGCTCACTTAAATTATACTCTCTATCATTATCATCAAACCATACAGGATCCTTTTGAAACTTCACTTTTTTAAGGGTCGTCTCAGTTGAATAACATCTATGGGATGGATCTATAGATTACTATTAAAAACTGTTGTGAAATGTCTAACGGTAACGTTCTCGTTCTTAAAAATGTAATTTTTCAAAAGAACCCTGAAATAAACAATGTCTAAAACAATACTAAATTAATCTCATTAATAAAATCAATCAACAAACATATTAAATTCATGAAAGTTTCTCCCGGGAAAAGCAAAATCGTTCACAATGAAGAAGACAAGCGAATAGCAATACAACAATTTAATATATTTATCTACTAACTTCCGACTCGACGCCGTACTGTACGGTACAATTTTATTTACAAACATTCACTAGAAGACAATTGTCTTGTCCATTGTAAACTTATCAATTTCAACAAAAGATACGCATAATGTTATAATTTTAAATTAAGGCCGCATTCCTGTTCAGAATAGTCTATTTTCGCATCTGGTTCTAAATAGGACCGAATATGAAAACAAAACTCCTGGTCTGCTAATAAGCTTATACGGGCATTGAGTTATTATGTAGGTACTAGAGGAGCTATCCTAAGTAAAAGTCTTGCTCCGTTTTGGTAAGAATTAAAACTAGTGTCCGCTGCAGCGTTGAAATAATTTAGATGTCTATCCCAAAGATTCGAAGATACACACTAAATCGTTTCTAAGGGGTATTTTTCTCGCGACCAAAAGGTCAAAAGTCGTTCAACATAGTACAGGAATGAGTTGTTGCCGATCAGCAACATGTGTCGGTTCTAGTACACTTATAATAATTCAATGCATACGGGTGATTCGAATAGAAGTGTAAATAATGTTTTACTCATATGGTTCTCAATAGGACCCAATATGAAAAAACTCTCTGAGCTGAATTTACAATTCAATGTTAGTTAGATCTTTACTGGTGCTCTAGAGAAAAATGTAAATGCCTGTTTTAAAGCATTCTAAATGGAAAGTGGCCGAACCCTTACACCCTAAGCAATCCGCAGACATATGCATTACACCAGTTTGACCTTCTATTCAATGACATCAACTACTTTTACTACGTATGTGTGACAAACAGTCGATTTATTATGGCTGCTTTATTTGTCTCTTAAGCACATCGCCGTGTGGAAGACATAGGTTTAGGGTCAAGACAGCCTATTGTGTTTTTACGTGTGGCATGGTATTCTATTACAAAACACGTCACCACGATATGGTCAAATTCAAGTGTCTAATGGGATCTAAGAACTACTGCCAGCGATATGCTTACTGTGAGTCTACGTGTAAGTTTAATTTTCTATTAATTCTATTAATTACAATAAATCTACGGGAACAAATACGAAATTGTAGTAATTCGAACAACTCTTCGCCTTTGTATGTACACGTCTATAGTTTTCAATATTTAATGTCAACTCGTTGTAAAAGTTGTTGATATTAATATACGAATAGAATAACCCCGTTTCTTCATAAATTGTAGGTATTTCTGATACAGCCTGAATATTGTACAAACAAAAATTTATGAACACATATTTATAGCTCGAAAATACTATTTTCAACGTTATACGAAACGCTACAATTTATGTGATTTTTGTATCAATATATCGCTACCATTCATAATTTCATGAGTTTCATACGAATATTGTTATTCAAATAATAATGTTTATTTACACATATTCACTAAAAGCAAATATACACCTAACATCGTAAAACAAAAGTGGCATAATAGCTAAGAAGCCTGCCCGCGGGTTTCCTTAAATATTTCAATGTCGCAGACCTCGTGCATAATATTATTAATCATATATATCTATATTAATCAGATACGGTGCACGATTCACCCACGCTAGCGGACCAAACACTCAACTTTCATCTCTTTAATATTAGTTCAAATAATTTTCCAAGAACGTGGTCAATGTTAAAATATTTTATATTTTCACAACATATCCTTATCATAATCTAAATGTATTGAAAAACTGTTAAAACCAATTGCACTTATTCATATCACTAGTATGACGCTAATTATAATAATTCACTCTAAATGCACTCCAAAACAGTTCCCTGATGAAGTAACGAGAACTATTAGGCGTTATATGTGTTTTATTACAGTGAGAAATCTTTTTGCTTCAATCAATTTTTGACTAGCGAAATGAGATGTGAATTGAGTAAATTGTAACCGACGACAAAGACATAGGGTCTTACATATTTAACTTACAAACTTTGTACCCCTTACATACAAATCTAGTACATAAACTAGTGACGATAGGTCAATGAACAAAACGTGGCTGACGCTTAGCTGAGCGTTTGACCACTGGACATTTACCTTTCGTGACACATTTATTTACAAAAAAGTTTCTCGTAATGGGTACAAGATATATATAGCCCAGGTTACATCATGTACATTACATGAATACTTACTTTTAATGGTGGCTGATTAAATTGCCCATTATTTAAAAAAAAAAAAAAGAAGTGATGACTGATTAAAAATTTCTAACTGTAAAATTATATACATTAAGTAATATGACACATGACTTATAAATTATATAAACTATATGAATGCAAATTAGGCAGGCTCAACCTACTTTACCTTGCAAATACCTAGATATATATATATTAAATCTCAATATATTACGTACAGAATGGCAGCACAAATAATTTACCCGCTACCTATCCATACCCCATTGACATGACATTGTACATTTGTGCCGATATTTCGAAATATGATAATTCGATTTTCCGAACATACCCCTATTGGCGGAATTGTATTGGATTCATGTTTCTTTTTCTCATTTACATTATGAATATGCAAGATTGCGAGCGTTGATTCTTTTGTTTCCAAAGAGCCCATACGTATTAAGTCCTGTGTCATCTTACTAATGTGCATTTAAGGCCTTAGACATGCTAAAAGTCATCACTTTTTAATATAAATGCAAATCAAATCGAGCATTAATATTCGGTTTTTGAGTAATATTTGGAGATCATAATAATAAAATTTATCAAACCCTTTTTTTTGCATTTAGTTACAGACGCTTTATGATATGTCCACTGATTGTAGCTTTAAAACATAATACCAGTATGTTACATGATTACATACCTATGCAACATTCCAATATCGATTACTTGATATAAAAAATTACAGACAATGTGTCATTGAGAAGTAAAGGTAAACCTTTGAGTAGAAGAGAATCTGAATCGTTGTTTCATATGTAATTTACGTGAGCGAAGTGACGGACCTGAAAAAAGATGACGAAAAGCTCCGGCTGACTAAATAACACACTTACTACGACGGAGTCAGGACCTCCTAGACAATCCAGCGTACAGTGGCATGTCTACTTCTATTTATAGGTCTATGATCTTTTTAAGTCTTCTTATAAACGTACAAAAATTATAGAAGAATACTCAGGTTTCAAGAATAATTGTAATAATTTATAATACAGTGGCAATTAATACATAACTAATGACAATAACTATCAGAGTGTGAAATTAAGAATTTAGACCAATTACATATAAATCTGTAGTCTATTTGTATAAAGCTACGCATCACTGGGCAACAAGCATAAAGCGATTACAAATATAACATTAAGTACAAGTTATGCTTTACTTACATTACTACAAGTGCGCCATAACGAGAGCTATTAACTTGTTACAAGAGATCATGTTCCTTACGTTCGCTGTGATAAGTATTATTCATCATAATTTTCCGAAATGTGCTGGAATGCTCATCGCAATACACAATTTAGTCATTCTGACCCAATATAAATACCAACATACTAACAAATATCTCACTGGCATACAGCTCAAATGATGGTCTTTTATTACTGCTTACAACAAAATAAATTAAGAAAGAAACAGATATAATACAGATACAACGCGAAAGTAGGCTGTAGGAGCCGAGGAAGGATTACCTACTATGACCAAACTGATCGTGTTTTATTAGAAGGTGATGTCGGAAGCCCTAGAAATCGGCGAGCGTGCATGAGAAGAGCTATGGATGTTAAAGAGGTGAGGTAGGTGCATTAAGGACCGAGTCATGTAATGCTCGAGTAACGTAATCCCTCTGTCTACCTCGCGAGGGATTCGACGTCAAGTTATATATAAATAGACTAAATACATAGTAACCCCGTAAGAGGCTAAAGGAGTCGATTATTTCTATCGAATCAAAGACAAAAAAAGAAATGGAAAGGATTAAAAATCCTGAAAAGTTTAATGAGCTATCTACATACACAGTAACTTCAGCATTATGCAACCAAGGCAATCGACGCTAGGTAGTTCGAAAAACCAATATGATTTCAAATTGGAAAAGATATAGTATAACACACACACAAACAATAAACTATTGAAAGGGGATAAAATACACATTTTGGTCAAATTATAATCCGTGACCCGTGGATGTGACCTGATCAAAATCGCACAATGCGGTGTGCACTCAGCATTATGATTATTTGCCGAAGCACCTTTCGACTAACTTTAAAAGGCGTCCATAGTAAAGGCGAAAAACATAAATAAGCTGATGGTACTTATGAAGGTATCGTCGCGAACACGTCATCTCGGTAATAACTTTGAAATAAATTCCCGTGTTGTACTTTGAAGGAAGCGACACTACTTTCGTGATAATGATTTAAGTGTTATTTCCCCTTTCTGTAAGTATCATCGTAAAAAGTCCTAGCTACGATGCTTCTTTATTACTTTCGTATGTTTTCGTCGTATGTTATTAACTACTCATTAATAGCTTTGCGGTATGACAGCACAGTGACGTTAGATGCAAAGTTCTAAAATAATCTGTAGCGTCCATCGCACTTCACTGAAACAAACTCTGCACTTTCAGCTTAGGCAGTAACTGTAACTGTTGATCTTTTATTATTTGTACCTGAAAATTCTCCACGCATTATTGGGCTTGCCTCGTTTACATAAACACGGTATTATAATAGGTCATCGACAGTTTACACACATACCTCGTGGTAATCCGATTCTTTTATTTCAAGTGGGTCGTCTTCTTTTATCATCTGAAAGGGACAGTAATGTTTTAAACAAAAATGGACAGAAAATACATATCTACATGGTATTTGAACCTGTGGTCCCTCGATTACCAGTGGACTGCACTACCACATATCGCTGACACGACTTGAGCTTAGGTCGCCGGCGCGGGCGAAATCGTAGAGCCTAATATCACCGCCAAAATCAATTCTTTCTCATTTCCAATCACTATACTATATAACTCAGGCGTGAGAATGTGGTGTTTCATGTGTTTGATATAGTTTATCTTGATCTCGTCGCTTTCAATCATTATTACTATTTCAAAACTTACGCATATGAAAAATTACAAAACTGTTATAATGTCATCCTCAGTCCACGTAAAATTCAACTAAAAATATATGTACATTAAGATGGATGGGAGATGAGCAGAGTAGTTTCGTACTTTTTCGTACTTTTTTTTCGTATTTGACGAATCAAGCGGAGTAAAACGGACTACCAAATGTACAAAAACACATCTCCCTTCTGTTCCTCTCCACCTCGATGGAATGTCAGCCTTATGAAAAGAGGAAGCAATAGACTGCGCACAATTACGCAATACTGTGTGATGTCGTCGTCGGTCTCACCTTGGGCGGTCTCCCGCGGCGCGGCGGGCGGGGCGGGGCTCGGGCGGCTAGCACTCGCAGTTGGTGCGCCCGCAGCAGATGCTCGGTGTGGTCGCGCGGGGAGGCCAGCCGCGCGCCGCACGCTGAGAACACGCACGTGTACTCGCCCTCCGACGACCCTTCCGTCTCCGCGTCTACACAACACACACAACGTTCAACCAAGGCACTGACCGAAATAGATATACTAATGTAATAACCTAATAACAATATACTTAGGCATTAATAGGAATGAACATAGTGAAGATCGCGCGAAGTGGAGATGTAGAAGTTGGAAATCGGAGCCCAGGCTCAGAAGCGAGAGTTTGGGACGCGACTGGGACTAATGCTCGGATATTGATGAGATCGATTATTGTTCCACGGATAAAGCCAAAATTTATATTTTAATAACTCACAATTAAATTAATATTCATATTACCAACTTAAGGCCATCACGCGCCCTGTAGACTGAGGCCTATATATGGCCTCAGTCTACATACTACATAGTTCGTTCATTTTTGAAAAAAATAAATAGTTTTTGTACAGTTTAGTGTGTAGGCCATTTATTGACAATAATTATGATATGTAATACGTTACCTATGAATATTCAAAACAACTCGAAAATGTGATATTTCTAACCAAAACGGGTAATTTTCAAATGTATGGGACGTTACGGGTACATTTTCGTTTTTAGTACCGTGTGGCGTCACGGGCTAATATCTTAGGAACCGTATTTATTATAAGCGAGAGCTGCTAAATGTTTAAAGACACAAACACAAAAGAGATTTTAATTATCTTCAACACGAACACGCGAAATGTATGGGAAAACGTATATAACGGGTTCTGATTGCTTAATAAACTTGCGAGTGATATTACGCTTGTCCAATATGTTTTTTTCCAAGTAATAACAAATATTAATGCTCAATTCAATATCAGATTGAATAAGCTCACAAATAATTTTACTTTATGCCGAACATTGAAATAGAAAAACCCTCTATTATGAATTTTCTATACCAGTGTACATTTTAAATTGATCTCTCAACAAAAACAAAGAGACAATGGCCATGCAGAATCATGTCCCTCATCACCGCATCTGATGTAACATACGTGGAACGATAATCTAGTGATAATATATACAGTATGACATGTAGGAGAGTAACCGTTACGGGTCGGGTGGTAAAATAGAACGCGTAGTTCTTATTGGCTAGTTCACGAATCAACATCGCGTCACTTTGTAGACTCGAAAGGCTGGGATATTTTGGCGTTTTGGTGTGGGGGGGGGGGGGGCTTCATGCGACGTTAAATGGTTTATCGGTACGTGCAGTACAATCATGTGAGCCAACTAACTATCGTTTTGTTCCTTCTTATCATCGGGGTCCATATGTTGCGCCATGTGCCGCAGGAGCAGTTTCTCAGTGGGCAGCACCACGTCGCACTGCTTGCACGAGTGCCGCTGTGGCGCACCACGGGAACTGGGGGTCTTCAACTCTGGGTGAGCCTCGCGTCTGCACAAATATAAAATGAAAAATAAATTAACGGTAGATTAAAGCAGAATAATTTAATGCAAAATGATTAATAATTTAATAAATGATGACCGTTCTTAAAAACACATGTTCATACACACAAACGTTTGTACTGCGTGGGAATCGAAACCACGAGCCTTGGAGTTAAAGTAGCATTATAAACCACTCCACTGACGGGCTCGTTAAAATGTCAAAGTCAAAGTCAAAATCTTTTTATTCCGTAAAAATGGCTACATTTGTTTGGAATCGTCACAATTTTTTTCCCTACCGTGCAGTTTATGACTAGGTGAGCACTGATAAAAATACTGCCAAAAAACTCAGGCATCCCTCTTTTGGTAGCCAAACAAATTTACATATTTTATTAATTACATTATAATTGGATCGACTCACTCCCAGGCATTTTTATCATTAATATAGTCAGATACTTTATAATATGCCCTGCTACACAATTTGGCTTTAATAGTAGTTTTAAATTTGTTTATTGACAATTCTCTTATATTGCTGGGAAGTTTGTTATAGAACCGTATACATTGCCCCATAAAAGAATTACTTATTTTGTGGAGACGGCTTGCATGTAACACAAGATTATGCTTATATCTAGTATTTATGCTATGAGTATCACTCTTTTTACAAAATGAGTCTATGTTTTTATGGACATACAAAAGATTTTCATAAATATATTGCGATGCGACTGTTAAAATATTTATTTCTTTGAATTTTTCTCTAAGGCTCTCCCGGGGACCAAGTTTGTAGATACCTCTTATGGCTCTCTTTTGCAATAAAAAGATGGTGTTAATGACCGCGGAGTTACCCCAGAGAAGAATTCCATATGACATAATACTATGAAAGTAGCTGAAATAATGAAAATGTTACTCCCTCATCACATCACACAGCCATCACAGGTATCGCAGTAAAAGGCCAGTGGATAGCGAACCAACCCGACGGCCCGTGGTTCAAATCCTGACGTGGCCATCTACCGCTAAATACGCGTTTTTGGATTTATAATTATCACTTGCTCGGCGGTGAAGGAAAATATTGTGAGGAAACGTCTAAGAAATTATATTTCGAAAGACGAGTGACCTAAACTAAGATCTAGTTTCCCCTCTGAGTTCCTACACAACCCAGAGGAACCCTGACAGCATTCGCTCCACATCAAAAGTCAGTATATTCGCCAAATCCTTAGGCTTAGGTATCCTGCCATCCACACTATGAAGAAGTCTCACCTGTGGTTGTACATGTGGTTCCGTTGCTGGAACTGTTCGCCGCACACGTTGCAGTCGTACGTGGACTCCACGGGGCGGCCGTTCAGGTGTCGCTTGCGGTGCTGATTCAGATTCGTCACCTGAAATTAACATTGTTCTTATCAACGATGTCTATGTCACCAATAGAGTGGCTGCTCGGTACATTTGTTTTAACTTGCCATTAAGCCCTAGCAGGCACTTAAGACATATACACAATATATCATAAATTTTATCATTTGACGTCATTACTATGTAGCTGCCAAAGTAGAATTGCCGAAAGAAACTTGTAAATGTATTTTTTTTTCAAATCGGTAATTCATGTTACAACAAATTCATCGGTATTGGCAAGTTTCTTTCGTCATTCGGCAATCATATGAAATTATTTTTTTTATACAACTAGATTGGCAAACAAGCATGCGGCCCGCATCAGATGGTAAGCGGTCACCGCAGCCTATTGACGCTCGCAACATGACGGAAATGTTACTCGCGCGCAGGCAATCTTGTGACCTAAGTCTGTTTCGTCACAGTACCCAGTAATTTCTCTGCCATATCTTAGCCCTTCAAACCGGAACACAGCTATATAAATATAGCTGCTTGGCGGTAGAAATAGGTGAGACAGAGGTACCCACGCAGATGACTTTGGTACAAAGTGTCCCGCTGATAAATCCTTTATGAAATCCTTTAATGTTTCTCACAAAGGCGCAACATGACAGTATATTTATTATTAATATACTGGAATTGCTGTGCAATTTAGTTATTATTAATATATAATTTTGTCAGCTGATTGTTAGAACCATTGTGAGGAAGCGAAATATGTGCTAGTGAAGCTTGTGTTACACCGTTCATACAAAATAATATACTCTAATATTATCTCTGTAATGTAATATTCGTAAAAAAATAACCGTGGTATTTGAAAACTTTTATGTCTGTTTTATATATAGCAAAACCCTTTATTTACTTATATTTACTGTACATTACCCCAAAGTTGGTGGTCAACGACAGGACGGAAATTTTGTCAAATGGTCCCTCATCACTGAAAGGTTAAGGATCACTGTTCTAAATAGATTCAGAGAGGCTCCTCTTATGCCTATATTCCCCAATCGTTCCAAAAGCAACAGGACAGAGACAGCGTCAAATGCGCTAAATCTAAAAATACAGCTAAACATAGTATTGTCTTAGGTTTTCGCGATTGTTATACATTGAATGTAAACAATTTTTAACGGAAGTATCGCGTTTATTTATTTTGTTGAACCTGACGTTTCGAATGCTTTGCAGCGTCCACGGTCGCAGGAAGACTAAGGTGACATTTGCCTTACATTGGTTATTCAATTATTACATCTACCGACGTGGATGGATTAATTATATACGTTCCGATTCACACGAAAATCGCTCACATCTCTCATATAGCTCACATCCTCCCAACATTGTATGAAAATATTTTCATGAAGAGACATTTCACTGTTAGTTCGGGACGTATCTAAGTGTAATCGTCCCACATTCGTAATAATCGTAGAAAGCTTCCAGAGATGTTACGTGATGTTCCTGGCTGGCTGAAGCCAACATCCGTATGGTACCAACCTGTGCATAGGCCTTGTTGCACCCGGGCTCTGGACACACGAAGGGCCGCTCGCCGGTGTGGAGACGAACATGGTTGTTCAAGTTTGTTACCTGTATTACACAAAATGTATCGTTAATTTCTCGTTCATAATCAGAACTGATAAACATGCTGACATAAATATATTATAATGTCGATCATTTGAAAAGAGATTTATATTGGCAAGTTTCTTTCGACATTTCTTAGCCAATTATTATTTGCCAAATACTAGTAGATTAAGAAAAGAAAAATAATAACTAAGAGGATTGAATATCTATACAGATAAATAAAATTGGAGTGTCTGTTTGTAATATTAAAATAACCGCTTTTTACTCGTACTAAATGCATGTGGATGTATACACGGTACATATACAAAAATATTGTTTTTACAATTTTGTCTGTCTGTCGTTCTTTACTCCGGCTAATCTCTGAAACGGCTGGACCAATTTTGACAGGACTTTCACTGGCAGATGGCGTGTATACATCCATATGCATTTAATAAAAAGCGGTTATTTTAATATAACAAACAGACACTCTAATTTTATTTATCTGTATAGATGTAAGACGCGTCTCATTGCCCACTGGCGCCCATTGGCCAATAAAGATTATTTATCTTTAACATTGTTCACTATATTGTATATGTGTCCAGATCTCTCAAGTGCATGTGAATGTACTTAAGAGATCTGGGCACATGTACAGCTGGGTGGGATGGCGGTGGGAGGCCGAAGCGATGAGAGATTTTAATGTATTAACTGTATAAGAAACAGGACTATTCGGCCCAATACGGACCTGTCGAGTCGAAGCTGTTGCCAGCAGAAACACACGGCACTGCTTATTATGGCTACGGTGGCGGATCATGAAGTGAAAATTCTCTAAGCGCGCCGTGAAAGGGAACAAGGATTGGCGATTTTTGTAACGTAACGGTTACGTTAGGGCATTACTGCGAAGAATGTTTAAGTACCTATGTAATGTGTTTCTTGGGATTTGATAGCTATATTGGACGACATACAGTTTAGTACAAATGATATTTTGATTGTCGCCATGTATATTTTCCCAATTAAAAAACTAGATAACATTATTTGTTTCCTCATTCATTGGTTATTTAACTTATACAACAGGCTACCTTATTTCAAAATTAATATAAATTGAATTTCATGTATAGTAGTACCGATAACCTGCAGAAGTTCCATTTATTGCGTGTGTACACATTGAAAGAAGCACTCTTTTTTTATATACTTACAGAGATTTACAAGCATACGGCCTAACGCTTGCAATACCCGACGTAACGCTAGCGCGAATCACATCTGCTGCTAACGCAGCAACCTTACCTTCCTGGTAACCTTACTCACACGCAGGAACACAACAACCCTCCAGAGAATTATTTAGCTGCAGTTTTCTGTGAGGTGGGGGTATTTCCCCAAAACGGGCTGCTTTGATACACCCTACTTCTCATAAAAATATGTTCATACACAAAAATGTTTGAGGTGTATACTGAGAGCTAACTAGTCTGTCCATAAATACTGTTACATACAAACTTTTCTTTTTTCAACTCTTTAATTATTTTGAATTTGGAAGGCGTTTATTATGTCAAAAATTTCTTTCGATTTCCAGGCGCTTTACATATTTTTTCGTTTTTATTATAACATTACAATATGTAATGGGGTGTTAAGAAAATAGGATTGCAGTGATTGACTTGCACAAAGTGGGTATAGAGCCGTCGGTTATATTCAAGACACTTCAAAAGCTTGGTATCAGCCGTATGTTCGTATATCGTACTATTGGCAGATATACAAACACTTCCTCTGTTGAAGACCATAAAAGATCGAGGCGACCGCGGCCTGTTAGAACTACAAATGCTGTTAAAGCCAGAATTCGCCGAAACCCCATTAGGAAACTAAAAATCTTATCGAGAGAAATGAAGATTCCCGCTAGGACTCTGTCGCGTATAATAAAACAAGACCTGAAGCTCGGCGTTTATCGTCGATATACAGGATATGCCCTAAATCAATCCCTACAGTTGAAGAGAGTGGACTGATCTAAACGCCTTCTGTCCCGATACGCAGGTGAAAGACAAAGAATCGTCCTCTTTACTGGTGAAAAAAATACAACAAGCAAAATGACAAAGTGTACGCACACAGTTCTAAAGTAACCGCCCAAGTGGTCGGAAAAGTACAACGTGGTCATCATCCTGCGTTTGTAATGGTTTGGTGGGGGGTGCTTATCAAGGAGTCACAAAGCCTCATTTTTGTGAAAAAAGAGTGAAGACTTCAGCAAAAGAGTATCAACTGTCTTGTATCGTGTTGTGAAACTTCTCAGCAATACACTTTTTAAAAATGTACCGTAGACTTTCCATCAGGACTCTGCACCTGGTAACAAGGCACGAACTAACCAAGTCTAGCTCGAAACCAACGTTCCGGACTATGTAAGAGCTGTAGACTGGCCCTCGTCTAGCCCAAATCTGAACCCCTTAGACTACATATTATGGTCAATTTTAAAGGACATGGCCTGCTCGAAACGACACGCCCATGGAAACAATGCATGCGATTCGTGGCCAGACAGATTAAAGGCCTGTATCAAAGACAAAGGTGGCCATTTCCAATAGAATCATTTTTTTTTTTTGCTGAGACTTCCATCAATATATACGTATAAGTTTTATTAAGATTACATTACTTCATAAAAAAATAAACGCATATTCATTTGTAACAGAACTTATTGCCGGACTAGGTATAACTGCCGTCCCACCGTGTTATGTGTCCAAACCTCAAGACTAACTTCGCCCCAAACTAGTATTCCACCCCTATATACAGTAGCAACAAAATTCACTATTTTTTTTTAAATTACTTAAAGAATGCATACTGTGCATATACTACTATACATATGCTTACAAAGAATGCATACACTAGCGCGAAGAGAAACAACACTTAAGCATATGTGCTCGTAAAATCGCCCGCGGCTATGTGTGCATGTCTGGATATGCGAGGGATCCGCACGCGGGCGCAGGCAGTCGACCGACTGCCTCTGCTAGGTCCGATGCTAGTAGTTCGCTCGTCACAAAACTGATTGACTACACGACGCTTACAACTTATTGTTAACCACATAAAATAATCATGTCCAGCGGCCTTTATTGTTGTTACATGCCATGCCAATGCTTCCCCTTGGTTTTACTAAAAGAACTGTGCATGTACATACGAGTATATGTATGGCTACGACTTTTGGCAATTATTAGACATTATAAAACAAATAGAAAAAGTGGAAAATATATGCGAGTCATCAATTTATAATTAAAACATTAATAATTGATTACAAAAATGTCTTATGTTTTAATATTTATATGTCCTTGCATAAGTTTACATTACCTGTTTAACATATAATTTTCTTTGTTATATGTCTATTCTTTTTCGGTATCGACCCTAGCGGTAAGCGCACCAGCTCAAAGTCTTCGGCGTTTGAACTCTCGCGTACAGAGAGTGTCACCGCTGTGCCACGGAGATTGAAAGCATTACTAGCCAGCTAATAGCTTATGGTGAGGGTACATACCTGAGTGAAGGCTTTTCCACACTCGGAACACTTGAATGGGCGCTCATTGGTGTGGATGCGCAGGTGAGCTCTCAAATTGTTGGACTGAGAAAAAGCTGTCAAAATAATATCGAAAATCAGTTGCTATGATAGCAGCAGAGGCCTCGCCTAGTGATACTCAATGTATAACAAGCGTTCTCTTTGAGGTTTTAAATGCCTTATTTGTCATATTGCTGTCTCTCACTTTGCCAAGAGGGGAAGTCAATTCCAAAACTTCCTACTCCTACAAATCTCTTCTGATTAAATTCGTTGTGAGTTCCAAGGCAGATGTAGTTTAACCCCCGGGACGGCAATGGACTTCACTGTTCATTGCCTTTTTTGTGGTCGCCGCTGTTTAATCTGGCTACACAGGAGACACAGTGGTGGGTATGAGTGGTGGGCCTGTCCCGTAAAAAAAAGCGTTCATAGTCTATGGTAACAGCTTTACATCAGGTGGGCCGTATGCTTGTATCCCTCCCAACGTTGTATAAAAATAAAAAAAAACCCCCCAGTAGGGCTGTGTAGCACCACTCTTTGCTAAACGACTGTAATCTATTAAAAACAGCCGGGACTGAAGGCTTAACGTGCACTACAAAGCACGTAGGAAATCAGAAGACTAAAGCCCATACATGAACAGGCTGCAGTCCGTGTAGCATAACTCACATGTTTCATTAGACTGACGCAAGCATCGACCCCATCGAGCTACTAAAAATGATTTTAACTATGCAATACCCAGAACTTTGAACGAGTCGAAGGTGGAAAAATGTACTTGCCTATATGTTTGTGAAATTATCAAACAAATCATTTTCTTTTTTATATAAGAGTGAAGCGAATGACTACATCGGTCACCTAATAGTACGTGATCATAGGCAATCAACAATACCAAAGCATCACCAAATCCTTTACCTGCCTTTTATGAGAAAGAACCTTGTATCGTATTTGAACAGGAAAACCATTGAAAACTTGGTTTTAAAATTTCCCTACGCGTGAAAGGAAATTACTTAAACAGCATTCTACGGTTGACAGCCAACCGTCCAGGTGGCAAAGACGGAATTCATCTCGGAATAATACCCGTAATGAAGCTTGTAAAACCAGCAGAAGGAGAGACGATTCTTCGCGTTGACAACGAGTCCAGGTGATCGGAAATCACAGGATCGCCACTGAGAAATGGAGTAAGCAAATATTGGAAAGAGAAACGTGAAAGTATTCCGTGTGAAGGCGAACCTGGGCCTCGCCATAGGGACTGGAATCGTGCAACAAAAAGCAAAACCATGGGTAGAAAGAGAAATAAAATGTGCATCCCTTCCCAATTTGCTGGTCTGCAGAGCCACTCAGGACGAGTGGCTGCCGTACGTGGTCGCATTGGACGCGTCATCAGACAGAGATCCAGACATCAAAGATGAATTTAATAATTCCAAGATGAATAAGGTAACCGTTTCACATCAATCGAGCATTATTTGTCGCCTGACATAGCAAAAATTTGTAAGCACATAAACCTTAACAAATCTACTATATCGCTATAATAACATAATACTTATTACCTTTATTGCAGTAGGTGCAGACGAACCTCCTCTCGGCCCGGTGGTTGCGCAGGTGGTTCTGCAGCTGCATGGACTTCTGAAAGGTTTTGTCACATATACCACAGTAGCGGGACTCATTGCTCTCCTGCAAGGAAGCAATGCGTGTACCCTTAATACTACAACCACAAAGGCCTTTCTCTACGTCATTAGAATACGTCCACCAGGGACAATAAAAAATGTAGACATCTACTATAAAAGAAATAAGCAGACGTCTACATATTAAGATAGGGTAAGAGCGCATTACTGTTCAATTTGATCTAATCCGCTTCGTGTGCTTCCACCACCAATTAGCGCATGCGGACTAGCGCCGGCCGACACCCACGCACTAACGGTAGTAAATGCAACATGCCGTCGCTACCATGAATGCTCCGGTAGCCTCAGCCTCGGCTGCTGCGGTTGTCCGCCATCTCGAACACAAACCGCATGCACCCGCCACCGTCGCTGCCATGACTGCTCTGGTTTGTCACTCGTAGCTTTCGATGGATTTGTCACTTGTAGAGTGTTATTTTAACAACTAACATCTACAACGCCTGAGGATGCCTCGTGGAGAGGCGAAACACCGTGTCGCAGCGACGATCAGAGCAGTTGTGGCAGCGATAATGACGGGTGTATGCGGTTTCTGTTGCAAATGGCGGACGACCACAGCAGCCGAGGTGGGAGGAGGATGTTGGATACTTGAGATTGTAAAATGTTCAAACTAGGTACAGGCCAAAGAAAAAGGTCGGCACCCGGATCGTGTTCAGCGGACACGTTAAGCCGTTAATTCCGCTGTTTTCGATAGATGACAGTTGTTACTCTAATCTAAAGGTAGGTAGAGTAAGGTAATCAGCGCATCTGGGAAATTGCCTCCAACTCACAAAAAAACTGCAACCAAATAACAACACGCTGGAGAACTGTTATATTTCTGTGAGTGAGTGAGATTACGAATAAACTACTGAGGAGTTGCTGTGCTAGTAGCAGGTTTGATAACACATGAACGACACTTCCTGTATTGTAAGCGTTTATAGGCTACGGCAACCTCTTACCATTATGTATCATATCACCTTCAGACGTTGATTAAAAAAATCACGCGTATTCTAGGAAATTCAAGCAGCGATGTTCAATCAGTGGGAAGTTACGCTAAGGCGATGCTTGGCTTTGTTCTTGTCATTATGATATTATACCCCCAAGTGCGTACTATGGGCTGAAGACGCAGTTGTGGCGTTCTTACGAATCTCATATCTTCAAACACACTCATTCCGAATTAACACAATAATCATTTTCTTGATAATTTTAAATATTTGAGAAAAGTAGCAGAATTCACCACCATGAGGAAACTTTTTAAACATTTATCAGAGATTGTAAATGGTTTTACAAAAATATTTATTAAACCACAGCCAAATAACAACTCCCTGGGTAGTTGTGTTCATGCGTGACTCACATGCAGGAACACAACAAAACTCAGTAAGTTCTTAAGGCATTACTGTGGTACCACAGGTGGTTGCGATGTGCAAGCGATACTTGTTTGCCTACAGAGTTGTATAAAAAAACATTACAGATAATAAGATATCAAACCTCATTGTTGGATGTCTCTGCTTCTGTTGTGTCTGACGGAGAGGCAGCATTGTCCTCTATAGTCACCTCGGGCACAAGTGGCTGACATTTAAAGCATGCGTACACACCGTCCCGGCCTGTTTCAAACAGTTGCTGAAACAATCATTGTAGTAGATGAATAACACAGATAAAAATTCAAAAGTACACATGTAATTACAAAATTTAAATTTCTTTTGTAAACCCTTATGTTGTAGAATAAACTCCATTTATAGATTTTCCTAAGAAAATGCAGAATGTTGACATTAAAAACATTGTGAAGACATTTTTACAGGGTTAGCATATTGTTTGGTGTTTAGATCATAGTGGTAAACAAGTGCGAGTCGGACTCGCGCACGAAGGGTTCCGTACCATTATCTATAAAAAAGGCAAAAAAATCACGTTTGGTGTATGGGAGCCCCCTTAAATATTTATTTTATTCTATTTTTTAGTATTTGTTGTTATAGTGGCAACAGAAATACATAATCTGTGAAAATTTCAACTGTCTAGCTATCACGGTTCATGAGATACAGCCTGGTGACAGACGGACGGACGGACAGCGGAGCCTCAGTAATAGGGTACCCTTTGGGTACGGAACCCTAAAAAATCAATCATTTGTTTAACAAGTTACTAACTTTAAAGTTACTTTACAAACAACAAGTTCTTTGAGAGTTCTTAATGAAGTAATAAATAATGTGACTTAAATTTCCTTCTATTAAAACTTATAGAAGGAATTTTAAGTCACATTCTTTATAGCTTTATTTTTAAACAAATCAGGAGGCATAGAAGCATATGGCCCACTTGATGTAAAGGGGTTACAGTAGCCTATGAACTCTTGTAATACATTTAGTATTGCTTGTGCAATGCCACCTCTGCTGCTAACACAGCAACTCATCATAAGCTTACTAGTGACCTCACTCACACACAGGAACACAACAACCCTCCCACTTGTTAATTGGGTGTAGTTTTCTGTGAAGTAGAGGTACTTCCCCTGATGGGCTGCTTTGTTGTGCTAAAAGAGGTAGCTCTTTTAAACACACCCAGAGACCAAGCAAACAGACATGTTCATGTACACAAATGTTTATACTGTGTGGGAGTCAACGCCACAAGCATTGGTATCAAGATAGTATTATTAACCACTGCACCACTGAGCTTGTTCAGGGTTTAAGGAAATACTTAATAACAAACCTATATTTTTTTATGTGTATGTTATATTTCACCAATTGTGAACTGAATTTCAAACTTATGAAACCCACACAAATTACATAAAGTTATGTCATGACACTTGTACAATTGACTTGATACTAATGTCAGTTTTACAGATTTATCTATCTATATTTTCACGACAGGTCCCTCATGAGGAAGGCAGAAAGAACCGATCACCACAACATGCACACAAACACACCTTGTTCATTTCTTTAACATTCATAGTTTGTTACATGCACTTTTACCGGTTCCTAGAGCTTCTGGCATCACATAACAATGTCAGTGCCTTTGTAAAAGCTATATGTTTAACAATAGAGCCTTTGCAATGAATATGAATCAAACAAGTCACGACTCCATCAAAGTTATATATGTTTGATAAAATGACATCTAAGATTTTGGATTGCCACATTTCATATTCTCAGTGTAAATGGCGCACACATTGATCTTCATTAAAAATGGAAGTTGTTAGTTGCTACTTAATGAAACATACCAATATTTTATAACAAACATATATTTTTTAAGTGTTATGTTTCATTAATTGTTAACTAATATCAGCGTTGCCAGATTTTTTTTTTGTCAAGTTCGGATTTTGATCTTTTTGAGTGAAAAAGGGGGATGCTTTCGACGAAAGGTGTTAAGCAGTTACCATATCCTGTGAAAATTTGTAATACAAAGAGTATCAAATGAGGGTTATCACCCCTGCTGCTAACCCTTCAACTCCTCAGGAACTCTTTTACAAGCATAAATTACCAGATATTTAAACAATTTTACCGTCCACAATACATGTAAAAGAATTACTACTAGTAGTACTATTAAAATCTTGGTCAGAGAAAGTCTCTTAGGGGCAGGATCTTACTTATTTAATAGCATAATAAAGTATAAATAATAAAACGAGAACCTCTCACTCAGCAATATGCATGTTGTATGCATATAGTACTTACAAATAGGTGTAATGCAACTATCACACTGATATATAGATGCTCTTACAAAAGTCAAGGATCACTATTCATGCAGGCCGTGGTCACCGTATAAAAAAACAAAGTCACTTGTTTTTTACAGGGCGCTGAGCGGAGGCAGACATAAAAAAAACAGACCGACCGAAAGATACAAAAAAAGCGGGCAGGTTTCCGATGCACATTTTTTCTCGTATTCTTATTGCATTACTCTTTAATATCGTACACAATAGTTCGAGAAAGATCACGCTTACGGATTGTGATATCTTAAAATCCATTAATGCAGCCAATTTCTACAGTAGCGTTATTTTTATAACCATGTCGTAAAGAAAACAAGAAAATAAAAGAGAAATAACATAACAGGACACTGTAAATTACCTATAAGATACTTACAACTGCCGGTTTCAAACAGATACCACATTTATCCATTATATTCAGACACGAATTCACAAGTTTTAAGGCAAATAACTCGTAAAATACGCAATAATTGTTATTTTTTCACATCATACGACAGCATCTGTACGGAAAAAGACAAATGGGAGAAGAGCGGGGTATGCAGGGTGGGGCTGAGTGGGGCAGCTAGGTAGCTCTACAATTTTTTTTTTTTTAATTAATATTTGAATGGCCTGGATAAAATTCCTTTTAGCCAAGTCTATATTTTTAATTTCTTTCTTCTTTATTTATATTTTCATTCTTTTAAAATTTTCTATTTATGTTTCTTTCTTTTCATTATTCGTTTCATATTTTGTTGATAGTAGATGTTACAAAATTGAATAAAGTACGATAATATCTCTTGTCTGTCAGCAGTTCCTGAACGCGGCGGGGAACGTTCGTGTTATCTTGACATATGTCCAGTATGTCATTTGCTAATGACAGTCTTTGTAATTGAAACTTTTGACATTCCAAAATAATATGTTGGAGATCTGCATTTTCTTTTCCACATTCTGTACAAGCGCTAGAATTAATAATTTTCATTCTATGCAAATGAGCAGGTGTTAAACAGTGACCAAATCTTAATCTGTTTATTACGGTTATGAATTTTCTACTTTTGCAATCATTGTTTTTGTGATACCAGGGCTTATTAGGTAAACGTTTTTGTATATTACCGTACCATTGTCCTTTCGTTTCCAGCGTTTTAATCCAATATTCATTCCATAGACTGGCTGAAGATTCTCTTAGCAGGGTGAAATAATCAGTAAATGGAACTGTCATTGCGGTTCGATGATCATTGTCATAATCTCCAGCAGCCGCTTGATCAACTATTTCATTCCCCGTAATGCCTTCATGAGAGGGTACCCACTTAAACTGTACTATTTTGCCTACTATATATAATTCATTTAACATTTGTCGAATGTAATAAAGAATATAATTAGTCTTATATGTACAATTATTATTTACAAGTCCTATTAAAACACTTTGAGAGTCTGATACTATCAGATACTCTTTAGCAGATTCTAAAGATTGTATGTACATTAGAGCTTGATAAATAGCATACGATTCTGCTGTGAAAATACTTGCTACTTTATCAATATTATAACATTTTTTAAACTTTTTCTGTGGATCATAAAAGGCAGAATGTACACTATTTACCGATTTTGAACCATCAGTATATATTCTATAGAAGTGAACATTTTGTGAAATATATTCTTCATATTCAAACTTGTTAGTTCTTGTAAAATCAACTTTGATATCATAAATAAGGCTAGCATACTTTAAATTGTACATAGGCCATCTGCCATTATTTTTATAAATATTTGTAGCTAAATTATTAGTGTGGGCTACTATACCTAACATTTGTGGGAAAGAACCTGTAATAAGACTAGTAGGCGACACATATGTTTCAGATTGTGAAGAAATAGAAAGTTGCACTGGATTGGGAACCAGCAATGTGTCTAAAGTAATTGACTTATTTGCTGATAGCATCTTTATAGCAAATCTCTCTGCTAAAAGTAATCTACGAATAGATAGAGGCATAATGCATGTTTCAGCTTCCATTGAATTTATAGGTGTGGTTTTCATTCCCCCGCTTATTATTCTCAATGCAATATTTTGCACAATATCCAGTTTTTTAAGAAAAGAGGAATTAGCATTCAAATATGCTAGACAGCTATAGTCAAAATGACTGCGGACTATACTTTTATATAGCATGCTCAAAACTTTAGGGTCAGAACCCCAAAAAGTACCAGCTAAACATCTCATAATGTTAATTCCCCTCAAAGAATTTTCACAAATATAATTTATATGATTGTTAAATTTTAGTTTATTATCTATTTTAATACCTAAAAACTTATGTTCAAGATTTTGTGAAATATCATTATTATTATATACAATATTTACAGGTGAATCTGTACCAAAAACTAACACTGAACTTTTTTGACAATTTATGTTCAGCTTTAGTATTTGACTGTAATAATTATGAAGTTGTTGTAGAGCTTTATTTACATTACATTCTGCAATATTTAAATGTTTATTTACTGAATAAATCAATAAATCATCTGCGAAACTTAATATTTTAACATCGCCTGTGATGTGTTGTGGCATTTCAGCAGTATAAAGATTATACAATAATGGTGATAATGATGAACCTTGCATTAAACCTTTATATACTGTATTTGGGCCTGTGAGGATATTATTATGTTTAACATAAAGTGTGCGTTCATAGTAAAAATTATAAATCCATTGTATTATCTTTCCAGGTAGTTTGTATTTGCTTAAAATGTGAACAAGTTGATGTAAATCTACGTTATCATAAGCACCTTGAACATCAAGAAATGCACATACTGCAGTAGAACGAGACAGTTGACATTTTTTCATATCATTAATGAAGGAAACAAAACTTTCAGATGCACTGTGGCCTTTACGGAAGCCAAACTGACAAGAAGGTATAAGTAATTTTTGTTCAACAAAGAAATCTAGTCTTAGTTTTACCATTTGTTCAAGTAATTTACCTATACATGAAGTTAAAGAAATTGGCCTGTATGACTGAAATTCTCCAGGTGGTTTATTCGGCTTTAGAATTGGAATAACACATTGAGTTTTCCATGAGTCTGGTACTAATTGTTTACACCAAAGGTTATTAAGTATATTCAGTAATATTTTTTTACATGTAGGATGAAGCTTTTGAATCATTACATAAGGGAAATTATCTAAACCAGGAGCAGTACTTTTTTGTGAATTAAGTGCCATACAAAATTCTTTATAGTTAAACGGTTCAAGCAAAGACTTACTCTCATCACAATCATTATTTAATAAGAATAAATTTGTAAGGTCATCATTAACTGAAGTATTTTGCTGAGTTATATTATTAATAAAATCTGGTATCCATTCGTCATTTTTATAACAATTCCTATTGGTATTAATATGTTTAAATCTACGAATATGATTCCAAATTTTACTAATAGAAGTATGTCTATTTAAACTGTTACATAGATTTTCCCAACTGTTTCGTTTAGCACTACTTATGACTTTCTTTTTAACAGCATTTAGGCGTTTGTATTCTAAATATGATTCTGTAGTAAATTGAGTCCTATATGTTCTTAAAGCTTCTCTGGCTTTTCTTACTGCGTCAGCACAATCATTGTTCCACCATGGAGCTGGTGTGGGTACTATATTATTACTGGAAGTTTTTCGCATTGGTATATGGTTAGATCTTAATGTATTAAGTAAGTCGCAGAACTTTTCATAGGCCAGTAATGGATTAGCACAGTCAAAATCATAATTGTCAATGTACTTTTCTGAATCAGAATAATAATTTACCCAATTTGTTTTATGAAACAAATATTTTTCAATGTTATCATTTGAACAATATTTTGATGGTAAAACATTGATTTCGGTGATCGTTGGATAGTGATCACTGCCAAGAGCATCATCTGCTACTCGCCACTCACAGAGAGGAGCAATGACAGGGCTGACTAATGTTACATCAATAGCAGATGCATTACGATTTGGACCTTGGATAGTAGTAGGCAAACCAGAATTCAATATACACAAATCTAGGTCATCTAAAATATTAAATAATTGTATTCCTCTTGACTTAGTAGTAGCACATCCAAATGCTACATGGTGTGCATTAAAATCCCCAGATATAATGCATGGCTTAGGTAAATCTTGAATAATTTTTTTCAGTCTATTAATTCTTAAATTGTTATTTTTAGGTGGACAATACACACATAAGATTGTGAGAGGACCAGCATCAGTCTGCACACTCACTGCTATACTTTGGATATCCTCGTAAAAATGTGTGAATAAAGGAGAATATTTAAAATTATTTTTAATAAGAATACCTACTCCGCCGTGATTATTCTTTGCATTTTTACCAATAAAATTATAACCTGGTATATAAACAGTGTTTTTATTTTTAAGCCAAGTTTCATTAAGAAGACACACATCTATATTATTGCTTTCCAAAAATGATTTTAAAAGAGGTTTCTTATTATTTATACTCTGTATATTATGTTGTACTATTTTTAAAAACTTATCCATTAATTAGATAAGTTTTTGAGTAAAATTTCTTTAATTGTGGAAGTCTTTTTGGGAGCATTGTCTGTCATATTACCCAATATTACCAAGGTTTTCACGATAGCATTAATTATTTTATCATTATTTACAATGTCATTGTTAGATGCTATCTTAAGTCTTGAAGATGGTTCAGTAGTTAGTTTAGGACCAGTATAAACTGGTGGAGGCCTAACTTTTGGCAATGAAGGAAAATTATGGTTACCGAGTACATTGGCATATGTCATTTTCTGCTTGTTAATTTTATCAACCTTTAACGGGCACAACTTTGAAATGGCAAGGTGACCACCACCACAATTACTGCATTTAATATTCTCATCATCTATTTCGCAGTCTTTGTAGGAATGCTCACCAGTACATCTAGAACATATTTGTTTATTTTTACATACTTTTGCAGAGTGGTTAAATTTCATGCACCTATAACACTGCATAAGCGGTGGAATATATGATTTGACACTCATGCGCCATCTATCTAAATACACGTAATTAGGCAAACAGCTAGTGACAAATGTAACTGATATTGTTTTAAGAGGGAATAGTACACCCTCTGAATCTTTTCGCATAAACCGTCGTACAGCTACAATTTCGTGTTCACATGAGAGTTTTCTATAAAGTTCTTCGTTACTTATGTCTTCAGCAACATGTCGTATTACTCCTATTTTTTCAACAAAGGATGCTGGTATGTATGAACGCATTTTATGTTTTTTCAGAAACTTTTCATTATTTAGAAAGTCGTTTGCCGCATTTGCTTGTTTAAATGTGATTTGTACTTTATGTGCATTCACCCTACTAATCTCATATTGACCCTTCGTTACTTGAGTAAGAATGGACTGAATATAGCAAGGGTCACGATTGCCCAGTTTGGTATCATCTGTACTTTCAAGAAAAACCGTAAATTCTGTATGATTGGAGATATCAGGATATAATCTTTTATAGTTTGGGTTTACGTATGGTTTATACTTATCTTCCGGAGGCGGAGATTTTTCAAGTCTCCGCTTTTTATTATTGCTTTCTATCTCATCCGTGCCTCCGCTATCGGAAGCCATCGTCCTTTCCTTCCTTATTTTGGCGCCAAGCAATGAAATAAGAAATTTAGTTTTAAAAAATATTTTAAATAGTCCGCCACAATCGACTTTCCCGCCAAAAGTCCAGCTCTACAATAAATATGAAGTATTGCCATAATTTAACGTGATTTAATTGACATTGAAAAAAAAAAAAATTAACGAAACATTAAACTCAAATTATTCACATGGATCTATGACAAAAGTGTCCAAGGTTGTTAATCAAGCTTGTAGGAAACTTTGAACAAACATTTTTTGTAAATATATTCGTGTATCTCGGTAACAGCTCTAACGACTTGAATCATTTTTAAAATTTTTAAGCTTATAGACAGGTAACTTTCCAGAAAACGCGCATTAAACAAAAAAAAAGAATAACAGAGCTCGGTCGTCCAGGTACTGAATTTAAATTGAAATGTCTATTCACATTGCCAATGTGAATAGACGTACGTAAACTATACCGCAACTGAAATATGTGACACAATGCGACTTACGAAGCGCTCAAGGATTGTACACAGGTAAGAAATAAAAGAAATTAATACATGAACTATGTATTTAGTAAGTATTTAAAAACCCTAACGATATAAAAAAAATATTCTTGTTTTTTCAAGTTTGACTTGCGAGCTTTCCCTCTGGGAGCCGTGCTTTCTGGTCGCTCGCTAAAGCTGCCGAGGGAAATTTCTGTTAACCGTCCATGCCACCACTGCAAAAACCGGATGGCAGTTTGGCCCATAGCGCTAAGCAGAAAGCCGATTAACTCGGTAATCTCTTTGCGTCTAACTCGAATATGAATGACAGGGGAGCTGTGCCACCTACCATCCCGTGGTGCGGTAGCTCAATGCCGGAAATCTCCATTACCCAGCGAGATGTCCGGCGGGCCTTACTCTCTCTCTCGACATTCATAAATCGAGTGGGCCGGATGGTATATCGGTAGTGGTGCTGAAGCTGTGTGCTCCTGAGTTGTGTTCTGTACTAACGCGCCTTTTCGTGCTTTCCTACTCCACTGGGCAAGTCCCGTCTTCATGGAAGACCGCCAATGTGCACCCGGTACCCAAAAAGGGCGATAGATCAGATCCATCGAATTACAGGCCTATCGCCATAACCTCCAATCTCTCCAAGGTAATGGAGCGTGTGATAAACATACGACTCCTAGGATACCTAGAGGATCACGACTTGATTAGCGACCGTCAATATGGTTTTCGCCATTGTCGCTCAACTGGTGATCTTCTAATGTATCTTACACGCCGCTGGGCTTTGGCGATAGAGAGTCAAGGTAAGGCATTGGCTGTCAGCCTAGATATGGCCAAGGCGTTCGATCGGGTCTGGCACCGGAGTCTTCTATCGAAGTTACCATCATACGGGCTACCCGAGGGTTTGTGCAAATGGGTCGCCAGCTTTTTATCCAACAGATGCATAAAAGCCGTGGTTGGCGGTGGATGCTCCGATAGTATGGATATCAATGCTGGCGTCCCTCAGGGTTCTGTACTGTCTCCGACGCTGTTTCTGCTGCATATCAATGATATGTTGTCAATTGATGGCATTCATTGTTATGCGGACGACAGCACCGGGGACACTTATTATACAGGCCGTGCAAACATCCCTCGTTCCCTTGTGGAGGAAAGCCGCGACAAACTTGTGTCTGAAATGAATGGTACTCTGGCTAAAGTATCCGACTGGGGGCGGCTTAACATGGTCGAATTCAACCCCAAGAAGACACAAGTTTACGCGTTTACCGCTAAGAAAACTCCATTTGCTGTGGTTCCTAAATTCCAACACACCTCTTACCGTCACCAAAAGTATTAGGATGCTTGGCGTTGAGATCTCCAGTGATGTGCAATGTCGAAATCGCCTGGAGGAGAAGGTCAAGCTGGCGTCGAAAAAACTTGGTGTGCTCAACAGGGCTAAGCAGTACTTCAGTGCGGGGCAAAGACTTATATTATATAAGTCTCAAGTCAGACCGCACTTGGAGTACTGCAGTCACCTTTGGGCGGGAGCACGTGGATACCAGCTTGGACCGTGTGATTCGATTCAGAGACGAGCTGTGAGAATTGTCGACAATCCTAAGCTTACACACGGTATTGAACCCTTAAGTTTAAGGAGAGACTTTGCCTCCCTTTGTGTGTTCTACCGATTGTACAATGGGTTGTGTTCTGAAGAATTGTCCGAAATGATGCCGACAGCTACTTTTTATAACCGCACCGCTCGCCGACGGCAGGGAATTCACCCAAACACGCTTGAACCGCAATGGTCGCGTACGGTGCGGTTCCAGAGAAGTTTTCTTCCGAGAACACTCAAGCTGTGGAATGAGCTCCCAGCCGAGGTTTTTCCAAGGGACTACAGCATGGAGTTCTTCAAGAAATGGGTGAAGAGGTTTTTAGAGGGTCGGCAACGCATGAGTGACGCTTCTGGTGTTGCAAATGTCCATAGGCTACGGTAACTGTTTAACATCAGGCAGGCCGTATGCTTGATTTCCACCTTAGTGGTATAAAAAAAATCTAATTTGGTATTTATTCAATAATTAATCTTTGGCGAAGATCTACGAGTTAATAATGGCCAATTTCAATATGTCGCAATATAAGCCATTAGATTGACCTATACTATGTAGAATTGAAGATTCATCATTATTACTGTACGAAATAAGGAAGTTCAAGGTGTATGACGCTGCTGGAAGCAAAATGCTTCTAGGTTCACTGTTGAATCGTTGTCCAGAGAAAATGTTGAAAGGGTGCAAAAGTGAAGTCAGCAAAGTAAGAGACAACTGAAATACAGTTGTCTCTTACTTTGTTATTTGGCGCTAAAATGACGTCAAACGAGAGGTAAGAATAATTAAATGACCAACAACTCTTCCGGTCCGAAACGTGTGAACTAAAATACATTCCGCTCTAGTGGGAACAACATGAATAAACAAAGTAAAAACAAATTAAATATGTGTATATACATAGTTGTGTCAATAGTGAAATTATGTAAACTGTGTAAAAAATGTCGATAGTACAAAAAAATGACAGTATTATAAATAATGTTTTTTTTTATAAGACGTTGGGAGAGATACAAGCATACGGCCTACCTACCTGATGTAAATCGATTACCGTAGCCTATATACGCTTGCAATACTTTAAGTAATACTGGCGCAATGCCACCTCTCCTGCTAACACAGCAATTCCTTAGGAGCTTAATGGTGACCTCACTCACACTCAGGAACACAACAACCCTCTAGGGAGATATTATTTGGCTACGGTTTTCTATGAGGTGGAGGTATTTCCCCAGACACGGGGCGGCTTTGATGCGCCCTATTTCTCTAAAAGCACCCTGACCAAGACAAACAGCCATGTTCATGCACACAAATGTTTGTCCTGTGTGGGAATCGAACCCACGAGCTTTGGTGTCAAAGTCATGTAACAGCACGTTTCACCACTACGCCTCCCAGCTCGTCAAAATGTGGAGATACGACCTAGAACTTGTAAATGTATATCTGTTTCAATTTCTGTGCACTTTGAATTTCGTAGTTTTGTAGCCATACAAGACATACATATTATTTTTTGCTCAAAATCGTGTTATAGAAGATTAAAAATGTTTCTATAGATCAAGACTAAATTTCATTGATTCGTCATTCACTCAACATGGGATTTAAACTATGTTCGTATGGAGGGCCCTCGAGAGGCACTTCTCCACGTTAATTACGTCTTGGTTTAAGACCACCAGAAGTTTTAATGATCACATAGAGCCCATTAATCATTAAGGGATACCGATTGAAATTCCACAGCGATTTTAAAGAAAAATGTATTTCGATAAGAGACCTTGAAGGGCGATAATTTGTGTCATTATCACTAATGGAAACTAGTAAGGTTTCTGTTGCTAACACAGCAATTCCTTAGGAGCTTACTAAAGACCTCACTCACACGCTGGATCACAACAACCCTTTGCAGTTTCCTGTGAGGTGGAGGTACTTCCGCAGCCGGGCTGCTTTGATGCGCCCTACCTCTTTTACAAACTTGAAAAAGTAACACAATTCGCCACCATGAGGAAACTTTTTGAACAAATATCAAGAGATTGTAAATGGTTTTATAAATATATTTATTAAACCACAACCAAATAACAACTCCTTAGATACTTCCCCAGACGAACTGCTTTGATGCGCTCTACCTCTCTTAAAAGTAAATGTTTTAAATAACACTAGTATAAGTACCTATTGTAAATAATTTACAGGTTAGATACGAAGTATCAGGCCTTTAAATTTTATGTAAGAATATTATTATGAATATTATTATGATTATGAGTTGCCAAGTAGATTATCCTGAACATACCTTCTATATTATACGTACATGCAAAATAAAACAAAATACAAAAAATGTTACTTAAGTTTATTTGTTACTTTTAAATACAAGTTTTTTCTAATACTTACTACTTATTATTTTTGATGTGCTAGACTAGAAACAATCCAGTAAAATCAGAAACTAGATGGATCCAGTTTCATATTTTACCAATTTTAACGTGGCCTTTACTCACTCAAAGTTCAAACTTTTAAAACTCAAACTCAGATCAAAAGAAAGAATGGGATAACAATATCAATTCAGTACATTTTTTTTTCGCCAGTATTGATAAGTATTTGCCTATTTAAATATATCAGTAGACGTATTCACATTGCCTCTAAATATCATATTCAATTCGAATTGAAATTTTTTCACTCAGATTCAGTATATTTTAAATGAACATTTTTCTACTTAATGAAAAGACAAGGCTGTATGGTGACGGAACTAATGCCTATACTAGGCTAATGAAAAGAAATATTTTATCATTATATCTTAGTGTTCCCATATGCATCAACTTTTTGGTAGATCTACCTATTTCGCCCGTAGTCTACCTATCTACCAATATCAGCATATTATATATCTACCTATGTTTTAGGTTAACAAAACATTTTATTAAATCGAATGTTATCAACGTTTGAATTAAGCCGAAAGTATAACGAACGTTTCATTACAAGACTAAATTACTGGCCTAGTGGCTCTAGTATGAACTAACCTCTACTTTGAGAGAGCGAGTGGCCGAGAGCTGACCGACCGTCTGGCGGTTTCGATTTTCGCGGTTATACTGTATTCACAAATTCATTTGCAAGTACATAATGATGACATAGTAAGATTTCTAGGTTCTAGTAATTCATCAATCATAAATGAGTTTTTTTTCTCTTTATTATGTTCAGCTTGGCAAAAAAGAGTTTGCCGTGGTGACAACTGGAATATTTTTTTTTTGTTTCAACACTACTTTCCGGAGGAATTTATGATCGTTTCGTTATACTTGTTGTTTTTATTCTTTATTATTATACCTACCTAATGCCATAAATATTACGATCTTTATCAAAAATTGTAAAAGTAATAAAAGTATCACTATCGTTTTGGTCATCGTCTAAAGGGTGACCATATGATGACAGTAGCGCCCTCATTTTTGGCAAACTCTTTTTTGCCAAGCTGTATTTAGTTATAGGATAGATAGATTTACCGATTTTCCACCAATTTCTACCAACTTATTACATATCACTACTTTTCTAAAATTAGGGTTGGCAACACTGTCATGTCATACATAAAATACTTATATAGATACCTACTTTTCTTGTTTTGAATTTATATTTCTCAAATACGTATTTAGTTACCTTGAGTGTTTATTTTACATTTGCTGCGAAATGTAATTGTGGAAAATTGATATTAACTTTTAATAAACTCTAATAATCGTGATCTAGTGTGTTTGGTTTATGTACTGTCAGGTTATCTTAGTGAGATCATTCATTGTGTATGCATTAGCAGTCGCTTGTGTTATTTTCAAAGATGTCTGAGAAGCCAGTGGTGGCGAGTGGCATACAGCCGATCGTGAAGATCGGTCACTACACTCTGGGGGCGACGTTGGGTGTAGGGACCTTTGGTAAGGTTAAGATCGGGGAGCATCAGCTGACTAAACACAAGGTCGCAGTAAAAATCCTGAACAGGCAAAAAATAAAGTCGCTCGATGTCGTTGGCAAGATCAAACGAGAGATTCAAAATTTAAAGCTGTTCAGGCATCCCCATATCATCAAATTGTACCAGGTAAAAAGTCAATTCTCATTAAGTACATTGCGTTCGATGGATGAACGGCAGTGCTGAAATATGGAGAGTGTTGTGAGGATATGTATTGCTGCTGCCTGTAGTACTGGCTACATAGATTCCAGTTGTATCCTTATTGCTCCTGATCAACAAAAAACACTATAAATAGTAGTCATCCCCATCCGTATCAACCAACTTTCTAACTACCCATCTGAATGCCTTGACTCTGACCATTAGTTCAAACCAGCAATAGATTTATTTGATGAGAAGTATTAAGATACGAAATGTGAAATTTGTGGCGTAAGGCTTGTAGACCGTATTCGCAATGGTGATGTTAGAAACAAAGTAGATCTGAAAGAAAGTGTCGGTGTTAAAATAAGAAGAGGCATGCTCCGTCAGTTTGGACATGTAGAAAGAATGCAGAATGAAAGAATGACGAAGCAGATATACAATGCAAAAGTGGAAGGATGTAGAAGTCGAGGAAGGCCAAGACTTACCTACCAGACCAAATTGGTTGTGTTCTATCAGAAGGTGATGTCAGGAGCCCTAGAAACCGGCGAGCGTACATGAGAAGAACAATGAATGTTCAAGAAGCAAGTGAGGTATGTCGAGTCACATGGCACTCAGTTCTCTCTGTCTACCCCGCAACGGATTTGGCATGAAGTTATAGATAGATAGATAGAAGCATTAAGATAGTAGACTACATACAGAAGACTCTGCTTGACAAAAGATTTCATAGCCAAATAACTATTCCCTGGTAAAAAAACTGGTATTGGGAAATCTAGTATTGTTATGTAATTTTGTAGCAATACTTGATAGTATTAAAGTGGCATTTTGTTATACATGCATGTCACAATGCAGATTGTAAATGTTATTACAAGACATACATACTATTTTATTTTCTACCACATTTTGTTTACCACAACATAATTTGCTTTACTTGGGAGGATCTCAACACCTACATTATTTTCTGCGAGGTGTGGTAAATCGTATAAGTCATGACATTCTAATGTCAATGAGCATCATTAATAATATTATGTTAATTGACTTCAATCAAATGTATATTGTGTCTAATATAATATGCATAAAAAGTGACTACCTTAGCTAAAAAAATGGGAATGTGTGTGAAAATACAAACATTTAAGTATAAAATAAGTAAGTCATCATTTTTTCCCATCTGGTTTCAGACACACTCGAGTACAGACATAACTCCCATGGCTTGGTCAATGGTGATATATAGACCTAGTGATGGGATAATGTAGCGATGGGATAATTTTTAATGTATGTTTTACTGTAAAAAAATATTTCTTATTTTTCCCCACAGTGATTTGTGACAGAACGAACATTAGCACATGATCATAAAGAGCTCTAACACATTCGAAGTGCCACATCAAGTCTCACGCGCCAAGGCACCTGTGAGGCAAATTTTGTGGAATATTTTTTTTTTACATAAATGGTATCTTCTGGTCCTAAAATACTATGGGAACTTATTTTTGTTTTTTTCTTTCTATTCACCTCAGATTTTTTAGGTGTATCATATATACACTGGCCCCTGAGACTGACTTCTGGAAAATACTGTCTGGCCAAGTGTATATTATATGATACACACTACTTACCCTACCTTTATGAGTTTCCCCCCCTTTTTCCTTTCATTTTTATTTTCAAAGGCTTATTGATAAGTAGTATCTGATTGAAAGTACAAATAAATAAGTAATTGTTACAAATAAATACTAAGTAAGACTATATTGTGATATATAAATTAATTAAAATAATAATACTTACATAAGTGTAAAAGGTTGTTTAGATACCAAAAACTTGATAAATAAATAATTTGATGAATATGAAAATCTAAATTACAACTGTTTCATTTGAAAAAAAAATCCATTACTCCTAAACTATATCACATTTCTATACCCCAGATACACCAAACAATTTGTGAGGGCCTAGGCTACAAAGTTGCCGTACAAAATGTTTGGCACTATGTATATTCACCAATACACGGGCCTCTGAAGTTGATTACTCCAGGTGTATAATCAGATATATACTGGCCGGTTAGAGTTGCACTACTTATCAATACCCTGGTCACTAAACAGAAAAAAATATCATGGGACACTTCGATACCATTGGCGTTTGAGCGGATAATGACATATACATGTGGTGCTAAAGGATATATTAAGTTATGATATGGTAGAGACATTTTATTGCATTCCCTTTCCCTTAAAAATACTATGTACAAATTTTATATTAATTTCAGGTAATTTCCACTCCAACAGATATATTCATGATTATGGAATATGTATCTGGTGGAGAATTATTTGACTACATAGTAAAACGAGGCAAGCTCCAAGAGCATGAGGCTCGGAGGTTCTTCCAGCAGATCATTTCCGGGGTGGATTACTGCCATCGACACATGATCGTCCACCGGGACTTGAAACCAGAGAATTTATTGTTGGATCATAATATGCATGTGAAAATTGCTGATTTTGGATTGTCTAACATGATGATGGATGGTGAATTTTTGAGGACATCTTGTGGATCTCCAAATTATGCTGCTCCAGAGGTATGTTTTTGTATATTAATATCATGGACACTGAAGTTAATTCAGTTACATATTGTGCATTAAATTTGAGATAGCACATACACAATAATAATACTTAACAAGTGCCAAGTATCAGAATTCTATTACTGATGTGAAGATGTATTTTTTCAAACTATGACCTTTCATTTGGTATGCCAATGTAGTTATTTAAAAATAGCATAAATAGTTAATTGATTAAAATTAACTTAGTCAGCAGCTGATTTTAAAGTATATATGAAAATTTTGCCCACAGGTAATATCAGGCAAGTTATATGCTGGCCCAGAGGTGGATGTATGGTCATGTGGAGTCATTCTGTACGCACTGCTCTGTGGTACATTACCTTTTGATGATGAGCATGTTCCAACACTATTCAGGAAAATCAAGTCTGGCATATTCCCCATTCCGGAGTATCTGAATAAAAGCGTTGTAAGCTTACTTTGTATGACACTACAAGTGGACCCCATGAAACGAGCCACCATTGAGGATGTGAAGAAGCATGAATGGTTCCAGAAGGAACTACCGGGATACCTGTTTCCTTCGCCTGTAGAACAAGTAAGTATACTAAAGATAAGTTTCTTCAAGGTTTACAATTCAGAACAAAGAAATTTCAATGGCCATTTCTACAAAGCCAGTAACAATAGAAGTGGGAGAAAAATTTCAAGGTGAAGGTCCCTATGAGACAACAAATTTTGGGTTTTAAGTTTGGGCGTCATTTCTCAACTTCTAATGAGCAGTGGCAGGTGTACAGAAGGCTTATACGTAGGTCACACTATAAGTTTTGCGTAACTTAAAAAAACAACATGTTATAACCAAAATATTATGTTTATTGCTTTTCAAAATACTCTCCTTTACATTTTAAACATTTCTTCATGCGATCGAACCATTTTTTAAAACAGGAGGACCACAGATCTGAAGGCATGTTTTCTACGTGCTGATTGAACGCTATCACTGCCTCTTCGAAGTTGGTAAAAGTGAAACCTCTAATCAAATCTTTGATTTTGGGGAAAATACAGAAATCACAGGGTGCTAGGTCGGGGCTATGCGCAGGATGGGTAACGAGTTGTACTTTTTCGGAAGTTAAAAATGACTTTGTTTTGTTGGCCGTGTGTGAAGAAGCGTTGTCATGATGTAGGAGAACGCGGCTTTTTGGTCGCTTTCGGTCGGTAAACAAATGGTAGAATACCACTCGGCATTAACACTCTTTTGATCTTCAAGTGGAATTGTGCAGATGGGACCCGTAGCTGAGAAAAAAAACGCGATCATTTTTTTACCAACGTTTCTCGCCTGCCTCACTGTTGTTGGCCTGTTCTCATTTTCAAACACCCATTCACAAGATTGCTGTTTCTTTTCCGGTTCAAAACAATAAATCCACGTTTCGTCTCCTGAGACAATGTCATACACAGCATTAGAATGTCCGTGGTCGTACTTCAGTAGCATCTATGAGCACCATTCCACGCGAGCCCGCTTCTGCTCCGCTGTCAGTTCATGAGGGATCCAACGACAACAAAGTTTCCGAACTTTCAATTCTTCGTGTAAAATTTTCTGAATTTGGCTCATACCAATCCCCAATAGTTCTCAAATTTTCTCATAGGTAATCCGCGGGTTTTCTTCAATTAACCGCTTAACAGTAGCCACATTATATACGTTGACGGCAGTTGAAGGCCGCCCTTCACGAAATTCGTCATGTAAAGAAACTCGACCTCTCAAATTCAGCAAACCATAGCCTCACGGTGCTCAAAGAAGGTGCTTCTCTCCCAAAAGCATTTTGAAGACGAGCAGCACAGTCTTGCGGAGAGAGAGAACTTTTTAAATCATAAAAAATCATCGCTCTAAAATCTTTTCGACTCAATTCCATTTTCGTTGCGTACGTAGAACTTTGATGTGTGATAAAAAACAATTAACAAATGATTTCCCGCCAATTGTTTTATTTTATTACTAAGTAGGTTGCAACGTTTCAAAAAATATAACATTCGAAATTCAAATAGTTCCGATTAGCTAGAAGTGCAAAACTTTTAGTGTGCCCCATGTATCATCTATAGAGTGTATCAAAGTACTTATGACGAGCTCGGTGGCTTAGTCGCGAATGACACGACTTTGACACCAATGCTCGTGGATTCGATTCCCACACAAGACAAACATGTATATGCATGAACATGTCAGTTTGTCTTTGTCTGGATGTTTTAAGAGAGGTAGGGCGCATCAAAGCAGCCCGTCTGGCGGAGTACCTCCACTTTACAAAAAACCACAGCCAAATAAAAACTCCCCAGAGGGTTGCTGTGTTCCTGCATATGAGTGAAGTCACCAGTAAGCTCAGAGTTGCTGCGAGCGTTCATAGGCTACGGTAATTGCTTTACATCAGGTGGGCCGTATGCTGCTTATATGCCTCCTGACCATAGATAACAGAAACAACGAGAGATGTGAAGAGGGGGCGTGGTTGGTGTCGCCGCAATATGCTCAAAACGAGAACATTGCCAAGAACAGTTAGTTGCAATCAAGTTCGATTGAGATACGTTGCTCCTTGTTTTAGCAAAATGCCAAGTTATGCTGTTGCCTTTTTGCAAAAATAGAAGTGCAGTGGTTAACTTTAAATCAAATGGAATCACTTATCACCTATAAGTACAAATAATGTTACGTTTTATAAGCATAAATACAGAATTAATTACAAAAATTCTCTGACGCCATTTCTACCAGGGCCTTACGACGATACAAATTATAAATATCAAATTTCTCATTCTTAAATCATACATTGCTTTTCTACCATTGCGCAGTCGCCACCGCTTGTTTACCAACACGCAATGTAAAGCGAGTAATATTATTCGTTCACTGTGTGTGCAGTTTCGAGATACGGCCGCTTGTTTCTGCCGCTTTATAAATGTAGTAGTGCGTGCTTACTTGGGCACGTCCAATGACAGCGTCTTAACAAAAGTGTGTCGTTGTACTTGTGTGCGTAGAATGACATCTTTTATTTATTTAAGTGTGTGAGTGTTTTATGGTGGGGTGAAACTTGGCGACAACCGTCCCGGTGTAAACTCGCGTGGTATGTCACATCTCCCGTTGTTTCTGTTATCTATGCTCCTGACGTTGTATAAAAAAAAACTAAGGCATATTTCTCCATTTTTTTTGTCACTTTTCAAGTGTTAGCTAATGTTATATGCCATGAGTTGTTTTGAAGTACCTTTAAGAACTGATTTGACTGCAAACATACTATTTCGTGTGAGTAAGACGATTTTGAATACTTCTTAGAAGTTATCCTACTGCTATGTCTATATCCAGAAACTGGTGCAAAACATGTTCATAATGATGTTACAATGTACATAAAGTGATACATATTACTTTCAGGATAGCAGTGTAATAGACACGGAGGCGATAGCAGAAGTATGTGACAAGTTCGGAGTAAAAGAGCATGAAGTGCACAACGCGCTGCTGAGTGGAGATCCGCACGACCAGCTCGCGATAGCGTATCATCTCATCATAGACAACAAACGTATAGCAGACGAGGCCGCCAAGGCGGAGATCAAGGACTTCTATGTCGCCAGTAAGTATTTGCCTATAACGATAATCCCACATACATTTTGAAGTCTACTACAACATAACAATTTCTTTTAAGAATATTTTTTTTTAATACAACGTCGAGAGACATACAAGCATATGGGCCACCTGATACAAAGCGGTTACCGTTGCCTATGAACGCTTGCCATACATTGTATCACCATTGTATCACCATAAATTACCAAGTAATAATTGCATACCTTTTGATGTTTTTTTCTTCCATGGACGTACTGGGTCCTGGATCCATAATAAGTAGTAAAAAATAACAATAATACAATAATTAACAGAAATAACAAGATCAATAATAACAAACAATAATCCGCGAAAATAACACACTGAGAAGCATTCAAAACTCGAACGACAGCACTGACAGCGTCAGCGTGAACTTACTTAATAATGGCGGCTCAAATGTTTCCGTTCCATGCGTCAGACGCGTTCCTGTACCAGAAAACATGAGAGGACAGCGGTTTATAGAATATCACTAATATATAACCCAACTACTGAAATTGCTTGTTAGTTTCTTATTACACGTATGTTACTCGTACTTTGAGTTGATTTTTGGGATTATATATTGTTGATTTAAGTATTGCTACGTAACTTGGTAGAAGTTTTTTATTTACAAAAATTCTAGCTTCCATGGCGGGGACTTTGCATACATTGATCCCTCTTCTATCTTCCTAGTGATACTTTTTAATGTGGTGATATACTTTCCAAGGTCACTCCCCGCCGGCGGTGACGGAGAGCGGGCGCCCCCACCCTGAGCGCATCGCACCCCTGAGGGACAACGCCACCCCACCCGCTGCGCTGCCCGCACAGGACAAGAAGGGAACCCCCGTCAAGAGGTACACAAGGAGAGAGACAGAGCAGCAGAATTACATTTTTCGTTTTCGGCTTTATATTTGAGAGCTTTGAGATCTCGATGGCGTCGTGTCTCATTCTAACCGAATACGCAGGTTAAGCAACGTAGACTATCTTCGTAGTTTATCTTCGCCGTGCTTTGAAGGGCATGTTAAGCCGTCGGTCCTGGCTGTTATCGACAGATGACAGCCGTTAAGCTAAGTCAGTGGCTCTCGGAAAACACTGGCCTCCACAATCCGCAATTGAGCAGCGTGGTGGAGTATGCTCTAAACCCCTTCGATTGAAGATAGACCCGTATCCCTGCAGTGGGATGAGTAAGGGTTGATGTTGGGACGCGAGTAGCTTTATATTTACCCCGCTTGATCCGTCAAAACCTAATATTTGATCTTAGATCTTCTATAAATAACTATAGAAAAAATAATAACTTCTTTGGTCTACTGATATGTAAGCTCTGTTTTTATTTATGATGGTGCAAATAAGTGGGGTAGAGTGCAACGATATATCGGGTTGCTAAAACCATACAGAAAACGTTCAGTCATTAAACAACTGTCAGTAGGGTTGTTCTGCTCCTGCAAATGAGGGAGGTTACCAGTAAACTACTGACGATTTGTTGCGCTGGCAGATCATTATTGATCCCTGACACTTTGCACTGTCAATATCTCCATACAATTGTGCATAGTGTTATGCCCACATCAATTTTCGTCTCTCTATCGTCGTCAAAGAATATACACTCATTACGCTTTCGGTGTAGAAGCGTAGTAGTCCCTTTTATACCTTATTCACAACTACAAAAAGTATTTTTTTGTTGCACAACGTCGGGAGGCATACAATCATACGGCTCACCTGATGCGAAGCGGTTACCGTAGCCTATATACGCCCGGAATACATTAAGTATTACTCGCGCGATACCAGCTCTGCAGCTAACACAACAACTCCTTAGGAGCTTACTGGAGACCTCACTCATGCTCAAGAACGCAACAAGCCTCTAGGGAGTTGTTATTTGGCTGCGATTTTCTGTGAGGTGAAGGTACTTCCCCAGACAAGCTGCTTTGATGCGCCCTACATATCTTAAAAACACCCAGACCAATACAAACAAACATGTTCATGTACACAAATGTTTGCCTTGTGTGGTAATCGAACCCACGAGCGTTGGTATCAAAGTAGCGTAATACTGCGTTTTACCACTACGCCACCGAGCTCGTCAAAATTATTTGGCTACGATCATTCTATGAGAGATAGGTACCTTTCCAGTGGAACTGTCCAAATTCACAAAATAAGTTCTTAGGAACAACATTTTTTTATTTATACAACGTCGGAAGGCATACAAGCATACGGCCCACCTGATGTAAAGCAGTTACCGTAGCCTATTAACAATTGTAATATATTAAGTATCACTCACGCTATGTCTCCTCTGCTGCTTACACAGCAACTCCTTAGGAGCTTACTGGTGACCTCAATCACACGCAGGAACACTCCAACCCTCTAGGGAGTTGTTATTTTAAATGTGGTTTTATGTGAGGTGGAAGTACTTCCCCAGACGGGCTGCTTTGATGCGCCCTACCTCTCTTAAAATACTATACGGGCAGGGTCTTGTCATCCTAAAATGTTGTTCGTAAGAACACATTTTGTGAATTTGTGTATTCAGATTGTAGATACATTCGCAAACAGTGAGTATTAATAATGTCCCAAACAGTACACACCAATCTGGACATACTGGTTATCGAAGTAGTAATAAAAATGGAGGGTTAGGGAAGTAATATTAATTAGAATTATTTTTTTCCAGAGCTAAGTGGCACTTGGGCATCAGATCCCAAAGTAAGCCCAACGATATAATGCTGGAAGTGTTCCGAGCCATGAAGGCGCTGGACTACGAATGGAAAGTTATCAACCCGTTTCACGTCAGGTAAGTCAGGCAATATAATACAAAGCTAATATCATTTTGTTATTTTTCTACTCTATAAATAAATAAATAAATATTGTCGGACAAATTACACAGCGCCACCTAGCCCCAAAGTAAGCGAAGCTTGTGTCATGGGTACTAGACAACTAATACATTTTTTTTGTATATACATACTTATTATACATAGAAAATACCCAGACCAATACAAACAGACATGTTCATGCCCACAAATGTTTGTACTGTGTGGGAATCAAACCCACGAGCTTTAGTGTCAAAGTAGCGTAACAGCGCGTTTCACCACTGCACCACCGAGCTCGTCATTCGCAACCGAGGGGTTCCGTACGACGGGCTGACTATGGTTCGAATCCTGGAGTACCACTAAATTCGGATTTATGTACATATTTATAGTTATCACGATCTCGGCGGTGCAGGAGAACATCGTGTGGAAACCCGCATGTCCATGTCCATGAAGTTATATTTCGAAAATCGTGTGATCTACCTTACCAAAGGTCTTGTTTTCCCTCTGGGTCGGGGAGTTCTGACGGCAGTCGCTCCATGTCAAAACCAGTATCACCAAATATTGGGATAGATAGCAGACGCGTCAATTATAACTGATTAGAAAACGGGATAACGCTGAGGTCGCAATGACTATGAGCTGGACTCTGAGGCTTAGGCGGTTATGCAGGCATTGCATTTATATATCTTTAGTATGAACGCTGGTTATATAAGATTCTTTATTGCACATTGATATACAGCTTATTGTTACAATAAATAGTGTACAAAGGTGAGCTTATCTCTACCAGAGATCTCTTCTAGCCAACCTCATAGATAGTTATAGAAATCGTCAATGGGCGGGTGACAAAGTAACAGTTACAGGTGAAAAAACAGTGTTAAGAATCAACAATGTTAACAATATTAAACTTAATATTTACAAATTTGACTCATTAACATACAATATAACAAATCTTTATCAATAAATAAATACATACGTATATCTAAAAAAGTGTTTCATAGGCAAGAATAGGATTGTTTGTTATGTGTGCTGTTGGTGTACCGTTTTCGGATTTTAATGTCTCATAATGTCAGTCACACACTGAATAGCACAAAACATTGTAACACGTACAATAAGTTAGGACTTCTCGGTTTGATTGTTTAAAAAAAATAAAAACTCATCGGCGTGAAACAACCTTGAATACTTATGAATTAATATCTCCATGGGCGACACGCTAATGCGTACGTACATTACATGTCAGTTCGTGATGGCATAGACAAGTGTGGTTTGTAAATCGGCGCCAGATCACTCACAAAACGCAGCCATCCACTACATGTACACTACACTACTATTTGTGACATCACACAGTAGGATGTTCAGTGTAATTGTTCTATTTGTCCTCATTGTTAATGAGCATAGTGTTATATGTAAGTTTTAATGAATGGATTCTTCTAAATCAAGCATTATGTCTGAGACTAGTTTCTCGTGCGAACATTTTACATGCTACTTGGAGTTTTGTCTGACAAATATCTGAACAAACTCTTACGGTAACTTCACATTGTCCATTAAATTTATTTCAGAGTGCGTACGCTCAACAAAATGACGGAGAAGTACGTGAAAATGTCGCTGCAGCTGTACCAAGTGGACTATAAGTCGTACCTCCTCGATTTCAAATCACTCTCTGGCGAAAAAGAGGACACAGAAGACGAGATGGCGTCCCCTCTGGCGCCACCGCCTCCCATGGCGCCCCCTGCGACACTGTCCCCGCAACCCGCGGGCCATCACACCATGGAGTTCTTCGAGATGTGCGCAGCCCTCATCATACAACTTGCTCGGTAGTCTAATACCGAGATGTTTGTGTTAAACAATAATTAGTTGAATTTTAATATAACGTAGCTTTATCATATTAAGTATCTGATACTTTATGTACTTGCATGCAATAAATGCATAGATGTGATCTACCGCACCCTCGGGGCTACGTTCAGGCAACTGCCGCAAGCTACAGCGCAAAGGATCGCAACGTATGTATGTATGTATATCTTCACGTCAGTAGGCCGATTCTACTAAAAAACTGCAACTGCACTGCAGCGCGGCGTGTGTCAAAATGCGTACATTTTGACGTTTTATTAAACGTCGCTGCTGTCAAATCGCTTAACGAAACGTCAAAATGTTCGCATTTTGACACACGCCGCGCTGCAGTGCAGTTTTTAGTAGAATCTGCCTACAGGTCCCTTGCGGGGTAGGCAGAGTAAACCGAGCGCCATAAGACGCGGTCCTTACATACTTCACTCGCTTCTCTAACATTCATAGTTCTTTTCATGCAAGCTCGCCGGTTCCTGGGGCTCCTGACATCACCTTCTGATAAAACAAGATCGCAGCGTCATGCGGCATAAACTAGAATAGTAAGTTCTACAAGCTAATTTTTAACTGTTTTAGCTTGCAACTATCGATACGAGTGGTACAAAGTTATTGATCTCTCACTCAACCCCCCTTTCTAGCTACATCCTAAGGTACAATAAAATTACCTAGTTAGTAAAACATGCGACTTAACCTACACGCATGTTTTACTGACTAGGTAATTTTTAACCATATATTTCGAAGCTGTGCGGGAATTTACTATTATGTCTTGGTTGTCACTTGTGTCAACGCACCTTTCGTTGTTTATTGGTTTACAATGTTCACTCGTATAAATGGTTATTTCCAAAATTAAACTCTTAAAGTTACAATAGAAAGATATATTTTCGAACCTAAACCATAAGCATAGCTCTTTCCATAGCACGCTTATCGACTTTGAGCTTCCCCATACGGCCTGCGGTGAAGAGCCACGTCTCAGTTCCGTATGCCATCACTGGCAACACACACTCTTCGAAGACCTTACTCTTCAGGCGTTGAGATATTTTGGACGAGAAGATGTGTCGAAGTTTCCTGAACGCTGCCCAGCCGAATTGGATCCGTCTGTTGACCTGTCCTAGGTATTAGTCATTTCAGAACGCACACCGGTGAAAACAATTTACAGCCCTAACCTGAATTATCTCGTCTCCAATAGTTTTGACTTTTATGTCAGCCCAAGAGGTCTCGGCGACTGTTGCATAAAGCACGTTACTAGCAGCTCAACGCTATAACTACAAGACACCTATAAAAAGTAAATTAAAATCTTTAGAAAGTATATTATCCGTTTTTTGTAATGCCTACTACGAAAAGCACTATACTCTTGTATTTAAAAAGTTTTGTTTCACATAACTCTTAGTATGACATATGGTAGAGCTACGGGAATGTGGATGAGTCATTGTAAAAGGCTGAAGTTATCATATATAACATAGAAGTAGCTTCAAATACACCTTTACGTGGTTTGTAACTAGATGGCGCTGTTTGTAACTTTATTTATATATCGTTATTATAATGTCAGTTGTGGAAGTCTCCGAAATGTAATCAAATGCATCGCTCATTTTTACATTTTGTTTGAACTATAATAAAAAAAATGGTGCCCGTCACGGGACGCGCGGCAGATTTGAAACATCTAAGTGAATATTCTATTTTTTAATAAATAAACATCTAAAACTATAGGGTAGATATAGTAAACAGCTCGTGCAGAGAAGCAACTGAGTATCTAGTATACGCACGCACGCATGCAAGGGAGTCGAGAGTGGAGGCGTAGAGGGGGCCTGACGGCATAAGAGAACGTCATGCCATTTGCCGTCACGTATCTGGTTCGATTTTACTGCCAAGGCGCGCCAATAGATGTTTTACATCAAAAAATGGTTGATTTTCAACAATGAAATTGAACTTGCTCATTAGTAATTCATCGCGCACTACAAACAATTATTTTACGTTTTATATGTAAAAAGTTTCTGTCTGTAGTTTATTAGAATTTCTTTAAAGTAAAACTATTACACTTTAACCATTATCATATACCAGAGGGAGACTTTGTACAAAAGTCGTCTGCCTGAGTACCTCTGTCTCACCTACTTCTACAGCCAAGCAGCTATAATATAGCTGTGTTCCGGTTTGAAGGGTGCGATATGGCAGTGAAATTACTGGGTACTCTGACGAAACACTGTTAGGTCACAAGATTGGCAGCGCGCGAGTAACATCGAGTGTTGCGAGCGTCAATAAGCTGCAGTGACCGCTTACCATCTAATGCGGGCCGCACGCTTGTTTGCCAATCTAGATGTATAAAAAAAGGCATTGCAATGTCTTTATAGTATACCAATATAGTAGCATGACTTACTGACGTCACCTGATTACTTTAGTCTTTTACTGACTCGTATGCACTATCGCCCAGTATAGTTAGAGTAGTATCTTGCAAATATTAGGTATCTCATTACAATATAAAATACGGTGGTTCATTAGGCTTTATAGCTAAGTATCACGAAGGCGATATATCGAAGTGGATGTGAAAAAATGTTAATGTAATAAGAAAGAAATGTTGCTAAAAGTTTTCTATATTGTGGATATGCTTTTTGAATGAATCTGGTTTTTCAGCGTAAAAGCACCTTTTTATTAGTATTTGTATAAATCGGTTTAATGATGGGATAAAATTATGTGTATTGTGCTAATTTTTATTTCGCTTATGTACGCCTGCGCTGAACACATGCCAGTGTAAAGGCTACTTTAAATGTGAATAAAATCCATAATTCACGGACACCAATCGATGGTAGTCGACTTTTTGGATAAATGTATTATTTATTTATATTAATTCTTAGTTATTACTTTATCATTATTACTTATAGCTTGTATTGGGCTGCAATATGGTTTAAAATTCTTCTCTATTTAAGTAGTTACGAGGATATAGTATTGTGGATTTACGCACATGTAAATATAACAAGTTGATAATATTTATATAATATAGAGATAATGATAATAAATCTATAAGAAATTGTTATAGACGTCACTTGCTTCAATCCATTCTTCCACGTTTACGGATATTTCACAAAATCAAACGAATCATTATTTTCAATATAAAATAAGATTAGTCTTGGTTTTCTCAGAAAAATAAAATTGGGTTTGTATAGACCAGCCCAAAATTTATCCTTAATAGATAAATAAGGTATGATTTTTGCTATTTCATCTAACAATCAAAATTTAATGTCGGCCATTTCGAATGAATTCGTTTTAATTTCTGTTTGTTCCGTGTAACCTAACCTAAGAAAGGTCTGATTCCTCTCTCTAGGTTGTGGAGGTTTGATGGCAGTCGCTCTATGTAAAATTCTGTATCTTCGCCAAATTCTTATGCTTAGGTAGCGGACTCCGCCAATCCTAATCGATTAGAAAACAGGATAACTTTAAGAAGAAGATGACTGGTTTATTTCCGTCAACGATTTAACGGATTAATCACAGTCAAAAGAAATGAAATTCAGTACAAGCTAGGTACTGAATATAATAGTTTACTATTTTAAATTTAGAGATTTGCTAATGTGAAGTAACTGACACATAAAATTATATTTTTTCAAGAAGAAAAAATACAACTGCGCATCAAATTAGAAGCAATTTTCCGAGGAAATATTTATTGCAAATTTAAATAATCATACACATGGTACGATTTTATCTAAGAAACGTAGCAAGCTAAGTGCCTTTTGTGTTACATGAGCATGTAGTATACCCGCAATATACGATATATTCGGCGATATCGTTGCTACGCTAGTATATATGAAAACTTCTGTATTATATAGATATCATTAGATAGAGCGAATGATGCAGCTTATGTCGCCAAACAGTCTACTGTATTGGACATTGAATCGTGCCATCTTCCAAGCTCCAATTATGTTCCATATCAAAGTAGTAGAATAAATAATTTATTTATGTATATCGTCACGCCAGATCCCATGTCAAATCGATTTGAGCGGCACAAGACTTCGGTCGTTTCTTTTTTCTTAACATTTATAGTTCTTTTCATGCACGCTCGCAGGTTCCTAGGACTTTACCTTCTGGTAAAACTAGACGACTTTGGTCGTGGTGAGTGGCCTTTCTCGGCTCCTTCCATTTTCGCATTTTATTTCAGTTGTCATTCTTTCACGGGGTATGCCTTTCTTACCTTAAAATCGACACTCTCTTTCAGACCAACTCTTGCCAACGCGAATAAATAACTTACGCCTTAACATTTTCGTGGAAACATGTTATGAAAATAACAAATGAATTTTATGAAAAGTCATATGACACGATTGTGTTTAAAGCCAATCTCATTCACCGGCCGCAATCAACAGTAGAACTACCCTTTTTTCTCCTTCGATGAAAATTCGAATAGGAGTTCCAACATTTTTATCATGATACACCTTCACTTCTTTAGAACTGTGCACATGGGTCCAAATGGTCTCTTTCTCATTTTCCACGGCCAGATTCAGCATCTCTTATAAATATTTTTTATAGGCCCGAGAGCTTTACTGTTTCTTTTTCATGTTTTTTAACGTTCTCATAATCCAGGCAAACAGACAATAATATACTTTCTGTTCATCCACAACTAGGCTAGAAACTTGCCTCCGAGATGACGTATATACACTGGGTCAAAATATAAACATAAAGGAAAAATTTGGTAAATTAATGTGATGCATTTAGATCTACAGTATTATAATAGTGTGACGTCACAGTAATTCTCCAGATGTATCTCTCCAGTAACCCAATAAACTTAGCAGCGCAGCAAAAATTTAGTATTGCCAGAAATATTTTCGAATTTTACAAAATACTTGTAATTGTTACCGTTTCCCTGAATTTATTTCCAAAAATAACTGAGTAAGTTAATCCGTTCTTCAATTGGTTAATTATAATAAATTATCATCTTCTCAAAGTACAATTCAGAGCATAATTTCCTTAATCTAAACTCATAAAATAATTTTTAAATCAGGAATTAAATATAAAAATTATTTTGTTCATCTCTGAAAAATGGAAAAATAAATAATGGATATGATGTAACTTACCTGTTACAACGCGTCACGGTAAGAATGTAAGTCGCGGAAAGGATATCCTTCCAGTGAGAGGAATTTCCATCATAGCCGCGTTATACCAAACATGTAATCGTTACGAAACGAACTGGTTCTAATCTTGTGATTGAAATGTGTTAATTTTATGCCGCACCAATAATTTGATATCATTAGATGTTCTCGAAGAGAGCAATGTACTAGACTAGAGGACCGACCAGTACTTATTATTAATTAAATATTTTTGTACGAATGCAGATAAAATAGCACACGCGCACACTGTACTGCCCTAAATAAAAATCGACCCGCGATGTTACTATTTGGGATCTATATAAATTATATTTCGAAATACGTGTGCTCTCTCTTGGTTAAACTAAGAAGAGGCATGCTCCGTTGGTTCGGACATATAGAAATAATGCATGAGGAAAAATGAAGCAGATATACGACGCAAAAGTGGATGGATGTAGGAGCCGAGGAAGGCCAAGACTTTATTATATATATTATTTTTTCTTTTATTTGTACTTTTGAATTCAATTAAAGAAAAAACCTCGATTTAATTATTTATGGTAAGAAAAACGCAATATTCGCAAGAAGTTTGAAATATTCGAATAGTTCATAGAGCTATTTGAAAACCTCGAATACTAAAACAGGTGAATATGCTTGCCCTGTGACGTTACTAACATAAAAATATATACTTATTGTTTATTTGTTAGTTATGGCGAAGGGTCACCTAAGACGTTAGCAGTATAGCAACTAATAACGTCTAATTGTAAATTAGTTTTATTTAAAATCGTATTGTATTTTGAAACAAAGTACAAATTATATGTATTGTACAGCTTTGTGTTTTAGTGCAATTTGGACATTCTATATTGTCATAGATTTTTCTTTATTAAGTTATTAAAATCTGTTACAACGACCATGATCAATTTAATTTCCAAGCCATTAGATCTAAGTACGTACAGATATCCAGCCAGTCTATCCTGCAATGTAAAAATTTCGAGCTACATTGTAGTGTTAGTTGGTCTACGGCATGAATGAAATAACTTCTGAAGAACCGATGAGACTATTTTGCAATATTAACTCAATTGAGTCGGGGGTAAAGTCGATGCGTGAACTAGCCAATCAGAGCCCAGCTCTGATTGGCTAGTTCACACATCGCCATCGCGTATCGACTTATTAGTTAAAAAAAACTCCCGTTAGTCAGTTGGCTCTAAGCGCCGAGTTATTTATATGCTAAAACGATACGTTTTTGTGAGAGCAGACCAGACGACCACTAGAGATAACGCGAATATTGTGCGGCTAAAAGAGTGACATATATATGAGATTTGGGCAAGTTTAAGCATTGGTGTGAGCCAAGTACAAAAATTCTTATACTAGGCATCGGAAAGCTTTGTGGATACCTCATAATTTACTCATTGGTGTACATACAAAGGTGGCTCGATTTTTACAGGTGATGAAATTTGCATATGTTATTACGAAACCAGAAGACAATCTGCTCAATGGATATTTCCATTCAAAGATTTGACAACAAAAGCAAAAAGAGGCAGAAGTCGTGGGAAAAGTCGATGGCCTCATTCTTTGGATGGACGAGTCATTCTCATCTCACAATAAAACGTCAATCGAATCGGGAAGGGGCGTATCAGAGATTTAATTGTTGTACAGTAGGTAAACAAATCAAATCAATTTCCAATAAGAAATATTTTACAAAAATTCTTCTTCGGTTTTTGTATCCACGGGCGGATGCATACGGGCCTCGAGTTGACTTCTTTGCCCGGGCTTCCTTCGACAGCAAACCGCTGCCAAGTAATTTAGTTCCGCATAACATCGAAAGTGAATGAAGAAGTGAAGTAGGGAGGATGGACGGACGGACGCTTCGGAATTAATGAGGTCAATTTAAACACAATAAAGATGTATGAAGAGGACAAATCAAATACGACGAACAACAACGACACGTAGTACATGCACGCAGGACATAATTTTGACTGCATTCAGGCGGGTGAATCCGAGGACTAATCACGTCTGAATGCACACCAAAAAGAAACCCTAAAAGAACGTCTTGTAAATACAGACCTTCGTTCACAGTGGCAGTTTTACCGCAGGCAGTTAGTACTGGTCGCAATGCAATTCGTGCTGCTTTAGCCTGCGTGGTCGCGTAATTGATATGCGCGACTATACTGAGCCACCGGTTTGTATGGACCCCTAGGTAGCGCGCGCTGCTCTCCCAGGCGCTGTCCTCGCAATGTGAACGGGGGTGAGACGCGCTTGAGATCGATCTGTAGCGCGACTATCTTATCCACATCGACAGCTGAATTGATGCGCCACAGATCAAACCATCCAGGCAGCACGTCTAACACTCTCTGCAATAGTAAGTAGGCGCTGTCGTCTGCAAACAGCGCCAATAGTACCCCGCGTTCCCCTACGCAGCAGGGGTATGCCGTTAATGTACACCTCGTATAGTGCTGGTGATAAGGAACTATACTAAGATTTAAGTTACGCCTCCTATATACCCTGAGCAATACCACGACGGAACTAACTCAAAATCGATGATTTGTTACACACGAAAACTATTAGTATTTTTATAAGCTGTCTTGGAAAATGTTGTACAGCAAATCGACCCAAGAAGCAGAATCCCTCTCTATCACAACAACGCTCCAACTCAATCAGCGGAGAACCAGGGAAAGCCTATTTGTACTGAATAAATTAAACACATTAATAACAGAATACTGTAATTTATTACAGACCTAGAAATATGTTAATTTACGTTGACTAAATGTTTTGTTGGAACTAATGAATTTATTACACAAGGGGTCTAGTCTAATTCAACATAAGTATTAATAAATAGTAATAACAGATAGAATCAAATTTCCATGAAAAATACCTAGCTACAAATAATGACTTCTGGACATCACAATATCATCAACATCGGGGTCTGTTGGCAAATGATAATCGAAAGTATCGGCATAGATTGAGTAACACGTATAACCTTTCGCACTTCAACGACAATTGAATATCGACTCTAGTATCGCGACGAGAAAGTGCAATATAGTTCAAACGAGTGCATATAATCTCAATATATTTAGTCTGACATCCGTACCGAGCGAGTAATGAATGAAGTTCAAAGGAGAACCTTAAATTATTGGCGGATTTCTTGCTCTCATTTCTTAGATCCTTGAGATCATGCATCGTTCACTGTACGGCAGCTCATCGATATTTTTATCTACACACTCCTGCACAAAATTATGGGAACCGGAAAATCCAACGAAGGGGCAACTTAGTGATTTTAGATTTCTTCCCACTACCACCTACACCAATGTAAAATATATTTTTAGATAATGAACTTTTTTTTTCGAGTAAGATTTGGAACAAGCGCACTAAAAATAGTTTTAAAATAATTAATAATATAGTTGAAACAGTTTTCATTTTTTTTATTTACACTATCTCCCGATTTTCGTCAGTAAAAGAGTAAAAGAGTCAAATGTAAAAGAGTATTATGAAAGTAGAGTAATGACGACTATTAATGATGAGACGTGTAGTTTTATTACAAGCACTTTATTTGACATTGTCAAGTTTTCACGTATTTTAAACCATTTCAATCTATAGCACAATTATTGCTTCTACTGTTTACTTTTGAGAAACGTCCCTTCTGTTATACCAAATCCAGCGTATGTTTTACCATTCTATGAAAACGTCTATCATTATTTACTTAAGTAAATTAATAAAATGAAAATTTTGAGAATCAAGTAAATTAGGTGAAATGCTTTCTACGGTCCCTTAATTTTGGGTGAGTTTATTTCATGCCGCCTAGTCTATCATCGCTTGCTTCGACGATTGCCTTGGTTGTCGCTGTTGTTGAATCACGATGCGGGCGTCGGAGCGACTGGTGCACCTTCGTCTGGTTTGCTCTCTAGTGAAAATGGCGGTATGCGGCAGTCGAATGTGTAGCCATCTTCACGTTCCATGCGGAACGTACCCCTGTAACATTTCACGTCGATATTAAAAGACGTCAAAACATTATATCGCGTTCCCACAAGTTGTTCGCCTGCCGGAGTACGAGGACGACAGCGGCGAGTCACGCTCCATTGACTAGAGCGCTGCGCCTCATTAATGAAATGTTAATTAAAAACTCAATATTTGATGTATTTAGTTGCTCAAGGAGCGAATTTCATATAGAAGCTACAAAGTTCGCTGAAAATTATTAATTAATGATATGTAATTTGTCTCTTTTCGTTTCTTCATTTGAACACTGTTGAACGCATTGAAATTTTTTTTAAATTTGTAATGTTCAATGATGTGTACGTATGAATAAATAAATAAATAAATGATGACGATGATGAGGAGTGTAGGTTAGGTACTTGGCAGAAATATGGCTTAACATGTCTGCTCATCTCGCCGATGGAGCGCAAGTGGAGGGGCAAATTTATAGTATTACATTTACCATAGAGAAATCCGCTGCCGTATAACAAACGGTAATGTTTTGTTGTACTCCTACGAAAAAGTGCCTTGAACATCGAGACTGGCAATGTGGGAGTTGGTACTTCTGCATTATCGAACCCTAATTTAAGTTAATTTAAGTCTACGGTAACCGATCAGGTATCACACGCAGGTGAGTAGCATAAATAACACAAATATGCAATTATCTGTTATTATAACAGTACCTACTTCGCAGTTCTTCAGCTCAGTGGTTGTATGTATTGTACGGATTGGGCAAAACAACAGTCCCAGACATAAAACAACAGTCCCAGACATAAAACAACAGTCCCAGACATAAAACAACAGTGCCAAACATAAAACAACAGTCCTAGACATAAAATATAGGTTTCAAAAACATCCGCTAAAATAGTGCGGCGTCAGCAAGAGGGCAGTGATAGCCCTTAAAAGTTGAACATTCTATTAGCCGACGATCCCTGGTTGGAATTCATATTTGTATTATTACCAGCACTGCGGTGACGGAAAACCTCGTCCAAGAAATTATATTTCCCAAGACGTGCGACCTTACCAAAGAAAGGTCTCGTTTTACTTCTGGATTGTGGACGTCTGGCGGCAATCGCTACATGTTAACATATATATTACAATACTCAGTATTTTGGCCATAATGATAATACAAATAAGTATCTTGACAAAATCGTTTGGCTTAGGTAGCGGACCTCGCCCATCCTAATGGATTAGGAAAAGAGATAACGCTAAGAAGACATGATATTGATTCCGTAAGTTTAAGAGACTCGGTAACGCACGAGTCATGTCCCTTATCTTGCAACTATCCATAGGCTACTGTAACTACTTACCATCAGGCTAGTACACTTGTTTGACATCTTAGTAGCAATATGTCGTTTGATGCGATGAAATTTAACAACAGGCAAAATGGAACTCAAATGTGCAGCGATTTAAGAATGTACTCCTTGTAGGAGGTTTTCCAAGAGAGAAGTAGGCCGTAGTTACGTAGACCGAGAGAACAAATGCCTTGGTCATAAACATTTCGCAGCACTGATGAGGTGGCAAATACTCTAGCTAAATATTAGCCGCACAAGAAACGGACACAGAGGGTCCAATTCACCCAAAAAATGTGAAGGATGCTAGGACAGGACGACCATGTCTAACGTGAACATGTATACTGAACGCTCACCACATGTGTCCGCTGGGCGCCTGCAGGCTGACGTGGCTGCTGTACTGGAAGGCGGGCGAGTGCCGCGCTAGCACGGGCTCCTGGCCGACCACGCCGCGGCCGCGGACGGTCTCCAGCGTGCCACTCAACGAGAAGATCCGCCAGTGTCGCTCGCGTAGTTGCACCGCCTGCGGGCCCATGTTCTCCAGACGAATGCAGTAACGCCACTGTATGTAACAATATACAAGTCACTCATATAACTGTACAACTAAAGCTCTCGCCACACTGCTATCAGTACGTAGAGGTGCATCTTTACCAGTTCACCAGAGGGAGACTTTGTACAAAAGTCGTCTCGCCTATTTCTACCGCCAAGCAGCTGTGTTCCGGTTGGAAGGGTGAGATATGGCAGAGAAATTACTGGATACTGTGACGAAACATCCTTAGGTCACAAGGTTGGCAACGCGCGAGTAACATCCCCGTGGTGCTGCGAGCGTCAGTAGGCTGCTGTGACCGCTTACCATATGATGCGGGCCGCATGCTTGTTTGCCAATCTAGATGTATAAAAAAAACTTCTTAGCGTTATCCCGTTTCCTAATCCATCAAGATCGACGGAGTCCGCTACCTAAGCTTAAGGCTTTGGTGAAGATACTGATTTCTACATGGAGGGTCTGCCGTCAGATCTCCACAACCCAGAGGGTAAACTAGACCTTTCTTAGGTTAGTTCACACGACTTTTGAAATATAATTTCATGGATGTGTGGGACGATGTTTATCCTTCACTGCCGTGCAAGTGATAATTACAAATATGTACATAAATCAGAAAACACGAATTTAGGGATACATGCCAGGGTTCGAGCCAGTTTGAACAGCGACCAGTTAGTCACTAGGCCGATTCTTTATTCACTAAGCTACCACTCCTCAGTACGTAGATGTACATAAAGTTTACATTCAGGACACGAGCACGCCGCCACAACTAATGCGAATAGGCTTTCTTGAGCATTTTTTACTTCATAGTGGCAGTAGCAACACGGTGCGGAAACGCAGGCGTGTCTAATATGACAATAAAACAATTGACCGCGCATGAAAGGAGCTTCTTCACTCACCAAAACTTAGTGTTTTAGCGCCTAAATATCTCGCCGATCCGACCCTACGGTACAATAGAAAGGTAAGTGAGGCAATGTTGATCCGTAAATGAGTCAATAAGAGCACGCGTTCTACTTTGCCCCACTGACGCGCCCTACCTATCTTAAAAATAGCCAGACGAACATGTTCATGCACACACATGCTTGTCCTGTGTGGGAATCGAACCCACGAGCTTTGGTCAAAGTAGCCATTGCTAACCACTTGGCCACCGGGCTCGTCTAAAACTTCACCTAAAAGATGACTTTGTAAGGCATCTCCTCACCCAATAGACAGCAGAGTTCTGCGACTCGCGGCTGCCCATGTAGAACGGTATGACGGTGACGCGCACGCCCTCTGTCGTCTCGCGATGCACGTCGCTCAGTTCCAACCACGGGTGGTTCTTCTTCTGCCACGCGCGGAGCGTCTCCTGAGCTATGAATGGCGGATCTGATAAAAAAATATTCTCATTAATAAAAAAAATATGTGTATATGTGATTCAAAATAATGAGACGAAGGTAAAATTTCAGTAGGATAATTGTAGCGTTTATTTATGATAATATTGATCATACTTGAAAAATGTTTTTATTGAAATAATTAAATATTTACGTAAACATTTGGTATACATCAACCCTTACTCATCCCACTGCAGGGATACGGGTCTCCCTTCAACCCAAGGGGTTTAGAGCATACTGCACCACGTTGCTCAAATGAGGATTGGCGGAATCCAGGGTTTTCAAGCCGCCCGAGGGCCACTGACTTAGCTTGACGACTGTCATCTATCGACAACAGCCAGGATCGACGGCTTAACGTGACCTCCGAGCACTGAGAAACTGGAGATAGATAAACCCTTCCATAGACCGGCTGCGGTAGACGTTGCTTAACCTGCTTGTTCGGTTAGAATGACACGCGCAACAACGCCATCGATCTCTCATGTAAACAATACACGTGTACAATACATCACGGTTGTTATGACGCCTTATCTCCAGCTTCGTAATACGCAGGCGCGCACACACACACACACGTACTAACACATGTGCAACGCTCAGACCCTGTAATAAACACTGTTTAAGAGGGGGCATAAAGATAAATCGCCACCCGTAAACTTCAATTTTAGCTAACTAAATTCAGTTGAAACTAACTAAAAAAAAATCTATGGATTCTACACTATAATTGCAAGGTCTTAGATTGATCGAAATCACAATTAATTAAAATTTTCTCGATAGAAAAAAATCCCAAAGTTGCCTCGACACAAATATGGATTTTTCATTTTTTGTCATAGTGACGCATGTTAGTGAGCCGAAAATAATTATACTATTTCTTTTATATATTACCAAGTGCCTGTATTAGGGATTTCAAAAAATATGTTATAATTTACGAGATATTAACGTTTTTAAAGAAAATTTGTATATGGCGGTTACGTCATTTTTATTCCGCGCGATACAGTTATTTCTGTCTCATGCCACGCGATGTTCCCGATATGTTTTGTTTCAGCGATCAGTCATGATCGCTCGTTTGAGACATGAACACTGTGTTTATGTGCATTGCAGCCGCGTTCCCGCGTCCCGAAAATATTATTTTTTTATTTTAGTCAGGATAAAGAAATGGCAAATAAGAAGAACAAAAAACAAGCCAACAAACGAGAGCTGAGAAGGAAAAAATTCAAATAATGGCTAATTGTAGAAAGTAAGTAAATTATTATATATTTCGAATGTATTTGGATTCTAAGTACCTATGTAGGTAAATGTTAATCATCTATAGGTAGGTCTACAGAGATCATAAATTGTTTTTGTAAACGTAATGTCTCGCATGGAAATTTCGACTGCAGCTTTCAATAATAAATATATATGTAGATGACATACAACACTTTGACTTTTATACAGTCATTATATATATATATATATATATATATATATATATATATCATCGACTGGGTAAATACCACCTCTGAAAGATTATTGTGATCTTGCGAGTGATTGAGGTTGCCCGGAACCTTGTGAAAAGTTGCTGCGTTAGCCGTATGCTTCTTACTCACCTGACTTAGTACCAGTACATCAGGTGTGAAAGAAGCATACGGTCTGCCTGATCTGAAGCGGTTTCCGCTACCCCCGCTGCTAACGCAACAACTTTTCACAAGTTTCCTACCAACCTCGCTTTCTCGCAGTAACACTATAATCTTTCAGAGAAGGTACTTCCCACAGTCGGGCTATCGCTGTGTCTCTTTTTATTTTTGGACCTCTAGCTGTAAAGCCAGGGCCGCATTTGTTATACGGGAGGGTGCACTACGTGCGAGTGATGTTGACTTTAGCCCTAAAGGTGATGGTAAGAAACTTACACACGTTACATACATTTGATGTACATACAATTGGTCCGATTGGTCGTACTTACAATAGTTTTATTACATACTAGCTATTACTTCCGATACCTCCAAGAATATGTGTACAAAGTTTCATGATGATCGGTTGAATAGTTTTCGCGTGAAAGCTCAGAAACAAACGAAAATTCACATTTATAATATTATACATATATCTACATATGTGCGCATAGTTTTTTTTTTTCGGACAAATTACACAGGGCCACCTAGCCCCAAAGTAAGCGAAGCTTGTGTTATGGGTACTAGACAACTGATAAACATACGTAAATACTTTTTTTTTGTAAATACATTATTATTATACATAGAAAACACCCAGACCAATACAAACAGACATGTTCATGCACACAAATGTGTGTACTGTGTGGGAATCGAACCCACGAGCGTTGGTGTCAAAGTAGCGTAACAGCGCGTTTCACCACTGCGCCACCGAGCTCGTCAAAGTCGTAGTCGTAGTATATGCAAAACACACAGATGTTTTACTTTGACTGCTTCTCTTTCGTCGCTAGAATTTCTAGTATTTGCATTTAATTTCATTTCACAATTCATGTGTTATTTCAGATTTGCTGCGAAAATATAATCGGGCCATAGAGTAAACTCCGTTCACGAGACTCCCAGTTTGATTTTGTAAGTATTCTCGAGGGAGTAAAATTCTTAAAAATCAATAATCTTCTTAACGACCTAACGGGTAGTTGCTGTATCATATAATAGGTACTGAAATATTTATAGTAGACCTGATTAAAACCTATTTAAGAGTTGTTCGAGTTCATTTCTTTTTGATTTCATAATAAACAAGTTCGATATTTATTTTAATTGAACAGAAAACCCTTGCATAATATAAAGTTAAAGTATAATTACTTCTCATATGTACATTTTATGCATTTTCCTCCATATTCGTGTACTTGAAATTATGTGACCAATCTTTTTTTAATGTCTCAGAAAAAAACTGATATTATCTGAAAATGATCCATAAGTCATTTTTACAATAAGACCCTACGCATTATAAAAATGACTTGGCAAACAAGCATACGATCTGTCTGACGTGAAATGGTTACCCAGCATATGAACTTCACCAACTCGCATGAACAGAACAGCCCTCCAAGAAATTGTTATTAAGCTGCATTCTGCAAGCGTTGCTGCGGTGTTTAGATTTTTTTGAGTTAATGTTTATCTCATACTTGAATTAAATAAATTATATAACAAAGTCATAACAGTGTTCTATGAGAAGTTGATATCAGAAGTCTTAGAAACTAGCGAGCGTGCATGAGAAAAGCAATAAATGTTAAAGAAGCGAGTGAGATATCTAAGGATTGAGTCATGTAGCGTTCGGCTCTCTCTGCCTACCCCGCAAGGGATGTGGCGTACAGTTACACATCATACATAACTGTACTTTTTTATTATCAACACCAAGGACAACTTCACATAAGTGAAAGAAAGATATGTCTTTTTGCAGTATGGTGTGGTGAAAATCATGGTATTACAGTTGAAGAAATCTTTCGTGATGATGAATTTTGGGAAATGAAAATGGTTGGAAAGCTTACGGAATTTTATATGGAACACATATTGCCAGAGTTAATCGACCCACGCCAAACAAGAAATATGAAACTGAGGTAGCAAATAACACCCAAAAAACGTCGACTTACTGATCCAACAGAGGCTGAGCCCTCAGCAATAGCATTCCGCATGGATGGCAATTGTGATAATGAAAAATCTTTTCATGAACAGTTACAGCGCCCCTGATACAGTTGGAAAAAGTTTTATCCTTGACAGAATATTGATGAAGTGCCACAAATATATGACTACAGTTAATACCACTTCAAACTTGTCATTTTGACGTTTGTATAGTTGTTCATGTTGAGCTAATTTTGAACTACAATATCAAGCTTGATGTGTACATTAATATTCTGGGTAGGTTTATAATAAAATCCTTCACCAAATTCTTTCTAACCATATTTGTCACATATAGCACAGCGCATTTCTCGACTCTACGACAACATAATATAAATTGTATTATATAAGTTGTATTATTTGAATATCTATAAAGATGTTAAATTCTTTAATTATATAGTATTTTTATTGTCTGTTATCTTACTTACGACAAACAGCATAGTGCTTTTCTTGAACTGACAAAATAAAATTGTCAAGTGTTAGAGATAAGGCCGTGTTCGTAAACCATATTAATTTATAAAAAAAAACATAATTGATGTTTCCTATTTTAGGTTAGCTATGTAGTAAGTTAATATCGGCGTTAGTAGACTACCATCATATTATAATCTACTAACGCCTAATGTTAACTTTCAATTTAAAGTATAAATGCTCTTATACTTATACGACCTTTAGGTTGCACACTAGCGCCGCCATTATAAATAATTGTAGCTCGTGACCGGATTCAAGATTATATTTTTTTTTATCGATCCTCAAGAAGGAAATAACGTATTGTCAAAATGACCATTTATGACAACCATGATTGATAAAACTAACCTACAACACTTAAAATTTTGATTAACCCGTTGAGGCCCGCGTGGCTTAATTTCGCCATGCGCGTTACGACGCCAAGTATATAATGGGCCTCAAGGCGTCAAATGACGTAAAATACTTTAGTCTTTTTGAGTGACAAAGAAAAGTTAAGAGCATAACTTATTATCATGACACTGCCGGGGACATGATTTTTTAAATAGCAGCGATAGTGTGCAGCCCAAACTCTCGTAATACATGTATTATGAAATAATATATGTTTAGAAATCTCAAAAAATCGGCCAAGTGCGAGTCGGACTCGCGCACGAAGGGTTCCGTACCATTATCTGTAAAAACGGCAAAAAAAATCACGTTTGTTGTATGGGAGCCCCCTTAAATATTTATTTTATTCTATTTTTTAGTATTTGTTATTATAGCGGCAACAGAAATACATCATCTGTGAAAATTTCAACTGTCTAACTATCACGGTTCATGAGATACAGCCTGGTGACAGACGGACGGACGGACGGACGGACAGCGGAGCCTCAGTAATAGGGTTCCGTTTTACCCTTTGGGTACGGAACCCTAAAAATGTAACTTGATTCATATAAAATTGGAATGGTTTCTAGTACAAAATTATAAATAACTTTCTACTAATACTTCTAATGGGAAACAACAATACGGCCTTTTTGATGTTACCGGTTACATTACGGAAGCTAGGCGTATCGCCAGCGCGTTGCCACCCCTCTGGTAATGCAGCGACTCCTTCCTATTGAACTCGCTCACACAACTACTTCTACGGGAGATGTCTTATGTCAGGTCCCCTACCTGACATAACATCTCTCGTAGTTGTTGTACTTCGCCAATCCGGCTATCGCTGTGCACTACATCTCTTTTGTTTGAAACTCTGGGGCAACTCAGCCCGTCTGGAGAAGTACCTCCACCTCGCAGAAAACCGCCGCCAAATAACCACTTCCTAGAGGGTTGTTGTATTCCTGCATGTGAGTGAGGTCACCAATAAGCTCCCAAGGTGTAGCTGTGTAAGCAGCAGAGGAGGCATCGCGCGAGTGACACTTAATATATTACAAGCGTTAATAGGCTACGGTACCCGCTTTACATCAGATGCGCCGCATGCTTGTATACCTCCCGACGTCGTATAAAAAAAACATGCGCCCATATGCAAATGAGTTTGAGATTGACTTTGACTTTAAATGTGATGGTGTTGTCAGTGGCGTGCACAGAGATTTTCGACAGGGTAGGCAGATTTTTTTTAAAGCTATTAACTTACCAAAAAATACAGAATGTTGATTTTGGTTACCCAGTCTTGTGGAAATAATGATGTATGTGATCACTTGTTTTTATTCACCGAACACTACACACACCACATGAACAACTTTCGCAGTGAATATCATCCATATTTATCAACTTTAAAACTTTAAAATCTTATTTCGTCTGCTACCAGTCAATCGATTCAAAACAAAAACAATGGCGGCCGTCTTAAAATCAAAATAAAATTAACATCAATTTTATACGAAAAAAAGAAATGGCAATATCTTTCACTATAATTACATGCAGCAAACTACTTTTTAAAATAGTTACGTAGCAATGCTCGCGACACTTAGGTAATTTACGTTATAGTTCAGCTGAAAAGACATTGTCTATACTTTGCAATAGTGTGCGTTATTTATATTATTGTGGGCAATGTAATTACAGGAATGCACACTACAGTATTTGTATTAACAACACGGCACACATACGTAAATTTAGACAGAAATAGTTAGTGTCTTTCGCCGTAAAAAGCTGCCAATGCGGCGCTGGTGTAGCGTAGCGCCTAGCTGCGATTTGAATATGACTAGCGATGATTTTAATAACTTACCGATACCGATAGATGGAGCTGTTTTTGATACGAAATATTAGTTAAAAACTATGTTTAAGAATGAAACATCGGATGGTATTTATCAAATTGATAGGGTAGGCAATGTCTTTTTGTCTATATGGAGTGCACGCCACTGGGTGTTGTGCATATAGCCCAAAAACAGCTAATTGTATTTTCCTTATGGAAAAATTAGTCAATTATTATCAATACTATGTGGAGTATAAAAAAATACTCTACTTATATATTTATAGTGGTAAAAAAAAAAAAAAAAACATACCTACAATAAAATAACATATTGTGAAGAATAAAATCGATTACCTACATACCTTAGTGTATTGTTTCTAATATTCTTCAAGATAAAATACACGACAAGTACGTGATCTCGTTGCAGACGACGACATACAATAACACATTTAGATATTTTATCTCCTTCTTACGCATATACTACGAAGGCTCATCCGTGTGACGTCACTCGTTCGGTGCGCTGTCTGTGGCGCCGCGGTCGTGATCAACCGGGAACACTAAAGGGGCGTGCGGGACGCGCGGGTGAAATTTGAAATTACGCTAGCCCTATGCGCCCTCTTAATGCCTTCTATCTCATTCTCCCGTACGTTAAATCCTATAGATGTATGTGGTTGCCCCTTTTTACTGTCGCTTTTCCGTTTCATCGAGTTTCAAATCACAACGATGCTAAAGAAGTTTTCGTTCATACATTACAGTGACACTGAAGAAACATTCGCTATTACAGCATTATTAATCGACACAAATAGTATTCAATTTTCTTTTTTACTATTGAGACAAAACACTATCATATTTTTTTAACACCGTTTTATACTAATGAGACAAAATACTAGAATATTTTTTTATAGCACGTTTGTACGCAAGCAATCCATTATAGACGCATCTACCTAAAGGAGTATAGTTGCCACTTCAACCGCTAACACAGCACCTCCTTACGAACTTCGTCACTAATCTCGCAGGAGTCTGTTCTCAGTTCCCTATGACGAAGCCGCACCGACCCGTGTGCGAACGTGATACAAGATACGTGTCAAAGATTACTGACTCACAGGCACTCTAATACCGGCATGCCACGCTGCGGCGGGCAGAGGAGTTGTTGCGGCGGGTTGAGGAGAGCCGAGTGCTGCATAGGCACGTGGATTGTGAGAGGTGTATTGAACGAAGATGTGGAGTGTTTGGAACGAAACCTCCTCTTATCGAATACTTTATTTCACAATTACACATGGATATTCACACGTACATATGGAGACGAAATGGCCAAAATAGTGTGATTGATTTGATTTTAATAGATAGACGTCTCCGAAATACTATTATGGATACAAAAGCCTTTAGAGGTCCCACTCTTGAAACGGAAATGCATATTCCTTTCGGAGATGATGAAAGGTTAACGAGCGAAAAATTGCAAGACGAAAGTGTAAGGAGAACGTATGTACATCTGATAAGCGAAATATTTGCAAATGCAAGCCTTTCCGACTAAGATGTGGATGAATGCTGGAGAGTTTGGAAAGAAAGTATATGCAAAAGAAGCATGTGGATGCGCAAAGATACATAAAACATTGAAAGGAGATGCCTGGAGGAGGTTGAATCCTCCGTAGGCAGAAAGGGGAAAGCGTGACTGGATTATCTATCATCTTTGCCTTTAAATGATAATATGAGAAAGAAGAAAAAAGAAATGCACTGTCTATGTAAGAATGAAACCAAGGCTTTCGTGAAAGAGAAGCGTGAACGACAGATTATGAATTAGAAAGAGACGCTGACGAAACATCGAGGCAAATACCTAACTCTTTTGTAGAGAGATAAAGAAGTCTGGGAGTGGTTCGTAGGCATCCGGAATGAACAAGATAAAGTCTAAAGCAGTCCTGTGTGGCGTTCTTAGAAACCGGCGAGCGTGCATGAGACGAGCAAGGAATGATAAAGAAGCGAGTGAGGTGTGTAAGGATCGAATCACGTGGCGCTCGGTTCACTCTGCCTACCCCGCAAGGGCTTTGGTGTGAAGTTATAGATTAAATATTCACGGTTGTTATATCACTATAAATATAAAATCAAATCGCGATAAGTCCCGTACCTACAATAGTTTATAAAATAAATAAATATGCTACTATAAGAAACATACCTTTGTCAGGATTATGCATGAGGAACTTGTCGAAGAGCTCGTGCTGCAGCGGCACGCGCTCCATGGACGTGTACGGTATGATGTCATCGTGCGCCACGTAGTCCAGCCCGGGGATGGCGTACAGGCTTCGGCTCGACTCCTGGTTACCCAGGAACGTCACCGCCTCCGTCTGTGCGCGCTGCAATATGTTAACGTTGCAAAACCACCTAATATATTATCTTAGGTGTAACTAGACCAGTGTAAGCAACTGGGCGGCACGTGCGAGAGAGACATACTTTTTGTGTTGTCTTCAAGTGTGTCTATCTAGGTACCCGCTTCTCATTAGGCGGAATGCTCCCTTGATTGCAATGCGACTTTGTATAAAGAAAGCTCAAGGAGGCATTTACGTGATTATGCATCAATATCACTGTCTACTAATGTATCTAATTGAACTAATATAAAAAGTAAATTGAACTAAAACTTATCAGGATATAACTACTTATCTAGTAAGTTTTACTCCAGGTCAGAGAGACGTGTAATAAAAATGTAGTAACGATGAAATAAAACCAATGCGTTTTTCAAATTAGGTTTATATTAAGGACTGTATTCTATATCTCAAAATATTAAAATGACTAAACAGGTTATTCTGTTAAACAAGTAAATGAATAGTTCAAACATAAAATGCTTGGTTAATTTTAATACTCAAATAGTATTTTTTATGTATTACAAAAGCTTAAATAAATGTGACTGAACAATTTTAGGGCGTGGTGTTCCTAAAGAAATCTATATTTATAAAAATCTCATGTCACAGTGTTTGTGATCGTACCCCTCCCGAAACGGCTCGACCGATTTTTATGAATTTTTTTTATTTATAATTGGTAGGTATGAGAATAGGTCGTAAAGTATATTTCTTAAAAAAAATAGTTACAATAAAAATAATAAGAAATATGGCAGAACAATGTTTGCTGAGTCAGCTAGTAGTTAATATTATTTTATGAATTTTTTTAGTATACCTACTCAATGTCTGCCTTCTACACAGGGTTGGTCCGTCCAGAAAGTAAGTGAACTAGACACCCGCTTAAGACTGCATTTTCGGTGGGCAGCGGCGTGCGGAAGCGGAATAAAATATACCGCGGAACGCTAGTTGTGTTTTGGGTGGGTCGGCTCGGGAGCACGGGCGGAACCGCTCGTTTATTCGCCAGTACATTTCGATATTTACTCCAGACGGCGCAGTATTTCGTAAAAAAAAAATGGCATTCTCAAAAATATTACGAATAATACGAGAACCCTTTGGCATAGGATATTTTATGTTTTCGAGGAGTGAAACACTCGAATTTTTTGAACACCGTAGATCTTACGGAGAATTTAATAGTTATGAAGATTTAAGAAAGTACCCGTCGAAGTTTTCCGGGCCAAAAAAAATCCAGGATTGTTTGCTTTCCATAATGCAGGCCTTTCCAAAACGGCAGAAGTTAAATCTGCGGTAGAAAAAGACATATCTTCTTGAAGTACAACACGAAATTAACAAAACATCCGCTCGTTCCGAGCGTTAAACGCAAACAGGTTGGCGATTTCGCGATCCGCTCCTGACACCCGCTTCTCCCGCCGCGTTTTCCGCTGCCCACTTAAAACAGTTCATACAAAATATATTGATAGTGCGTATCGTCCCGCAGTTCCGCTGCCCACCGAAAATGCAGCCTAAGGGAGCTAGAGTTTAGGAAGCGGTGCGGCGGACAGATATGGATAAGGGGCGGACAAGTGACACTAGGGTTCAGACAGCTCGCGCTCGATCTACTGACCTGTTAGGAAGGGAGGCTAAGAGATGTTATTTTTATTAACATAAAAGGATAATGCAGGACGTCTAGTTTGCGCGCAGTCTCCTGCCACGTCAAGATATTGTAGGCACACGCAGCATATAACAGTGTCGAATGGTGAAATTTGGTGAAAACCTGGGCGACCGAGGTTCACTCAAGGATTTTTTATGATTCATTACAATCATGTTTCTTCAAAATAGACACCTATATAGACAAACTTGAAAAGTAAATTCATGAACGAAATAATCTATTTAACAATATATTGACGACATCGATAGTGGAATGGCTAGCTATGTACAGTCTATCGCCTAGGCTCGTCGTGGGTTCGATTTCGACAAAGGCAAACATTTGTGTGCATGAACATGTCTGCCTTACAACGAATAGCGCTCCGGATTGCGGAGCGTTGGTGCCGTGAGTACGTACTCACAGTCAACCCTACCAAGACCGAACTAGTAATGTTCACAAGCAAAAGGTCACTTGGGAACCACACACTTCCCAGGAACACAATGCTACAACTTAGCTCGGAAGTGAAATATTTAGGTGTGACCTATGTAGGGATGTTTGAAAACAATGCCAACAGCCGCAATGGAAATGATGTTGAGTATTCTTCCATTAGATCTCTTCATACAACAGGAAGCAACAACATCAGCAATGAGGCTTCAAACATTAAAGCTTTGGCAGGACTCCCAGATACCACATACGAGAATCCTGCACGAACATAAGATTTCCAACGCAATGCTGAAGGAAGAAAATCGAAAGACGTCATCCCAAAAATGTATGTATTTGAAAAAAAATATAAAATACATCTCTCCGCGAATAAACAAACGGAACCCGAAATAAATGTGCTAAGGATATGTCAGTGAGAGTGTGCACAGAGTCAGTGAGAGGGTGCACAGACGGATCCAAGACGGCAAAAGGAACTGGCGCAGGTACCTTTTCTGAAGAACTGAACATACGCCAAACAACACAGATAGGTACCTACAAGTATGTGTTTTTAAGCTGAGTGCGCAGCGATAATCAAAGTGGCAGTTGCAATCACCAAGCGAAAGGTGAAGGGATACAACATATGTATCCTGTCCGACAGTAGGGCCATATTGTAAGCTCTAAACTCCAAATAATAAACTCAGGCCTAATACTCGAATGTCATCATGCTTTGAAAAAGGTTTGTAATAACAAATCTGACGGGCTCGGTGGCTCAGTTTTGAACGGTGCTACTTAGACACCAGCGCTGGTGGGTTCGATTACCACACAAGACAAACATTTGTGTGCATGAATGTCTGTTTGTCTTAGTCTGGATGTTTTAAGAGAGGTAGGGCGCATCAAAGGGAAATACCTCCACCTCACAGAAATCTGCAACCAAATAGCAACTGCTAAGGAGTAAGCTCCGAAGGAGTTGCTATGTAAGCAGCAGAGGACGCATCGCACAAGTAATACTTATTAATATATTTACAAGTGCTAATAGGCTACAGTAACCGCTTTACATCAGGTGGGCCGTATGATTGTATGCCTTCCGACGTTATACCCAGACAATAAGCGATGATGCCACTCCCCTTTTCACAGATCGAATCCTGGATGAAACAGCAGATGAGTGACCAATATAAAAAGCAATGGGCAAGTAAATCTGACTGCAAACAGGCGAAAAGCGCTTTACCCGAAAGTAACATGCACATCTCCCGTCAACTATTACAATTAACAAGGCAGGTCTTGCGCATCGTAACGGGGGCGGTCACTGGACACGGCCTTTTTAACAACATATTTTTACTATAGGTGTGACGGACAGCCCACCGTGCTGAGCATGCCTGACAGATGAAGAAACGTCTGCCCATGCCTTGTGGCAACTCAACGGACTGCCTTCCTTGGGGACCCAAGGGATTTTCCGGAGGCCTGCAGCAACATTAAGAAGCTACGGGCTTTCGTGCAGGAATTCGACTGGCAATAGAAGCAGCAGTTTCAAGATATCACCCACACGCAAAAGTTGTTAGTTACGGAGAATCGGGCCCAGAATCAAGTAACAAGTACAAAAATTGCCCGTTTAAAGTAAAAGATTTTTACTATGCCACGTGCAAACAAGCTTAGGGCCCGCCTGACATGAAGCGTTTACAGTACCCAATAAACACTAACAATACAAGTAGTACCAGCAAATAAGCTTCCTTGTGACTTCGTTCACCTGCAGGAATACAAGAGTCCTATGTGATTATAATCGGTATTGATGAATTGAAATTTCAAACAATGGAAGTCCTAATGTGTTATCAAGAACCACAAGCAATGATAAACACTAACAAAAGCAAGACAATATGTTGTTAACACAGGCATTAGTATATTATCTTCACAAAACAACAACATAATAAGCTCAGCCTGTGTACCTTTTTCTTCCAATCAGGTCTCATGTCGAAGTTTGTTTGCAGGGTCAAAAATAAATTGTTTATTTATATAATATAACATCTTTGTTCAGATTCACAATAAAATATACTAAAAATATGAGGGTAACAATGAAATGAAAATGTTGTATACCTTAAAAATGAGAATTGGTTGGAGGTGTTTGTTCACATTACTAGTTATTAAATAAATTATTTGATTATAACATATCTTTAGATATATATATATATATATATATTTGAAGCTGATTGATTGTTCACAATAATGATACCCATATACTCTGTTCAAATGACATAAAATTGGTTGTGCAATAGAGGTAGCAGGTTGACTTCGAGGAGTACCTAACATTGCTACTTAGCATCAAGGCTCGTAGGTTTGATTCACACACAGGACAAAAAATTGTTTATGTGAACATGTCTGTTTGTTATTGTCTGGTTGTTTTAAGAAAGGTAGGCCATATCAAATCAGCCTGGCTGGAGAAGTAACTCCAGCTCACAGAATACTGCAGTCAAGTAACAACTCCTTTGAGGGTTGTTGTTTTCCTTCTCAGGAGCTCCTTAAGGGTTGCTGTGTTAGTAGTAGGGGTGGCAACGTGCGAGCAACAATTCTTGTATTACAATTGTTTATACTGGAACTACTTTACATCAGGTGGACCTATACTTGTATGCCTCCTGACATTGCTTAAAAACATTCTCCTTTGACAACCATACATCATCTTGTCCAGAGAAGGCAATACATATACACAGTCACAATACTGTTTGATAATTGATATTAGAGGGTTGTGTGTTATCTGAAATTACCTATATCAGAGAACTTGTCTTTTAATAAAAACTAGCACTTTAAATTAAACTGTTTATAGTCATTCAATAACAGAATTTTTTGTATTATTTCATTCATAAAATTACATGATTATAAAGGAAGGACTCTAAGATAATAGAATGCTCTGATGTGAAGTGATTCTTATCATAAAATTTCTTGTAAAATTACAAATAAATGTTGGTAATGTTACAAATAAAAGTGGGTATTTATTTCTCTATGTTAAATGTTCCTCTACTAATAATAATTAATAATAATTCTTTATTGCCATAAAAATTACAATTTTAGGACTTGGTTGGGCCTTCCTTTTAAGTTATATAAACCTGTGTCAGGAAGACCCGCTCTTAAATAACAAAACATGTGTTATGTACAGACAAATAAAGTTTTTACACATTTTTTTTTATACATATACACACATAACGTGCGCGCCCGTGCGTAAGCACATGAGCTTACACACACACTCATACAAGTACGTGCGTGTACACACCTGTGTGAAATCACTTATTATATCCACACACGCACCCACACTGACATGTGTATGCACATATATAAAATTGATGACACATACATATATAATCATGATTTTAGTTTTGTAACTATCTATTTAATTTTACATAAAAGTGTTTCGGTCTCTTCATATGTTTGATATTTTAGCCAGTTGCTTATTAGTACTTTACACTTGCGACTAGTCATAGGGTATATATTTAAAAACTACTTTCTACTAGTAGCATCCGTTCCCATTACCCTAACCCAATTGTGTAAGCGTACTGCTTGTGTGTGAGAAAGCAATAATAAATGGTTAAACCATAAGAATACGCCTTGTAATTCTCATATACTCACTCTCATATACATAATAATAAAAAGAATCATTCTGAGAAAGAGTAGAGTACCATAGTGATATTTCATGAATTTTAAAATCAATATCAGCCAAGCCAATATCACTTGATGTACAAACAAAAAGACTAACGGCTCCCACACATTAGATATATCAGCAGTAAGATATGTTACGCCTGCAGTTCGCAGTCCATCCTTATTGAGCCTTGACATGGATGCATCACAGCTATTTGTGCAACTATATAATCTAACATTACAAAGAAAGGGTGTTTGGATAACAGTTTATCAATTTATAATTCTCTTTGTATTTGCTCCTATGAAAATGTTTTAGATTTACAAACCCAAGGTACTAGTGTTACTGTGAAATGCTATTAATTCAGTAAATATTTACAGCTGTTAGTTTCGCTCAATGTGACACTTTGAATGTGAACCATATATAAATTTCACACATTATGGTGTGTGTTAGCCTTTAAATTGTGTTATTATTGTAATATGAAACATAACTCATAATAAGTATTTTATAACAATAATATTAAGTACAATGTATTTTCCTCTATTTGATTTTGACAAAAAAGTAAAATATACTTACTATGTATGGAGCATCCCTGGTGTCTATTAGGACCTGATAAAATGTGTGAGTTCTGCCCTTGACCTCCTTGCCTACGTTTGAAAGAGAATCCCCAGAGACTTCCGAAGAGTTCGCAGTTTCTGTGTTTTCCTTTTTGTTTAAGGCATCTCGGTCGTACACCCGAGCTAACCAAGGGAACAGTATCACTCCTCTATACCCGAACACTTTATGTAAAATAAGTTGTCCTGTGTCATATTTGCCACTGGTTTTAGGTGATTCTAGCTTTCCCACTTCGGCCAATCTGTAAAATAAAACTATGTTTATAGGTTAAGTACGTAACAAAACATTGAACATGAAATTTTCATACAAACCTTGTATAGTGTGCTAATTGAGATAATAATATCCTAGATGCTGTAAATCTTATGGGTTTTGTTGGTATAAATCTTAACATTAACTCCATTTTATCATTGTTATTTGCTATTTTTTTTTTCTTATTAAAAATGTTTTTATTGACAAGAAATCATTTCGCAACCTTCTTCATCTTCTTTATTGTTGTGGCACTAGAGAGAGACCTATTTTACCAAAATATTCAAATTCTGAAGTCTTTTGTACGCCACGTTTTTGGCTTCGATTCTTTTCACGTATAGTTAAATTCAGGTAAAGTAAAAAAAACATAGTGAGTATAGAGCGCCAAATCTACAACTAAGAAGAAAAAAAATGCGTATTGAAGTTCAAAGTACCAAAACTTATTTTAGGGTTTGTAACTTTGTACTCTTGTAATTTTCCCCAATTAATTCTATCACCGTATTTTGTTTGTGCTAAGTTTCAGTAATAATGTTCAATGCTATCTCCAGAACCGTCCAAATTTTTGGTCAGTCGCATCTATATCTTTGAAATAGCCACAAATATTTTTGAAATCTAAAATGTAATTAAGCAGTTTGCCTCTTTCTGTAGAAAGACGATCTATTTATGATAATACTAGTCAACCAGTACCTATAGAGGATTCTGTAACCATCTGCAATGGTGCTTGTTGCCTCTTAAACTTGTAACTAGTTACCTATATTTAATCCTGATCTACGTTATCGGGTTTCACCATTGTACATTTTATACAACACTAACATTTATTAATAAAGGTTTTACAAATTACAGCTCCAACAGTTCGTCATTCAAGATGCATAGCTTCCCTATCGGCGTTACCTGATACATACCAAATGTTGTACAAAACATGCCGTGATTTTGCTGAAGGAGAGCTGAAGCCAAACGCCGCAAAATATGATAGGGAACATTTGTATCCTGGAGATGCTATTAAAAAGATGGGTGAACTAGGCCTAATGTCCATAGCAATCCCAGAGGAACTTGGTGGAGCGGGTCTTGATTATTTAGCATATGCAATAGCATTAGAGGAGATATCCAGAGGTTGCGCATCAGCTGGAGTGATTATGTCAGTGAATAATTCTCTGTATCTCGGTCCTGTCCAGGCCTGGGGTACTGATAAACAGAAGGTGGAGTTTGTCACGCCTTTCTGTAGTGGTATGGTATTTTCATAAAGTTTTTAGTATGATTTCAATTTTCATTGCATACCTACAGTATTAGGTCTATAACACTGCAGGTATGCATCAACTGACTAAATAAGCTTATTGCATTATTATCCCTCTGTGATGACATACATGTTTGCAAAATTTCCTCTTTAAGTATATCATAGCTGTTGACGGGCCTAAATAATCGGAGCTGTGTGACACATGTGTAACAATTTCCTTAATTTTTCACACATTTGGCTGTGATGTGTAGTTGACATGCTTCTGTAAGAGACGAAACCAATCTGACTAATTAATACAGTAATATGACATTCTGTCAAGTGATCTAAAGAAACTCTTATCTCTTTGTGTCACTTGCTATGGAGACTAGGGAGCAAACAGCATGTGGACATTTCCTATGAGGAACACTTAGTCAAAGTAGTAGTTTTAAGAGAGGTAGGGCGTATCAAAGCAGCCCGTCTGGGGAATTACCTCCACTTCACAGAAAACCGCAGCTAAATAACAATTCCATAGAGGGTTGTGTTCCTGCGTGTGTTGCTGTGTAAGCAGCAGAGGAGGCATCGCGCGATTGATATATGTTATAAGCGTTAACAGTCTACGGTAACTGCTTTACTTCAGGTGGACCATATGCTTGTATGCCTCCTGATGTTGTATAAAAAAAAAGGAAATGATTAAAAGCCTCAAAATATAATACATTATAAAAAAATACTGCCGCTGATAGATTACAAATCAGTATTACAATATTTCTAAAGCAAACATCTGTTAGATGGAATAGTCAGCAGAGTACATAGAATAAGCAAGGCAAAAGTTTCATGCAACTTTGTAATGTGTACATCACTTTTAAGAATGGTGCTGTATTCACTGATTTATGAAGAAAATTAACAGTGTGTGCCTCTTATCATAGTGCATTTATATGCCACTTATCATGCCTTCATAATAATATTTTTAATCTTTTTCCCATAAGTACAGATAAAAAAATTTACAAAAGCAATTTCTTTGTTGTTCTCATAGCCATGGACTACAATAATTATTGTGTGCTGTTCAATTATGTCACAATTTTTATAATTTGTGTATAGAAAAATGAGTTTGTACTGTTGCATGATTATCATTGTTATTTGCTTGCTTATTTCAGGGGAAACAATAGGTTGCTTTGCTTTGTCAGAACCAGGAAATGGATCTGATGCGGGGGCTGCTTCAACAGTAGCCAAAGACGGTGGAGATAAATGGATCCTAAATGGCACCAAATGTTGGATAACCAATGGGTATGAAAGTAAAGCAGCAGTTGTGTTTGCCACCACTGACAAAAGCTTAAAACATAAAGGCATTTCCTGTTTTATTGTACCAAAGCCAATCAAAGGTTTGGAACTAGGAAAGAAAGAGGACAAATTAGGTATCAGAGGTTCTTCAACTTGCTCTTTAATGTATGAAGACTGCGAAATCCCAAAGGAGAATATCTTAGGACAGCCAGGATTTGGTTTTAAAATAGCAATGATGACATTAGACGCTGGAAGAATTGGTATAGCATCCCAGGCTTTAGGTATAGCTCAGGTAATGAGAACTTCAATGCAATACAAAAGTTCATTACCCTTTCGTAATTTGTCGAGTGTATCATTATTATAAATGATAGGTGGTACAACCCAGATGAATGTAGAAACAAATCTAAAATAATTACATAAGTTATGCTGTTCTTCTTGTAAACAATTTTACATGTAGTCCTCAACTATAATATGGAAGGAAAAGAGCACGACTTGCTTGTACTGCTAATTTATATTTGTTTTCTTTGGCAGATGGAATGTTTTTAATACAAAATTGAGAGGCATATAAGCATATGGCCCGTATAGCCTATGAATTTATCACTCGCACGACAACCACTCTGCTGGCAACATAGTAACTTCTTACTGTTAATATCACTCACACACGGAAATATAACAACACTCCAGAGAGTTGTTATTTGACTGCGGTTTTCTGTGAGGTGGAGGTACTTCCCCAAATGTGCTGCTTTGATGCGCCCTACCTCTCTTAAAAACATCCATACAAGACAAAAAGACATGTTCATGCACATAAATGTTTGTCCTGTGTGTGTTCACGCAATGTTGCCAAACACACAAGTATTCAAAGTAGCATTACTAACTGCTACGTCACAAGCTTCATGATGAAAATTGATGATTGAATTAATACTATAATTAACCATGAAATAATCTTGACCAGGCATCATTGGACGTGGCTATTGAATATGCTTCCAAACGGACTGCATTTGGTAAGCCCATTATGAAACTTCAAGCCATACAAAGTAAGCTCTCTGATATGGCATTGCGGTTGGAGTCTGCACGGCTGCTGACCTGGCGGGCAGCATGGCTTAAAGACAATAAGCAACCTTACACAAAAGAGGCAGCTATGGCTAAACTTGCGGCTTCTGAAGCAGCTACTTTCTTGTCACACCAATGTATACAGGTATGTAGTACCAGATTGGTTCACTTTGTCTACCCCGCATGGGACATACTAACCAACAGCAACTGTACCACTAACAACAAACATAAAAGAGCTTTGTTGTTTGTTCGCTACTTCCATAAGCACAGTCTTTTGTGATGATGATGATGTTTAAAATCATAATAAACTGTTTTATCTGTTTATAAATTATTTATTTTAAGCTAATGTTACATCTTCTCTCTTGAAAAAAGGCTTTGCTATGAAGAAAAAGGAACAGAAACAACTATAGATAGCTACATAGAAACAAGAACAGAGGAATTTTAAAATCCTTTTAAAAAATTGCTCTGTATTTCTTGTCATGAACGTGAAGGCATTGCAGAGAAGCTCATTCTCAGTGGACCATTATTATAAGTGGATTATTTATGCTTGTCTTGTGTGCCAGACTATCTTAACATGTGATTATTTTTCAGATTCTAGGTGGCATGGGCTATGTATCAGACATGCCGGCGGAGAGGCACTACCGTGATGCTAGAATAACGGAAATATATGAAGGCACATCAGAAATACAGAGACTGGTGATTGCTGGTCAGCTCATTAAAGAATATGGTTTGAACTAGGTATTACCCAATACTGACTTTGATAAGATTAGAAACGGCCTAATAAGCAATCATAAAGTTGATAAAGGAGTTCCATGAGTAATATCAACCATTATGGTTAAGAATAAAAAAAAATGGAAAGTTTCTTATGTTTTATCTGATAGGTAGCTATTTTTTTAAATCGATGTCTTTTTACAAATATTTATTATCTTTAATTGGTATGTACAGTTAAGTTCACGTCAAACTTTACACTTTGATCTTTGTACTGTTTATATGTCATATGTAATAAGAGTTACAATCGCGCTTCGAGTTTTAAGCGAGATCTGTTCTTAGCTGTAGCAAAAGACTGTGTAAGTAATCTATATTAAAATTATTTATATATTAGAAATTAAGACATTCTAGTAAAATATTATTAAAATATAGTACATATCTTGTCTATTTTTAATTTGAAAATACATCTTTCAAATAAAATGAAATAAAAGATTTTATAAATAATTTCGTTACATTTATTTTAGATTTTTTCTTATAAAACTTTACATTAGGTCCAATAAACAATATGTCTCAAAATAAATAATGAAGAAAACTATTATATTGGCATGAAAATATATACCTATAATAACTCCTTTTATTCAAGCAATAATTGAATCCATAAATCTTTAACACCTTTGGATTCTAATCATACTAACATATTTTAGAATCTAATGAATGTTATCAAGTTGTAAATATTAAATGCAAAAAAGATAAGGTAATGTTTAAAAAATATTTTATAGAACATTTTCGATACTAGTAAAATAACAAGAAAATTACTGTCCCGGACCTGAGAGAGACTTGTCCATGAATTTCCTTTTAGCAAAGCACAACCACCATTTGCTTGGTTTCCCATCTTCTGTGGTAAATACCTGAAATTTTAAACATTGATATTATGTTGCAGAACTATCTATTCTTGATCTCAACAACTAATCAGGATATCAATAGTTTTGCCAGATGTATATTGGAAATGTTAAATTTACTAAGTAAATGTAATATCAAAATGAATCTCATAAAATTTTGCTAATTGCTTGTCCTGGAAACTATATTACTCAAATTTTATGTTCGTAATGAAATTGTGGTGAGACAACAGGGTGAATCATTTTTATTACTTACATTAAGTACTTTTTGTATAAACTATAGCTATTTTATTTGACAGCCAATTCTTTATCGTGCATCTGCCTATCATATCATGATTGCTTGCATCTTCAATTACAATAAAATTAAATTTGTACATATAATTTTTACATAAAGGAACCCTTGCTTAGTCTCGGATAATAAATATTATGTTAGGATAGATAGATAAATGATTTATTTGTACTCACACTAACACACATGCTACAAAGAAACAACACACAAAAAGAAATCCACGTACAAAGAAGTAAAAAATGAACATTACACACACAGATAAGACAGTAGATATGCATGCGTGTCGCAGTGGTACAAATAGGCTGCAGCTCAGTGAATCAATTGCTCATAGAGCAAGTCACTGGTTTTCAGCTACGGCCTGAGATGGATACACGCGGGACGAGTGGAACAATAGTGTAGGCATATCAGACTATAAGTCATCGTTAAAACACCTACCTCCTTTCCTAGGATTCCTAGATTCTTAACCACTACAAAATCTTTGAAAATTGCAGAATGGAATGGCCATATTTTTTATGTGGTTTAAAACAGACTTTACCTCTTAACTCCTATATATATATATTATTGTCGGACAAATTACACAGCGTCATCTAGCCCCAAAGTAAGCAAAGCTTGTGTTATTGGTACTAGACAACTGATAAACATACGTAACTACATTTTTGTAAATACATACTTATTATACATAGAAAATACCCAGACCAAGACAAACAGACATGTTCATGCACACAAATTTTTGTACTGTGTGGGAATCGAACCCACGAGCGTTGGTGTCAAAGTAGCGTAACAGCGCGTTCGACCACTGCGCCACCGCGCTCATCAATATTACTTTTTAATGTAATATCCTACACATTCCTATATTATCTTTTCTAAGCAGTACATATATTTAAGTATACTAGCCTATACCGGATTTCACTGTCATTTAGTTATACTTCTACACTGTTACAGACATAAAAGTCCGAAGACAAGTAAGCAGGTATCTTTAGGGTAGTTTTATTTCATTTTGAAGTGTAAGCGGTTCGGTATTGTCTATAGTCAAACCTAACTTCAACTGCATGAGGTGCACGCTGCTAATTAACAAAGGATACGTAGGCAAAAGAGAGGTGGAGGTAAGGCGCACCAAAGCAGTCTGAGGAAAAGTACCATCAACAGGGTGTTGTTATTGACTATGGACTTCACAGAAGGCATTACAAAATCACTCACTGGAAGGTTATTGTGATCCTGTGAGTGAGTGAGGTTACCAGTAAATGTTGGCGGTGTTCTGTGTTTTACCGCCATTCATAGGCTACAATAAACATGAGGTGAGCTATATGCTTGTTCGCCTCCTGATAAACTACAAAATAACATCTCGTTAATGTTAATACTTGCACTTGTACATATTCCACTTCACAATTTTATTTATTAATTATTTTTACCGACCGGTTTCGTCTTTACGGTATTATCAAAGTATGTTATAGAACAAGGTATGTTATAATTATTAAATAAAATTGTGAAGTGGAAGTTGTACAAGTGCAGGTATTAACAAGATGTCTTCAAAATTCCACCAAGCGCCTACAATCAAGAGTATCAACATAATACAATATAACAAGGATAAGCATTAAAGGTGTTTTTTTTATAAATTGCCATACCTTTTCACAAACACGTGTGCCAGTCTCATGTCTCAATTGTTGTAAGTACTGTCTCATCAAATCTGAAAGAATAAATGATTTTTTATTCCACCAATTACTCGTGACCAAGTCCAATCAAGGGACCAATTTTCCAAGTTAAAATGTGTCACATCAGTATGTTAGTGCTACATAATTATGTACTATTTGTACCTTGAACATGACATTTGTATCTCCGAAGGTCAAGGCAGTGTGTAAAAATATTCCTGGTCCCACCAATCCGACGTCAAAGTGGCGGGACCAGCAGAATGCCCTACTCAGAGGCAAGTCATTCACAAAGGAAGACTACGTATCTACAAGTTTATACCCAATTTCGAATAAAATTGTAGGTCGCAAATTAAAGTTGTTCAATTAAAATCACTGCATAATATCGTCATATTAATCTACGTTAATATTATAAAGAATTAAAAATATAAAGAACTAAAAAGTAAAGATTCAGCGACTTATGCAAAAGTCGCTGAATTCATGCAATTTGATCTAATCTGCATTTTTTGTGCTTCCGCCGACAAACCACTATTGGTGGCGAAATTACAAGAAGCAGGTTAGATCCAACTGCATGAAAATTTGACAAAGTTTCTTTGTTTATTATTAGTACGTAGGTAATCTGTGATACTATTAATAAGATCCTGAAAATTCTTTCACTATTACCGTCCGGTGCCGCCTCCGCGCCGACACCGGACCGCCGCCGCAGCTCCGCGCTATGTACACGAGACGCGCAAAGCCCGCCGCCGCCGCTTGGTATCATCACTATACGGTCGTTACGTTAGTAAATGATTGCTAAGATCACACGTGTTATGTTTAGTTTAACGAAAAAAAAGAAGTTAGTGTTAGCTTACTATATGTATGAAAAATGGCAGGATGAACGTCGTAAGATCATTAGAAAGTTGTTGGTACATCCTATTCTGAATCGACGGGAGCAATATGGTGAATTTCACTTTATAAAGTTTTACGAAAAAACAAGGTCAAGTTTCGTGATTATCTTCGGATGAATTACAAGACGTTCGACAAATTATTAGATCTATTAAAAAGTAAACTGCACCACAAAGAAACAAATATGTATAAGTCCAAGAGAGTTTTTTTTTAGAGAAATCACATTAAGGTAACATTTTTTATAATTTTCTTCATTTATTGCAGAAAATGCAAAATCATATAGGCTTGAATTTGACGGACTCACGATGCTCTGCAAAGAATGCCTGAGATTGGTTCCTTGAACTTGGCCCAGCAGCAGTACCATAGTAACCATAGCTGGCCGGATAGGTTTCAACAGCGCATGATTGATGTGATGCGCTATTATTTTTATATTGAATGTTTCTTATAATATTCAATACTTGATATTGAAATTCTACAATATCATCATCGTTCTACAGCTATTCCTTAAAAAAAAGACATCACTCTACTGTCCTCTTTATTTCCAAATTATCTATAAACTTTTCCATTTTTTTATCTACAGGATTAATTTCTTCTTTTTTCTTTCTTTTGTTGCCACCAGTTTCACTAGATTTATTTTTCTCTTCCAGTATATTTATCCAGATACAGGTGGGCGGTGAGTGATATTTTTTAGAACTGTAAATTATCATAATATTGACATTTATGTACTGGTTTTGCACCCGATCCAGATTTCGTTTCACGCATTTTTCATCATTTCATCCAAGCATGTTCTGGGCCATTAGTTTACCTGAAATTATTAATAATATTTGCTTTATTTCCAGGTACTTAGCCACAGAAACTTCATTAGCATATCTTGAATAGGAAAAAAAACTTTGAGCTTAATTGTAAGAGAAGTGTGTTCTCTTGTACGGTCTGAACTTAGCACAAAATATATGTAAATGCCATCGACAAACGATTGGCTAGAAATAGTGAATAAATTTGAAGTTGCTGCAAATTTTCCTCATTGTGTTGGTGCTGTTGACGGGAAGCATAAGAGTTGTTAAACGAAACAACAGTGGATCGATATTATTAAACTACAAACATTACTTCTCGATTGTATTGATGGTAGTCGCTGATAGTGACTACAACTTTATTTACATCAACGTCGGTGCTTATGGAAAGGATTGTGATTCGGGTGTTTTTAAGATACTGCTTTCTGGTACAGCATGGTCAACAATACATTGAATTTGCTTACCTACACCCTTGCCTAATATGAACATTGTTTTACCATATGTATTTAAAGATGATGAAGCATTTACACTACATCAGAACTTACTGCGTCCATATAGCAGTCAACAAATCAATTTTTTATTATCAGTTAACAAGAGTGAAACTATGTGTGGAATGTACCTTTGGCATACTGGCTTAAATGGTGAATTTTTCATCGACCATTAGGTGTGTCATTGGACTTAGCTGTTTACAAAAAAATTTTATTCACAGAGAAGAGGGTATAACTAGGGCATCAATAAATGAGTGTGGTCAATTACAGGAACTTCTGCCATCAAATCCAATAGAAATAGTTCCTACAACAGCTAATGATATCCGAATATGGCAGTGTGCCATGGCAAAATCAATATTGTTAATATGGTAAACAAATTAATAAATTTATTCAAAAAATACACTTACCGTATTTGTTTTTCTTCATATCAGGTAGTTCTGCAAAGTTCTCATTCATTTTATGGCAGATCTCAAGCCAAGCTTTTAAACTTTTCCACTTTTCTTTATATATTTCCAATTTTTTGTCCCATAGCACTTCTCTGTCCTCTACTGAACTTATAAACAATTCGTAATCAAAATTTTCCGTGATAGTTACTAAGTAAAGTTTAGTAAGCATGTGCACGTTCTTAGGCAACCGGTAATGAA